>CM076580.1:1588115474-1588715474 GCA_034641835.2 Pinus albicaulis | reverse complement strand
GCAAAGTTCAGTTAATTAAAGCATTCATTTTTTCCGTGTGTAATTTATCTCAGAATTGATCTTGCAATTGCAATTCTTTTTAGCACGTATTTTAATTATTTTGAAAGAAAATTGGAAACTTTGGTGAAGAAAGCTCTGTCTCAATGCAAGAGCTAGTATCTTGTCACAGGAATAGAGTGCTCTAAGCCTTAAGGCTTCGATCACATACACAAAGACATAAGTCTTCAGTAAATAAGGTAAAATATACTTTTTCACATAAGTTCTGTACCTGCACTAGTGCAAGCAAAATGCAAGAGTACACGAACAGTTTCTTAGCGTAGAAGGAAAATCATTTGGAAAACAGATCTTTGCAAGGGCCCACTTGTTAAGCTATCAGCCCTCTATACTGAAGATAAACATAGAGCTTCATTTCAGCATTTAATATTACTTACAGTTGTGTGAAAGTTCCTTTACTTTATTTCCTCACAGATCCATACTTTCACATTCCAGCACTAGAATTTCTTTCGTGTCAATTGCCTTTGAAATTGTTTTCTGTTTGATTCTGCAATATTTCAATTAATAAGTAGGAATAGGAATAGGAAAATTTCATACCACTTGCCTGTGGCTCCCTTATTCTAAGGAAAGAAAGAAAACTCAGGAGCAACCAGAGAAAAGAGGAGATTTTTTCTCTAAGAACCCTTCACAACAATGATAAGATTGTGGTCCTAAAGGCAGACAAGGGTGGGGCTACTGTTGTTTTAGATAAAGTTGATTTTGTAAGGAAAATGGAGGAGCATTTGGATTGTGGTAGTTATAAGAAATCAAATTCAACCCCATTCCCAAGGTTCTAAGAGAATTCAAGAAGGCTATTATGAATTCCAGTCTAGATACATTGAAAACATAAACCTCCTTGTCCTTCCTCTTAGGAAAAGTGTTGGAAAAGTGTCCCAATTCGCCACATCTGAAGCACCGGACCTTGGATAGGTCCCTTTTATTCTTCCCTTGTTGTCGATGTCCCTTATATTCTAGGGCTGCATCTTCCTCCTCCTCCTTCTTTATCTTAACTCCTCCGCTGTTGAATTCCCTCTTGGTTACCCTCCAGATCTCCTCTTATCGAAGGATTTACGACATGTATCCCCAATTTGGGAGTTGTGCTCTACCCAAGACACTGTGGACAAAGCTCTCCCATTCATCAGTGACTTCATTCAAGGCAGTCCTCACGATGAGCCCATCATCCGGAGTTTCCCCCATGGTAATCAGCTGATCTCGAATAGTCTGCAACATGAAGAGGAAGGGATCGATCTCCTCTCCCTTGTGCATTTGGAACATTTGCATCTGGTTCTCTAGAAGCATCTTCCACTGGATGAAGCTCCCTTGACACAACGTGGTCAAAGTTTTCCACACTTCATTTTTTGTCTTCTTCTCGGCAATGTGCGGGACCATGTGATCCTTCACTCCATCCATGATTAAGCACTTATCCCACACCTGATTTTCGTTGAACTTCTTCATAGCATTCGCATCATTTGACACAACTAATACATTCTATACATTGTCTCTAATATTGTACTCCTCCAGGACTGTCAGAATTCTATCTTTCTAGATCGCAAAGTTAGACACGTCGTCTAACATATCCTGATCTCTTAGTCTATACGGGTCCATCTCTTCTCAAACAGTCAAAACATGTCCTCTTCTCCCTTCTACTACTGCTACACTCAATATAAGATCAAATATGGGTTTTTTGGTGATAGAAACCCTCTATAGGAACTTCTCCCTCTAACAACATATTTCCCTTCCTAAAATCCTCCGCCAATTCTATCGAATCAGCCCTCTACGATCACCCTCCTTATCGAATCTCAGATTTCTTGGAAAAAATATGCTTGTTAGTCATTATTACTTTTCATTATCTGTAGATGACTAAATATTGGTTCTAGATTTCTAAAAACAACATTCTTTGAACATTGTGAGTTTTAGAAATCTCACTACCTTCATTATCCTTATGGAAATTTTTTCACTATTTCATTAGTTTGTCATTCCATGGTCACCCTGTAACTCCTAAAAGGACTCCTTATAGGCTTGTGCCACTCATCCCCATCCTTTTTCCTACCTATTTCCTCATTAATCTGTTTTACCTTTCCGATAACTCCATTTTCCATCTAGGGTTACCTATAGCCTAACTCATTCCCAACACATAGGGCCAATTTTTCTTCAAACTATGTTTATGACCAAACAGAGATGAACTTGAAAAAAGTGAGAGAGGTTTTTGTCCAAGATATTTCCAAGAATAAAAACCTCCTTCATATTTTACAAGCATCATGGTTGTAGAGAAATGTCAAAAATACAGGTGTCACGGGAGAATTGCTGCACTTCTGGGGTGACCTTGGGAAAATCAGGTTTTCTCATAGCTGGAGTGTCCAAATGAATTTCTTGATGAGTCAAATGATAACTATACTGGAAGAAATTTCAAAGGTATCATGAGCTCAATGTGGAGTTGAGGAAGGCCTCCAAAAATTGTCTGCATCAACACTCTGCATTTCTGCACCATCATTCAACACTTTTTGACCAGTCTTGGGAGAATCAACTTTTGACAGGTCAAATCAACTCCAATCAGAGAAAATAAGGTATATTTGGAAAGTATACAGGATAATATTTCCAACGAGCTATCATGGGCCCAATTTGGACACCGAGAAGGACTCCCAATTTTCTCTACAAAATGGTGTTGCGCCTTTAGAAACAGGCGTTGCGCCTTCAAAAAATGGCATTGTGCCTTTGGACAGGAAAAAATTCTAAGCCCTCTAACAACTTAAATCACCTCAAAAGCTTCCAAAATATAGCTGAGGTTCCTCCAAAAATATTGAGGGTTAAGTATAAGTTATCCACCCATCCTTCAAGCATTTTGTCATTATTTAACTGAATGGAATCAAACCCTAATGAGAAAACCCTAAATTTCATGCCTGAAACCACTGTTTGAAACTCACTCTTTCCACCTATGAAGAGTATCAGTAAAAAAAAAGGGTAATTTCACAAGCTGAGGTTTTCATTAAGTTGTTTAGACCCTTGTTTAGCCTGATATACCTACCCTCACTCATTCATCTCATTCACAAGCAGATTAACCATTTCATTACCTGCCTTCATATCCATTTGAAATCAGTGCAAGGTGTTTCTAAATAGTGTTTTATTGCACAAATGAGTTGTCATTAAGTGGTTTGTGCCTAAAATATGACATCTTGCAGCTAAAGACGGGAAAATTAGGGTTTTACATGGTTGAAGGTCATCATTTCCCAAGAAGACTACCATTCATTTCCAAGGTCTGCACATGAGGTAATGGACAAGCTTGACACTTTTGCAGAAGTGTTAAGAGGTCAATCAGTAGAAGAAATTGATGAGGTAAGTGGTTTTTGCCTTAAGGATGTCATCTTGCAGTAAAGGAGAGAAAAAAACACTTGGCCTTGTAGGAGTATTAAGGTTTTGAGCTTTAAGGTCTAGCAGTATGCCAAGGCACTGATAAATTGTAGAAATGGGAGCAGAGGAATATTTAGAAGCTGCTGGTGTGTGCAGGCATTCCAAAGTTTCCCAAATTGACTCAAGAAAAAAATGCAGAGCAAAGATGAAAGAGTATCAGTGAGAAGGATAAAGACAAGGTTTTCAGTCACCTGCCAAGCATAAGAGGATTTAAAACTCCATGGTGCAGATAGAAGAAGGTTTTGAAAATACTGCTATGAGAAAACCTCTCAAAGGTATTTAAAAGGTTGTCATCCTTAAATGAGCAAAAGAGGTAAGTTCAACTCCATGCTGCAAGAAAAATATGATCAAGAAAGTGAAGTTTTTGTTGTGTGCAATAATCACGGAGGTGTCAAAAGCAACATATGATGCCTCCTTGACCAAAAGAAAGAACAAAATTCATCACTTCATCAACCTGCAGGCAACGACATAAAGAGATGTCAGTAAAAGAGAAAAAAGGTTTAAAACCTCATAAAATAGTTTATCAAAGGTTAGAAATAAATTCACAAGCCCATAGAATTCATTTCACACTTCTCATCTATCATGGTTCACTTGCAGAGAGTTGAAGTTTTCAAAGGAAGAAGAAATTTAAGTTTTTAAGTCAAACTGGGAAAAATTTTGTAGCGTTGTGTGTTCAGGGTGGTGCTGCGCATTCAGGGTCAAGCGCTACACATTTGGAGGAATTCCCTGTGAAAATTTGCACTGCGTTGTGCATTTAGAGGCAGGCACTGCACGTTCAGAGGCGCACTGCAAGTTCGCCCAGGAAAGCCCGACAGACCCAAAACGCGTGGAGGCGTTATGTGTTCACAGACCCGACTGGCCTGAAACGCGTGCATGTGATGCGCATTCATAGCCCGACAGGCCTGAATTTGCGTTTAGGTGCCGCGCTTTCTTCTGAAGCACCTCCTTCACCTGCAAACGCCTACAAACTCTCCAAATCACCTCCACGCTGCTCCAAATCTTCACCAAATTTTCTCCAAGTACTAAAAATGGTAGCAGTGACAACAAGGACCAAAATGTCAGTGAAGAAGCTAATAATAGTAATGTAAATCACAACAATGAGGTAAGCATCAGTAAGGAGGGAGGCAGTGATAGTCATGACAACAGTCATAATGGCCATGAAGGCAGTGAAAACAGTGAGTCTCACAGTGATAATGATGCTAGTTCAGAGAGCAATTCCAAAGACAGTGAGACTCATAGTGGTGCAAAGAACAATGTAGAAATCAGTGAGGAGGAAAACAATGATGAAAAGACTAATGATGGTACACCTAGTAGCCAAGGTAATGAAGAAGATGACATCTGTGAAAATCATGACAGCAAAGGTAGTGAGACTCCTAAAAACAATGATGAGCAAGATGAAGACAGTGCAAAAATAGTGAAGAAGAGGGAAGTGAAGATGATGAGGCAAAGGTCAATAACAAAGAGCATTGAAGCAGAAATGTTGGTGACAATAGCTCAGAAAGCCAAGAGATTAGTAAGGCAAATGCCAACCTTTTACAATAAGGCCCTCATGCTCTATTTATCTAGCAAAGGGAAAATACCCTAACTAGGGTTTGAAAATGTCATAAATACTCATAAATGCCATTAATTCCCAAGAGACCATGCAAGGCCCAAGGCATAAAATATCTAATGAAATAAATGCAAAAATAAATTTTAACACCAAATGTTGTGAAACCAACTCCAAAAAGAGAAGAAAAGAGATATCAACGCCTTAGAAATAAGCCACTTTGAGGGGGCAACCTCCAATACATTACATGAATGAAAAATTATTGGATGATTCAAATTACAAAACCTCATTTATATATATAGGAGTTCATTGGGCCACAATGTAATCCTAGTGGGGTCACAATGTAATCCTAGCAGACCTAACAATAATAATTTAAGGGCACAATAATAACAATATGGGGGTTACAAGGGTACAATAATAACAATAAGGGGGTTACACTAACAACAATAAGGGACTATACTAGTAATATAGGGACCTAACATAGACCCTCAGGCTAAAGAAGGACCATTTCATTTCTCCAGCAAGCTGCCACCAAGAGAAAAAAGAGCCACTTAAAATTTTTCAAGTTTCCTGCACAACAAATGTCAAAAAGTTAGTGAAAGATAAAAAGGCTCAAAAAACATTAGAAAAGTGGGTTTTTATAAATTCAATTTGTCTTGCTAGGCTATAAAGGGCATTTTTTCCCTTCACTCAACTCATTGTACACATACAAAGACAACCTGAGCATCCAAGAGAGAAATTTGGGCATTTTTAGTCAAAATTGAGTAGGTTTGCCCGGCGTTGCGCGTTTAGTTCCCGACGCTATGCATTCAGGAGGTTTTCCAGTGAAAATTTTCACCGCACTGCACGTTCAGGGACGCGCGCTGCACTTTCGTGTAGGTGCTACTCGTTTTCCCAGGATAGGCTCGAAAGGAAGAGAAAGACGTTCACTGTTGTGTGTTGGGGAGCCCAACAGGCCCTAAACGTGTTCAGGTGCTGCACCCAGGAGACCTGATAGGAAGAAAACTCATTCAGGCATTGCGCTCATGGAGCCTGACACCCAGGAACGCATGCCGGCACTACGTGTTGGGCAGAAGGGACCCGACTGTCCATTCAGACATTGCGCCTTTGCCAAAAGCCCTTCCTCCACCTGCAAATTGCCAAAAAATGATGAAAGGACTCCTCCAAGTTGCATCCAAGGACTTGCAAAGACATTGAAAGTTGGTAGGTGGATGTTTTTCATTATCCTCCAGTGAATTTCATGATTTGATGATTAACGGAATTGACCAAACCCTAATGACTAGAAACCCTAACTCTTCATGAAAAAAACCTTGTTTTAACCTCCAAGCAAGAATTTATCTGTCAAGAAGGGTGTGAAGTAGGGTAATTACAGTAAGTTAGAGTTAAACCTTCATCAAATCTTAAAGGAGATCAGTCATACACCTACACCTCCCTCTCACTCACTTACAAAAACTACCTTTCACCCTCATTCCAAATCAGTCCTCATATCAAGTCTCACAAGCAGAGTTAGGGTTGTTTAAAGTCAGCAAAAATCAAAATGTCAGGAGAAGTAGGGAGTGTTAGCAGTGAAGGAGGCCAAGTGCCCATGAGGCAGAAGCACAAAGGTGGGAAGGTTAATAGGTTTGAACCCCAAGACACTTTGGAGCTTAAATCCTCTCCTATGATCATCACATGCTTTCAAAATGTAGGAAGTTTCCAGTTTTGTGAAAAGGTCCAACAAGTGCAAAGTCACCCTGAGCTCACTAGGTTTTTCATCCTCAACCTACACAATAAACAAGTGAATCTTGTAGGGGTATACTTTGAGCTGTCATCAGATGTCTTTTCTAGTGCCACTGGAATACTTGATGTTGGTGAAAAATGGTTCGAAAGAGAAAAGTTGAACATGAGCTGCTATGAGCCCTTTCTCAAACCTAGGTACAAAGAAGGTTGCAAATCTATTTTCCCTTTTTCACACTTGCTGGAGAGGTATGCACCCTTAATGAGGGTCATCATGAAATATTTTACCTGTGAGGGAAGGTACTCTAGACTCTACTCCTATCATATCATATTGCTCATGCACTTCACTAGGGTTAAGATGCTTCATTCACCCTAATATCTCTATAGGAGTATTGAAAAGATGTCTTGTGTTGTCCAAAGGAGGAACTATTCCCAACAAATGCAAAGTTTGTTCCATCACTCCTTGATCAAGATGGTTGTGCTACATCAGTTGGAGCAAAAAGGCATACCATGGGAGGTTTTCATTTCTCATGAAGTATTCACAAACCCATAGCCCCATCATCAACCAAATTTACCCTCATCATCTCATCCTCCTCCATCTACTCCTCCATCACCTCTTACTAATCATGCCTCATAATCTACACAAGTATCCTCTCCTCAAGAAAACCTCCCTTCGTCACCCTTTCCTAATGCATCAACCAAAGAAGAAAGTGACCATGATGAGCAATCAAATACTAGTGAAGGAGAGAGCAAAGATGAATTAAGAAATGATGAAGAAGAGGACTGTAAAGAGGAAGAAAATGAAGAAGTAGGGGGCAGTGATGTTACCATGGAAGAAACAAATGATGATAAGGGAAATGATGATGTTGAAGATGAAGAGGCAGAAGATAGTATGGATACAAAAGAAGAAAGTGGCAGTGAACAAGAAAGTGACAAAGAAACAGATGATAATGATGATGTTGAAGATGAAGAGGCAGAGGTAAGTAATGAAATAGAAAACATGGAGGAAAATGAAGATGATAACAATGAAGAAAATGAAGAGGCTGAAGATAGCGTAGACACGAATGAAGCAAGCATTAGTGAGGAAAACGACATCAAGGAAAATTATAGTAGTGACACCAAGGACCAAAATATCAAAGAATAAAGTCATGATAGTCATGCAAGCAGTCATGAAAGTTGTGAAAATAGTGAATAAAATGACAAATTTGATGAGAGAAGTAAAGAGTACAACCATGAGACTCCTAGCATTAATGATGAACAAGATGAAGGCAGTACAAATGATAGTGTAGAAATCGGTAAAGAGGCCAACAGTGAGGCTGATGTTGAAGGTAATGAGGTAAGCAGCAATCAAGGTAATGAAGAGGAAGACATGGAGACAAATGATGGCAGCCATGACGAAGACACCAAAATGATCACAAGCAAACCTCTTCCATTGACATATGAAAGAGGAGAAAGGCATGTGTTTGTTGCCTCTAAAAGGCAAGGGGCCATGCCTTCCACTTCTACCAAGTAGCTAGATAAAGGCAAAAAAAGGGTGAAAAAAGGTAGGAAAGGTAAGTAGGAGCTTGAACAAGAATTTGACATCATTGACCTTGACAGTGAAAATGAAGACAAGGAGAGGGCCACTAGCATACTGCTCCAACAAAAATATGTAGAAATCAGGGATCTAGAAAGATGCCTTGGCATGGAAATGTATAACATTGAGTATTATAAGAATGAAAACAAGTAGCTGAAGAAGGAAAAGAGGGACCTTGACCTCCAAAATAAGATCACCAAGCACTATGCATTGTAAAATCAAATTGCAAAGGCTAAGCTCAAAGGAGTCCTTACCGAAATAAAATAACTAGAGGAGGAAAAAGACCAATAAAACCTTGGAAACTTGGCTGAAGCTTCTCTACAGGCCTCCAAAACCCCATAAGGAAGATATCCACCAATTTTGGGAACTTTTTGAGAATTTTTGGTTTTTTGCTAATTTTAAGGCTTGAAGGCGCAACACCTTTGGCGCTACGCTTTCCGCTTAATCATCCTCAGAAGGGAAAATTTTAATTTTTTGAATTCTCAGCTCAAGTACAGCATGCTCGCCAAATTTCAGAGCATTTGGAGTATTTTTGGTCCCTCAAAAGGCTAAAAAACACCTCATTTTTCACCTTTCTGCCTCATTTTCAGGACTAGCACTGTGCCTAGAGAAGCCTTGGGTGATTTAAATTTTGAATAGGTTGATGGAGCCCAATCAGAAAACCAAAGGAATTTTTGGAAAGTAGACTTGATAGGCTTTCCATCGAGCCATCACAGAGAAAAATCCAACATCGTGAAGGCCATCAAAACTTGGCTGCAAGTGGACCCAGTTTTCCTGTGCATGTGCTACTCCTTCAGACCTCACTGCTGTGCCTTTAACTTGCAAAAGTCAACAAAAGAAAATCATTTATGGAAAAATAATATTTTAGTTTCTTTTGGGGCAAATCACTCCAAAGTTAGGTGCTAAGAGTTATTTTTGCATTTATTTCATGAGATATTTTGTGTCTTGGGCCTTGCATGGTCTCTTAGACATACATGACATTTATGGGTGTTTTTGACATTTTCAAACACTAGTTAGGGTTTTTGCCCTCCTTTTCTAGATAAATAGAGCATGAGGGCCTTATTGTAAAAGGTTGGAATTTTATGACTCTTGGGAGAAATACATAGTTTTTTGGAGATTGAAGAGAAATTGGTGTTGTGGAATTTATGGATGGCTTGTTTTGATTGATGGTGGAAGAGGCTTGCTTGCAGGATCCCTAAGCATGGTTAATGGTGATTTTCTTCTATTCAGTTCTTGTTTTCTTATGTATCATTGTGTTTCATCCTTCTATATTGCAGTAGTACAAAGGTTTTAGACTAATAAATGTTTTTCAAAGGCACCTTAGCTATGTTTGTCCTTCACTGCCTCTATGTTTTCCTCTGCTAGGTTAGTTTAGAGAATTCTTAGTTGCTCTCTAGACCCACCCAAGCTTGTTTATCGTATGAATGATTCAATACTGTAGATATAGAAAATGTTGTATGGTTAGCCCTTCTTGTTTGATATCACTAAAACATTATTCTTAAGATCTTTCTTTAAAGTATCACTAACTAGGTTTTGCTAAAGAGGCTATGCTTCGATCATACCCTTTGTCCATTCTTGAAAGTTTTCTTTGGAGGTATTTATGGCTATGATCAATTGTGTTTAGGAGTTCCCTCTTCTTTTATTAATGTTATATTTTTATCTTAAATGTTTTTCTAACCTTGAAGGTGAAATCCCTAGAAGTTAAATAAGTTTCTTGCCTTCTATAGTTCACTGGATTGTTTGTCTTAAATGCTTATTTTCTTGAGTTTAATCAAAGATTTATTGGTTTGACCTGTCTTGTGATTACTTCTTTATGCTAAATAGTGTTGAAGGCACTTCTTGTTAAAGTATTTGACAAAGGATTCTTAACTATCCTTTTCCTTACTTTGTTCACAAACTTGATGTTCATTTCATCTCACACAAACCTTGAAAATCCATTTGACCATGTTAGATTTTCCCTATGATGCACCCTGATTCGTTGTTGAACTTTCCATGAATTTTTATGGACTCCATAGCCCAATGACTTGAATATTTCCTCACTCCATCTATTCTACTTGATCATCTACCCAACCAAAACAAAAAAGCAAACCCTAAACTTCACAAAGTCTAGCCTAAAATCAAACAACAAAAGTGAACAAGTTCACATCCTTTGGAAAAAGTAGAGAGAGCCCTCTCTAAGTCTAGGAAGGCTAGGTCCTAGGACTCCAAATACTGGTCTGATGTTACCCCTGTTCTTTTGTTCTCACCAATCTAACAAATTACGAGGACTTAACATAATGGTGGTCATGATAGGAGTTTCTAAATAAGTAACAAGCTTATACATCCTTAGAAAAATCAGAAGCCCTTGTCAAACAATATCTATTGATTTATCGCCACCTCATCACCTAACATAATGGCGATCATGGTGGGAGCTTCTGGGTTAGTGACAATCTAAGTACTCCTTAGGACTTCAGAAACCCTTATCAAATCTTAGAAAACTCAAGTGTTAGCCAAAAGTAGATCTCTAATTGTTTCACCATCCTAGCAAAATGGTGAATCAACTAGAGAACACTCATAGGAACCTTAGGACTACATAAAGGAACTCAGAAAACCCTAAAAACACTCTCTAGATTGGTTTTTGTTAGTTATTGGTGGTGTACCATAAATACATATCCTCAAAACAATAAAAAAACATCGACCTGGTGACTCCACCAGCCTCCAGTAGGCCTACTAACTTTACTAGTTCTCAAAGACTCCCCTAGGAATGCATTAATAAATCCTAGTATTGTTGATGGTGGACAGAAAAGTTGAAATCTTCCACCTGGTGACTCCACAAATCTCAATAGACCTAAAGATTCCACTAGTAGACAAATCTAGACTGGTTGAAAAGATACAATGACCCCTTTCTGATTTACAAACATGGATCCGAGAATATAACGAAGATATGCCCAAATAAGTAGAGATCATATCCATGGATTCCCACACAAAATGCATCTAATAAATTGGATAAAAAACCTACCTATATTTCAAGATGAAAAATTTAATGACCCCTTGTTACATCTCATCAAATTTCATATACATGTATGGAGGTTAAAAGTTGAATGGCACGAGGACTGCCTCATGAAAATGTTTATGGCAACATTAGAGGGAAAGGCAAGGGAATGGTATGAAGGCTTGGACCCTGGCACCTTATTTTCTTTGAAGGATTTCCACAAGGTATTTTATGAACATTATAAATAATATTTGCCATCTCTATCATTAGATGAAAATTGTTGTGATCAATCTAAAGATCTCATACAATACCTTGTAAACATTGATGAAGATTTAGGAAGTTGGAATCCCAAAGATCTATTAGAGGAAATTAAAGCATTTCATATTCAAGACACCTATCATGACAACCAAGAGGAGTTGGTTGAGGATGTAATCAATCAGGAAATAAAGGAAGATCCATAGGATCTCTCTGAAGACACAAGTGATGACTCACCATCTCTTCTAGTTGAGGCTCAAGAAGACATTCAGCCCCAGAATTAGCCTTCACATAAGGAATAAAACAGTTGTAGTGCTATCCAAAGAAAGAGAAATATGCCTCCTCTTTTAACTGAAGAGGAAATAGATCAGATTATAAGCATGCAACAAACCTTTAAAACTTCATGCGAATAGAATATTTCTATTCTTCCTCATGCTAATCCTAGCTACCTGTTGTGACCAGCAACAACCCCCCTTTTTATTTAATATTAGTAATAATACTAAATAAATGGGGACCCTTAGTTTAAAAATCCAAAAAAATCAATTAGGATTTGTTTTCCTTTTCAAATAAAACTTTCTATCATAAACTTAGAGAAATCCCTTAGAAAGAACATTAAGAAACACTTAAGTTTATGATAGATTACAATAAAGTTGTTCTTTAAACAAAATAGCGCATCCATCGCAAGATGATATATATCTTTTATAAAACTGAAAATGCGATTTTGCGCTTTTGCGATAATGCGATCCCAAAAAGCCTATACAATAAACATATTGGTTGCAGATCGCATAGCGCAGAAAACAGAAATGTTAAATGAATATCTTTTTCCCTGTTTACCATTTTGCGCTTTTGCGAGATTTGCGATATGCGCTATTGCGCAATTTCCGCTTTTGCGCTATTTTACATAACTGCGATGGCTTCATTTTGCGATATTGTGCAGCAAATCGCAGATCGCAATGTCGCAGATTCATGTAGGCGCATTGTCCAAAGGAAATCTTCCCATATATCAAATCTGTTATGCGCCTTAATGATTTAATTAAATGATTGGATTGACAATTAACGGTAAATGAGATTTTGTTTTGATTGAAAGTCCTTTCACGATTAAAATATTATATTTCATCCGCCTTCACATTTAAAACAGTCTCATCACCTTTCTTATGCCATTACTCTCATTTACTCGTAAAACGCAGGCACGAAGGAGAAAACGTCTATACAAAGCTTTCACTAAACACTATGGGTAAGAAGGAGAAGAGCTCGAATTCTGAAAACAGAGAAATGGCTTCGCTGTATGCAGACACTGCTTGTAATAAGGATGCCGGTATATCCACTTGGGAAGGAATGTATAATCTGTTAGAAGAAGAAAATCCTGTGATGATGAAAGTTGTGGCTACAGCAGGTTCTAGTAATACATCTGAAGCAACCCTCAAAGAACTGGCTTGTTCATTTCTCCATAGGATAGCGGCAAGGTCGAGGATTCTCCCGTATACGGACATGGTGAAATGGGTGCTAGACAGAACCGATATTTCAGACATGCAATTTAGAACTCCATCTGAAGAGCTAATAGGGTCATTCACCACGGAAGACGTGAAGCTGATGTATAAATTGTCGGAACCTCATGCGCCTTATAATAAGCAATTTATGGAAGAATTTGCCAGAGAACATGCGAATTTGTCAGAATGCACACAGGAATGGACCAAAAGAGATGAACCATTGAAGAAAATCAAACACGAGTGGACAGTACCAAAAAAGGATGTTTTAGATACCCTTTAGGTACAAGTTAAGGTATGTAAGTTTGCCAAAATTAGCTTCTATAGAGCTTTTAGAAGTTACTGAAGAAGCTGTGGAGGTCAGGAGTTCTCAGAGAAACATAAAGCTCTTCTTGAGAAAAGTCGGGAGTCGAAGAGACTTGAAATAACTATAAGACAAAATGAGGAAACATTGACCAAATTCAAGGCACTTAATGCTGAGCAAGGAAAAAGATGTAGAGCGTGTTCGGCACAGAGAAAAACTACTACGAAAGGACAAATCGATAAAAAGAAACTACTTTGGCTAAAAGTATGATATGGAAAAATGGTGAAGCAAAATCAAGATGAAATTGAAAAATTGATAACAGAGCAAAAAGCTCCAATAAAAGGAAATGCACAAAGAGAAGGCAACAGAGGAGGCAGCTACATCGGCAAACACTCTTACTTATTGTGTAAATGAAAATTTACACAAAGCTAATTTGATTCCAGAAACTGTTCCAGGATGTCTCCCACAGGCACATCAACTGCAAACAGAATGGAGGCAAAAGGCAGAAGAAAGAGCAAAATCTATCCAAGGGCTGACAAGATTGAATTGGGACTCATACTGGATGTACTTGGTGAAGCCACACAGTCAGCACAGTGCGCTTAATTGTATCATCAATGCTACAGAGAAGATTGCGCCTACGCTTGCCGACTCTGTCTTTTTAGGACAGTTGAATTCTGAAGTCGGTCAACCGCATCTTCTCAAAACTATGCTAGATGCCTGCAAGTTTAAAGATCAAGTTCATATATAGTTAGATTTAGTTTTAATTTTACTGTATTTTAGCCTAGGAAAAGGACGGTCATTGAACCGAATCCTTAATTTTTGTAATAAGACTATTTTTAGATTTAGCTAAGTAGTATTTAAACCCTTCTCATGCATTT
This sequence comes from Pinus albicaulis, assembly GCA_034641835.2. Lineage (NCBI taxonomy): Eukaryota > Viridiplantae > Streptophyta > Pinopsida > Pinales > Pinaceae > Pinus > Pinus albicaulis. Next base: position 1,588,701,306 of record CM076580.1, on the reverse strand, counting down.
AGAGAAGGGTCCTGGATCTTAATATTTTTTGACTTGGAGATTGCATTTTTGTACTCCATTGTCTTATATATTTTTAAAAAGGATCACATCTGCTGATTTTCATGCGGAATTATCTTTGAAGTGTTGCATTTCTGTACCTTGGAATTTGATTTTGCATCAGAGTTACTGGATTAGAGTATCAGATTGCATTTGAAAGTCTTCAAGATGAACAAGTTATTTCTATCTGTTCACTGTTGATTTCTTTTGTCTTATGATATTTGCTTTAAAATTGCTATCATTTATATATATTTGTTTTTGCAACGCTTCCTTTTATATATCATTTCTGAGTATAATTGAAACGTTATCTTTCATAAATATATATAGATGGTATACAATGATGAATGCAATATGCTAATACAACTCTGTTTAATTTCTTAAACAGAGTTATCTTTATTTGTTTCTACATACTTCAATTTAAATAATAATACATTTTCATGGTTATTGTTAAATTGGAACAATCTTAAGTTGTATTCACATATAATTACCTGGGTTAGTGTTAGAATTTCTTTACCAGTATTTAGTTTAAATTAGATAGTTTTATTTCAGTTAATTTAGTCCCATTTCCACCCATCCAAACCAATCCATTTATTTATAAGGAAACTGGTCCTTTAAATCCAGTCGGAGCCACCATACCAAACGGAAAAGGAGTTGTCTTAGGGTCCCGACCGGGTGGTTTTCCCCGATGTTTGAAGCAGATATTTTCTAGGCTTCAACATTTTTGGCGCTAGAAGGAGGGCATGAGCTATGAATGGCAATTAAATCTTTATCCACAAGCCATTCTGAGAGCAAAACACCCTCATTAACTTCTTCAATTTCTTCTGAAATTCAAAATCCTAGAGAAGAAATTGCAGAAAATATTCAGATACCCACTACCAAAATCTCAAAACATTCAGACAATCAACATCCTGAGTCTCCCGAAGTTCAAGATTTAATTCATAAATTGAAAGGATTCTCATTATCTCTAGAAGAGTCTGAAATATCTGAAGGTAGTGTAACTTCAAAATTTGTTTCTTCCAAACCTCTTACTAGGCTTCAAAGTGAAAAACTTGGTATTTCTCCGAAAGAATTCCCTTTACCTAGTAGAAGTAAGACAAGAAAAACTCAATCGGAATTAGTAAGTTATATAAGTTCAACATCTAATATTCAAATACCTGTTTCCGAAATCCTAACTCAACAAAGTACAGTTGTTTCCATATCATCTCCTCAATCATCATCCACTCAATCCTCATCAATCTCAACATCATCTATTCCAACAACTTCTATTCAAACACCACCAGTTTCTACTACCCCTCCAATAGTTGTTCCAATAATGGCTAGACCATGGGCTACTCCAGGGGCAGTCAACATGGCTGCACCTTTACATGATTTACCAGACAATCCTGGAAAATGGCTTCCAAAGTTTAGCCCAGATCTTAACATTCAAGCTGAAGAACATATCAATAACTTTATGTTGGCTATTAATTTGAATGGAGTCACACATGAACATGTTGTAGTTAGACTATTCCCTTATACTCTTCAAGGAATAGCAGGATCATGGTACTTTTCATTACCATCAGGATCCATAACAAGTTGGGACATTTTTGCAGATCATTTTTTAACCAAATTTGGAGATGACCGATCAATAGCAACTTTACTCAGTGACCTCTCAAATTTGAAGATAGAACCCAAGGAACCCATTAAAGAATTCAACGCTAGATTCAACAAACTCTTAAATAAAATTCACATAGATTCACAGCCCAGTGAACAAGTCAGAATTGAATGGTACATAACTGCCTTACCCTCAAACATAGCAATTTTCGTAGAAAGAACTGCAAAGCCTACGTTAGCTGAGAATATGAAAGAAGCTATTGCAGTGGAAAAACGAATTACTTCTCTAGAAAAGAAAAATGCTATCGAGGAAAGGAAATCAAAGAAAGTCAGCTTCAAAGATGATTTAAAGAAAAAGGCCAAAGATCCATACGACATGGAAGGTTTACAGAAAGTTCTTAAAACCATGTCAAATGAAATGGTTGAAATTAAAAAACAAGTAGCTGAAACCTCTACCAAGAAACCATTCCGAAATTTCAGAAGAAACCAAGTTGAATCTAAACCTCCTAATGCAATCACTAATGCAGAATCAGAGGAAGAGGAAGAAGAAGAAGATACATCTCTAGTATCAGATGAGGAAAATGAGAATGAAGAAATAGCTGAATTGAATGGAATGTGTGATTTTATTCTCCCTAATTCTGATAGTGAAGAAGCTATGCCTGTAAGTACTAGGAGTAAATCTATGTCGGAACCAGTGCAAACAGTTCCTAAAAAGAAAATTACAACTCCAAGTACCAAAGACAAATCCCCTGTAAATAAAACTTCTCCATTACCTACTCAAAATCAGCCATCCTCTTCTAATCCTCCTACATCAACAACAAAGACTTTAGTAGTGTCAGATTCTATGGAATACAACATTGTCGAGGACATGAAAAAGATCAAAGCTAACATTTCCTTACATGAACTCAGCAAACTAAAACACCAGCAAAAGTTGTTATTGAAAGAATTAAACGCTACACCAATTTCTCCTTTACCAAGCGGTGTAGTTGCAAAAGCAGCTAGGGGAGCTGGTAAGCCACCAGATAAGGTAGATGCTAATGATACTGTGCTCATTGGGGAAAAGTCAAATTCTCAAACTCCTCCTTTTCTTTTGACTTATGAGATGGACAATAAAAATCTGCACAATTGTTTGATTGATTCTGGAGCTTCCTCCTACTTCTGTCTGTGCTAAATTGAATATCGAACCACAGAAATCAGCAGTTCATATTGTTCAATTGGATCGCTCTAAAGTTCAAGTTGTGGGAGAAATCAATTCAGTTACTATCAGATTAGCTTTTGATCCTAGGATTGTCCAAATAATTGATATTTTGATTGCTGATATTCCTGAATTCTATGGATTAATCTTGAGCAGGGACTAGTCTGCGAAACTTAATGGTTATATCTCAACTGATTATTCACATATGTGGCTTCCCTACAAAGGGAAACCAAATCAAATTAAAATTGAACGAGAAAAACATATGACGCACATTGTCATTGAATTCGAACAACCTAATGAGCACGTGGCATTCAATAACAATATTCTTGGAGGTTATTCTGCTGAATCATTTCTTGGAAACTTCGAAGCTCCTCAATCACCTTTTTCTGTAAATACTTTTGTTTCTCAAATAGAAAATTTTTCACAATCTGATTCTTCCAGAATTGTAAATATTTCTGATGTAATTGTAGATAAGCCAATAGATAAGTCTTTATTTTGGTCGTTATATTTTGATGGATCAAAGTCTAGTGATGGAGCTGGAGCTGGATGCATCTTAATTGATCCAGGTGGGGAGAAAACCATGCTGTCATGTAGGTTAGAATTTGAGTGTACTAAAAATACCGCAAAATATGAAGCCTTGGTGCAAGGACTTTATAAAGCTATAGGGTTAGATGTTAAATACTTGAAAGTCTTTGGTGATTCTGAAATTGTCATAAAACAAGTTAGGAATACTATTCATTTCCTTTCAGGACATCTTAAACACTATCAAACCCTAGTACAAGATCTCATCACTCATTTTTTAGCATTCAATATTTCTCCTATTCCTAGGAATCAAAATACATCAACTGACTTGTTAGCTAATGTTGCATCTAAACTCCTACCTACTGAAGATTGCAGTCCTGATAGGTTTTCTATAGAATTGATTTTTCGTCCATCTGTCCCAAATAATGTTACAAATTGGAGAGTATTCTATCATGATCAAGATATTCTAAATTTCATGACTTCAGAGAAATCATATGATGAACAAATTATTGACGAAGATGATCATAATTTACAAATTGCTTCAAAAGGTAATGAAAATCCCATTCCGAAATCTGTTGTTAAATTAGAAGATTTATATGACATTAAAGACAGATTCAAGAAAGTCACTAATGCTAAACTTCAAATCTCTACTTTGAAATTTGAATTAGTAAATCTTGGTTCTGATTCTAAACCTCAAAACTTTAACTTAGGACTCAATTTAACACCAAAGGAAAGGAATGCATTCATTAAACTGCTGAACAAGTATAAAAACGTTTTTTCTTGGAATTATGATGATCTAAAAACATATGATACTTCGGTTATTCAACACACGATTCCAATGCTTCCTGATATTAAACCTGTTCAACAGAAGTTGAGAAAGATCCATCCAAACCTCGAAAGTCAAATCAAATCAGAACTTAATAAACTTTTAAAAGCCAAAATCATTTTTCCAGTCAGGCACTCCAATTGGGTTTCCAATATGGTACCTGTAAGGAAGAAGAATGGTGATATAAGAATCTGTATTGATTTCAGAAATTTAAACAAGGCATGTTTAAAAGACAATTTCCCATTGTCAACCATGGAACAGATACTTCAAAAGGTATTTGGTGAACTTATCTATGCGATGGATTTTGAATATAATCGAAGTTTTAGTTCATCCAGGATAATGATTAGCTTGACTTTGAGGAACAAAATGGGGAACTTGTACTTATAAGAAAATACCTTTGGTCTAATAAATCACAAGGAAACAACTTTTCAAGCCATGGACATAGCATTTAAAGGTTTGATCAATAGATCAGTTGTTATTTATCTTGATGACATAACGATATTTTCAAAAAAGAGAGCCAATCATCTACATGATCTAAAGCAAATATTTGAAAGATGTAGAAGGTTTGGTATTTCCTTAAATCCAAAGAAATCTTTCTTTGCTTTGGATGAAGGAAAACTTTTAGGATTTGTTGTGTCAAAATATGGTATATATATTGATCCAGATAGAGTGAAAGAAATTTCTGATATTTCTTTACCTCATAACAAAAAATCCATGCAATCATTTCTTGGACAGATCAATTTTGTTAAAAGATTTATTCTTGATTTTTCTTTTATTGTTTTACCTATGAAAAATATGATCAAGAAGAATTCAATATTCAAATGGGCGCATAAAGAGAAAGAAGCTTTTGAAGCAATCAAACAAGCGATCATTAATGCACCAGCATTGAATACCCCGGATTTTTTTAAAGATTTTACTTTGTATACTCTGGCCACTGAAACATCCTATGCAGCCGTTTTAACACAACTCAATGATCAAGAAATCGAAGCACCAATTTCTTTCTTTAGTTCAAATCTGCAAGGAGCTGAGCTTAATTATTCTGATGTTGAAAAACAAGCCTTTGCTGTATTTAAATCAATCAAACATTTCAGACCTTTTCTCTTGAAAACACATACAAAAATCATTGTCCCATTCTCTGCAGTGAGGTAATTATTAATTCAAAAAGAAGTAGGAGAAAAGAGAGCTAACTGGGTAACAACCTTGCAAGAATATGATATTGATATTAAACCAGCTAAGATTGTTAGAGGACAAGGTTTTTGCAAATTATTGGCAGGAGCTCATAACATACCAGAAAATCAAGATTCAAATCAAGATATTCAAGTAAGTCAGCTAAGTGTTACAGATTCCGAATCCCAGTATGCTGACCTTATCTATTACTTGAAAAATGGGTATGCTCCTTCTAATATTAGCTATAAGAGTAAACGTGCTTTAAGGTTAAAGGCTATTAAATATGAGATCATTGATAATGTGTTATTTAGAAAAAATTATGATTCAATTTTATTAAGATGTCTTGAAAAGACTGAAGCTAAAAAGGTTTTGCAGGAGTTGCATGATGGACCAACAGGAGGTCATTTTGGAGGTGATACCATAGCTCACAAAATAATTCGTGTTGGTTATTACTAGCCTACCCTTTTTAAAGATATGCATGATTACGTAAGGAAGTGCCGAATTTGTCAAACTGCAAGTGGAAGACAAAGGAAACCAGCTTTTCCTTTGCAACCAGTGACTATTGAGCAACCATTTGAACAATGGGGGCTTGACATTATTGGTGAGATAGTACCTCATTCTTCCAAACAACACAAGTACATCCTTACTGCAACTGATTACTTTACAAAATGGGGAGAGGCAATCCCGTTGAAGGTAGCCAATTCTGATGCAATTATTGATTTCATAGATCAATTCATCATAACCAGGTTTGGTGTACCTAACGCTCTAGTCTTTGATAACGCATCTTACTTCTCTGGAAATAGTTTAATAGAATTTGCAGTCAAAAGAGGTTTTAAATTAAAATATTTAGCAAATCATTATCCACAAGGTAATGGTTTGGCTGAATCTACTAACAAAAACCTTATCAAAATCATTAAAAGGACAATTGATCAAAATCAAAAGAATTGGCACAAGTCTTTAATCTTTGCATTATGGGCTAGTCGTATCACTGAAAAAGCTTCAATAGGGACTTCACCTTTCAATCTGGTTTATGGAAAAGAAGCTGTGATACCATCAAATTTAACTCTTCCATCATTAGCCCTAGTGCAATTTATTGAAGAAAATCCTTCTTCATCCATTCAATTGAGATATGATCAAATCCTTAAACTAGAAGAAGATAGGGATAAAGCAAAAATTACTCATGAAAAACATCAACAGCTTGTAAAATATTCTTTTGATGCAAGTTCTATCGGCTCAAAATTTTTTTCAATTGGTGATCTTGTTCTGAAATGGGATAAAGCACACGAAGAAAAAGGTAAACATACCAAATTTTAGAAAATGTGGCTTGGACCATTTCAGATCGTTGAGAAGATAGGCTCAAATACATTCATACTCCAAGATCTAACAGGTAAGAGAGAATCTCTTCCTGTAAATGGGCTTATCTTGAAGAAATTATTTTCATAAGGAGGTAACCCCTTCTTAAACTGTACATATTCCTTTCTGCAGAATTTTGATTGTTTTTGTTTTTTGCAAATAAAGGTTGTTTATGAGTCTCTGATTGACTGTTTACTATTTAAGAAAATTTCTTCGGAAGAATATTCTAAATATTTATTTTGTGTAAATAAGAGTTTTTAAAGTAATTATCACAGTTTTTGAATAGTTTAAAATAAGATGTTAAACCTTGAAAGATTATTCCAATCATTTGCATGATCTTTTGAAAACTTGAGAAGAATGTATATCATCATAGGTTTATTGAGCAGAGAAAGGTTATCTGTAAAAGTAAAGATTTTTGAAAAGTTTTGGAACTCAAAAAAAAAAAAAAAAAAACTCTGAAAATTGTCATCCATTGATTCTTAAGGATAAAACTATTTCACCCCATCCATTTAAGTTGTGATTTTTTAGAATGTAATTCTAAGAAATTTGAAAATTTAAGAGATAAGAGGTCTCATTATGAGCCGACTTACCATGCTCATAGGGAGTAATAAAACTGACATTACCAATACTGCATACCAAAACAGGGTAATGGCTTATAAATATAAGACAAGGGGTCTCATCACGAGCCAGCTTGTTCAGTTTAATTATAACTAGTGAATGGCATTGTTATTAAATGGCTACCAAACCAGAACAATGGCTCTTAAAACAAAAAATAAGTAAAAGACAAAAACATGAGATAATAGGTCTTATGAATTTATCTTTTAAAAAGTCATAATTTTAGTTGGATGGGACAATGAATGGTTAATGGTTTAAAGGTAACCCTGTCGAGACTATGAACGTTTGCAGGCAGCAGAGGCGATACCTATGGCAATAGAGTATATTATAAAACCAAAACTTGGAGAAATCCACTTACTTCATTATTAACACCAATCAAAGCTTGAGATAACCCAAAATGTTTTTATTCTTAAGGAATTAGAAAGAAATTATGAAATGATTTTTATTTCTTTTTCATAGTTACATTTTATTTGAATTATCCTAAGATAATTTTCATTATCTTTAAAAATATTTACTTACTAAAGATATAGTGTTCATTTTATTTTTTCAGAGATAACTGTTTCTTTCAGTGAATCGCCAATTGTTGTGACCAACAACAACCCCCCTTTTATTTAATATTAGTAATAATACTAAATAAATGGGGACCCTTAGTTAAAAAATCCAAAAAAATCAATTAGGATTTGTTTTCCTTTTCAAATAAAACTTTCTATCATAAACTTAGAGAAATCCCTTAGAAATAACATTAAGAAACACTTAAGTTTATCATAGATTACAATAAAGTTGTTCTTTAAACAAAATAGCGCATCCATCGCAAGATGATATATATCTTTTATAAAACCGAAAATGCGATTTTGCACTTTTGCGATAATGCGATCCCAAAAATCCTATACAATAAACATATTGGTCACAGATCGCATAGCGCAGAAAACAGAAATGTTAAACGAATATCTTTTGCCCTGTTTACCATTTTGCGCTTTTGCGAGATTTGCGATATGCGCTTTTGCGCTATTGCGTAATTTCCGCTTTTGCACTATTGCACATAACTGCGATGGCTTCATTTTGCGATATTGCGATATTGTGACATTGCGATATTGTGATATTGCGTAGCAAATCGCAGATCGCAATGTCGCAGATTCATGTAGGCGCGTTGTCTAAAGGCAATCTTCCCATATATCAAATCTGTTATGCGCCTTAATGATTTAATTAAATGATTGGATTGATAATTAATGGTAAATGAGATTTTGTTTTGATTGAAAGTCGTTTCACAATTAAAATATTATATTTCATCCGCCTTCACATTTAAAAAAGTCTCATCACCTTTCTTATGCCATTACTCTCATTTACTCGTAAAACGCAGGCACGAAGGAGCAAACGTCTATACAAAGCTTTCACTAAACACTATGGGTAAGAAGGAGAAGAGCTTGAATTCTGAAAACAGAGAAATGGCTTCGCTGTATGCAGACACTGCTTGTAATAAGGATGCCGGTATATCCACTTGGGAAGGAATGTATAATCTGTTAGAAGAAGAAAATCCTGTGGTGATGAAAGTTGTGGCTACAGCAGGTTCTAGTAATACATCTGAAGCAACCCTCAATGAACTGGCTTGTTCATTTCTCCATAGGATAGTGGCAAGGCCGAGGATTCTCCCGTATACGGACATGGTGAAATGGGTGTTGGACAGCACCGATATTTCAGACAGGCAATTTAGAACTCCATCTGAAGAGCTAATAGGGTCATTCACCACGGAAGACATGAAGCTGATGTATAAATTGTCGGAACCTCATGCGCCTTATAATAAGCAATTTATGGAAGAATTTGCCAGAGAACATGTGAATTTGTCAGAATGCACACAGGAATGGACCAAAAGAGATGAACCATTGAAGAAAATCAAACACGAGTGGACAGTACCAAAAAAGGATGTTTTAGACACTATTCACAAGTTCAAATATCCAAGTGGGAAAATTGACACAGTTTCTACCACAAGTTAAGGTATGTAAGTTTGCCAAAATTAGCTTCTATAGAGCTTTTAGAAGTTACTGAAGAAGCTGTGGAGGTCAGGAGTTCTCAGAGAAACATAAATCTCTTCTTGAGAAAAGTCGGGAGTCGAAGAGACTTGAAATAACTATAAGACAAAATGAGGAAACATTGACCAAATGCAAGGCACTTAATGCTGAGCAAGGAAAAAGATGTAGAGCGTGTTCGGCACAGAGAAAAACTACTGCGAAAGGAAAAATCGATAAAAAGAAACTACTTTGGCTAAAAGTATGATATGGAAAAATGGTGAAGCAAAATCAAGATGAAATTGCAAAATTGATAACAGAGCAAAAAGCTCCAATAAAAGGAAATGCACAAAGAGAAGGCAGCAGAGGAGGCGGCTACAGCGGCAAACACTCTTACTGATTGTGTAAATGACAATTTACACAAAGCTAATTTGATTCCAGAAACTGTTCCAGGATATCTCCCACGGGCACATCAACTGCAAACAGAATGGAGGCAAAAGGCAGAAGAAAGAGCAAAATCTATCCAAGGGCTGACAAGATTGAATTGGGACTCATACTGGATGTACTTGGTGAAGCCACACAGTCAGCACAGTGCGCTTAATTTTATCATCAATGCTACAGAGAAGATTTCTCCTACGATTGCCGACTCTGTCTTTTCAGGAAAGTTGAATTCTGAAGTCGGTCAACCGCATCTTCTCAAAACTATGCTAGATGCCTGCAAGTTTAAAGAACAAGTTCATAGATAGATAGATTTAGTTTTAATTTTACTGTATTTTAGCCTAGGAAAAGGACAGTCATTGAACCGAATCCTTAATTTTTGTAATAAGACTATTTTTAGATTTAGCTAAGTAGTATTTAAACCCTTCTCATGCATTTAGAGAAGAGTCCTGGATCTTAATATTTTTGACTTGGAGATTGCATTTCTGTACTCCATTGTCTTATATATTTTTAAAAAGGATCACATCTGGTGATTTTCATGCGGAATTATCTTTGAAGTGTTGCATTTCTGTACCTTGGAATTTGATTTTGCATCAGAGTTACTGGATTAGAGTATCAGATTTCATTTGAAAGTCTTCAAGATGAACAAGGTATTTTTATCTGTTCACTGTTGATTTCCTTTTGTCTTATGATATTCGCTTTAAAATTGCTATCATTTATATATATTTGTTTTCACAACGTTTCCTTTTATATATCATTTCTGAGTATAATTGAAACGTTATCTTTCGTAAGTATATATATAAATGGTATACAATGATGAATGCAATATGCTAATACAACTCTGTTTAATTTCTTAAACAGAGTTATCTTTATTTTTTTCTACATATTTCAATTTAAATAATAATACATTTTCATGGTTATTGTTAAATTGGAACAATCTTAAGTTATATTCACATATAATTACCCGGGTTAGTGTTAGAATTTCTTTACCAGTATTTAGTTTAAATTAGATAGTTTTATTTCAGTTAATTTAGTCCCATTTCCACCCATCCAAACCAATCCATTTAGTTATAAGGAAACTGGTTCTTTAAATCCAGTCGGAGCCACCATACCAAACGGAAAAGGAGCTGTCTTAAGGTCCCGACTGGGTGGTTTTCCCCGATGTTTGAAGCAGAGATTTTCTAGGCTTCAACACTACCATAGATCATAAAATGGGTGTGTAGATCAATTTGAAGAAAAAAAATCTGATAATCCAATATGTTTTGTTGGTGACATTACTTATTTTGATGATTTCCAAAGTTTTATCAATATGATGATGGTCATGTTCTCCAAACAGAAGCTAATCTTGCAGAGCAATCATCAGCTGCTTTGTGGAAGGAAGTTCAGTTTCATCAAAACAGCAATCAACCAATACATGCCCACTATGACACTGATGGGGACAGTCTAGAAAACTTGGAAGTAAGTGAAGAATCTCTAACTCTTTTTTCTACTTCATTTCAGTCAATCATAAATAATTTTCATGTGATTGGAAATCAACAGTCATTCAGTTTTGATGTTGAGGTTGAGGAAGGCAAAAAAATCATTAAGAAAGTTGTTAATGAGAAACCTTTTTCTGAAATGGATAAGGAAATAATTGATGACATAGAATCCTCCTCAGCTCCATATTTGCAGCCACCAAGTCCCATTGAATTTCAAATTGCAGAGGAGGGCTTGGAAGTTGATAATCACAGAAGAATTGTTCTGCTACCTTCTCAAGAGGATTTACTACCAAAGAGTATCCCTACTCATCAACATGATTACCTTCACATAGATTTTAGCCCACTCCATCAGAAAATATCAGTTTTTTTAGAGGATAATATTGCAATATATGATGAGTTTTCCACCATATATGATCATGAAGAAGAGGTGGGTTTTCTGGTTCAAAATAACCCCAAGCATAGCCAAGTGAAAGAAGGAGTAGTGCTGAATAAAGTCTATTTTGCAAATCCTCTAAGTCAGGTATTATTCCAAGATCCCTTTGTTTTTTTCTTAGAAACAATGGAGGAGGGAGCGAAATATTTCAGAAACAATTTGTTCCAAGGTTTAAAGAATATTTTAGGCACTACTGTTAAAAAACAAGTGAGGTGTAAGTGGCTTTTCTATTTTGTCAGCACACTCAAAGATTTGAATGAAAATCACCCATGGAATCATCTACTTGATTGGTTATGCTGGAAAAGTGAGTTCACCAAATAAATATGTATATATGTAAGATAGATTAGGATAGATAGGAATGCAAATAATCTCAACACTATGAGTATCTTTTTAGTTGTTTAGTCTTAGAATACTGATCGAAAATGAAAAAAACAAAAATAGAGAAAAGAAGAAAAAGAGGGAATATGAAAAGAAGAGGTACAACCCCATACCCAAAAAAGATTTTTGTTGAAAGTGAGCAAGCCTAAATGCCACTAATTGTTAAGAAAAAGAGTCTTGTTCAGTCATCTATCCTAATCATGGTCGAACAAGTTTTGAATCTCTGCTGATAGGTTAGTGAAAGAAGACTTGTCAAATCATTTAATTCTGACTTGTTAGTAGGAATAGATTAGGAAGAAAAGATGTTGGTTCTTAATGCTCAAATCTGAACCAAAGAGAAAGATATGGATGCCTAACAAATGATAGATCACAACCCTCATGTTTTCTAGTTTTTTTTGTACAAAAATAATGTCTATGTGCAGCTTGTCCCAATGCCATAGCCCATGGTGAATCGGATTGCTTAATCCTAGTTCAAATCATGTTTTCAATTTCATGTTAGTAGATTAGAGAATGAAGTCTATCAAACAACTTAATATTGACAGATGAATAGTCTAGGTAGAGAATAAAAGAGTTCACTAGCATAATCTGAACCCTTGGAAGTGATAAGGGTACAAGTAGATAGTTTTTTTTGCTTTCAAGAGAAAAAAGAATGTCAAGGGTTTTCCAGTCCAAGTGCACCCACAAAAAGAAAAAATGATAGCCAAAAGTATGATGGGTAGGTAGAGATGAGGTTGAAGAAATCATGTCTTTTAGATTCTTGAGATCATAACTTCAAAAGAAACATCAGCAAATGAAAGAAGAAAAATCTGCCAAATGAATGAGGAACTGGTCTTCATAAACTCAGAGATTTGATATCTGAAGTTTTGGACACCTCTTGAGAAGGATCTGCCGCCCCCCCCCCAAGTGGAGCCACTGTTAGTCATCAGTAATTTTTGCTATTTGTAGATGACTAAATTCTTTTCCTAGATTTCTAAAAACAAGATTCATGAATATTGTGGGTTTTAGAAATCTCACTGCCTTCATTATCCTTCAACCAAAATTTTCACTATTATACTATTTTTTCATTCCATGGTCATCCTACCACTCCTAAAAGACCCCTCATGGACTCATGCCACTCATATTAATCCTATTTTCCCACCCATACAGTCAATAATTTGTTTTTCCTTTGCCTCACCCCTCCACTTTCCATCTAGGATTGCCAAACAACCTACTCCTACTCATGTTCACTATATGCCCCAAGAATTGATGGTCTCAAAACTATCTCTATAGGCTCTTTAGATAAATTGAGTACATTGGATTTTGGATCTTCAATACATCAATTTGTCAAAAACTCTGTTTTTTACACAGGAAGACCCCAAGCCAAGATTTCAATCAAATATCAAGTCAAAGGAGCATCCCAATAGGTCATTAGGTTTTCATAGGTTGTAGGGTTATCCTTGGTGTTTTGAAGCACTATTTTTCATGTGCTAGAAGCTGAATCAAATGTGAAAGAAGGTCAACACCTGTTTGTCCAAGATAGATTAGAAAAATCTCCAAGGAAGACCACCTTATCAAGTTCAAGTTCTACAAAGGGAAGCTGTTCATTTTGACATTTCTGCAGGAGTGTCAAGGTGACTATTAGTAGAATATTGGTAAGGTAAGAACATGGAGAAGTTTATGTCCAAGGAGAAATCGGGGTTTCTAAGCCTGATTGGGCCAACAGTTTGCTAAGCAAGGATTCAATGCAACAAAACACATGGAGGAGGTACACCAAGTGAACCAAACATGGAAGAAATTTCTTAGAAATTATAAATGAAAAAAGGGAAAAAGGTGAGGTGAACTGGATAGAAATGAATGAACTTGAAAGGGCTATAGAGAAGTTAGAAGATAACACTAATAATTCTTCTCAAACAGCCCAGAAACCTAAGGTTTTGGAAATATAGTCAAGGGAGATGAAATGAAGCTAATAGGCCTCCATGATGATAGAAAAAAAAAAGGTTTGAAGAGACTTTTGTAGGTGACTTCTAGATTTTGCCAAGGTAAAGTGTCTCACTACCTCAAAAGAAAGAGAATGAAAAGAGTATCAATGAAAGGAAGGTCAAGCTCTTAATTTTAGTCATTTACACTCAACGATGAAAGGGATAAAAATATAGGTTTTATCTCCAAGATGGAAAGCCAAACTGATTATAAGGTTGCTGCTGTGTGACTAAATATGTCAAAATCCAAGAACATCAGAAAGGGCTAAGTTAGTATGTCATGACACTTGAAAAAATCATAAGTGGCCAAACGAGGAGATATCACACATGATTGTGAAGACTATGGTTCTTGCCAAAGGTGGATTTATCATGCCTAAAGAAAATCAGTGAGAAGGGAAGAAGCCATGGTTTTAGGTTACCCACACTCAGAAATTCAAAAGGAGTAAAAAAATGATTACAACCTCACCAATGCAAGCAAAAAAGAGGTTTTGACAGTGCTAAGGTAAGGAAAGGTCCCTAAAAAATGTTTTAAAAAACTTACCATTACTAAATAAGCTAAAAAGATGTTTTAGATTTCAAAATAGCAGAGAAGGCAGTTTTTGCTTTTCCACTATGTAAAAATGAGTGAAACAGACCCTCAGGCTAAAGAAGGCCCATTTAATTTCTCCAGCAAGCTACTACCAAGAGAAAAAAGAGCCGCTTAAAAGTTTTCAAGTCTCCTGCACAACAAATGTCAAAAAGTTAGTGAAAGATAAAAAGGTTCAAAAAACATTAGCAAAGTGGGTTTTTCTAAATTCAATTTGTCTTCCTAGGCTATAAAGGGCATTTTTTCCCTTCACTCAACTCATTGTGCACATACAAAGACAGCTAGAGCATCCAAGAGAGAAATTTGGGCATTTTTAGTCAAAATTGAGCAAGTTTTCCTAATGCTGCACGTTTAGTGCCCGACGCTACATGTTGAGAAGGTTTTCTAGTGAAAATTTGCACTGCGCTGCACGTTTAGGGACATGCACTGCACGTTCGTGTAGGCGCTACCTGTTCGCCCAGGACAGGCCCGACAGGCAGAGAAAGACGTTCAGCACTGTGCATTGGGGAGCCCAACAGGCCCTAAAGGCATTCAAGAGACTCGACAGGCAGAAAATGCATCCAGGCACTACGCTTAAGGAGCCTGACACCCAGGAATGCGTGTAGGCGCTGTGTGTTGGGCAGAAGGGACCTTAATGTGCATGTAGGCATTGCACCTTCACCAAAATCCCTTCCTCCACCTACAAATTTCCAAAAACAATAAAAATACTCCTCCAAGCTGCATCCAAGGACCTAAAAAAACATTGAAAGTTGGCAGGTGGATGTTTTTCCTTATCCTCCAGTGAATTTCATGAATTGATGATTAAGGGAATTTACCAAACCATAATGACTAGAAACCCTAAGTCTTCATGAAAAAAACCCTGTTTTAACCTCCAAGCAAGAATTTATTAGTTAATAAGGGTGTGAAGTAGGGTAATTACAGTAAGTTGGAGTTAACCCTTCATCAAAGCTTAAAGGAGATCAGTCATACACCTACACCTCCCTCTCACTCACTTACAAAAACTACTTTTCACCCTCATTCCAAATTAGTCCTCATATCAAGTCTCACAAGGAGAGTTAGGGTTGTTTAAAGGCAGTAGAAATCAAAATGTCAGGAGCAGGGAGTGTTAGCAGTGAAGGAGGCCAAGTGCCTATGAGGCAGAAGCAAAAATGTGGGAAGGTTAATAGGTTTTAACCCCAAGACACTTTGGATCTTAAATCCTCTCCTATGATCATCACATGCTTTCAAAATGTAGGTTGTTTCCAGTTTTTTGAAAAGGTCCAACGAGCGCAAAGTCACCCTAAGCTCACTAGGTTTTTCATCCTCAACCTACACAGTAAAAAAGTGAATCTTGCAGGGGTAGAATTTAAGCTGTCATCAAATGAAATTTCTAGTGCCACTGGAATACCTAATGTTGGTGAAAAATGGTTCAAAAGAGCAAAGTTGGACATGATCTACTATGAGCTATTTCTCAAATCTAGGTACAAAGAAGGTTGCAAATCTATTTTCCTTTTTTCACACTTGCTGGAGAGGTATGCACCCTTGATGAGGGTCATCATGAAATATTTTACCTATGAGGGAAGGTACTCTAGAATCTACTCCTATCATATTAGATTGCTCATGCACTTTACTAGTGTCAAGGTGCTTCATTTACCCTACTACCTCTATAGGAGTATTGACAAGATGTCTTATGTTGTCCAAAGGAGGAACTATTCCTAGCAAATGCAAAGTTTGTTCCATCATCCTTGATCAAGATGGTTGTGCTACATCAGTTGGAGAAAAAAGGCATACCATGGGAGGTGTTCATTTCTCATGAAGTATTCACAAACCCACATCCCCATCTTAGCCAAATTTACCCTCATCATCTCATCCTCCTCCCTCTACTCCTCCATCACCTCCTACTGATCATGCCTCATCATCTACACAAGTATCCTCTCCTCAAGAAAAGCTCCCTTCCTCACCCTCTCCTAATTCATTAGCTAAAGAAGAAAGTGACCATGATGAGCAATCAAATACTAGTGAAGGAGAGAGCAAAGATGAATTAAGCAATGATGAAGAAGAGGACAGTAAAGAGGAAGAAAATGAAGAAGTAGGGGGCAGTGATGTTAGCATGGAAGAAACAAATGGTGATAACGGAAATGATGATGTTGAAGATGAAGAGGCAGAAGACAGTATGGACACAAAAGAAGAAAGTGGTAGTGAACAAGCATGTGACAAAGAAACAAATGATAAATATGATGTTGAAGATGAAGAGGCAGAGGTAAGAAATGAAACAGAAAACATGTAGGAAAATGAAGCTGATAACAATGAAGAAAATGAAGAGGCTGAAGACAGCATAGACACGAATGAAGCAAGCATCAGGGAGGAAAAGGACAGCAGGGAAAATGACAACAATGACACCAAGGACCAAAATATCAAAGAATACAATCATGTCAGTAATGATAGCAGTCATGACAGTCATGAAAATAGTGAAGGAAATGAAGAATTTGATGAGAGTAGTAAAGAGCACAACCATCAGATTCCTAGCAGTAATGATGAACAAGATGAAGACAGTACAAAGGATAGTGCAGAAATCAGCAACGAGGTCAACAATGAGGCTGATGTTGAAGGTAATGAGGTAAGCGGCAATCAAAGTAATGAAGAGAAAGACATGGAGACAAATCATGGCAGCCATGAGGAAGACAACAAAATGATCACAAGCAAACCTCTTCCATTGACATATCAAAGAGGAGAATGTTGGGAAAAATACTGAGAGGGGGGGTGAATCATTATTTAGAGTTTATGAAATAAAATCAACCTTTTCTTTCAGTAGATTTCCATACATGGGTTTTATGAACTGAACTAGCATATACACGCGGAAATATAGAAGGAAACTAGCGTATACTAATTTATCTTTCAGATTTAAGGAATTTCTCAGGAACAATCTTTTAAACAGATTTATCAAATATGAATAAGGCTAGATAATCAGCAGTTATGAGAAATAATCAGCAACACACACAAGAACACCAATATTTAAGGTGGAAACCCAATTAGGGAGAAAACCACCACTGTTGTCATCTCTGTCTTAAATCTTTATTATATAGAAAACTTTTTACAACAATGTGCTGATGCAGACTTATACCAGTATGTAAGCTTCTACCTGCAGAAGGCTGCAACCTTCTCTCATTTTCCAGCTGCAACTGGAAGGGAGCTCCAACCCCCTGAACTCGTTTACCAACCCCTCCTAGAAGGGAGCTTCAACCCCCTGATTTCAACACCAGCTTCTACTGGCTAAAAGCTTCTACTTCCATACTGAATGCTTCAACCTTCAGATCCACTGCAGACCACGTTTCATCAATTTTCATACTGGATCAAACAGATTCAACACAACCCTTTACTTAACATCAACAAACATATTTTTCCCAATACTTCAAACAGAACAGTGAGACCACTATAACCAAAATATTAGAAATAACCCAAACTTCAGAATAGATATGAAAATACAAACTCAACCCTGAACATTCATTAATTCAAATAGCATACGCTACTTTTATTCACTGAATCCGCGTGTATATGTGCTTTATATACGTGCTTTCCTGCACACCAACCCGCGTATACTTCTGTGTATTTTATTCTTCAGAAAACCCTATACGCGCTTTTCATTAAGAGAACTCACGTATACACGCGCTTTTTCTGAGATAAAATGGCGTATAGATCTGTAAATGGAAAACTTTGCATAACAGACCAGATCTATGAACTTACCCATATTTCTTCATTACTTTCAACAAACTTTGCACCAGATCTTCACCATTTCTTCTTCTGCAGATCATCTTAGAGATTCATCATCATCAGATCTAGAGATCTTCAACCATCATCAGATCCATGGGTGCATCATAGATTCATATCTGCAATTAAGAACAGAGTTCATCCATGCAGATATTCCTTAGAGATATTTATTCGTCGACAACCTTTACTCATGCACACACTTGCACTATGATCTTCTTCTCCTTATATAGATTTGGCCTTTATCAATACCATGAGTAAAAAACACTCAACTACTAATGGTATTCCTGGACGTGATCAATTTGAAAATCCAACGCTCAATACTGTGGGCCAATACCATGGTAATGCCCCTTGGTTTTATAAATTTAGAGTGCAAATAGGCATACGCTACTTGGCACGTACTTTTCCGTGTATATACGCTACTTTGCCTTTACAAACCCGTGTATGCTTTGTGACATATCTTGTTTATCATTACTCTGGCACTTGCAGGGATTTCTTTCTTCTGCTACTTCTAACCTGATCTGTAGATACATCATTTTTCCATCTATAACAAATAGGTTGTTATCAAAGACAACTCATCAAGTCGGTTTCCATCAAGGACAACTTCATCAAGTAGGTTGCCATCAAGGACAACACATTGCATCATATTGCCAAAAATCTCCCCCTTTGGACTTGATAGCAACCATGAAACGCCATTATACTCTCCCCCTTTGACATCAAGGGAAAAGGCCGAATCAAAACCAAAACAAGGTTTTTCTTCTCTTGTAGAAAGAAGAGCTCTGGAGATCTGAGGTGTACTGAAGTTACCATGCTCCCCCTGAGTTCATGCTGAATCTTCAAACATATTTTTCATTGAAGTACATGACTCTATGACATTTCCTATCACCAAGGACTCATTCTTACATCAATGATCCAACCAAGTGGATTTACATATGTGACTCAGGTACCCAACCAAGTGGGTTTACAAATTTGATCAAGTCCTTACATGACTGAATATTACAATTTTACATCATAGGTCTTATCATGACCTTTTCATCAAATTACATAAATGACTTATACAATCAAGACCAAAGAATCTCAAACATGAGATCAGATCACAACAAATAATGTGAATGCCAACAATGCATCCTTTCCTCATGACCAATGCTCCTCCTTAGCATGTGCATCCTGAACACTTTCAACAGCAAATCATCAAGGCATCTTCATCCTTAATCGTAGAATGAAAATGTAACTATGAGAGCCGAAACCTCACTCGCAGATACCTAACAAGACTACGCTCGGTAGCCGAAGAATACCGACCCAAATATTTTGTCAAGAAACACCCATACGCTAGCTTCTGTGTATAAACCCGCGTATATATGCGACTGTCTTTCAGGAAACCCACGTATCCAATTTAATCTTCCGAATTTAAGCAGTTCTGATCTTCTGCAAGGCAGAGACTACTCCCAGCTTCTGTCTGAGATATTCGAACGCTTCCCTAGGTAAAGGTTTGGTAAATATATCAGCAACTTGTTCTTTGGAGGGAACATACTCCAACTTCACCTTTTGTTCAAGCACTTGTTCACGTAAGAAGTGATACTTGATGGGAATGTGCTTGGTCTTGGAATGCATAACAGGATTCTTTGAGATACTGATGGCACTTGTATTATCACACATAATGGAGATAGGAGGTGAACATTTTATTTGAATGTCTTGTAAGTTTTGCATCATCCAAAGAAGTTGAGTGCAACATGATGTGACAGCCACATTCTCGTCAGAGATAAGGCAATTTTGCTTTGGCTGCCGAACCAAGGAAAGGGAATGGGCCCCACATAGAACTGCACCACCACTTCGTTGCTTTTCCCGATCATCAGCCCTCTCAGCCTAATCTCGCATCGTTGTAAGCATGAAGGAGAAGATTAGCATTCTTTGGATACCATAGTCCAAAGTCTTGAGTTCCTTGTAGATATTTGAATATTCTTTTGACAGCCTGAAGGTGAGACTCTTTTGGATTAGCTTGGAATCGTCCAACAATCCCAACTTCATGCATAATGTCTGGTCTAGTCCCAGTGAGATAAAGTAGACTTCCTATCATTGATCTGTATTCTGGTTGATTCACCGTGGGAGAATCATCATGAGAACTGAGATTGCATCCGGTTATCATTGGTGTACTTACAGGTTTGCATTCTTCCATGCCATACTTCTTCATAATTTGCTTAAGATATTTCGCTTGTGATAGGAATATACCATCTGCAGTTTGATGCACTTGTAAGCCAAGAAAGAATGTTAGTTCCCCAAGTAAAGACATTTCAAATTCTTGCTGCATGACGGAAGAAAATTTTTTACTCATAGATTCTTCGTTACTCCCAAAAATGATATCATCAACATATACAACTACAATCAATAGTTTATCATTTTCAACTTTTGTGTATAAGTTGCTATCCGCAGACCCCTTTGAAAATCCTTGTTGATGAAGATATTTGTCAAGATGATAATACCATGCCCTTGGAGCTTGTTTGAGACCATATAGAGCCTTTTTAAGTCTACAAACAATATTTTCATCATTTCCCAAAATGAATCCTTCTGGTTGTTCTATATAAACTTCTTCTTCTAGATCACCATTGAGAAAAGCATATTTAACATCCATTTGATAAACTTTGATTTTTTGGAAGCTTGAAAAAGCAAGAAACATTCTTATGGCTTCAAGTCTAGCTACAGGAGCAAAAGTTTCTTCAAAGTCTATACCTTCTTGTTGAGCATACCCCTTGCAAACAAGTCTAGCTTTATTTCTTATAACATCCCCATTCTCATTCAACTTGTTTTTGAATATCCATTTAGTTCCAATGACATTTTTGTCATGAGGTCTTGGTACTAATTCCCAAGTGTGATTCCTTTCAATTTGATCAAGCTCTTCATTCATGGCTTGAATCCAACATTCATCTTTGCTAGCTTGATTGACATTGTGTGGTTCAATAGTGGATAGAAATGCCAGATAACTAGAAGATCCCACAAGAGTCCTTCTTGTTTGTACACCCGATCCCTTTTCTCCCAAAATTTGAGATTCTGGATGATTCTTTTGAACATATCTGGATGGAGCTTTTTCAGATAAATCATCTTCGGGTTCTTCATTGGGTTCATTGTCTATATCATTCCTATTTGATGTAGAAGGATATATGTCATCATCATCGTCTTCATTTGTTGTTTGTTTTTCTTCTTTTGGAGCTGCTAGAGACTCATCAATAACAACATCTATACATTCAACAATCTTCCGAAGTCTTTTATTGTAACATTTATATGCCCTACTCCTAGAGGAGTAACCAAGAAATATTCCTTCATCTGCTCTGGGTTCAAACTTGCCAAGTTTTTCATCATTATTCTTGATGAAGCATTTGCTTCCAAAAATTCTAAAATTCTTTATAGTGGGAGGATTACCATACCGAAGTTCATATGGAGTTTTATCACTATTTACACGAACGCGTGCCTTGTTAAGAATATTTACCGCTGTATGTGCTGCTTCTCCCCAAAAAGTGTCAGGTGTTCCGAAATCATCAAGCATAGCTCTAGCCATTTGTTGAACTGTTCTATTCATTCTTTCTGCTAAGCCATTTTTTTGTGGAGTGCCAGCTACAGAAAACTGTCTTTTTATGCCATGTTGTTCACAAATTCAAGGAATTCATCTGATGTATATTCTCCTCCTCGATCAGATCTAAGACACTTGATTTTTAGATCTAATTCATTTTCAACCAGTGCTTTGAAGATCTAAAATTTCTCAAATGCTTCATCTTTGTGTTTAATCAACCCAATCCAACACATTCTAGAGAAATCATCAATAAATAAGATATAGTATTCTTCACCACGTGGTGACTTTTTCCTCATAGGTCCACATATGTCAGTATGAATGAGTTCAAGAGGCTTACTTGATGATCCTTCCTTGGCATTAAATTTCACTCTGGTTTGCTTACCGAATTGGCAAGATTTGCATATGATACTTTCAGGTAGAGTGATATTGGGAAGATCACGAACAACTTTAAGTCTGCTTGATTTCTTGATTTGAGAGAAGCTCAGATGCCCCAACCTTCTATGCCATATCCAATTTTCTGAAGATTTACTCAAGTAACATTATTCTTTGCAGTTCTTCAATACATACAGATTTCTTGGAGTTCTGCTTCCTTTTATAATTGTTTTACCTGTATCAAGATCACGTACCGCACATTCTTTTGAACTAAAGACAACTTCAGTTCCTTGATCAAACATTTGACTTACACTTAACATATTATGCTTTAATCCATCCACATACATGAAATTATTAGCTTCCACCTTTTCTTTTAGAAAAATAGACCCTTTTCCCTTAATGACAGCAAGAGTATCATTTCCAAATGTAATATTCTTTTCTTTTTCTAGAGCACCATAAGCAAGAAGTTTGTTTTTGTCACCTGTCATGTGTTTTGAGCATCCACTATCAATGTACCATTTATTTTCTTCACCTTCTTCAAATAAATCTGCGCCACAATTTTCAACCTGTAATTCCTTCTTTTTCCACACTTTGGAGCTTGAAGGAAAATGCTCTTTTGGCTGGACTTTGCTCCTGCATTCAGATTCTTTATGGCCAAAGTTATTGCAATAAGCACATTCAACTTCATTTTGAAGAGGAGAAAAGTTGTTATAGGTATTCTTCTTTGTTCCAATATCAATCATTTTCTTTCTTTCTTCTCTTGTCATGATGGTTTTATATGCAACACATTGAACAACTTTATGACCAAAATTGTGACATGAGAAACATTGTCCATTGAAGAAGAAATTTCTGCGATCATGAAATCTTCTACTTGAATTTACCTGTTGGTTGGTGTTTCTTTGAAAGGTATTCTTGTTAGTGTTCTTTGAATTGAGATGGTCATGCTTTACCCGTGAAGATTCTTTATTCCCTTGCTGAGTGGCAGAATGTTGTATACTGGCTGTAGCTGCTTTTAGATAATTTGGTGCTGAAGTCTGAGAAGATTCTCCGATATATCCAAGACCTGTCTTTATAAAAGGAGAACGTTGTACCTTGATAATCTCATCTAAGGTTTTAGATCCTTTAGCAAATCTAAGATTCAAAGTCTTCACTTTCTCAATTTCTTTTCTTAGACTTACTATTTCACATTCTAATTTCTCATTGTGTTTCTCCTTTTCTTGAAGCTGATTTTTCAGAGTTTCTATGGATATTTTACTTTCTTCTAAGCATAGTTTGAGTTGATTGAATTCATCAAGAAAATAATTGTCCTCTAAAGCATCCATAAAGTATCTTTTTCTTCTCTAGATTCCTTTTCAAATGCCATGAGAAGTCTAAGATCTTGTTCATATTCTTCCTCACTGTCAGATAACCCATCACTGTCTTCATGAGTATAGTAACTTTTTCTAGTGCTAAACCGATTCTTATTCCTTCTTGCTACTTCCTTCCCTTTTTCATGTGTTTCTTTATGAGTACACTTAGCAGCATAATGACCAACTCTTCCACAAGCAAAAAATTTTAAAGGAAGCTTACCTCTGAATCGTCCTATGCCAAGTTGGAGTTTCTTTACAAAATTTACCTCATCTTCTTCTGAGATATACCCTGATCCTTCCGTCTCTTGTACTTCTTTCCCTTTTGTAGAAGCTCTAAAGACGGCTTCTTTGACTTCAGATGGTCCTCCTCTTCTCATTTCACATGCAGTTAGTATGCCATGAAGTTGCACCACAGTAAGATTTTGAAGATCTTGCTTTTCCTCAAGAGCAGAAACTTTTGACTCAAATTTTGCCATTAGTGATCTTAAAACTTTCTCAACAAAAGTAGATTCAGTTATTGTTTCTCCCAGATTTCTCATACGATTGACAATATCATCAAGACGTAAAAAGAAATTTTCAATGCTCTCTTCATTATGCATTTTTAGATTCTCATATTGAATTATGAGAGTTTGGAGTTTAGCACTTTTTACCTTTGCATCACCTTCATAACTTAGAATGATTTTGTCCCATATTGCCTTTGCTGTATCCAGCTGCATGAATTTGACAAATTCTAATTCAGTTAGACTTCCCAATAGAGCATTGACCGCCTTTGCATTTGTTTCATAATTCTTTCTTTCCGTTGGATCTGTTGGTGTTGCGGCTGGATATTGATATCCTCCTTCAACAATAGCCCATACATCTTCTCCCAAAGACTGAAGATAGGATATCATCCTTGTTTTCCAGAAGATTAAATTGTTTCCGTTGAAGAGCGGAGGCCTCATAGATGTTGTTCCATCTTGATTGCTCATCTTGTTCGATCTTCCTTCTAGCGGCTAAGCTTTTTCAGAAGGACCTTCTCTGATACCAATTGTTGGGAAAAATACTGAGAGGGGGGGTGAATCAGTATTTAGAGTTTATGAAATAAAATCAACCTTTTCTTTTAGCAGATTTCCATACGCGGTTTTTATGAACTGAACTAGCGTATACATGCGGAAATATAGAAGGAAACTAGCGTATACTGATTTATCTTTCATATTTAAGGAATTTCTCATGAATAGTCTTTTAAATAGATTTATCAGATATGAATAAGGCTAGATAATCAGCAGTTATGAGCAGTAATCAGCAACACACAAAAGAACACCAATATTAAAGGTGGAAACCCAATTCGGGAGAAAACCACCGCTGTTGTCGTCTCTGTCTTCAATATTTATTATATAGAAAACTTTTTACAACAATGTACGGATGTAGACTTATACCAGTACACAGGCTTCTACCTGAAGAAGGCTAAACCTTCTCTCGTTTTCCAACTGCAACTGGAAGGGAGCTCCAACCCCCTGAACTCGTTTACCAGCCTCTCCTAGAAGGGAGCTTCGACCCCATGATTTCAACACCAGCTTCTACTGGCTGAAAGCTTCTACTTCCATACTGAAGGCTTCAACCTTCAGATCCACTGCAGACCACATTTCATCAATTTTCATACTGGATCAAACAGCTTCAACAAAACCCTTTACTTAACATCAAAAACATACTTTGCCCAAAGCTTCAAATAGAACAGTGAGACCACTGTAACCAGAATATCAGAAATAACCCAGACTTCAGAATAGATATGCAGATACAAACTCAAAGCTGAACCTTTATTCATTCAAATAGCATACGCTACTTTTCTTCAATGAAGCCGCGTACATACGCGCTTTCCTGCACACCAACCCGCGTATACTTCTGTGTATTTTATTCTTCAGAAAACCCTATACGCACTTTTTATCAACCAAACTCGCGTATACATGCGCTTTCGCTGAGACAAACTAGCGTATAGATCTGTAAATTGAAAACTTTGCAGAACAGACCAGATCTATAAACTTACCCATATTTCTTCATTACCTTTAGTAGACTTTGCGCCAGATATTCACCATTTCTTCTTCTGCAGATCATCTTAGAGATTCATCATCATTAGATCTAGAGATCTTGAACCATCATCAGATCCATGGGTGCATCATAGATTCAGATATATCAATTAAGAATAGAGTTCATCCATGCAGATATTCCTTAGAGATATTTATTCATCAACAACCTTTACTCATGCACACCCTTGCACTATGATCTTCTTCTCCTTATATAGATTTGGCCTTTATCAATACCATGAGTCAAAACCACTCAACTGCTGATGGTGTTCCTGGAAGGGATCAATTTGACAATCCAGTGCTCAATACTATGGGCCAATACCATGGTAATGCCCCTTGGTTTTATAAATTTAGAGCGCAAATAGGCATATGCTACTTGGCACATAATTTTTCTCGTATATACACTACTTCTCCTTTAAAAACCCGTATATGATTTGTGACATATCTTGTTTATCATTACTCTGGCACTTGCAGGAATTTCTTTCTTCTGCTACTTCTGAACTGATCTGTAGATACATCATTTTTCTATCTATAGAAAATAGGTTGTTATCAAAGACAACTCATCAAGTCGGTTTCTATCAAGGACAACTTCATCAAGTAGGTTGACATCAAGGACAACACATTGCATCATATTGCCAACAGAGAAAGGCATGTGTTTGTTGCCTCTGAAAGGCAAGGGCCCATGCCTTCCACTTCTACCAAGTAGCCTGATAAAGGAAAATAAAGGGTGAAGGAAGGTAAGAAAGGTAAGCTGGAGCTTGGACAAGAATTTGACATCATTGACCTTGACAGTGAAAATGAAGACAAGGAGAGGGCCACTAGCATACTGCTCCAAAGTAAAGATGCAGAAATTAGGGATCTAGAAAGATGCCTTGGCATGGAAATGTATAAAATTGACTATTATAAGAATGAAAAAAAGCAGCTAAAGAATTCAAAGAGGGACCTTGACCTCCAAAAGAAGATGACCAAGAACTATGCATTGTAAAATCAAATTGCAAAGGCTAAGCTCAAAGGAGCCCTTGCCGAAATAAAATCACTCGAGGAGGAAAAAGACCAAGAAAACCTTGGAATCTTGGGTGAATATTCTCTATAGACCTCCCAAACCCCATATGGAAGATATCCACCAATTTTGGGAACTTTTTGAGAATTTTTGGTTTTTTTCTAATTTTAAGGCCTGAAGGCGCAACACCCTTGGCACTACGATTTCAGCTCAGGCATCCTTGGGAGGAAAATTTTGCATTTTTGGAATCCTCAGCTCAAGTACAGCATGCTCACCAAATTTGAGAGCATTTGGAGTATTTTTGGTCCCTCAAAAGGCTACAAAACACCTCATTTTCACCTTTCTGCTTCATTTTCAGGACTGGCACTACGCCTATAGAAGCCTTGGGAGATTTACTTTTTGAATAGGTTAATGGAGCCCAATCAGAAAACCAAGGGTAGTTTTGGAAATTATACTTGACATTCTTTCCAACGAGCCATCACAGAGAGAAATCCGACATCGGGAAGGCCATCAAAATAATGCAAGGGACCCAATTTTCCCCGTGCATGCCACGCTTCGTACCTCATCGAATTTCCTTTAATGTGAAAAAGTCAAAAAAAGACACTCATTTATGGAAAAATAATATTTTAGTGTTTTTTGGGCAAATCACTCCAAAGTTAGGTGTTAGGAGTTATTTTTGTATTTATTTCATGGGATATTTTGTGTCTTGGGCCTTGCATGGTCTCTTATGGGTGTTTTTAACATTTTCAAACCCTAGTTAGGGTTTTTGCCCTCGTTTTCTAGATAAATAGAGCATGAGGGCCTTATTGTAAAAGGTTGGCATTTTATGACTCTTGGGAGAAATACATAGTTTTTTGGAGATTGAAGAGAAATTGGTGTTGTGGAATTTGTGGATGGCTTGTTTTGATTGATGATGGAGAAGGCTTGCTTGCAAGATCCCTAAGCATAGTTAATGGTGATGTGCTTCTATTCAGTTCTTGTTTTCTTATGTATCATTGTGTTACATCCCTCTATATTGCAGTAGGACAAAGGTTTTAAACTAAGAAATGTTTTTCAAAGGCACCTTAGCTTTGTTTGTTCTTCACTGCCTCTATGTTTTCCTCTGCTAGGTCAGTTTAGAGAATTCTTAGTTGCTCTCTAGACCCACCCAAGCTTGTTTATATTATGAATGATTGAATACATTATATATCAAAGACGTTTTATGGTTAGACATGCTTGTTTGATGTCACTAAAACATTATTCTTGAGATCTTTCTTTGAAGTATCACTAATTAGGTTTTGCCAAAGAGGTTATGTTTTGATCATACCCTTTGTCCATTATTGAAATCTTGCTTTGGAGGTCTTTATGGCTATTTTTATCACCAAAATCGTACCTTATTAGCTGTTGATCAGAAAACTTCAGTGTAACTATTTCAAACCAATCTTGTTATTGAGGCTTAGCCTCCTCAGTCTAAGAGGGCTCTCTCAAGGGTTCATGATATGGAATAAATATATAGATAGATGGCTAACTCTATTGTTTGTGTCTTGGTTTTGTTTTTTTTTACAGGTTGAAAAGATGAAGGCTAATACTACCATTGGGCTTATAGAGTCAACAAATCAGTAGGTTCAGTGGCAAGGTTTCTTGACATGGAAGTTGAGGCAAATAGGGGTCTTTAACAAAGACAATTTACTCAAGAACATAGGTCAACATAGTAATTTCATTACTACAGGAATTTAGAGCATAGAGTTATGAATTCTGAGCAATAGCAATGAAATCTACTGCTAATGGTTCAAAGGCAATTCACTCATAAAACATAAAAACACATTCATCTCATTACTAAAGGAATTTAGAGCATAGGGTTATGAATTCTGAGTAATAGAAATCAAATCTACTGCAAGTAGTTAAACATAATATGTATATCAATAAAACATTAAAGCCCCATGAGAATCTCAGGTCTATCAAGAAGAAAACCTCCCTGCATTACTGATCACAGTCCATTACATAAAACAACAGTTTTGCCAAAAAGTCTCCAACCCTTTAAAAATTCGACCTCTTGGCCTTTAATAGACCTCTTACAACATGAGATGATCTTCCTCTAGGCTATATCCATCAAATCTCTAACTACTGACACTTTTCATAACCATAAGACATGGAATTTATTACAAAAAGATACCTAGTCTACTAAACAGTCCTATTACAAATAAGACTCAAATCCTCATCATTATCTATAAGAACTTTATCTAATTGAAATTACATCATTTTCAAAGTGTATCATCACATGGTCGAATTTGGATGATGGGCTTCAACTCTTCATGACCACTTTGTTTGACCTCCACAAAAGCAGGAAACAATACCATGTTTTTTAGGCGTAAAATCCTTTGCATTCTTTGAACATTTTGACCATAAATTAAACTTCATTTTGTGGTCCTTAGATGTTGGAGATTATCTTAACATGTCTCATCACTTATCCCTAGCCTCCAGTTGTCCAAAACCATTTCCAAAACTGTTCAAAAGAGCTGTAATGTACTGCACTACGAAAACTCAGTAGTTTCGTAGCGCCTTTGTAACACTGCCATTTTAAGTCTTAATTCTCCAAAAACTAAATTATTTTTACTTGAATCATTTCACTTACCCTTTAACACATCTACCATATCAGTTAAAACTCTTGAATCACTCTTCAACCTTTCAAAAACTGACTAAAATGAGCAAGAAAAGCAGTTGTAGCAGTTTCGTAGCGCTTTTCTGTTTTTTTACACTGAATGTGCTACGAAACTACTGAGTATGCAGTTTTGTCAAAAAATTTCAAAGTGTCAAATGTAGTTATGTAGAAACTTGAAATATACCTATCTCCATAATTTAACAAACCATATCAACCATAAGCCAACTTCATTTTAGCTTCCTTAAGGCATTTCTTGCAGATTTCTCCTGTTTTTTTCCTAAAAAACAAGCCTTGGAACAGAGCCTATATCTCCTCATCCATGATGTATTTTGAGAAAATGAAGGAGGTTTTTGTAGGCCATTATGTATTGAATAAAAAAATATCTTGGTGTTTTGAAACACATCTCCTTTTGTCCAAAAACAACCTTTTAAAAACATGTGTAAAATAGGAAAACTCTGTTTTCTAAAAATTGGGCTTCAAAGAAAACCTTGTATCTCCCAACGGATAACACCTGTGAGAAAAGTGAGAGCGGTTATTGTTATTTGATATGGTTTTGAAAATAACCTCTCTCAATTTCTTAAAATACCATTTGTTTTGCTCAAAAACCTCCTTTGAATTTGACTGCTCAAAACCAGAAAATAGGGTTTTTGCTTCATAACTTTCAGCAGTTTCGTAGGGCTTTTTTGTCTTTTTTACACTGGATGTGCTACGAAAACAATGATTCTTGGCTTATTAGGCATTTTTGGCACAAAAAATTTTGGAAATGAAATACAAATGGAAAATGATGAATGTTTTACATGAAATAACTTTAAAGAAGGCTTTATTTGAACCTTAGGATGAGATTTAAACTATGAAAAATATAAAACCTTCCCTTGATCAAACCTAAATTGACTCATAAATCCCTATTTTGATCCATGAAATTTTGTAACCTTTTCAAAATGATGTTTTGAAATTTTTTGGGTGATAACAGCTATGATCAATGATGTTTAGGAGTTCCCTCTTCTTTGATCTATGTTATATGTCTGTCTTAAATGTTTTCTAATCTTGAAGGTGAAATCACTA
Source organism: Pinus albicaulis (assembly GCA_034641835.2). Taxonomy (NCBI): domain Eukaryota; kingdom Viridiplantae; phylum Streptophyta; class Pinopsida; order Pinales; family Pinaceae; genus Pinus; species Pinus albicaulis. The sequence goes on along the minus strand of CM076580.1, from coordinate 1,588,670,956 downwards.
GAAGTTAAATAAGTTTCTTGCCTTCTAAAGTTCACTGGATTGTTTGTCTTAAATTCTTATTTGCTTGATTTTAATCAAAGAGCTATTGGTTTGCCCTGTCTTATGATTACTTCTTTATGCTAAATAGTGTTGAAGACCCTTCTTTTTAAAGTATTTGACAAAGGATTCTTAACTACCATTTTCCCTACTTTGTTCACAAACTTGATGTTGATTTCATCTCATACAAACCTTGAAAATCCATTTGACCATGTTAGATTTTCCCTGTGATGAACCCTGATTCATTGTTGAGCTTTCCATGACTTTTTATAGACTCCATAGCCCAATGACTTGAAGATTTCCTCACTCCATATATTCTACTTGATCATCTACCCAACCAGAACAAACAAACAAACCATAAACTTAACAACTAGCCTAAAATCAAACACTAAAAGAAAACAAGTTCACATGCTTTGCACAAAATAGAGAGAGCCCTCTTTGAGTCCAGGAAGGGTAGGTCCTATGACTCCAAACACTGGTCTAACGTTACCCCTGTTCATTTGTTCTCAACAATCTAACAAATTACGGGGACCTAACATGCCCTACTTTGTTCACAAACTTGATGTTAATTTCATCTCACAAAAACCTTGAAAATCCATTTGACCATGTTAGATTTGCCCTGTGATACACCCTGATTCATTGTTGAAATTTCCATGACTTTTTATAGACTCCATAGCCCAATGATTTGAATATTTCCTCACTCCATCTATTCTACTTGATCATCTACCCAACCAAAACAAACAAACAAACCCTAAACTTAAAAACTAGCCTAAAATCAAACACTAAAAGAAAACAAGTTCACATCCTTTGCACAAAATAAAGAGAGCCCTCTCTCAATCCAGGAAGGCTAGGTCCTGAGACTCCAAAGACTGGTCTGATGTTACCCCTATTCATTTTTTCTCACCAATCTAACAAATTATGGGGACCTAACATAATGGCGATCATGGTGGGACTTTCCGATTAAGTAACAAGCTTATACATCCTTAGAAAATTCATAAGCCCTTGTCAAGCAATATCTATTGATTTATCGCCACCTCATCTCCTAACATAAATGGAGATCACGGTGGGACGTTCTGAGTCAGTGAAAAACCTAGTATTCCTCAAGACCTTAGAACACCCACAAACATCCTCAGATTGGTATTTAGTTGTTGATTTTGGACAAAAAGTACATCCTTAAAAACAATAAACATCATCCGCTTGGGGACTCTACAACTCTCAATAGACTCTACTGGAGGAAGAACCTGAAACATGACCAATCATCCTAGAAAGAGAGAGTACTCAGACCTAGATTGGATTTAATTAATTATTGTTTTTATCTATAACTATGTTCTATCCTACTTTAATCCTGATCAAGAATACATTGATGAGGTCTACATTGATCATTGGAAATATCTCAGGTCTAAAAATGTTGAGCTTCATATTTCAGACCAAGAATGTACTGATATACCTGTGCCTACTCCAAATACACCTATAAAATACCTAGTGAAACATGAGCCTCATACTGTCTTTCTAGCTCTTGCTGAAACCTCGAACTGTCATAAATCGCTTTTTGCACTACCTATACCCACAAAGGTCCCAGAAAGATACAAGCCTATGGGTTTTCCTCCTATTCTCCAAGCTCTCCCTGCAAATATTGCAGATAAACTACCTAGATTTGATGGAGAAAACTCAAAAGTCATCGCTGAAGAGTACATTCAAAATATTGAGGAATTGCTTGACTTATTTGAAGTAGGAGAAGATGATGTGCGTATTAGAATGCTTTCCTTTTCATTACAAGGAAAAGTTAAGATTTGGTTTAAAGACCTTCTAGCTGCAAGCATTATTGATTTTCATCAATTCACTCAAGTCTTGCTAGATAGGTAGGCAGTCATGGGAAATAATTTTCTCATCATAGAGGAATACAACCATTTAAAAAGACATCTCGGGGAGATAGTGCAACACTTTTCAGCCAGTTTCAATAAAGTGTACCATGCAATACCTGCTAAGATAAATCCACCTCCAGAATGGGTCTTCTTGCACTACCAAAAATCCTTGGACCCAGAGATGGCATTCCAGATAAGAGAAAGAGATCCTTCAAACCTGGAAGAAATGTAGAATGTGGTAATTACTGTGGAATCCAACATACTAGAAAGAGAGGTAAAGTTAAAAGCAATGAAGAGAGACAAAGAAGCTCAAGAGAAACTTATTTTTTTTGGAGATAAAGCTAGAGATATTGACAAACACAGTTAACAAATCAATGCATATGATCAGCAGGAGGAAAGAGGAAGAGTACAAGGTTGAGGTTGGAGCTGCTTATTCAAAACATCCTGTACCTTTTCCTTTGGAAGAACAAACTCAGTCATTACAGGGCAAGAATAACAATCAAAATATGCATGCTAAGAAATATTACCAAGAAGAAGATGTTGAAAGCTGTCAAGTAAGTATTAGATACCTTCCTACATCTTGTGCAAGTTGTCAAGTAAGAACTAGATACCTTCCTACATCTTGTGCTTCACTACTAAGAGAGCACAATAAGAAAATTGCAAATAGAAACAAGGTGGAATTCTCTAAAGAATCAGTAAGGGAAGAAATGGATAATACAAACCCTTTTTCAAATTTAGAAGTTCTCCCCTTAAGACATCTTGGTGTCGCTGTTGGGATTATAGAAGGAGAAATGGAGGATGAGCCAACACCTTTTGAGTCTCTACCCTTGTGTTTCGAATCATTTTAGATTGCTAAAGGAAAAGCCATTGGCCATGAACGCTCCCCTTTTAATATGGTGGAGCAATCTACTGATCTAGAGTGCATATTGGATGAAATTCATCCTATGAATAAGCTACCCAAGTATGATCAATATGATGATGATTATGTTCTCCAGAATCAAGATAACACTACAGAACAATTAGTGATTAATTTGTGGGACAAAGACAGTAATTTTCAACAGCTCAAATATAGTGATTAGCAAATACCACTCAGCAATGACAGTGGAGAAGAAAGTGCAGAAAGTTTGGGAGAAGGGGAAGATCTTTACCTCTTTGTGGCACTTCATTTCAGTTCATCAAAGACAACCTTAATATAATCATAAGTCAGGAATCTTTGGATATTGATTTTAACAAAAAAGAAAACATTTAGCCCTATGACCAACCTTCACAAGAGGAAGAAAACAGTTGTGGTTCTATCCAAGGAAAAAGGGAAATGCCTCCTCCTCTAACTAAAGAATAAATCAATCAGGGTCTAGGCATACAACCAGTTTCTAATATTTCCTATAAAGATATTTTTTCTGTTTGCTATCCTATTGATTTATATGCTGCAGCCTTTCCTCGTAAAGAAAAAGAGGAAAAATTTGGCATTAATGTTATACTATCTTCTCAAAAGGACCTTCTACCATGCAATTCCCCTAATGATGTCTTTCACACAACATTCAACCCACTCAATAAAAATACATTAGGTTTGTTGGAGGATAACATTGCAATATATGATGAGGTTGCCAGTACAGACGATCATGAGGAAGAGGAAGAGTTTCTTTCCCAAAAGAGTCCTGGATCAAGCTTATTTTCCAAATCCTCACATTCAGGTATTGTTTCAAGATCCCTTTGTTGATTTATTAGAGACATTTGAAAAGGGAGTAAAACATGTCAAGAGCAGTTTGATGCAGGATTTAAAGAAAATTTTAGGCACTACTGTTCAAAAACAAGTAAGGTGGGAGTGGCCTTTTGATTTTTTCAGCACACTCAAAGAGCTGAGCCAAGATCACTTATGGAATCATCTACTTAATTGGCTCTATTGGAAAAGAGAGTTCACCAAACGAATATATATCATGTATAGGTTAGATTAGGATAGATAGGAATGCAAATAAGCTCAGCACTATGAGCATCTTTCTAGTCTTTAGTCTTAGAATGCTGATCCAAAATAAAAACAAAAAAACAAAAATAGAGAAAAGAAGAAAAAAGGGCAGATTTAAAGAAGAGGTACAGCCCCATACCCAAAAAAAGAGTTTTGCTGAAAGTGAGCAAGTCTAAATGCCACTACTTGAGAAAGAAAGTCTTGTTCAGTCATCTAACCTAATCATGGCTGAACATGTTTTTGTATGATGATAGGTTAGTGAAAGAAGACTTGTCAAATCATTTAAGCTTGACTTGTCAGTAGATTAGATTAGGAAAAGATGTTGGTTCTCAATGCTTAAATCTGAACCAAAGAGAAAGAGAGGTATGCCTAACAATTTCTAAATCTCAGCCCTTATGTTTTATAGTTTTTTATTGTACAAAATAATGTCTATGTGCAGCTTGTCCAAATTCCATAGCCCATGGTAAATCAGATTGCTCAATCCTGGTTTGATCATGTTTCAATTTCATGTTAATAGGTTAGACAATAAAGTTTGTCAAACAGCTTAATCTGGACAAATGAGTAGACTAGGTAGAGAATAAGAGAGTTCGTTAGCCTAATATGAACTCTTGGAAGTGATAAGGGCACAAGTAGATAGTTGTGTATGCTTTCAAAAGAAAATAATGTCAAGGGTTTGCCAGTCAAAGTGCACCCAAAAGAAGAAAAAATGTTAGGGAAAGTATGATGGGTAGGTAGAGATGAGGTTGAAGAAAAAATGTCTTTTCAGATTTTCTGAGATCATAGCTTCAAGAGAACATCAGCAAATGAAGGAAGAGAAATTTTTAAAGTGCAAGTAAGGCACTGGTCTTCAAAACTTAGAGATCTGAACTCTAAGGTTCTAGACACCTCCTGAAAAGGCGCTGCCCTCCCCAAGTGGAGCCACTGTTAGTCATCAGTATTTTTCATTATCTTTAGATGAATAAATATTGGTTCTATATTTCTAAAAACAACATTCTTTGAACATTGTGAGTTTTAGAAATCTCACTGCCTTCATTATACTTATGGAAACTTTTTCACTATTTCATCAATTTTCCATTCCATGGTCACCCTGTAACTCCTAAAAAGATGCCTTATAGGCTTGTGCCACTCATCTCCATCCTTTTTCCTACCTATGTGCTCATTAATCTATTTTCCCTTGCCCATAACTCCATTTTCCATCTAGGGTTACCTATAGCCTAACTCATTCCCATCACCTAGGGCCAATTTTTCTTCAAACTATGTTTATGACCAAACTGAGATGAATTTGACAATAGTGAGAAAGGCTTTTGTCTATAATAGGTCCAGGAAGAAAAAAATCCATCATATTTTACACAGGTGTCATGGTTTTATAGAAATGTCAAAAATACAGGTGTCACTGGAGAATTGTTGCACTTCTTGAGTGACCTTGGGAAAATTATGTTTTATCATAGCTAGAGTGTCCAAATGACTTTCTTGATGAGTCAAATGATAACTATATAGGAATATATTTCCAATGAGCTATCATGAGCTCAATTTGGAGTTGAGGAAGGCCTCCAAAAGTTGTATGCACTAGCACTCTGCATTTCTGCACCATCATTCAACACTTTTTGAGAAGTCTTGGGAGAATCAACTTTTGATAGGTCAAATAAACTCCAAGAAGTGGAAAAAGGGTATATTTTGAAAGTAGACAGGATAATATTTCCAACGAGCTATCATGGGACCAATTTAGACACCGGAAAGGCCTCAAAATTCCCTCTGCAAAAAGGCGTTGCGCATTTAGAAATAGGCGTTGCACCTTCAAAAACTGGCGCTGCGCCTTTGGATAGGAAAACCTTTTAAGCCCTCTACCAAATCAAATCACCTAAAAAGCTTCCAAAATTTGGTTGAGGTTCCTCCAAACATATTGAGGGCTAAGTACAAGCTATCCACCCATCCTTCAAGCATTTTGTCATTATTTAAATGAATGGAATCAAACCCTAAGGATAAAACCCTAAATTTCATGCTTGAAACCATTGTTTGAAACTCACACTTTCCACCTATGAAGAGTATCAGTCAAAAAAAAGGGTAATTTCACAAGTTGAGGTTGTCATTAAGTTTTTTAGCCCCTTGGTCAGCCTAATATACCTACCCTCACTCATTCATCTCATTCACAAGCAGATCGACCATTTCATTACCAGCCTTTATATCCATTTGACATCAGTGTAAGGTGTTTCTAAACAGTGTTTGATTGCACAATTGAGTTTTCATTAAGTGGTTTGTGCCTAAAATATGACATCTTGTAGATAAAGATAAGAAAATTAGGTTTTGACATAGTTGAAGGTCAGCATTTCCCAAGAAGACTACCATTCATTTCCAAGGTCTGCACATGAGGTAATGGACAAGCTTGACACTTTTGCAGAAGTGTTAAGAGGTCAATCAGCAAAATAAATTGATGAGGTAAGTGGTTTATGCCTAAAGGATGACATCTTGCAGAAAAGGAGAGAAAAAAACACTTGGCCTTGTAAGAGAATTAGGGTTTTGATCTTGAATGTCCAGCATTATGCCAAGAGACTGATAAATTGTAGAAATGGGAGCAGAGGAAGATTTAGAAGTTGCTAGTGTGTGCAAGAATTACAAAGCTTCCCAAAGTGACTCAAGAAAAACCTGCAGAGAAAAGATGAAAGAGTATCAGTGAGAAGGATAAATCCAAGGTTTTCAGTCACCTACCAAGCATAAGAGGATTTAAAACTCCATGGTGCAGACATAAGAAGGTTTTGAAAATACTGTTGTGAGAAAACCTCTCAAAGGTATTTAAAAGGATATCATGCCTAAATGAGCAAAAGAGGTAAGTTCAACTCCATGCTGCAAGAAAAATATGCTCAAGAAAGTGAAGTTGTTGTTGTGTGCAATCATCACGGAGGTGTCAAAAGAAACATATCATGCCTTCTTGACCAAAAGAAAGATCAAAATTCATCACTTCATCAACCTGTAGTCAATGGCATAAAGAGATGTCAGTAAAAGAGAAAAAAGTCTTAAAACCTCATAAAATAGTTTATCAAAGGTTAAAAATCAATTCACAAGCCCATAGAATTCATTGCACACTGCTCATCAATCATGGTTCACTTGCAGAGAGTTAAATTTTTCAAACAAAGAAGAAATTTAAGTTTTTACGTCAAACTGGGAAAATTTTTGTAGCGCTACGCATTCAAGGTAGCGCTGCGTGTTTAGGGTCAGGCATTGCACATTCAGAGGAATTCCCTGTGCAAATTTGCACTGCGTTACGCGTTTAGAGGCAGGCGCTATGCGTTTAGAGGCGCCTTGCGCGTTTGCCCAAGAAATCCCGATAGACCCAAAATGTGTGTCGGTGTTGCGCGTTCACAGACCCGACTGGCCTGAAACGCGTGCAGGTGCTGCGCGTTCACAGCCTGACAAGCGCGAATCTGCATTCAAGTGTTGCACTTTTGCCTAAAGCACCTCCTTCACCTGCAAATGCCTATAAACTCTCCAAATCACCTCCAAGCTTCTCCAAATCATCACCAAAGTTTCTCCAAGTACTAAAAAGGGTAGCAGTGACAACAAGGACTAAAATTTCAGTGAAGAAGCTGATAATAATAGTGGAAATCACAGCAATGAGGTAAGCAGTAGTAAGGAGGGAGGCAGTGACAGTCATGACAATAGTCATAATGGCCATGAAGGCAGTAAAAATAGTGAGCCTCACAGTGATATTGATGCTAGTTCAGAGAGCAATGCCAAAGACAATGAGACTCATAGTGGTGCAAAGAACAGTGCAGAAATTAGTGAGGAGACAAGCAGTGATGAAAAGACTAATTATGGTACACCTAGAAGCCAAGGTAATGAAGAAGATGACATCAGTGAAAATCATGACAGCAAAGGCAGTGAGGCTCCTAGCAGCAATGATGAGCAAGATGAAGACAGTGCAGAAACAGTGAAGAGGGTAGTGAAGATGATGAGGCAGAGGCCAATAACAAATAGCATTGAAGCATAAATGATGGTGACAATAGCTTAGAAAACCAAGAAATTAGTAAGGCAAAGTGAAAAGGTCCATGAAGAAAGCAGTAAGGCTGCTAACAAAAAGGCCTATGAAAAATATGATAAAATAAATGGCTAAAGAAAAAAAAAAACCTTAGAAAAATGGATGATCCATCCCCTACAGGCATCCCAAAACCCATGAGGAAGATAATTTCAAATTTTGGCAAGTTTTTGACATTTTTGGTTTTTTAACTGATATTAAGGGCCAAAAGCGCGGCACCCTTGGCGCTACGCTTTTCCTAAAAGCATCCTCAGGAGGAAAACTTTACATTTTTGGAATCCTCGACTCAATTAAAGCATGCTCACCAAATTTTAGGTCATTTGGAGTTGATTTGGTCCTCTAAAAGGGTAAAAAACACCCCAAATTTCACCTTTCTGCCTAGTTTTCAGGGCTGGCGCTGTGCCTTGAGTAGCCTTGGGAGATTTAATTTTTGAACTAGTTAATGTCACCTAGTCAGAAACCTAAGGGATTTTTTGGAAATTAGACTCAATAGGCTTTCCAACGAGCCATCACGGAGCCAATTCCGACATCGGCAAGGCCATCAAAACTTGGCTGCAAGTGGACCCAATTTTTCCGTGCAGGCGCTATGCCTTCAGACCTCCCTGATGCACCCTTAATGTGAAAAAGTCAACAAAAGACACTCATTTATGACAATAGGATATTTTAGTGTTTTTTGGGGCAAATCACTCCAAATTTACGTGTTAAGAGTTATTTTTGCATTTATTTCATTAGATATTTTATGCCTTGGGCCTTCCATGGTCTCTTGGGCATAAATGGCATTTATGAGTATTTATGACATTTTCAAACCCTATTTAGTGTTTTTTCCCTCCTTTTCTAGATAAATAGAGCATGATGTCCTTATTGTAAAAGGTTGGCATTTTATGACCCTTGGGAGCAATACATAGTTTTTTTGGAGATTGATAAGAAATTGGTGTTGTGGAATTTGTGGATGGCTTGTTTTGATTGATGATGAAGAAGGCTTGCTTGCAGGATCCCTAAGCATGGTTAATGGTGATGTGCTTATATTCAGTTCTTGTTTTCTTATGTATCATTATGTTACATCCTTCTATATTGCAGTAGGAAAAAGGTTTTAGACTAAGAAATGTTTTTAAAAGGCACCTTAGCTATGTTTGTTCTTCACTGCCTTTATGTTTTCCTCTACTAGGTCAGTTTAGAGAATTCTTAGTTGCTCTCTAGACCCACCCAAGCTTGTTTATCTTATGAATGATTCAATATAGTAGATATCAAAGACGTTTTATGGTTATTCCTGCTTGTTTATGTCACTAAAACATTATTCTTGAGATCTTTCTTTGAAGTATCACTAATTAGGTTTTGCCAAAGAGGCTATGTTTCGATCATACCCTTTGTCCATTCTTGAAAGGCTTCTTTGGAGGCCTTTATGGCTATGATCAATGATGTTTAGGAGTTCCCTCTTCTTTGATATATGTTATATGTCTATCTTAAATGTTTTCTAACTTGGAAGGTGAAATCACTAGAAGTTAAATAAGTTTCTTGCCTTCTAAAGTTCACTGGATTGTTTGTCTTAAATGCTTATTTGCTTGAGTTTAATCAAAGAGTTATTGGTTTTCCCTATCTTATGATTAATTCTTTATGCTAAATAGTGTTTAAGGCCCTTATTTTTAAAGTATTTGAAAAAGGATTCTTAACTGCCCTTTTCCCTACTTTGTTCACAAACTTGATGTTGATTTCATCTCATACAAACCTTGAAAATCCATTTGACCATGTTGAATTTTCCCTGTGATGCACCCTGATTCATTTTTGAACTTTCGATGACTTTTTATAGACTCCATAGCCCAATGAATTGAATATTTCCTCACTCCATGTATTCTACTTGATCATCTACCCAACCAAAACAAACAAACAAATCCTAAATTTAACAACTAGCCTAAAATCAATCACTAAAAGCAAACAAGTTCACATCCTTTGCACAAAATAGAGAGCCCTCTCTGAGTCTAGGAAGGCTAGGTCCTAGGACTCCAAAGATTGGTTTGATGTTACCCCTGTTCATTTTTTCTCACCAATATAACAAATTACAGGGACCTAACACTGCTGAGGGATTGTTTCCCCTTAATTTGTCACCTTTTCTAGGCATTGTTTTGCGCCGACAGAACCAATCCCCCACTAGCAACTTCAAATATCAGAAGCTACACTTCCACCCTTGGAAACCAACACAATGTTTCTCGAACTCATACTTCATCACCCTTTAGGGCCAACATCAGCCCAACATGAGGCTGACAAGATTTGCATCACCCACTAGGGCCCGGGTCAGCCTCTGCATCATCTTTGTGTGAGCAGACTGGCTCTCCATCCCTTCTGTTGGGTCTGTATCCCTCCTGGTGTTATGCTACCTTCTCCTGGATCTGTGATGCTTCAGCTACCCTTCCTTTAGCAAAAAACAGTAGCCTCTTGCTGATGGCTTCAACTTGATCTGCAATCGCTTTGATACCATGTGAAAATTTATGAATACAAAATTACAGAAACCCTACTACAGTGTCTTGATTTATTTCTCCTACTTGTGATTTAATCATACAAGTTTTTTTCTAGAAAATATTCAGAAAATATAAAAATAAACACAAATAGTAGCCTACACATTTACAAATAATTTACTGAAACATAGCACACATATGAAAAAGGACACACATGATTTTTCGGACAAATGTCCCTGGAAAAACCAAATGCAGGAAAACCAGTGCAACAGTTCTAAGGGTTTATTATTATTAAGTAGCAGTATTCTGAGTACATCTAGGGTTCCATAATCCAACTCACCCAACAAAGAAAACCTTAGAAAACATATATAAATGTGAGCTTCACCTTACTCTGCAAGTCCCGGTTGATCTGGATCATTCACTGTCGAAACCCTAGGTAGCTTGCCGCAGTATCAAAGCTGCCATTTTGTAACCCTGTGTGGTCCTTGATGAAGGAAAATATTACCCTTCCTTTTTATTAGCTTATAAACCTTGATCTCCAACTAATTTTAGACTTTCCCTTGGAGGCTTTGCGCTGGCCCTGCATGAGCCCTACGTGGGCTTGCATCACCCTCTCTAGGGTCTATGTCACACCCTCTAATGGTTGAAATTCCTCCTATGCATCTTTGCTACCCTTGCTCTGCTTTTTGTTATGGGTCCTCCAACCAATCACTGCATCTGCCCCTCATTGCTTCTCTGAATCACTCAGATCTGATCTTCGTCCAAGAACTTCTCTATTAGAATAATTTGATCTCTTAGACTCTATGTGTGTTCTCAAATTGACCCTAAGCCTTCCTTTAAGACTTTTCTTGTTGAAAAATCAATAGTCGTGATCTAATCACTAACCAACGGCTAATATTAGAGAAATATTGATCCACGTCACTTAGAACATTCTCACCACATGTGTAAATTAATTCACTTTAATTTTTCAATTTCCCTAAGTTATACTTAGGGTCCCCATTAAAAAATTTAATTGTTTGAATAAATTTTCCACCAGGTGGAATTTCTCCAAACGATTTCTGGGCCTTGCAAATATCATGTGTTCTAGCCCCTCCACAAATTTTCAGAGCTAGATCACATCCGATGCTACCCAAAATATCAACAGTAGAGGAGCAAGGGGTTCATGAGCCAGGTGAATACGTTGAAGAAGTTCAAGGATATGTTAATCCATATAATGTTCTGGACAAACTAAATGATACTGACAATACGTCGGATGAATAACTTGAAGTGGTCTAACCAAATGTGGGAGAGGAAGTTCTGGATGATGTTATAGATGATCATGATCATGATGTTGACATGGCCAATCCTTTGAACATGAATTATGAACACGATGATACATATGATGAGTTGGATGAAGAAGAACATTAATGATATCAAAATGTTGAAATGTACGAGGTCTGTATTTATATGTTTTTAGTTGGTTTTTTCTCTTTCATTTACCTTTAATAATAAAGAACTTTGTCTAAGATATTCTTATGGAAATTTATTTTAACTTGATCTTCATGTGGAAACTCATCGAGCTAGAGGTGAGAGGAAATAATGCAATGGAAGAACTAGTGAATGAAAAAATTAAACTATATATAAAATTAAACATAACTATAACTATATATATTAAATAAAAAATATTAAAAATATAAATATGAATATAAAACAAAACAATATCTAAAAATAAAAAAAAACCAAAAATACTTCTAATTCTCGCGCGCTATGAATTATTCCCAACCCCACAACCTTCCCCTCAACCCATTAAATCATCGCACACGCCAGCTTGGTCTCCCTGCACTCAACATTTATCCCGACCCCACACCCTCCTCCCAACCCCACACCCTTCCCCTCAACCCATTAACTCATCGCACGTGTCGACCTGGTCTCCCTGCACTCAACACAAATACCCCACCAAAACCCCACTCACTCAGTATCGGTGCATTGCAAACACTTACTCATTAGAGGACTCACCATAGACAGTGATCGTGCTTCATCCACAGGTGATGGTGACGGTTCTTCATCCATAGGTGACGGTTCTTCATCCGACCACTCAGCAGAGGACTCGCCGCATCAGTAGACCCCACTCTATATTCGACCAGTGGCCATGGTAAGTTTCATTACTTATCTAGACTGACTGTGTGGCAAGTGCAACACAAAATCCATGCTGATGTGTTACTTTTCAAACAGGGGTAGAGGCTAAACCAGGGAAAATTTAAAGGATGCAAGTTTATCTTAAAGTTTAGCGATCTTGGTGAATTTTTCTAGTCCCTAATATCCAAATTTTAAAATGTTTGACGATAATTTTGTAAAAATGTTTAGATTTCTTATTATATTATATTAGAAAATATATAATATTGGCGATTTTTAAGGTAAAATAATTTTATACTATAAAATTTGGGTGAATTCATTTTTATGAAAATGGAAATTGGCTAATCTTTTTTTTGGAAAAAGCATGGAATATTATCCCACCCGCGAATATTAGCCCTAAAATTTTCCCTGGGCCAAACTAAATATATTTCATGTAAATATTGCCTAATGGGTGTTTCCAAACTCCCCAAACACTTTCCCTAACCAGAGGATCCTCTTGTGCAATTCACAATACTTTTTCTCCCCATACATGAAGAAAATTCGTAAGGCAAAGAAATATCCCAAGCAATTTCTTGCTTAGAGAGGACCATATCTCAAATAGGTCATCAACAAGGAAAATTCAAGCCTTTCCTCAATGTACAACATTTTACATATGATCAGGCTGAGTCTTCTTTGTATCAGTCTAAAGAAGACATGGTTAAAAAATTCTCTGATGAAAGAAATTTGTCTTTAAATGAATGTTACAAGTTGATGGAGGAAGCAAGGAGAATTGCGCCTACAGGAGTCTCCTTAATTACTGTAAGAGAGAAAGATAGCAACACTCTAAGAGTTGTTATAGATGACGAGACTAGGGTGTCACAAGGAAAAGGAAACCTATACCTCATAGTGATCTTATTGACGGTCCTCGAGTCAGTGCACATCTTCTATTCACCATATTTTTTTTTGGACCTAACACTATTCGAACAACACATGAACTTAAACTCTCCTTAACCAGGCCCTTGTCCAACAATTTCTAAACCTGATTTCCAACTTCCTCATTTTCCTTTGGGGTCATCTTATAAGCGGCCTTGTTTTGTAAGCTTTCTCCAGGTATCAGATATATGTGGTGATTTCTACTTCTTTTAGGTGGAAATACATTGGGCAAATCATCAACTACAATGTCTTGATAATCCACTAACATATATTTTATTTCTATTGATAGATCTAGAATGATAGTATTAGCAAATTCACTTTTTGGCTTACAAACAATGGCATAACCCATATCTTCTTCTGTCATCTGTTGTAAGAACTCTTTTCCACCAAGCAATAGAGATTTTGGCTCACTCTTTGCAGCTCCATTGCCTTCTTGCAAAGGCATCAAAGTATGTTGAATACCACCCATCTCGAACTTATAACAGTTATAACATAGTTAGCGATCAAACGAGAAAATTACATGGACCTACCCGTTTTTTTTAGGTAGCAAAAAAAACACCCAATTTTGAAAAGTGATGATGCAGAATGACCCTTTTTTTTAGCATAGTTTTGGCACTTTAAAGTTTCTTATGACTTTATTTTTTAAATGTCATGACTTTTGTGTCTATTTTGAAAAGTGGTAATGTAGAATAACCTATTTTTTTCTAGAATATTTTTGGAACTTTAAGTTTTCTTTGATTTTTTTTTTAAATATCATGTCGATTTACAAAAATGGTCATTTTTTTAGCACTTTAAATTTTTTTATTTATCAAGTATGAACATTTGTTTTAAAATATTAATTATTTTAATGCTAATTTTGAAAAGTGTCAATGCAACATCAATCATTTTTGTTTAGAGTAGTGATATTTATCTTGGTAATAAGACATAAAAATAAAATAAAAACATGACAAAAAAACAAATATAAAAAAATATAAAGAAAATATGAGAAAAACCCAATAAAAGTGTAAACAAATATGAAAATAACTTGTAAAAATAAAAGCTTTAAACAAAAAAATTCAAAAAAAAAATTAAAAAAAGGAAAAATAAAATAAAATAAATCATAATTTAAAGAAAAAAAAACACAATTTTTTTTTTAAGTTAAAAAAAACATTATAATTAAAGAAAAAGAAAAAGAAATTCAAATAATCAAAATACTAAAATAAAAAATAACTAAATTTAGAAATTTACATTTTAAAAAAAAATCAAAATTTAAAATAAAATAACACACACACACACACACACAGAGATATATATATATTGTTGGAAATACTGGGGGGTGAATCAGTATTCCTTTCAATTAGTATTATTATTAATATTTTAGAGCATTATTTAATCTTCAATTATTATCAATGTTTGTACAATGATAGTAGTAAACAAAAGGAACACAAATGCACACAATTTTTTAAGGTGGAAACCCCCTCCGGGACAAAAACCACATGAATGCTTTGCTAATAATTCTTTAATATTCAACTCCAATTGAAAAGAAAACTCCAAATTCCTAGAATCTAGAAAAGCATTCTTCTCCAGCTCCCACTAGATGGACGCTCCAACGCCCGAGGTTCTTCAGTGGTCAACTGAACGAATGCCCCAACACCCAATGAGCTACAACCCACCCTAGCACCACCCTAGCACCCTAAATGTTTCACAAGTTTGAACTTGTTGGTGACTTCATGCACTAGCCTAGCACCACCCTACCACCCTATAGAATAATAAAAGAAGAATGGACTCTCGTACCAAGGAAAATGGTCCACTTTACAATGATATAGAATGATGTAGAAGAAGAAGACACACTAGACCATAACCCCAACAATGACACAAATAACTAATGATGATCCTAGACCTCCTGACACTTCCTCTTCAATTCTTGGCAGATAGACACTTGTACAAATTTTACAATGATGTTTTTACAATGACTCAGTACAATGATACCTTTACAATACATGTATGTAGTGCTGCCCAAGTGAAGAATTCATGTGTTGAACTTCTTGCTACTGTTCTGCACCTTTATTGTTGCTCTTGTCATGATACCCTTTCTCACTCTTCAGAACATTAGATCATGCATTGAGTCTTATCTTGATGAATATATAATACCTGCAAAAAGTCTTCAAGGAAATACCCATGACATGATAATAGCAAAACTTACCTCATCCTGCAGAGCATATGTCAGTGCTAAAAAAAATATATATATAATACAAAGAACCTAATGCAATTAAGATATGAACATGCATATACAAAATATACTTACTTGGATCTTACCTCTACTGCACCTTGCTTTGCTTTGCTCCCCTAGAAAGTCTGGTCCTTTGCAACCCTTGAAAACACGTGATCTAGCTTTTTATTGCCTTATAGGAGCTCGATATTGAATCTGGTGTATCTCTGTTACTTCAGATGCCCCAATATGTGATTTTTGGTCTTGTAGTATTCCTCTGAGTCTTCTTTCCAATTCCATGGGTCTGACTCAAATTGGATTCTTCAAGACAAAGTAATGCCCAATCTCTCACAATGACCTAATTATGGACTAGTTCAGTAGAGCGAACTTGTACGGCATGCCACATGTCATTATTTCCTCATTCAACTCTGAAATTGACAAAAAAAAAACTACAGTCCGTGCACTATCCTCCACTTTTTATAGAATTCCAATCTGATACTCAAAGAGAGAGTTATGACGATTTACCCCAAGGTCACCTCTTTGAGATGAAGTTTAGGATCCTACAAAAACCCTAACTTCCACTAATCATATCTCCGACAATATTGTGCAGCATGATCTAAAATTTTTACATGAGCTTCCTCAGGATTTCAGCTTCGCCTCATAAAAATTTCAACTTCTGAACCTTTGTAGAAACAAAATTATAGCAAAAATTCCACGATGACTTGTTTCAAGTAGCAAAATCCCTACCTGAGGAGGATATGAGGATCACTCAACATACAACCCTGACATGACTTTTGGCTCCATTAAAGAAGGCCCAAGTCTTTTTAAGTATCTATCTTGGGCTCAATTGGAATATTTTTATTCTTGTTTATATCTTTTGTGCTAATTTCCTTCACTCATGTTTTTGTTTTGTGCACCACCTATTTTATATTTGGGACTTGTTTATCAAAGATGGTTCTCTTCTCGTGTACCCATAAATGCCAAAGGACCAACCTTGGAAGGTTGGAAATATGCCACAAGGATGGGGTTTGTTTGTAATCTACATTCCCTCGATGACCTACCCAACTACATCCCCCATGCAGACCTCCTCAAAGAAGATCATTATCCACGTCTCCTGAGAAAAATCACAATCCATGAATAGGTTTGTCACTGACTCTAGATTATTTCAACATAGTGGGAATCTTGTAGGCCCTTCCCAACATTTCCTCTAAATATTATCCTTTGTAAGGGTCTTTTTATTTAGCATCAAACATAGAGAGAGGTGTATATTTAAAGGACAACACTATTTCTAAACCACTTTATACCACTTAAAAGGGAATGACTCTACTTCTTATGTCATCATCACTTCATAATCTAGTTTCTCTGTCACCAACCCACATTCTTTGTTTATTTTCCACATGAGTTTATCTAGGTATCTACTTAGTCTAATTCCATTCTATGGAAGTGGAAAGACAAATTATGCTCATTCCCATGCTAGATTCCCTAAGAGGCCCAAAGAATTAGCTAATTTCCAAGGTCTCGGGAACATCTCATTTACTTTAGGATCAGTCGCTTTAGAAAGTAAAGAGATTCCCTTGTAATTTAACGTCATTGCTAGATTCAAGGAGATTATTTTAAGATCATCACCTATTATCCACAAATTCTTACTTAAGTTTATTTTTCTTCCACCTTCTACCTACCAGATATAATATTTTTTAATTATGTCAAACACTGACATCAATGCCTTCCAAATATGTGAACTTCCATGCCATGATTTTGTCTCTAGTTGAACCCATTCTTAAAATTTTTTATTCTTCCAATACTCGTCTTGCATCAGAGTTCTCCATAGGCTAGCAATAAACATACTCCTCCAAATACTTTTGGCAGCTAGTGCCTTTGAAAAAATAAAAATGTTTTGAGCCCTCATACTCCCAATTTCTTTGGGCTCACAATTTGTTTCCATCTTTCTAAATTCATCCCTTTCTGTCTTTTTCCTATCCAAATAAAATAGAAACATAAACTTCTAATTCTATTCAGAATTTTCCTTGCTACACTAGCAAGGGTTAACCAATAGACTGGAATTCTTTCGAAGCTTATTTTTCCAGGATCAATCAGCCTCCCAAAGAGAGCCATAAATTGCACCAACGATTGATCTAACATTCCACTTTCTTGATCATTTAGAGCCACTCAAAAAATTGATAAATGTTGGCCTTTAAATGATAACCAAGATATTTTATTCACTCATCTAAAGGAAAACAATGGAAAGGAAGGAAATCTTTTAAATTTAAAATTATACTTTCAGGAACTCCATTAGTTAAAATAATTGACTTGGAAAAACTAACTTCCATGCCTCTAGCTTCACAATAAAAAGCAATTATGTTCCAAATACTTCTCCATTCTTCAATTGAGCCATGTCCAAATAAGAGAATGTCATCAACAAATAATAGTTACAATATGAGTTTGACTAGTGTGTATACTTGTATACATTTTATGGCTCCCTTCTCTTGTCATTTGGTTGAGAAGAAGAATTAATCCTTTCACCACCAACGAGAAAAAGAAGAAGGTGAAAGTGGACTTCCTTGTTGAATTCTTCTAGAAACTTAAAAAAAATCAAGCTGGTATGCCATTGACGAGTATTGTGAAATTTCCTAAAGTGACACATCCCATTATTCAATCAGTGATATCAAGAAGAAAACCACTTTTAAATGAAGGTAATATAACTCCATGTGTTCTATTTTAGGGTAGCCTTGCAGGACTGGATCTTCCACCACGGAGGTAAGTTGAGGCTAATATTCGGGTTTGGGGGTTGGGTTTTGGTCATGCTCCTCAATCGATTTTAGGGATTCAAGATTTTCCAAAGGATCTGTTTGGTGCTAGGAGGGACTTGGATCCTGAGATGTCACAAGCCCATAATGAGGAGATCGTCTTCATGAACATGATTTAATAAAGCCTTCATGATTTGTTAGGCGGTTATGTTGTTGAGGTAGCTCTTTCTTCATGAGGGGGAATTCCCACAAAATATGTCCATACTCATGACGTATTTTGCAATGAAAGGGGACATGTTTGTAATCAATGGGTTACTTCCAAACATCACCTTGATAATAGATATTGATGGATGTTAATAATGGTTGAGAAATTTCACTTTAGGCACAGATGCATGCATAGGATCTATATCTTCTTCTCAGGTTAAGCACTAGCATTCCACAAATTTTCTCAGTGCATTTCCTATACCTACTTGGGTTTCTTCTTGATAATTTTCTCTTGGTAAGGAGAAGATTCAAATCCGCACAAGAAAAACCTTGAGTTCCTCCTTTTCCAGATAGAATCTGTTCATACAAAAATGAAGAAAGAGCCTCTTGAAATTGGAAAAATAGGGAAAATTTTCAAAATTTGTAGCTCTATCTTCTAGACAGGAAAATATTATAGTAAAAAACCTTTAGCCTCGAGTTCTAGGGTAATCTATCCTTTGGGCTTCTATTTTTTTGGATCCAACTAAAAAACGCATTCTTGGATGGCCATAAGCCCAAGAATTTTCCAATGAAAGTGTGATCCTACATATACTGAATATAGTTAGAGGGTCTTCAACAAGTGAACATGGGAGGGATTTTAGAAGCTTAAAAATTATTAATTATTGAATATTCAATGACCACAACCAATGATTAGTTTCATTCCACAACGCCATGTGGTTTTAGCCCATTAACTTGGGTTACTAACATCAAACATGAATATCTCTCAAACCGTGAAGAAATATCCTTGACTCAGAATATAGTAATTTAGTAGGTCAAAATTCCCATGTAAGATCGAGGTAAGTGTTGCTTGGGTTGACATCGATAACAACCACTGATCAACATATATATATATATATTATATATATATATATATATATATATATATATATATATATATATATATATATATATAATTTTCAAATAACAAAAAACAATAATAATACCTTTTTTTTAAATTAAAAATATTAAAAATTTTAAAAAATTTGAAAATTAAAAAAATGATCATGATGATGATGGTTACCGTCTGCTAAGACTAATACGTTCTATATTACCTTAAGAGAGGATAAAGAATCTAAGTTTGATTCTTCAAAATCTTGTTTCTATGGTCAAAGATAAGAGAAATAAGTGCTACGAGATCGCTATAGGTGGGTTGGCTTAATAGGTCAAGAAGATTGGAAGTGCGGCAGATGGTAGGGAATTGAGAGCGAATGTGAGTGAGAGTTGGGTAGTCTAAAAGGAAGTGATTTTAATCTTTCACCTACTTAGAATCACAAATCTGATGGATTTTATAGTTCCAAGGAGTTTTGGGAATAGACCATTGCCCGGTCTCAATCCGAAGCTCATAGGAATTAGTTCTTGTCTTGGCGATGTTCATTTTTTTCATATTCTTGGAAAACACAGAGAGATAATTCTAATTATCAAGGGTGGGGTTGATCACTTCCTTATAGTATCTTAGCTTCCTTTTACACTCCAGCTCCTGATCCTCCCATAGCTTGTCCTTAAACTTAGAGGTAATAGTATTTTTGATATTATCTTTGCTTCCCATATTGAGCTCCTCCTTAATTCTCCAATGTTTGATCCAGTATTGGGCATCATTATGCCACACGTGCTTGAGGTGAAGTTGAGGGTTTTGACTGTAGTTAGAAGCAATTTTAGGGATCCTTTTTTATTCCATTTTTTCAATCTTCTTCTTATACATTAGATATCTAAACATAGTCATACTTTCAATGGGGGACAAGCCAGATTTGATCAAGAGGATAGGACACCCTTGATCTTAAGGTTGTAGGTTATGAAATTCTTTTGAATCATCTCAATCTTCCTCCATGACTCTCTCAATATAATACAACCCCAAAATTCACATCCGTATAAGACAACAAGGGTGACAAGGGTCTCAAAGAGGAACCTCCTTTTACTCCAAATGTAAATATCGACCGACTTACAATTGTTTTCAAGCACATAATAAGCTTTCCATCCCATAATAATCATTTTCTTGATGTTATAATTCCAGTTGATATGATGAGGGAATTCAATGCCCAAATACTTATAAGAAGAAACCTTCTCTAAGCATTGGTTATTATACACGAAACTACCATGGGTGATCTTTTTGGATTTAATGATCATGACTTTAGTCTTGTTAGTATTAACTGTCATACCCATCTTGGAGCATTAGTCATGGAGAATATAGAGTTGTTTTTCAAGGTCATCATGGATTTTTTCAAGAAGAACGATATCATCAGCATATAGGAGAAGAGTAATGAGAACACCAACAAGCCTGGTGCCCTTGCACCCCGCAGATTCTAGACACTCCTATAGCCTATCGATGTATATGCCAAAAAGGGTAGGGGATAGGGGACACCCTTGCTTAACTCCAATATTTCATTTAATGTCTTTAGACCACCCCTTATTGGTCTTAAGCTTGGCAGTGACGGTCTCGTAGAGACAGATCAAAACAATCCTTAATGCATGAGGGACTATGATCTCTTTAAGTCTCTCCCAAAGCTTATCTCGAGGATTAGCGTCGACTCCTTTCTAAATTCCACAAAGCAACTGAAGATATCAGCTTTAATATTGTGACGTTCCTCCATAATGATTCTAAAAGTGACCAGATGGTCATTAGTCAAGTGATATCTCCTAAAACCAGCTTTCCCTTTAGCTCTTTTTCCCTAGCTTTCAAGCCAAAGGCTAAGCTTCTTCTCCAAAATGAGTCCATAAATCTTACCCAGGATATGGCTAACCATAATGGTCCTGTAGTTAGATGGAACACTCTTGTTCCCATTTTTAAATATAGGCATAATAAGGCTTTGCGTGCAAAGCCGAGGTAAGCCATGCAATACAACCAAATTGAGAAGCTTGTGGAGATAAGAAATGGGGATAGATATTCCCTTTTTAAGGATCTCAGCTTGGTATCCTTCAATATCTTTATCTTTCCCATTAGCGAGATTATTAATACCAAACTCAATGTCGTCAAGAGAGAATATAGCCTCCTTAATTGGAGTGATTAAGGTGGTGCCCTTAGTGTCTGGAGAGTCATACAACTTCTTAAGGTAGTTTTCTGAGTTTTATAAGGGGATATAATGGTTATCTTTGGTTTTATGGACAAGGACATTCTGCCAAAAAAAAATTGGCGCGACTTTAGAAAGGTGGAGAAGATAATCCTGTCTTTTATTAATATATGATCTTTTATTCCTCTTCATAATTTTTGTATATATTGATATTCTGCAGCTTAATGATTTAATTAGGAGCATCTCTGATTGCTGTCCTGGCAATTTTACAATCTTTGTCATACCATGGATTGGAAGTTCTATTAGATTTCTTAAACGTAATATCATTATAAAACTTGCTAATGGTGTTGGAAAGGATAGTAGTGAAATGGTAATAAATTTGATCAATGTTATTATTATAATTCATGGGGCCTAGATCCATCTCTAAATCCCTTAAGAATAGGTTGGTTTTACTTCTATCAAAACGAATGTGTCCTTTTCTTTCATTGGTCTCCTGCACATGGGTAGTATACATAACAATATCGAGGGATAGATAAAGAGGTATATGGTCAGAGTCAGGCTCAAAACCATTAAAAATATCAAAGTTTGTAATATGGTTAAGGATGAGGGTGTCATAAATTGCATAATCCACGACAATGCTACCTAGCGTATGGAAACATGTCATCTGACTAGAAAGGGGCCACTTGTTAATACCATTACAAATAATTAGGTCCTAGGAACTACAAAGTTTGAGGAGCTCAGTGCCAAATAAGTTCTTGATAATGTCTTCATATTTTCTCTTGAATTTATTAGCTAAGTTACTATCTTCATCATGCCACAAGGGGTCGGGGTTAGAGTTGTTTCTTAATGTAATGGCTTGGTTAGTAGTAGTTCTAGCATTAAAGTCTCCTAGTAAAAGGATATTACTATCCTTTCTCAGGTTGAAGATGTCTTTTTCTAAAGAATTGAAAGGACAATTCTTATCCAAGCTTTTCTTCTTATAGGATGTAGAGTTGATAGGAGTGAAATAGTAGATTGCAAGAAAGATCCTATTGGTGGTAGAATCAGAGATTTCAATCCAAATGTATTGATATAAGGGATCGATTTTATGAAGTCGAATGTGAGAGGAAAAAGTGTTCCTTATATAGCAGGCTATACCACCAAAATCCCTCTGAGAGGATTTATTATTCCAACCAGACCAAAGAGTGAAACTGTCGATGTGAGGGACTCTAGATTCATCATGCTCCCATGTTTCAACTAAGAGAACAAGGTCAATATCACTTGGGATCCAACTTAACATAGGACCTTTACACCATGGAAAGCCACGACAGTTCCAGAAGAGGATCCAGAGTGATGAAAATCCCTCCTTATCACTCATGCTTGAGACTCTATCTCTAATAATAGCTTTCCTATTCCTATTCATTGCCCATTTACTGGTCTTTCTTGCATCCTTGACCTTTTGGAATTCTTTCCTAAGTTCAGCTTGGTATTTCGGAATGAGATCTTCATTTATAAAGATTCATGTTCCTTTTAGGCTTGGGGATTTCCTGAGTATAACCAGTTTATGTTCATGACAATTGACCTTGAAACAGATGAGTATGTGTTTATGCTCAAGTATCTTTTCGACCCTTATTTCTCCTGTGAGATAGGTTGTTTCAATTTGAGATTTTGTTTTTAATTGTTCTTTAACCATTTCTAATGTGTTTTCACTATTTTGTTCTTTTATACCCTCAATTATACGATTTAAGGCACGTTTGTGTCGCTCGTGGTCGAGAACAATTAATTTATTAATTTCCTCTTTGATGGGTTTAATATCTAAGTGATTTTCTGTGTTATTTAGAGCTGAGTTATTTTGTAGTTGTTCTTTTAGATTTTTAATCTCACTTTTCAAGGTGTCATTTTCTTTGACCATTGTTTTTTTACTGTGTTATATTTCTTGAATTTTACCTTTCATTTCTTGGAGTTCAATTTCGAGTGTGGTTATTTTATTTTCTAATGATTTGTGGTTTTTATCAAGCATTATCGTTAGTTCTAGTTTAAAATTATTTTCTCTTTCTTCTCTTCATCTTTCTAAAGACTCAATGTACTCATAGAGACTATCTAATGTAATTTTACTTGGTCTTCATTTGCTAGAGGGGGGCTTAGAAATATCAGGGGAAACATTCATAGTGTAATAAAACAAAACTTAACACGAGGAGGCTAAATGAGAATGTGTGTGCCTGTAAAGAATAACCAATGTGAGGTTGTCACTGCACCTTGGAGCCTGAGTCTTTGTAAGGTATAGATCTCGCCCCTTCAAATTCGGACTAGCTTTAGGGCTGATAATAAATCTACTTTCATTTGTTGTGCGTTGTTCTCTAATATTCACCATCACCACCACTTTGGCCAGATGCAACGATGAAGTCAAGATCACATATTCAACAAGGAGGCCTAACACAACAGTCCTCTTGTGGCTACGTCCCTCTCAAAACATCACCATTCTACACCCTAAACATCTCTGTTCATCTTCGGCCTTGTGGTATGCACCCATCTGCACCAATCCACACTCAAATAATTTCCCTACACATACCTGTCAACCCAGAACAACCCTTGACCACGCTGCTTAAGGTGACTTCTTCCACACATGAATACTCCTTTTTGTTGTGTCTTATGTGCTCTACGTTAATGAGACTGTTGCCAACCCCAAAATTCTTGTGTTAATTTTCAGTATCAATGGACAAAATTTCTTGTTCGACACACTTAACGCCCAGACTCATTCACTCTAAGAAATTTGAGGCAACATCATAGAGAGGCAAGGCACTCTTATTAAGCATTGTTGAACAAGATCCTCTGAAAGATCAGAAATTACAACATCACTATATATATCAATTGAAACCTCAAACACCGTATCTCCTACCCGAGTCCTCTTGTGGTTGCGTCCCTCTCAAAACATCACCACTCTGCACCGTAAACAACTTTGTTCATCTTCGTTCTTGTGGTATGCACCCAACTACACCAATCCACACTCAAATATCTACCCTTTGCACAACTGTCAACCCAGAAACAACCCTCGACACGCTGCTTAAGGTGACTTCTTGCACGCAGGAATACTCCTTATTGTTGCGGCTTATGTGCTCTGCATTAATGAGCACATCAATATGAAGATCAATGCATATCATATATTACGTAACTACCCAATGTCTTCAAAGATTTGGAAGATTCTGTAAATGCCTTAGGCCCTAAAATGAGATTCCCAGGCTATCTCTTTCCTCTAGTTTTGAACTTCCTTAAACCCTGCAAACCTCAGAAGATCCAAAAAAACTGTAAAGTCTGAAGAATAATTACAGCAACAGTCTCCAACTTGAATTCGCTTAGGGTTCAGATATTTTCTACATGCGGTCATGAATAGCACAGTAGGTTAGAATTATCAATAAACCAATACCACCGTAGATCTATAATCCACGCCTAGAATGGCACCGTAGATTAGAGTTAGCAACGAATTGATAAATATGTTTTTAAAATTAAAAAAAAAAAAAAAAAATATATATATATATATATATATATATATATATATATATATATATATTATATATATATATATATATATAAAATTAAAAATTAAAATTTAAATTTCAATTAAAAAATTAATAATAATAAAAATTAATAAAATAAAATAAAAACAAAATTTTAATTAAAAATAAAAAAATAAATAAAAATCATTGTCTCGCTCTAGGGGCCGCGGGGTCGACGATGGGCGGCAAAGAGGGCGCCTTCATCGCCCGTTTTCATTGAGCCCCGCAAACCGAGTCCCGTGGCCCCCAGGCGAGGGTCGATTCCGAGAATCATTGGCACTCGGGTTGATTCAGGGAATCACCGCGCCTCGGTCGATTCTTGGGAATCATCGCCTCCCTCGGGTCGATTCCCAGGAATCACGCCCCGGGCCGATTCCGGAATCCGCCGGCCAGGGGGTCGCAGGTGCTTGACGGCATAGAGCCATACTCTCGACACTCGTCCACCGAGCCCTGTGGCCTCTAGGGTGGTGGCGATGGCCGACGACGGTAATTTTTATTTATTTTTTTATTTATTTATTTATTTATTTATTATTATTATTATTATTATTATTATTATTTTTATTTTTATTTTTTGTAAACTATTTTTTATTTTTTATTTTATTTCTTTTTTTTAATATGTTTTATATTTTTTGTTTTTTTAAATTTTTAGTAGTTTTTTTTTTATTTTAATTTGAAAAATGTGTGTTTTTTTTTATTTCTTTATTTTTTTTAATTTTTAATTTTTATTTTTTAATTAAAAAAAAAATTGTTAATTTTTTATTTAAAAAAGTATTGTCCATAGATTTATATGCATTTTTTTTAATTTAAATTATTATTTAAATTTTCTTTTTAAATTATTATTTAAAATTTTGTTATTTTAAAGTTTTTTTTTATTTGCTTTTAAATATTTTTTTAATTTAAATTATTTTTTATTTTATATTTTTTAAATTTTTTTTTAATTTTATCATTTTATCATTTTTTTTTATAATTATTATTTTTTTTTTTTTTATTTATTTTTTTTTTTTTATTATATATTATAAAATAAAAAAAATGTTTTTGTTTTTGTTTTTCTTTGGGTTAATTTTTATTTTTTTCTTTGAATTGTGTGTTTTTTATTTTTTTTATTTTTACAAGTGATATTTTATCTTTACTACCATGCCTAAAAATCACTGGAATTTTATTTTCATAAGGTGATATTTTACCTTGAATGTCATCCTTGGATTTTCAAGGCTTTTCAGAGACACGATAATAGATTATCTTCAATACCATGCGTAAAAATTGTTGCAATTTTAAGACTTTTGATATTTTATCTTTAATGTCACGCTTATCGTTGAAATTTTAAGGTTTTTCAGATTCATGATATTTTATCTTTAATGTCATTATTCAAATTTGTTGGCAATTTACCTCGAAAAGAAAAAGACATTATTTCAACATTCACACTTTTTGTTTTCAAGGTGCTTTTTTCACACAAAAAATTGACGACGTTATTCCAGCAACAACACTTTTCGTTTTCAAACTGATTTTTGCACACAAAAAATTGGCGACGCTATTCCAACATCAATCAACACTTTTTGTTTTCAAGTTGTTTTTTGCACACAAAAAATTGGCGATGTTATTCCAGCAGCAATACTTTTTGTTTCGAAGGTGTTTTTTCAATCATTTTTCAAGAAAAATTTGGTTTTTAGCATAATTTAAAAAAATGTTGAAAATTGACCATAAAAAAAAACAGTGCGTTCTAGAAGATACACTTTTCATTTTTGGGTTGTTTTTTCATTTTTTTTAGTTTATTTGGGCTACAATTCTCGTTTTGAGGTAATAGTTCACATTTGATTAGTAACTATGTTTTCTTTCTTCCATCATGCACTACTTTCCTGTCAAATTGTGATCAGGAGATCAAGTCTTTTGTGGAAAAATGCTCAAAAACTTAGTTTCTCAGAATTGGTCCAAACTAGAATCACTGGAAAGAGCTCAGAAAAATGATCTTGTAGACACAAACGGCACTGAAAACCAATGCTGTATGAGAAAGTTATTCAACTTTGAATTTTCTCAATTTCAGGTAAAAAAGGGCCAGTTTGACAGTTTGACCTTATTAAAAAAATTTATTTAAAAAAAAATATTCCACAGAATATTTTGGGAATATTCCATGGAATATTTCATGGAAGAGCCAATGGCAGAGCGCCACGTGGCCAGCCCGGAGGCCGCCACATGGCCCCAAGGGTCAAATGTCGAATTGTTTTGTTGTGGCAAAATTATGCGTCGCGTGCAGGAATCAACCCCAGGTCAGGGCTGTAGCAACCGGGCGGCCCAACAGTATGGGCTACGAGCAATTCTTAACATGTATGGTCAAGAATTTGTATTTGAATTTTAAACTTGGATTGGGCAGAGCCCGAAAGGGGGCCAGCCCCCTCAGCAAACGACCACCCGCTCGGAACCACGGCTTAACCAATTGGCGCGTAATTGCAGTTTGGGTCTTGGTGACATTATCCTCCAGAAGGTGCGGGCACGATATATAATATGGTTTTATATTAAAGTTTCAACCATATCTATCTGCACATAATTCAAGTGTTGGCCGACGAGTGCGGTCCTATGGACCTGCACCCTTATCCTTAGCGCCCAACGAATTGGCGGGAGAACTAGTGGACTCTGCCTAATTTGGTGGCCGCCCATAATTTGTCGGGGTTAACTGTAGTTTCACTAGATTTGGTGGAGTTTTCCTAGCCCTAACTGGGCAAAGTCAGTTTTAGTCATAACTTTGGCTAGTGAAGTCCAATTGGAATGAATTTTTTTTTTTATTTGGGTGTATTGGAGCATTCTGAAGCTATTGGAACAGGTTGCAGAGCCATCAGGGCACTCTGTTAGTGATTTTATCAGTGGATTTGCTTGTGGAGCCACTAGGGCCTTGTGAATGATCAGCTGTATTAGGCTATGTTCATCTGTTTGAGGTGAATAGTTAGTCAATTTGTACTGTTTCTAGCACTCTGATTCTGATTTTGTAGCTATTTCAGCCTTTTGAGGCTTTCTTCATGGTGTAATACTTATTTTGAGCATTAATAAAAGAGGGAAAGGCCTATTTAGATGCTTTTGGACCCAGTAGAGGTAGCCCAAGAGAGGGGTGAACTGCTTAAACAAATGCTTACTGTTATGCTGTGCATTTCCAGAGTTTACTACATTAAACAGTAATTTTTAATAAGTCCACTTTTCACCATGAGACTTATACAGTGATCAAAACTCATTTGTTCCATTTCAAACCACATTACTTCCATTGCAGAATACCTTAACTTGCTTATTCACACATAAAAATTGGTTAATGAATACTTTACAAACAGAAACAAATACTTTCATTGCCAGATAGATTTAGTGTTTACTTCACATTTCTTTAGGTAGAGCCAGTAAGAGGGCCAGAAGCTTCTGGTTTCATCCTTTCTAGTAAAGGTGAAATAACCAGTAAAAGCCCCTATTGTCTATCTCTGTATAAGAAATATTTTGTTCACACATTTCAGATCAAATTGGTATCAGAGCTTAGGTTGTGCTCAAAAGTTTGTGAATTTTGTGCAAGGAAATATTGTGGTGTTTTGCAAATTTGATGCTTACTAGGCTGAAATTGAAAAGAGGGGAAGGAAAATTGGTTAGAGCACAAGATAATCCTCAACCAAGGAGGGCTAGAGTGCCATTATCTCCACCTTCCATTTCATCCTCATTAGCCTTAGAATCAGCCACAAACATGTCTTCAAGAGAAGGAGAAGTACATGAGGAAATGGATCCCAAGGAAGAAGAAAGAGTCTTTAGAAAATCTTTCTTGGACATGACTGAGATGGTTAGGATCCTATACCAGGAGAGAAATGATAGGATTGCTGGAGAAGGGTCTAGAAACCAAAAAGAAGAAGGAGATTCTTCAGGAGGGAAGAAAGACAATGATAAGTCTAAGAAAGGGAATGGAGGAAATGGTGATCCACCATCTCCATCGTCATCCTCTTCCTCCACATCATCCTCTTCAACTTCTGTAAATCAGTCACAAAAAACAAAAACAGCTCTTAGAAATCCTTTGTTAAAGCTCGATGTAAAATTTGAGTTGCCAATGTTTAATGGTGATGTGAATGTAGAAAAATTGGATAACTGGATTAGACAACTGGAAGTCTATCTAAGAATTCAGAATTTGCATGATGATGATACAAAAATCCAATTAGCCTCATTGAGAATGGATGGAGCAGCTTTGGTTTGGTGGGAAGCCAAGGCCAAAGAGGAGATTAAAAAGCATGGTAAGATAACTCTAACTTGGAATGAGTTTATTACTGCTATTAAGAAACAGTTTTATCCTCTTGCTCATATTCAGAAGGAAATCATGAATTGGCAAAATTTTAGGCAACTTAAGGGTCAAAATGTGCAAGATTATACCCAAGAGTTTAGAAGGAGAGCACTCTTACTTGGGGTAGATTTAAAAAGTCAGGACACTTTGTTAATATACATAGGAGGTTTGCACAATTACCTTCAACATAATATCCTAATGTTTAATCCTACCAGCTTAGATGTATTTTGTGTCCAGGTTACACATTTAGAAGCTAGAGGAAAGAATACTTTTGATGAGGATAGTAATTTCAAAAACAAAGGAAAGAAAAGAGTTGCAAATTCAAGAAAAGAGAAAGGAAAGTTCTTTTGCAAGAACTGTTCAAAGACAAGTCATGATGAAGATCATTGTTGGAAGCTTCATCCTGAACTGAAACCAGAAAAATACAAGAACAAAAACAAGACCAAAGAAAAGGAGAAAACTGTAGCAACAATTGAGCAAGACTTAGGGTCAGACTCAGGAGATGAGACAAAAAGCATAGCCATGGTTTTAAAGAACATTAAGGGGAAAGAAGTGGTGCAAGACACAATTCCCAGTTCTAACTCTTTGAATTGTCACAAAGATACTCATGAAGAAAAGAGGAGGATAGAGCTTTTCCATGTGAGGGTAATTTCAAAACATACCAAAATTGACACACTATTTGACAGTGGGTCACAAGCGAATCTCATATCTGAAGATTTGGTCAAGTAGCTTAAACTTGAGACCATTCCACATTCGAAGCCTTATCCACTTGGATGGATATGCAAGGATGCCAATTTGCAAGTCTCAAGGAAGTGCATATTGCGCTTTGCAATAACTGCACATTTTATTAACACAGTGGAACTTGATGCAGTGCCGCTTGATATCTCAGGTATTGTTTTGGGAAGTCCTTTCTTATTTGACAAGAAAGCAATCTTTCATCGCCATGAAAACAAGTATCACTTGTTCAAAGATGGTAAAGAGTAAATTGTGAGAGCTCACAAGAAGAAGCTGGAATCTTCTTTACTCCATGCAAGTCAATTGAAAAAACTGGTTAATGCAAGTCAAAGTCTAACTTTGTTAATGTTGAAACGACCATATTTTGAGCATTCACCTTTTTATGATGTTGCTAATGATTTGTCTCAGTTTAATAACAGTTTGTCATTGAAAGAAGATGATCTTATGTTGCACAAATTACCTTTTGGGTCAGCCAATGCAGTGAATGAAGTGTCAAAGCAAAGCAGTGCAAGCAAGAAGGACACACAATTCAGCGTGGGACAAAGTTGGTTTCAGAATGATCGAATTCGCCATGGGAAAAATTTGCAAGGTGAAGGTTATTTTAAGACTTTTTGGAAGTTTGATCAGTGTAGAAAAATTTTGTTTTCTGCAGGTTACAATTTCTACTCTGCAAATTTTAATCATTTGCATCATGACTCCGTCAATCTTAGCAAGGCTCGATCAGTTGATTTCAGAGACAGTTTATCATTTTCTCAAAAGCTCCATTTGATGAAATCAGGTAGATTTTAGTTATTCAAGGGTGGAAGAGTGGAGAATTAATCTCCACATTATCAGTTTCACTAGTCAGAGAGCTTTTGGGGTCCAAAAGCTTCCCATTTGGGAGGCGTGATCAAGAGATCAAGTCTTTTGTGGAAAAATGCTCAAAACCTTAGTTGCTTAGAATTGGTCCAAACTAAAATGACTGGAAAGAGCTTGGAAAAACGATCTTGTAGATGTGAAAGGCACTGAAAACCGATGATGTATGAGAATGTTATTCAACTTTAAATTTTCTCAATTTCAGGTAAAAAAGGGCCAATTTGACAGTTTGACCTTATTAAAAAAATTTATTAAAAAAAAAATATTCCGCAGAATATTTTTGGAATATTCCATGGAATATTTCGTGGAAGAGCCAATGGCAGAGCGCCACGTGGCCAGCCCGGAGGCCGCCACGTGGCCCCAACGGTCAAATGTCGAATTATTTTGTTGTGGCAAAATTATGTGTCGCAGGCAAGAATCGACCCTAGGTCGGGGCGGTAGCAACCGAGCGGCCCAATCGCATGGGCTACGAGAAAGTCTTAACATGTATGGTCAAGAATTTGTATTTGAAGTTTAAACTTGGATTGAGCGGGGCCCGAAAGGGGGCCAGCCCCCTCAGCAAATGACCACCTGCTCGAAACCACGGCTTAACCAATTGGCGCATAATTTCAGTTTGGGTCTTGGTCACATTATCCACCGGAAGGTGCGGGCACGATATATAATATGGTTTTATATTAAAGTTTCAACCATATCTATCCGCACATAACTCAAGTGTTGGCTGACGGGTGCAGTCCCATGGACCTGCACCCTTATCCTTAGTTCCCAACGAACTGGCGGGAGAACTAGTGGACTCCACCTAATTTGGTGGTCGCCCCTAATTTGTCAGGGTTAACAACAGTTCCACCAGATTTGGTGGAGCTTTCCTAGCCCTAACTGGGCAAATTCAATTTTAGTCATAACTTTGGCTGGGGAAGTCCAATTGGAACAATTGTTTTTTTGATTTGGGGGTATTGGAGCATTCTGAAGCTGTTGGAATAGGTTGCAGAGCCATCAGGGCACTCTGTTAGTGACTTTATCAGCGGATTTTCTTATGGAGCCACTAGGGCCTTGTTAATGATCAATTGTATTGGGCTATCTTCATCTGTTTGAGGTGAATAAATAGTCAATTTTTACTGTTTCCAGCACTCTGATTCTGATTTTACAGCTATTTCAGCCTTTTGAGGCTTTATTCATGGTGTAATACTTATTTTGAGCATTAATAAAATAGGGAAAAGCCTATTTAGAGGCTTTTGGACCCAGTAGAGGTAGCCCAAGAGAGGGGTGAACTGTTTAAACAAATGCTTACTATTATGCTGTGCATTCTTGCTGCTTATTTCCAGAGTTTACTACATTAAACAGTAATTTTTAATAAGTCCACTTTTCACAATGAGACTTATATAGTGATCAAAACTCATTTGTTCCATTTCAAACCACATTACTTCCATTGCAGAATACCTTAACTTGCTTATTCACACATAAAAATTGGTTAATGAATACTTTGCAAACAAAAACAAATACTTTCATTTCCAGATCGATTCAGTGTTTACTTCATATTTCTTTAGGAAAAGCCAGTAAGAGGGCCAGAAGCTTCTGGTTTCATCCTTTCTAGTAAAGGTGAAATAACCAGTAAAATCCCCTACTGTCTATCTCTATATAAGAAATATTTTGTTCACACATTTCAGATCAAATTGCCAAGGTCTGCCAAGGAGCACATGACACACATCTATAGGCATGATATCACAAGTCACTTTGTCTTGATATCTGCCTATTGTATAAATTTATATAAAATCTGATCTTGTGATGTACTAAAAAAAGATATTGGATCCTTCTACAATATTTGTGGAATATAAAACATGATCACTCAATCACATGTAAGTAAGATAAAGAATTAAATCAATCACAAAACACAAGATATTCTTTGGGAAAGAAACTGCTCAAAACCCCGCTATCATATGTTGTATAAAGTCAAGGAATCATGAAACAATACAATGCTTTCTCACATTGAGAAAATCCTGCACTCTCCTGACTGTCTCACTCTGATCCTGATCAAAACTAGCTTGCAATGCTCAGGACAAATTGAGAAACACTTATCCAACTCTCAACCTCTCCTAAGCCCAGCCTTGCTCACGCAATCCCTAAGGAAATAGGTCTCTATTAAATAGGAAATTCAACCTTCCTTGATTTTGCAATCCACCATGGCCTTCTCATGACTTTATAATTGCACCTGGGAAATTTTCTAATAATACAACTGATAGTTATGTTCCCTTTAACCTTTTCCTCAACTGGGTCTTCATCAAAATTGACATGCACGCACTGAGTTATTAATCATTGAATCATCAGTTATCTGATTGATCGCTACTTGTGAAATAAATCTAATTTAATTCATTGGACCTCTCACTAATTCATCACTCAGTTACAACTAGTTAAACTGATTTTAACTCAATTAATTTGAGTTACCTGATTACACTCACACCACACTAGTGCTACAACTGCAACTGGACCCCCAAAATAATAGAATCACTCTACATGCCTCATCTTATAACCTCAACTAGAAATTCTTGAGCTAACTCAGTCTTCATGACTTCGTTAATTGATACAAGTTGTTATGAGATGAAATTAATATCTATTGTCCAATTTATTTAAGGGAAAAATAAATTAGACGCCCACATTTTGCACTAATGTGTAACTGAATTTCTCACCAATGTGTGACTGAAATTCCACACTAGTGTGTGTGCAATTTTTGTCCTTTTTGGTTGCCAATTTCATTGTTTCTTGTTGCAAATTTCAACGCATATTTGGAAATCCACTTCACTTTTCTCAGTAACCAGCAATTGGTGTCCTTTATGCAACCATGACACCTTGTAGGGTGTTGGATGCTTAACCTTCTTAAGGTTCATATTTTCCACCATTTAAATGGACACCAAATTGTCGGTGCTTCCACTATCAATAACTACTTCGCAACATTTCCCTTGGACTTTGCATGTAGTTCGAAACAAATATTTCCTTTGTGAAGACTTTGCCACTTCCTTCTCTAGTTTCAATAGCACCTTTTTCATGGGAAAAGCTTCTCCAACCTCAAGTGCATTCTCCACTACCGGAGCTTGTGCTTCTACCTACTCTCCTTGTGCAACATAGTTTCCTCTTTTCCCTGCATTCTCATTATTAGTACACTCATAGGATCGATGACCTATTTTGTTACATTTGTAACATTTTTAGACTGACTCTCTCCCTCTACCTCTACCTCTACCTCGCTGGTAGGGTCTTCCACATATAGGCTCATATCCTTTACCTGATTGTTCTTGTTGGTTATAACCACCAGCTTCATCCTTGTAAGTTGGAGCCTTCCCTCTTCCAGTTGTTTTCCCTCTTCCTTTGGCATATACTTTTCCTCTACCAAAGGTTTGTTTCCTAACTATCTTCTCTTTTTCTCTTAAATCATACTGATAGGCCCCCTCCATGGTGTTAGGAGATAACATGTTAATCTCCTCTTGAATTTCCATCCTTAATCCATTGATGTACCTAGTTGTCTTTTCAGAGTTATCTTTTATATAACCTGCTCTCGAGTTAACCTTATATAACTCTTCTATATACTCTCTCACAATCAACAAACTTTGTCTGAGGTTCTGCATATGTTTGTAAAGACTCAACTGATAATCCTTGGGTAATAATTTTCTTGTTGTTATCCATGATAACAATTAGGTTAGTCTAGGTTGGTCTTAAGTTAATTAGGTTGGGTAAATTAGGTTTGAATAAGGTCTTTAAAATTTAAATTTTCAAAAAAAATGCACATGTGAGGGGCCTTGAAAATCATTTTTCGTGTGAATCGCTATGGAATGAAAACAACCCCTCCATCTACGTATTTATAAAAAAAAAATGGTACTCTCATATTTTTAAATTTTTTCATGTCTAAATCCTTCTATTTAATTTTTCTCACAACTATTTATTTTAGTGTTAAAAAATTTATATTGATTTAATTTTCATACACACACACACCTTTTTATATAATGTTGGGATCCTAGGCTTTGTGTGGTTCTCCTTTTGCTACAAAGTTTCAAGCCCAATAGCCTATCCCCAATCACATTCCTTAATAAAGCATTTTTTACATGAATTGACCCCCATTGTTTCGTTATCTCGGACCCAAAACCCCAGGTGATTTCATTAAATCAAAATTACAAACCATTCAAGGTCCATGTTCCGAGGGTTTTGATTACGTTTGTCAATTGTAGTGAATTTTCCCAATCAACTACCAACAATATTGTCGTCTCAATGCGTGGGTCCCTAGGCCATTCTTGTAATTTAATTTCACATACTTTTTAGGATTGTGAGGCTAGGGATTAATGCTAATCCCCAGTTGGATTAACTTAAACCTTAATTAATAAAATGATCATGATCAACAAGGTAATTAAACAGCTCGCCTACTAATCTTGCATTTGAATGTTAGTCTTTTCACAGTGTAAATGTTCCATAATACGAAGCATAAGAAAGCTTTTCTCTCATGTAATTTCAATTAAGGATTCATAATATAATTATGTAGCTTCATCAAAGCACATTTACTCACTAAAATAGTACATTAGTTTTCTCAATTTCGCTTATTTCTTTCATTTTTTCTCATAGGTCCCTGCACACAACACTTGCTTCTACAATTACAATGAGGCAGAAAGCAAAGAAAGCACAAAATCCTAGGTAAAAAGGATGCCCAAATTGTTGAATTGAAAATGAAAATGAAAATACCGAGAAAAAGTCTAATAAATATAGAAATATTCAAGGAATTTGAACAGCAAATGACCAACTCTTAAATACACAAGTTAGATTTTTTGAAGATTTAAGCATGGTACAAGCCCAAAAAGACATAATTGATAACTCTTCGATGAGGTGATAGATAAATTTTTTGAAGGGAGAAGGGTGAAAGAATGATTATTACAGTTAATCTCTTAGTAGGCCACAACTAAAACATCTACATCAAGAATCCCCAAAGCATCAGATGCCAAGATAATAAGAAGCAAAACTTCCCTACAAAAAATGTAAAAGGAATTTACAACAATATAAATATATGATCAAGGAAATTGAGTAATATTGTTCTTAGTTAATTGATTCATTGCTCCAAATTATAAGAGAATTTGACAAGTCTAATGTACCATTCCTAGAGTATTCCAACAAAGCAAATGTTTTCATCAATAATGTGTTAAGTCATAGGAGTGGTATACAAAATGATATTCGAAAATTAGAAATATCTAACTTAGAAGTAATTTCCAATTTATTTGTCAAAAAATATAGCAATTGTGCCATGATAAAAAAGATGATGTCCATTGTTTTCCTCTGATATAATTATAGGTTATTTAATTATTCCAAAGCATCTAAAATATTTTGTTTTTTTAATGGGGTTTTTGGATGACCAATGCTATGAGAAAATTATAGGTATATGTTTTAAACTTTCAATAGTATTGAATATTAAGAAAGGGTTGTTCTTTTACTTCAAAATAGTGTTTGATTTTATAATATGTGAAAGGCAGAAAATGTAAGAAACTATGATCTACTAAGTATTCAAATTGAACCTTTAGTTTATCACAAGAAAGATAGGCTGACAAACAATGTTTACATCTTAACAATATATATTTAATGTTATGAAGATGAATGATAATTAATAGATGTAGAGGGAATTATACAGAAAAATAGTCTAATAAATCAATCTCTAAAATAAATGATAACTTCAGAGGATTTAAGATAGACTAATATTCAATTTTCTCTTACCTATTTATCTCCATAAAACTTAAATATATATGGAAAAACAAAATAAAATGTAAACTGGAAAGACTCACAAGGAGACAAGCTAGTTGAAACAAATCCATTATCCTTTCATTAATGATCAATGATCTCAGCTCATACAATTATTCTTTACAAGCGCTCATCCAAGGGTTCAACCCTTTACAATTTGTTTATGGAAGTATTTATACAAATTTTCTCAGAAAGATCCAATTCAAATATATAGATCTTTGTGGAAATATATTAAATTGTTTAATAATTTTTTTTCAAAAATATAGTAAATTTGAAACTGAATTGAGCTATTGCTCTACATTTTAGGATTTCTGGTGGGGAGGTTGCGAAAATAGGAGTCCTTGCTAGCTGAAGCTATTCTAGGTACTTGATTTGGCCATTCTAACAATCCATATAACTTTTCCCATTTACTTTGATCTGGAAATGAAAATTTACTTATATTTCTGTAAATTTCATCAAATTTTGTGTATCTTTAAAAGTCAATTTAGCTAACAATAGATGAGGAATTTCATGTTTGATTGCTAAATCCAAGACGAGTCGTTCCATGAATACCTTGCTTGCAATGCTTCCTATAACCTTGCAAACTTCGACCTGTCTCTAGCGATTTCACACAAATTTGTTTGATAATATTGAAGTCGAACTAATTCATCTCCCATACCCTGTAATACAGGAAGACCTTTTTGATGTAACACATTAAACTTTTTTTGAAATCTTTGCACAATATTCTGTAAATTTTCACACTTTTTCTCAAATTGTAACATCATATTTTTCTTAGTAAGAACTTTCCTTACTTCCAAAACACTGTCAGTTATGTCTTCAATATCCAGTTCTTCTAATTCATCTTTAGTCTTCGAATTCAAGATTTTGATAATGGCGACTGCATCACTAGGCTTAGTATCAATTTCTTTCTTTACCTCTGCAACCAAAAGGTTAGGTCTAGCAAGAAGTTCACCTTGTTCGAATATGATTTAAATAGATGGCCATGTGTGAGATATTTCTTCATTTATCTGAATCCAAATACTTTCTTTAGCTTGAGAAATGGTGTAAGCCATGATATTTTGATTCTCTAAATATTGAAATCTTTGTCATAGATTGTATTACGGGTTTTAATTTTTTGGAAGAACTAGACACTTTGAACAATTGTAAATTTTATTTTGGAAGAATACCTTGAACCACTTCATATTTTCAAGATGTTTTTTATCAACTGAATATGGTATTTTGCTATAATTTTTCTTGTTATTTTTTAGTGAAATCGAAATATCAATACTTTTTCTTGATATAATCGATATCTTGTATAATTGATTAGTTATTGTAAACTAGCTATTTCATTTGATTATTAGAATGATTAAGTGAATGATACATATATGAATGTTGCGAATTTAGTCTATTCAATTAACTATTTATTGAATTTTACATCATTTGCATGCTAGTTTATTTATGTTGTCAGTCTGAATATATAAATCTTAGGTTTATTGCTAATCTTTCAGAATTCATGCATGATAATAATAATAATAATCCTAATATATAGAAGAGTGATAATAGTTTAGTATATATTTTCTTTTGAATAGATATAATTTCAACCTTTAGTTTACAACAATTCTTCAAAAATATCTTTTAGAGCCTCATTCATTAGAATATTCTCTTAGGAACTCTCCATATTTTGGAGCAATGTATTTAGGAGGAAACTGGGGCACATAGTGAGAATCACCATCCAAGATGGATATAATAGGGGGCATTTCAAAGGAAAATCTATTTCACTATTTCACATTACACTATTTCACTATTTCAGACCAAGAATGAGAGCAAAATCATGGTTCTGAAAGAGGTTACACTAGAGGACGAGCCACAACTCGCCAAGAAATTCTCCACATTTTTAAAGAAAGAGTACGTCTCACTCCTAGATTCAAAGGATATTTCCAGAGATGGTTGGTGTTGGGGTTCCTATGTTTTGGTAGGCTTGGCTCTACCAAAAGACAAGACAACATCAAAACCTCTTTAGGACCTCAGGAACTAGCCCTCCTGGGTCCAGAGAGGGATCTCTCTATAAAGGCAAAGAAATATATGTCTTTGAAGTTCAAATTTAAGGTATTAGGCTAGTTATATGGCACAAGGGTTGTTGTTTTGTTTGTTTGTTTGTTTGGTTGTTGGGAAACATGAAAGAAGGGTTCAATGTAAGACAAGAAGTGAGCAAAGAAGGATTTTGGCAATGGGAGACAATTCAAAGAGAACTCAAGTCCATTGGGCAATGGAGTCATAAAAGGGTTTACTTGCAATTCAATATCCAAGGCTTTCAAATGGGCTAGTCATATAAAACAAAGGATATTTTAAAGATGATAGGGTGGGATGAAAAGATAAGGAATGAAGGTGAATGACAAGGAAACCTCCAAGGTGACCACTTAGGAAGAAAATATAGGGATAGGGCATGCCTTAAACACCTATGATCAAACTCCTAAGAGGATATCTCTTTAGACAATAAGAAACACTTAAGATTTAGCACAAAGGTGAAGCCTGAGATCAGAGAAAGGCTTTGAACTTTCAATGCTTTGACATTCAACTTGAGGGAACTTAGAAAGGCTTAACTATAGAAAAGGAACCTAGTGATACAGAATCAGTTCTAAATCTCCCAGTATCCCAATTCTTTCAATTAAAACCAGACAAGAACATCTAAGAACATATTCTAAATTCATGCATCAGTAAGTAGGGAAAACCAACTACTATACTGGCTAAATTATCTTGAATTAGTTCTCAGATTGCACAATTGGTAGACAATATCGAAGATAAGAAGAGTAGGAAGCATTAGGGTACCATGGAAGGGTAAATCCTAAGCCAGATTACTGATTTCTTATCAAAGAAATGAAATATGATGAATTACAGAAGGAAAACAGAGACAAAGATAGAACACATCACCGCTGCTTTAAATAAGGATCCAAAGAAATTTCTTGTCATATTAAAGAGAAACACCAGTCATATACAACATTGTCCAACAACTTGATATTCAGTCTAAAGTCATCTCCTCAGCCTATTTTACAACTGATACACAGAACTATATCTCAAGAGGAACAACTTACAATCCACGGTTATCCAAACAACAACCTTTACAATGTACTTTTCAAGAGTTTTATAGCTAAAAGAGAGGCAGAAGAAGTAGATAGAACTTTTAATTGAACATTAAAATAGAGGAAGAGGAGTGCTTGAAGCCCATTCTGTTTTAATATCCATGCATTGACTTTCAGTACTCTTTGGATGAAAGAGTGGTCTTCAATAGGCTGATCATAACTTCATAGGTATGTTCCTTGATGTACTTTTTGGATGTAGTACTCTGTAGTACTCTGGGGCAAGTAAGGCAGTTAAATTAATTTTATGCCTACCATGCTGTGTAACAAATGCTCTAGCAATATTAGGACTTTCTATCAGGGTGGTGATCTTCTTGAGAACGTTGATGAAGAGTAAAAAGCATTATGGGAACTTTGTCCTTTCTCGGGAAAGAACCCTCTGCTGATATGAAACACTGATAGGATTTGTTTTATGTTCTTTAGGCCTCATTAGGCCTTCTGTGTCATTGATAAGGTCTTCAATCTAGTACATTCGCCCTTTAATCACTGAATTAAAGCTTAAAATCTTCAATAACAGCTTTTAAATCTCTTTAATCCTTCACTGATACTCTTTGCCGCTTCTATTGACTGTCTTTGTCTGTGGAAATGCAGTTTTAATGGCGCTGGAGGTTTCACAGAGTTAAACACTGGTCCTTTAATGAAATATTTCGTTTAAAACCTTCCCAGGCGTTTCTCTACAAACTCTGGCTCTGAAAAAACTACATTCTGCACCACTGCATCACTATGACAGTGACTGTGAGAAATAATGGTTTTCACCATCTGTAACCCTGAAAAACACAAAAACATGTTAAGAAATCCATGCGGGAGGGGAGGTGGATGTTGTGGAGGCCTGAGGAATATGGGGGCGCAGCCGTGGAAGCAATGGTTATATTGGAGAAATGGTGGAAAACATGAAGGAATGGCGAAAAACTGTTCTGATGGTGGTCTGGTGAAGAAATGGTTCTGGACTGTTGGATTAAATCTGATGGTGGTTACCAACAACTAGGATTTACTGGTGGAGATGCCTTAGAGGAGTTAGGCTAATGAAATAAACTTTAATGTAAAACATAAAAGTTTAGAATTTGGGCGAATTACAAAGGAAAATGCGTGAAATCAAATGAAATCGGGCTTTGAATGGTGGGACCGGAGGGCAGAGGGCGATTTGATTTTGGACCGTTAGATCTCAGGAGGAGATCAATGGTTAAGATGCTCCGATGAATTCCTTTGGAGGTCTGATGAACATAACATGAATGAAAACGTGATGGAATAAGGGTCGTAGATCTATACAGATCAACAGTCGGGATCTTCGAGAAGCACTGCCAGAGGCAGAAGGGGGGAAGTGGTTTTTAGGAGAAAACAACTGTTTTCGCGCTTCTTTGGAGTGGTTTTGAAAATCTCCCAAAAAAAATGCAATAAATTTTTCCGCCCACCACGTGTCCCTTAAAAACTGCTTACATCGCGTAATTTTGTAGCGTTAACCCTCGGGCACAAAAAAACGTGATATGCACCTCGGCTGTCAGATGCAGGACTAGGAGATCTAATGGTGTAGGATGGAGCACGATATGGACAGATGCGTAGTCGGGAAGGTGGGGACAAGTTAGCAGCGGTTTTAATGTTGGTCGTCCGATCAGTGCGATGGACGGTTAAGATCGAAAGGCGAGAGCGCCGATGTTCAAAGGGAAAATAGGTTATACTGGTGAGCGAAAAAAATATTGACCATTAGATCCAAGGGATGGACGACAGAGATTAAAAGAGAAAGCAGAGGCAAAAGGGTCAAATAAATGAGCGGGAGAAAGGAGGATCGTCAAATCAATCGAGATGGATGGTTGTGATCCAATCGCAATCAGAGAAGGCAGGGGCCAATCATCCGATGGTTTTAAGCTTCTGATTACACGCGGACTGTTGGATCAGCGGAAGATCAACAGTGGATATTTTTTGGAGGGAGAGAAATGGAGGGAAAAGGAGTGGAGAGAGATCAAATCCTGGCCATTGGTTCTTGTGGATTCAACAGCCAGGATCCAATCGGGAGTCGGCCAATCGGGGAGACGAAGGGTGGAGCATTAAGATTTTGCGATTGGCGATTGGTGCGATGGCCGTTAGATCTGTATAGATCAACGGCTGACATTGCAGTGGAGAGGTAATGTAAAAGGTTGATGGGCACAATGCAATTGGCGCTTGACTGACGGATCTGTATAGATCAATGGTTTATATTGCATCCGAGGCCAATAGATCAAATGTTTTCTCGCATCGGAACTCTTCTATTAACAAAGAAATGCGCTCGCAACCAAACTTCCGATTGTGATTAGCGCTATGTGGCTTAGCACTTGGTCCGAGGCGCAGGTTGCATGCGGAGAAGGGGTTAGGGGATTAGTCGAAAGGGGCTTAGGCCTGATATATGGTAAAAGTGGGTTTTTAGGCCTAAAAACAGAGTTTTTGAGGCTTAGAAAGGGGTTTCGGTAAGGAAACAAAGGGATTTTTCACCAAATGAAGGGATTCACATGGTTT
The DNA here is from genome assembly GCA_034641835.2 of Pinus albicaulis. Lineage (NCBI taxonomy): Eukaryota > Viridiplantae > Streptophyta > Pinopsida > Pinales > Pinaceae > Pinus > Pinus albicaulis. The sequence continues at coordinate 1,588,628,673 of CM076580.1, read as the reverse complement.
TAAAAGGGGAATTTGATGATTTAGAAGGCTGAGGGGATTTTGAGGGTTTTTGGTGAAAGTTGAGAAGGGAAAAAGGGGTGAAAATGGGGAATTTGCAGGGATACAAGGGAGCAGATGGAGGCTTTCTTGAGCATAATTTTTTCACAAATAGTGAGGCTTTTTTTGGTGGAAACAGTAGTGAAGATCTTTTCAAAGGCAAAAGTCACATAGAGGCTTCAAGAATGAGATATTTTCAGAGGAAATGTATCTCTTGAAGGCTCAAAAACAAATTTAGCCACCTATTTTCCCTATCAAAAATGTATAGGTGGCTAACAGTTGGTATCTAGATAGTGGTGCCACATGCCATAAGACAAGGCAGTGTGATCTATTTTAGCCACCTGGCTCAGTAGCTATTGGATTCTTGGTGAGTTGTGGGATTTTTTGTAGCTCCTAGAGACTACCTTGAGTTGAAAAATACTAGTGCCTAGGACATCTTAAGATCAGAGGTTAAATATGGACAACTATATAAATGTCTATGACAGAAAATGGGTCAAGAGAATAATGGTTTTGGTGATTCAAGAATAGAGAAGACTATTTGAGCCTAATTCATGTGAATTCTCTATCTTGTGAGAGGGCTTAGGAGGTTGTGAGGCTTGATGGCTTTTAAATGGGCCAAGTATAAAAAAATGAGCAGAAACTTTAAAAATATGTAGAGGCATTGAGAAAGAACAAAGAATAAACCCACAAGAGACAGGCTTAAGAGGATTAAGAATCTGTCCCTTATGAACTCAAAGGAAACGGATATGAATGAGATATGGACAACAACAGAGGTTCGTGGAGCAAAAATTAAGGGAGTGCAGCAAGCTTAATACATGAGCGTTAACACTTGAGCGTTATCTAGACACGAATTCATGAATAAAAATTGCAGACTACTGGTAGCTACATTACACAAACCATCAAAGAAACATAGCATGAAAGATGATTACACATAAAAAGGAGGTTACTGATAACAGAAGGAAACATATACATACTACTCAATGCTCCATATGGAATCCAAATAACATCTCTATATCATATTAAGTTTAAACATCTCTCCCAAAAATGTATCTCAGAGAACAGGGAGAAAAATCATACAAAACTACAGCAAAATTCTTCAAAATTCTAGAACCCTTATTTCCTTTTAGAACTCACTACATATAGAGTTCTCCTTGAGGGTTTATGATCGAATATTCTATCATGATCGACCCCAAAATATCGTAGCAAACTATCAAAGTGTGCATCAAGAAATCACTACTGCAACGGAAAAATAAAAATAGAATTGGGTAAAATTGGGATTTTACCAGCAAAACATAACTATATAATCAGTAAAAAGAAACAAAACAGTTGGCCAGGGAGGCCAAATTCTAGAATATTCAAAGGAGTGGCGAGGAATGGCTGAGAACAGGTGAGTGGTCTGGCCTTCATCATATGATTCCACCTGTTTTTTAAAGACCTCCACTCTCTAATTCTCATGATTTCCACTTCCCATTGTGGAATAGCCAGTTGTTCTGTGCATGCTAAGCTCTTTAGCAGAGGTTATCCTGTGCAAACTAAATAAACCATACTTCAAGTTCCACCCAAAATCCCATGTTGTGTTTTAAATTGCAAATCGGAACTAGATTTCGGAGGAGGCATGAATGGCGGGAGAAGAAATGAATTTAGCACAACTTATTATCACTGAAATGGGAAAAATACAGGCCATAGGAGGGCTATTGATGACGTGGTGAGGTGGTGGGACCGCTCCCGCAAATCACAGATCGCAATTTTTATATGGGCACTGCGGGAGGTAAAGGTAAAATCTTGTGGGAAGTGATATGTGATGGGCAGGAGTGGCATGGCAGATGGAGGAGGGACCGCACCCGCAGATCACATATCAAAAAAAATTATGTGTTCGCAGTGAAAGGTAAACGGTAAAGAATGCGACATGCGAAGTGCGGGGAAGGTGACGTGGCAGATGGAGGTGGGGGCTCACATCACAATTTAAACAAAATACTTTGCGAGTGCTTAAAAGGTAAGTTACAAACTGCGCAAAGCGCAAAAATTTATAATCTCCGATCTGCGAAATTTATATTTAGTGATGTGCGATGGATGGTGGGGGAAAGGGTGATGTGTTAGGGAGAAATGGCCCCATTTTAATCACAATCAGGGAATCGGGAAGACAGATGGTAAGTGAAAACAATGATATGGCGATGAAAAAGGTAAAGTAGAAAGATGAAGCGGAAACACAGAAAGGTAAGGTTTAATGATTTTTAAGGGAAATTAAATGAAAGGAATTGTGGTGGGTGAATGGGTCCCACTTGATCGCATATCACATTTAGGAAGGTTTGTAGGAGACGACAATTAAAGGATTTTGGGATTTGGCCGATGCAAAAATAAATTTGAGTGTGTGGTCATGAAATAAAAAGGGAATGACTTAGGAAAAAAATGAAAAGGGACAAATGGTATTTAGAGCATTGGAGTTCATAATTAGGACAAATAAAGGGTAGGAAGGGGGTAGATGGAATGAATGAAGGTGGTATGGATTTTTCTCACCCTCACACTTAATCAACGAAACTTTCCTCTTTCAACTAAATTAAAAGGCAGATAGATTCATTTGAAGCTCTTTGACAGTTAGGATTTCCCTTCCTTTCTCGTTCTCCACTTTATGGTTGGTCACATGCCAATATTGGCTCCATCTAGGGACAACATCTTGTTATAAGTGCGTTGAGAGCCTGCAGACCTAAATGCCTGTGCCTTATTGGGCTCATGGAGTCGCAAATGCATATTGTAAGCCTGAAGTGAGACTACAACCGAGTTGCGCACTGCCAACTGTATAAAACAACAATCACTGCCGTACCTTGAAAATTTTGAATGCTGAAATCTGAACTATGTTGAAACTGGAAACTGAAATACGCTTGAACTGAAAACTACAAAGAAATCTGAAACTAAACTGGAAATATGCTCATAGTATTGAGCTTATTGGCACTCCTACCTACACCTAGTTTGATAAAAAATCATCCCATCAAATAATAATCAGACTTCCAATGTAACCAGTTAAGAAAATGAGTGCTTAACTGAAATTGGCGTCCCATTCATGTAGGTAGAGAAATGGGTTTAAAAAGCGGCAACTTATCTCCTCCACTGAATTCCATATCTCCATTGATGAACCTGGAAAATTATTCCTTCACTGATGGTTGCAATATAATAACCAAAGGATCAGGGTAAACATGCAATATGAGTTTTTCTGGAGGATTTGTAACAAGAAAACAAACCTCATTCCAAACTGTTGCTTTGCTTCCATGTTGCCACTGATTGTATTCAAACAACAAGGATGACTCTTGTTTCTTCTCCTTTTCCTTTATAATCAACTTCTTTGTGTTCTCTTCATTATTTCCTTTGTCATACGGAGGCTTGCAGGGGAGCTGCGAATTCTCAATCATCTCGGGTAAAGGATCTTGACAAATGACAATATGTTGTGTTTCCTCCTTAACATCCCATGAAGAACTTAATGATGAAGAACCTTTATGATCTTCTTCAAGGTTTTCACACTGAGAAATAATATTCGAGTGGTCTTCAATCAACGAACCTGATTAGTCTTCTTTTGGCAAGATTTCTTGGCTTTCACTGGGCACACTTGATTGGTGTTCAATCTCTGAATACATCACTACTAGCTAGTGTTTTCCTGTGTGAAACACTCTAGCTCTTCCCCTTCTTCATGGAGGGTAAGCTCGCCTCCCTCTTCTTCAGCACAGGCTAGAAATTGGTTTTATATATTCGGTCCAAAAACCACCCTGGGTTGTTCTTCTTGGAGATTGAAGGGTGTGGGCCCTTTTTCAGTAATGGCTTCTTTAAAATTATCTTTAGGAGGGTCGGGTGGTTTCAAGGGTATAGATGAGGGCTTCTTATCTTTGGGAGGATCAGCTTCTTTCTTTTTGGAAGAGGATGTAGTGGATTTATGAGGGGTTGATTCTTCTAATGGATTCTTCCCTTTAATAGTAGGACTAGGAGGGGTTTGTTCTCTTGATATCAACTCTTCATCTTGTTCTTGCCCTCGGGTTCTGTTTCTGGAGGACCCGAGTTCATACTTCTTGTGGAGTTGAGCCTGTATGAAATCTACGAACTGTCTGCAATAACTTTCAATCTCTTGATCCTCTGGAGGGACTTCTTCTTCTTCTTGTTCCCCTTTCAGGATGGGTTCACCCTCCTCATCATCAGAGTAGGCGAGGAATTGATATTCTTGGTTGTTTATGACTTCCTCGGACTGTTGCAATAGCTGCAAAGGGGGCCTCTGATATTGAGGATTAAACCCTCAGTTGGGAATCATTTGGTTGGAACGAGGAGGAGAATTCTTGGCCTTCAATTCAAGCTTAACCAACTTATTTGAGAGGTTCTTGATCAGCTTATTCATCTCTTTAATTCTATGCTCCTGTAATTCCCTCTCCTGATTTGAGGTAGAAGCCTCCTCCCCCTTTTTTATTCTAGCTTCATGTTCTGTCTTCCCCTTTAACTTACCAGTAGAAGAAAATTTTGCTTCTACCTCCAACGCGTCAGTCTGGATTTGATCCAGAGATGTGGATCTTCTTTCTCTTAAGGTGAACCCAAAATTTCGCTCGAAATCTCCTGCGAAGGCCACCTTAGCAGTTGCTTGGGGAGGCTTTATTTCAGTGGGGAGGTTATTATAGAGCTTATTAAACCTCTTTATAAATTTGGTTACATCCTCATTGTGTCTCTTCTTGAGAGCATTGAACTCTGTGAGGACATATCCATGGTCCCTCTTTTCTCCCCATTTCAATGTGAATAAATTTTCTATTTCTTTCCTAGTTTGGAATGTGTTTTTGGCTAGAGACTTGGGCTTCTCCCTCCAAGGATTGGACGAAAAGCCTTAATACCACATCTAAGTGCTCTACATTTACATTCTCAGCAAAGGCGCAGAATTTTTAATTATGTCTCTGTGTAGAATTACTATCTTCCCTAGTGAACCAAGGAAACCACTCTAGATAGTCTTGCGGCATATCATTTAGAAGCTGAGGGAGGGCCAAGGGGGCATACTTGTTCAAAAGGAAACTTGGCACAATCATCTGATTTAGAGGTGGGTGTAGATGATGGATTTGAATCTGGTGTGAGGCCTAGTGAAAGCCAAGACTACCTCTAATTAGTACTATTTTACAGTGGAGTCGCCAAGGTGAGGAATATGAAAATCTCAACCCTCCGTGCTCACCTAATTAAAGGGTGAAGATAATGTCGTATCCCAGGGAAAATATTTCTTCATTTGTGTCCCTAGAAACGTCACCAAAAATATTTTGTAGCTCCTAGAGACAACCTTGAGTTTCAAAATACCAATGCCTAGGACATCTTAATATTAGAGGTTAAATATGGACAACTGTATAAATGCCTCCAACATAAAATGGGTCAAGAGATAATGGTTTTGGTGATTCAAGAATAGAGAAGACCATTTTAGTCTGATTCATGTGATTTCATTATACTTGTGAGAGGGCTCAGGAGGTTGTGAGGCTTGATGGATTTTAAATTGACCAAGTATAAAACAATGAGCAAAAACTTTAAAATATGTAGAGGCGTTGAGAAAAAATGGAGAAGGAACCCACAAGAGACAGGCTTAAGAGGATTAAGAATCTGTCCCCTATGAACTCAGAGGAAATAGTTATGAATGAGATATGGAAAACAACAGAGGTTCGTGGAGTGCAAATTAAGGGAGTGTAGCAAGCTCAATACATGAGCGTTATACAGACACGAATTCATGAATAAAAATTCTAGACTACCAGCAGCTACATTACATGAACCATCAAAGCAACATAGCATGAAAGATGATAACACATAAAAAGGAGATTACTGATAACAGAAGGAAACATATACATACTACTCATTGATCCATTTGTAATCCAAATAACAACTCTGTATCATATTAATTTTAAACAGCTCTCCCAAAAATGTATGTCAGAGCACAGGGAGCACAATCATACAAAACTACAGCAAAATTCTTCAAAATTCCAAAACCCTTCTTTCTTCTTAGAAATCACTACATATAGAGTTCTCCTTGAGGGTTTACGATCGAATATTCTGTCATGATAGACCCACATAGGTGAAACCAAAATATTCTAACAAACTATCAGAGCATGTCATCAAGCAATCACTCCTGCAACGGAAAAATAAAAACAAAATTGGGTAAAATCAAGATTTTACCATCAAAACATCATTATCTAATCAGTAAAAAGAAACAAAATAGTTTGTCAGGGAGGCCAAATTCTAGAATATTCAAAGGAATGGCGAGGAATGGCTTAGAACAGGTGAGCAGTTTAACCTTCATCATATGATTCCACTTGTTGTTTGAAGCCCTCCACTCTCTAATTATCATGATTTCCACTTCCCGTTGTGTAATATCCAGTTGTGTTGTGCATGTTGAACTCTTTAGCGGAGGTTATCCTATGAAAATTGAATAAACCATACTGCAAGTTCCACCCAAAATCCCATGTTGTGTTTTAAATTACAAACCGGAACTGGATTTCGGAGGGGGCATGAATGGTGAAAGTAGAAATGAATTTAGCGGGACTTATTATCACTGAAATGGGAAAAATACAGGCCACAGGAGGGCTATTGACGATGTGGCGAGGCAGTGAGACCGCGCTCACAAATCGCATATCGCAAGTTTTATATGGGTACAGCAGGAGACCATAAAGGTTAAATATTGCGAGGAGCGATATGCGATGGGTGGGAGTGATGTGGCAGATGGAGGTGGGACTGCGCTCACAGATCGCATATCGTAAAATTTGATGTATTTGCAGCGAAAGGTAAACGGTAAAGAGTAGGATGTGCGAAGTGCGAGGAAGGTGACGTGGCAGATGGAGGTGGGGCCCCACATCGCAATTTAAAAAAATACTTTGTGGGTGCTTAAAAGGTAAGTTACAAACTGTGCGAAGTGCGAAAAGTTATAATCACTGATCTGCGAAGTTTATATTTAGCGATGTGCGATGGATGGTGGGGGAAAGGGTGATGTGTCAGGAAGAAATGGCCCCATTTTAATTGCAATTGAGGAATCGGGAAGGATATGGTAAGTGAAAAAAATGATATGGCGATGAAAAAGGTAAAGTATAAATATGACGCAGAAAGGCGGAAAGGTCAGGTTTAATGATTTTTAAGGGAAATGAAATGAAATGAAGTGTGGCAGGTGAATTGGTCCCACTTCATTGCATATCGCATTTCGGAAGGTTTGTAGTAGACGGAAATTAAAGGATTTTTATATTTGGCTGATGCGAAAAGAAATTTGAGTGTGCGTTCATGAAATAAAAAGGGAATGACTTAGGGGAAAAATGAAAAAGGAAAAACGGTATTTAGAGTGTTCGAGTTCAGAATTAGGACAAATGAAGGGTAGGAAGGGGGTAGATGGAATGAATGAGGGCAGTATGGATTTTTCTCACCCTCACACTTAGTCGGCAACACTTTCCTCTTTCAACTAAATTAAAAGGTATATAGATTCATTTGAAGCTCTTTGATAGTTAGGATTTCCCTTCCTTTCTCCTTCTCCACTTTGTAGGCGGTCACAGGCCAACAGGATCCACACTGAAGGAACATTCAGTACAAGAGAGGGTTCAATTATATTTTAGTTAGAATCAGGATGGGTTGTAGCCTTTCATCCTGTTATATATGTTCCTCGTCTAAGAATGAATGTGCTCTCTGTTTCAGCCTTGGAGGATCAAGGCTATACAATTGAGTTAAAAGGAGATTCAGTACAGTTATGGCTAGATGGAGTTGTGTATGCTCAGGAATCCATCATATTGGGGCTTAGCGAGGTACAATTGTACCAATTATGGGGTCAACCTCTAGTTCAAGAGGGACATAGGGCTAGTTATGTAGCATTTTTTAGGAGGCAAGAGGACAGCCTTAGTAGACCCACTTGGTGGGAATGGACCCAGCTAGAAGAGATGGGATACTTAGATTACTTCAGCAGAACTTTAGTTAGTATCCATAACACATATGAGGTTGAGTTTCAAATTCAGATGGAGAAGGTTGCTCCAGTTCAGAGGGAGCAGGATTTTGAAAAATATTGTGATTCTACTGTCATTGATAAAAAGTGATATTAGTAATATGTTTAACATGTAGCTCCAAACCAATGTTATGCATGTTGGTTTCATTATTTTTCACTTGAGAATGTCATGGTTACATCAATCCACCTTCTAAGGTGTTTATATCAAGTGTGATCAAGTTAGATGTATGTATGGTAGCATATTGTTTTTTAGCATGGTCACAATTTTTCTGAAGGACATATTTACAAAACATTAAAAAGCGAGGAGCCTATCAGTGTTGAGATCCTCTTTTACATGAAAATATATATGAAGTTTTCCCTTATATTAAATCTAGGTATATAGCTACAAATGTTTCCATTACAAAAGCACTTAATGACAAGGATGCAATGCACATAATTGATTTTCAAATTCCTCATGGAAGCCACCACATACAAATGAATCAATCATATGAAGAAGGTGGATCACCCTGTATTAGAGTTTACTCAAGGTCAAGTAATACACTTGGCCAAGTATTATCAAATATTATTAAAACTTATCAATTTCATTTTGAATTTCATGTTGTACTTGTGTTCTAGCCTAATGTTAATGTTGATATGCTTGATATTCAACATGGAGAAGCATTGGATGTAAATTTATTTTTACAATTCCATCATATACCTAATTAGAGTATGAGTCCAAGAACCAACAAGATTCGATTTTAGGCTTGCGTCCCATAGAATGATATGCATATTCAAAGAGATTTCACTCACAACTCATTGTCCAAAAATCACAGAGCACTCACATCGATTCTCTCGGAGACATAGCGAGTTAAGACAATGAGAAATTTTCTATTTCTTTCAAACTTGTTGAATCTCCCTTTACACAAAAAAAATTCCATTACATATAATAGAGCTAACTACTTTTCCTCTTAGAATGAGGAAAAAAACAAGATCAAAATTTATAATTTCTATCCCTAAATAGTCTCTAACCAACTACCACATATTTGATCAACAGGGTGACAAGGGGAAGGCACCGGCCTCAAACCAATCCGCAGATGCTCTTGAGGAATTTCTTGCTGAAGAAACAAAATATATTTCAATCTATCCAATCCACGCAATCAAAAGGCTTCTCATAATATTAAACAAGAGACTCAGTTTTTTAATTACGATTAAGCCACGTAAAAAAGATATAAGAGACCAAATCAGAATTGTGATGACCCAAATACGTCAATATGGGGTAAGAAACTCATTTAATTATCCCATTTCTTTATTTATGATTTTAATTTTCTCATCCTTCATAAAAGAACTCTTTATTTTACAGGGTTTTTTGAGGGAGTTTGATTCTCATGGTGAGGTATGGTGGTCGAAATTGGTAGCATCACCTTTGCTCCGCTTATGAGTGACACACTGAACACACCAACCGTTAATGAAACTCCTGAACAGGGTGACACACCATTATCTGAACCCACTGAAAAACGCACAAAATGATGTGCACAGAATGCAGACCATGATTCCATCACATATATTCAAGCAAGCTTTCTTGGGTCTACTCGTGTTACTAGCAAGGGAACACTACTAGTTACATTATTGGTAAATGATGACCATGTTCCCATGAAATTAGAAAAGCTTCCAGGTATTTAAGAACTGTTTTACATATTCAGTATGATCTAATTGAAATTTACATATAGGATATCATTATTTTCAAGTAATGATAATATAATTTTGAAGGAAACAATACCTTCTATATGTGCTTGAATTAGGCAGCCTTACAACTCTTTGGGCCCAGCATTCACACAAGGTGGAATTCGTAAAATTAAAAGTTGAAGGAAGAACTTATCAATAGGTTGGTTGGCATGTTCGGAGATGGTACCTTCAACAAAAGTGGAGTTACCGCAAAGACAAGCCTATATTTAAAATATCTACAAGACCAATATAGGATTCATTTTCAAAAGAACCCTAAGTATGAGTGCCCTCCAACGATTTTAGAAAGAGAGTGGAAATCCCTCCTAGAAAATTCAAAGGAGAAAAAACTTTGAAAAGAAGGGAAGACACCACCCATACCAGGAAGGTATGAGGCACTTTTATTTATGTAATTATGATGCTTTCTCATCAATATTGTGACATGTAATTAAGCTTATCAATACCAAATATAGGCTCCCAGATACATCTAAAGCCACGAAGGCGAGAATACAAAAACATGGACAACATCATCTTGGCACTGGGGGTTACTTAAAACTAGCCGCAAAAATTTTAAACAAAAAAAAATTTCATCCAAAATTTAGATTCTTAATAATTTTAATTAAATATTGTAGAAGAAAAAGAATTCATGTTGTCATGAAAAATTGAAGGGAGAACAATTCAATGAAACTCCCACGGAGGAAGGCCTCAAGCGTGCTTACAAGCACAGATATCAAGCCGTTGTTGAACGTAGGACAAGCATGGGGTCTTCACGTACTATTTCTGATCCCACACCTGAGACTGGGGTACATAAAAGCAACGAAGAGCATTTATAAATAAATACTTGTATACAATATATTGTTTTTTATTTTTGGCCATAAAGTAATTTTCTTGATTGTAAAAGCAGGCACATAGTGTAAATGTAGATGTCCCAAGAAATGATGGAAGACATGAGCCTAGTGACAGTGGAGTGCAAATTGAAACTAATGTCCAATTCAATTATGGAGGTATTTCATGTGAATTATAATTTGTTTTAGTATGGATTAGAATTAGAAACGTTTAAATGCAAACGGTGTATTAATTATAAGTCTTCTTGGTTCTACTCTAGAGCATGTATGGGATGAGGCCAAACAATCGGAGGAACCTATGGCCACATCTAAAAGTATCCTGCTTCCCTCTACCACTGAATTAGGTAACAAACACTCTACTACCTTTTTATTAATAAAACACTTGTATTAATAATTACTATAAGTAATAATTTAACATTTTATTCTTATTGCAGTTGTTGCTCTGCCACCCTTACAACAACATAGACATTTCACTAGGTTGGGAGCAATAGATCTTATAGCTTAAGGGGATGACGTCCTTGCTTCATACATGAAAACTTGCAAGAAACCGAAGAATAAATGATTGTACTTGTAATTTAATTAGAACGACCTTGTTTTAGATTATGTATAGCATACAATTTATTATAAATCATATTGAGACAAAATGTTTTTTAAACTCTATGAATTAATGAATTAATTAATTAATGTTTACTATATATTTCTTTATTTATGATGTATCTTAATATCTTTCTTTCAAATATTTCCTAGCAGATAGATTGGGTACTAGGGAATTGAGAGTGATGTGAGGGGGGGGAGGGGCCATGAGAGCTTCCACCTTCACATGGTTGGCCCTGTTGAGTAGATAATACATTAATATTTGGAAAATCTTGGATTAAAACTCCAAGATCTAATGGACAACAACAAGGTAATTTTTGACTTTGTTGTTGCTTCATCGAGTGAAGGGAGGTTTTCTCCAAGATTAAACTACACCAATAATTTATTCTAAAAACCAAGAGGATCTCATTTAGGGATTCATGCACTCAATTATTTTAATTATTATCTATTGGTGCAATTAAATTTAATAATTGGTAAAATTTAATCTAAGTTTTCCTCATTGGTCTCATGAATATGTGTAGGAAAATCTGTGTGGATTTGGATGTTGAAGAGGAACAACTATCAGTAGAAAATATCTCAAAATGGTAACATTGCATTTATCATCTACATGATAGGTCCTGAATAAACAATAGTTACATTGAGAAATGTAGTGCAAGCAATAAATTGTAAATGTTTTAGAAAATCATAAATAAGATATGATAGAGACGTATTGCCCACCTTGAACAACTAAGAGAAAGTAATGCACAATAAGGATGAACTTATAGGTTCTCAATAGTTTGAAAGGAAATTGTACAAAGAATCAATACAATCATATGGATTTTCATGTCCATATGGAGCAATACAACAGTTGTACAACTTCTTCCTTTCTTTCTTTTGTAGATCATATACCTAATTTTGAGATGTTTATGATGACCATGCAGTTGTTATTTTAGTATCTTGTAGATTTTTCCTTGAGGTATGCAAAGCTGATGTTGAGAAGAAATTGATTATGTATCTACAAAACTCTTTTATTCTTCCACTACTTAAATTTTCAATTATTGTGTGATTGATGTTATGATTTTCAAGTAATTTCTACATTATATTATTATTAAATTTAGAAATTTATCTATTTAACTAGGATCATATGGATAATAGTCACCTAGGTTTGAATTTTTGTAATGTACTTAACCCCAGATAAATCATGTTATCCAAGATAACCATTAGGTTTGTTTTGAGTCATAATTTAATTAGGTTTAGTTAATTATGTTTAAATAAGGTCTTTGAATTCAAATTTTCAAAAAAAAAAATGCACATATGAGGGGTTCATGAAAGTCATTTTGCATGTGATATGGGTCATGTCATTTTAGAATAAAGTGTGTTTATGATTACTAAACATAGGTTATATGGTTAATTATCATACTAATTATAAAGTTCCATTATGTAATAAAGTTGGCACCTAAAATAAATTTCTCGCAGGTGTAAAGGGCTAAGATCAGGCGCGATTAGATCAACGACTCACATATAAACTTGCACCCCCAGTGTTTCGAGAAAATATTCACGGGGTGGGGGGGTATGGGTAAAGTCGTTTCACCCAAAACACCTCTACCTACATGTCATCACTTCATTCAGATCGCACGCCCCCCATCAAATCCACTTACCATCTGCCCTCCCCTCTGGGTAGGCTTCAAAACCACCCTTTGACTATTTGACTTACTCTCGCCATCTCGTCATCACTCACATGTCATTTATCTTTCCAATGTTAAACGACCATGTGTATTTTTATTACCCATTACCATTTATTTTTGGTATATCCACTAACTATAATGTTGTCGTAATAAATCATCCTGCGCTCACCTTGTTTAAAATTTCACTCTTCACTATCAAACAATTATTTTCTGCCATTATGTTTTCTCACACTATTTCCTAATTGTAAATTCTCAAATTATTGGTTAGAAATTTTTTTTTAGTGGTAATTAGATCGAGCACATTCCATTCAAGTTATTTCTCACCCCTTCTTACCTGTAACATCCCCTAGCCACCTCCTTGAAGAGGGTGTCCAACCTCAAGACTCAAGTGGGCCTATGACCAAACCCATGTGTAACTTAGTGCTACATGGCATGATCTCAAGTTGGGTGTTCATCTTTTAAAGCTCCTATTTTTCTCAGATCCTTCATCCACATGGTCTTAGGCCCTAGTTTTAACTTAAGTACAAGGATATCCATCAATGACATGACAAAAGAGAATGTAATACATGTAACCATTCCTCCAATTATATGTAAAACATGTATGAATGGATCCTCATAGTGAAATGCATCTCTGGAAGAACCTTCATCAAGCCAACAATACACCTTCTATATGCTTGTTCTTCCCTTGGATGATGAAGAATTTTCAAGCTTGATGGATTTCAAATGAATATAGTGTCCCAAACTGGTGGATATGGGGCTACAGGTGTTAACCTTTGCTATATGTAGAGAATGTAATCCGTGTGAATGAGATTCATGCTCCTAGATGGAAGATTGTAATATTTCAACCTTTTTAATCCACTAAGGACTATATGAAATTCTATATAACCAATATATTTTTAATTATGAATAGGTCTTATGAAACCATGCATCACATTGACTAGTTTTATGGAACCATGTTGGCCTTCATAATCCAAGAAACACCACAAATCTAGGCCTTACTGTATTGAAGTGTCGTAACATATTCACACAAGGATATTGGTATTGGACAAGAGTTGGTTCTTTTTTGGGATTTTCATTACTCTTTAATGTTTTTTGTTGTTTAGCTTTGCTCTTGCATATCTAAATTGCGAGTTTCTTAAATAAACGCATACCTTCCATTCTCTTTTTGTTTATTTCTATTTTATCAAATCATTTCCAATATGAAATGCTATGGGATTTGTTTCTGTGTAGCTCTTGGGAAACCTTAAGTTTTCATTTCTGAATAAGTTTGTGAAGAAATGCAATCCCAACAGAATTGTGCAGAGTAGGGGCTCAATACAAGACCATCAAGGTTAAGAAGAGGATCTTTCTCATGTTTTCTATCTTATGCAAATTCCAATAATACTTGTAAGAAAATTGTTAACAATATCTTTATCCAATTTTGTTGAACATATTGAATTGTAACAGAACTAAAATTTAGATGATTCCATGATTTTCAATTCTATATTTTTTTTCAATGGTTATGCAGCCAAAATGAAAATTAGACAAATGAGCATCCAATCAGCTAATCTATCAGGAAATAATGAGTTGCCTTTGGGGGATGCAACATGAATTTCTCGAAAGCAAGGAATGATTTTTCCATTTCAACCACTAGCCATGTATTTTGAAATTTTAAAATACTTTGTTAACATGCCCCTTGTATGGAACTTGAGCCTTGAGACTGATATATTATGTGATCTGGTTATTTCCAATTTTTGTGGAGTCTTGTACTTGATGGATTTGGATAACTAATTTTGGATTCATCTACAAGAAATGTGGGAACAAAAAGTGACTAAAGATAGACTTCAATTTCACTGTTACAAGTGCACTCATACTTGGTGTTCTTCCGACATTTATGGGGGTTAGTGGTACTTGTAAGATAACTTTCATGGATGTCTTTTCTAGAAGGAAGATTGGAGGATATATTGAGGGTGATAACTAGATATTATATATTTCCCAAAATAAATAAACCTTTCCTCAAGTTTTCCTCATTGGTCTCATGAATATGTGTAGGACAATTTGTGTCGATTTGGATGTTGAAGAGGAACAACTATCGGAAGAAAATATCTCAGAAAGGTAACATTACATTTAGCATTCAATTTTCCGTTATTGTTATTAGGAATTTGTTTGGTGGTTTTTATTATTTGAGAAACATGTGCTTTATCATTTTATATATTTTCATGTGTATCCTATTTTTTAGAATTAGAGATACTTGTCCTCTCTATGTATTCATTAGTGCCTGGTTTTCAAGCTAAAGTTTGGGAAAATGGAGGAGGCTACAAGGAATGGTCGTTAACTTTAACAAGGTATTTTCCTTTTGAAGTTCTAGAAAAATTGATTTCAAACTAACTCAATCTAGACCTTTAATGTAGATGTAGCCCAATTACTTAGATTATGGTTCGAGGAGAAAAATTTGGAGAATGTGTAATTTTCATGTGCTTCAATTCAAGAATTCGCTCAAATAAAATAATGTACATGGGATGTGAGGTTTTGTAATGTTGTACCAAAAGAGGATTGTACTGCAATTCTATGTATATTGCATATTAATCCTCTTTTGGCACAACGTTGTTGAAGCTCGCATCCCATGTACATTATTTCATTTGAGCGAATTCTTGAATTGAAACACATGACAATTACACATTCTCCAATTTTTTCTTCCTAAACCATAATTTGAGTAATTTGGTTACATCTAAATTAAAGATCTAGACTGAGTTAGTTTGAAATCAAATTTTCCAGAGCTTCAAAAGGAAAATATCTTGTTAAAGATGTTAACGACCATTCCTTGGATCATCTTCTATTGTTTTTCAATAATAACTCGTCAGATATTCGACGTACATTTAAAAAGTGTCAGATATTTTTTGACCCTCATGAACGAACTAGTCTCAAATAATTGTCTCCTGCTAGACACAAAATATCATCGGATCCATAGCATCTTCGTCGAAAGAAAAGTCACAATTTCGGCTAACCGACGTATGATTGTTGGATATTCGATAAACACATCCAATAGATGGATGTCGGGTATTAAACCTTCGTTACAAATTAAAAATTTGCATATTCGATGATTATACCTCGAACAAAACGTCGCCTATTCGACGACCATATGTCAAACAAAACATTTCCTATTCGACGACTATACGTCAAAAAAATTCCCAGTTAGCTGACGGTTTATTTGGTATCAAGGACGACGAATATCCAACATACAGGTCTGACGATTTCCTGGTTGTCAAATATCCTGTAGAAGTTTATCAATACAAGTGATGTATTTCCAGACTCTCCTAATCTAACAATTTTAATGTACTGTTAAATACATAATCCTTCCACTTAATTCTTTGCGGAAATTAAATCGCCAATTGCAAACACATGAAGAAAAATAAATCTCACATAAACAAGATGTTTTACTGGGAAAGCTTAAAGCTAAAAACCCCAACTATCATATATTACGTATATCATGGAATCATGAAACAATATCATACAAAGCTCAGCTTATAGAGCTCTCAGTACAATATACAATCGTCTCACACTGTTATATATAAATTTTCATATCTATGCACCAATTTCTTCCCTCTTGACCTCCTACCTCCACTGCACAATCCCTGCTGAAGAAGATGCCTGAATGAATGCAATCTTGCCTTCCTTGACTGTGCAATCCTCATTGGTATATCCAATGTGTGTGTAGATGCATTGAATGCATCACTATATTCACAACTGATAGTCAATCACACCCTTTCACCTATCTCTCCACTAGGTCTCCACTGGATCTGACATGCACGTAGTTAACTATTGTATTTCTTTAGTTGCATGTGAGACACTGCTTGTGAATTAATTAAATAATTAATTCAATGATCTCTCACTATTGTACCATGAGTGACAACTAGCACAACTGAGTTTTACTCACTTAACTGAGTTAAATTAAATAACAACTCCCATAACTACTCTTCCAACTCTGTTACGACTCTGCCACAATCAGTTATAACCAATTCCACCATGCATGAGTCACCAACCAACCTTGGAATGCGTAATTCCTTCAGCTAACTGGTTTTCCACATCAGTTAACTGAAATCAAGTGCTCCAAGAGAATAAGTTATTATTTATTGTCTAATTATCATTAAGGGCTAATAATAATCGACATACATTATATTTTTAGATATGTGATCTATAAATAGACTTCGCCAATATCTCTAAAAATAGAAATTCATCTAAAGATAATATTTTCTCAACCATATAGAATCAGCATCCTGCTAATTTTAGAATATTCTCACCATTCTAAAAATAGACATACATCTAAAAATAGCCTGCGGGCCCCACCTAGTGAAGGTGTTTAATTTTCACTAGGATCATCATCTTGTTGAATCTCAACACTCCCTCTCAACAAGAAAGGGATTATCCTTCACCCCAATCCTGTCACTATATTATCCGAATTTGCTCCTGGTGAGTGCCTTCTTCAGAATATCTGCATCCTAATCTTCCATAGGAATGTACTGAAGCAACATGATCTTCTGTTGCACACAAACTCTGATAGATGATACAAGATATATATATGCTTAGATCTATCATGAAACATAGGATTAATTAAGAGTTTGATGCAACTCTAATTATCACAATGAATCACTATAAGATCTAAATGAGAACCAAACAAACCAACCAGGATCTTCCTCATCCAGATAGCCTCACATGCAGCTTTACTTGCTACCATGTATTCCGCTTCCGCTGAATTGAGTGCCATGAATCTTTGTTTCCTATTGTACCAAGAAACAACTGTAGATATGATACTGAAAACCCCTCATGATGTGCTCTTTCTGTTCGTTGGGCTGCCTACCCAATATGCATCCATGAAACCATGCAACTTCAACTCATCTGTCTGTCTGTACCATAAGCCATACTCAGATGTGCCCCTGAGATATCTCAGGACATGCTTTCCTGCCTTCCAAAAGAGCTTGGTAAGCTTAACCATCACTTGACTAAGTTGGTTCACCGCATAGCATATGTCCGGTCTTCTATTAACTAAATACAGGAGTGAAACCACCAACTGTCGATAAATAGTGGCATCCACTACCTCTGCCGATGTAGCATCCTCTTTCCTCAATTTCCTGGAAGAGGGGTATCCATGGGTTTGTAGTCCTCCATGTGAAACTTACCAAGTATCTCCTGAGCATACTTTCCTTGAGACACAAACAGTTCACCTTCTTAATGCCATATTTCTAATCCAAGAAACTAATGAAGGAGACCCATATCCTTCATCTCAAACTTCTTTGCAAGGTCCTCCTTGCATGAGTGTATCAGCGGATCATCACCAATTAGTATCAAATCATAAACATAAAGAAAAATGATTAAAATATTACCCTCCACCACAATTTGGTATAGGTTTACATCCACCTCACTCTTGGTGAAGCCAAGTCTAGTGAAATAGTTGTTGATTTGAGTGTACCAAGCACACAGTTCTTGCTTCAGCCCATGCAACGCTCTTTTGAGTCTGTACACATGCGACTCAATGTTGAAGATCTCAAATCCTTCAGGCTGCTCAATGTACACTTCTTCCTCAATGATCCCATTAAGGAACGAATTCTTCACATCCATATGATGAATGTGCCAACCCATCTATGCTGAGAGAGCAAGGATGGTCCTTATGGAAGAATATTGTGCGACAGGTGCAAAGGTTTCTTCATAATCAATCTCCTCGATCTGTGAGAAGCCTCGGGCAAAAAATCTTGCCTTATACTTCTCGACACTCCCATCAGCAGCTTTCTTTAC
The DNA here is from genome assembly GCA_034641835.2 of Pinus albicaulis. Taxonomy (NCBI): domain Eukaryota; kingdom Viridiplantae; phylum Streptophyta; class Pinopsida; order Pinales; family Pinaceae; genus Pinus; species Pinus albicaulis. The sequence goes on along the minus strand of CM076580.1, from coordinate 1,588,610,113 downwards.
CTTGTATATCCATCTTGAACCTACCACTGATTTATCAACCAGCCTTGGAACAATTTCCCAGGCACTGTTTTTGACAATGGAGTCATACTCCTCCACCATGGAATCTACCCATGTGGGCTCCTGCACTACCTCCTGAAAGGAAGATGGCTCTGTCATGATACAATTTCTCATGAGAGCCATGTACCTAGTGAATCGGTCAGGTGATTGTCTCTGTCTATGTTGTGAAGTAGGGACTCCTACATTCTATGCCGCATCAAGCTTTACCCTCTCATCTTCTATGGTACACTTTCTTCCTATTCTGATGTTTGGCTCTGTGTGAGTGGACTCCTCCACTCCATGAATCTCCTCGTGTGGCTGATCCACATCTAGAGGCTCATCTTTGGGAACATGTATCTCCTCCTATGCATGCAAGTGTAGCTCCCTCTCAAGCGACAACTTCATGGCTTTCTCCTCATTGAATTTTATATCCCATCACACCACAATCATTTGACAATTTGGAAAATACACACGATAATTATGGGGTGTTTCTTTGTACCCCACAAATATCCCAACTTCTGCAGTTGGCTCCAGCTTCTTCCTGGCGTTCTTGGTCACATGAGCATAAACAGATGAACCAAGAATATTTAAATGAGAAACATCAGGGTTCTTACCATTAAAATCTTCTTCAGGTGTACTCATGCCAAGTAATCTATGAGGACAATGGTTTTGCACAGAAACTGTAGTGTTGCATGCTTCCACCCACAAGTGCATTGGTAGGCCCTGATCATGTAGCATAGCTCATGCAACACCCACGATCATTCTATTCTTCCTCTCTGCGACCCCATTATGTTGTGGGTTATGAGGCGCTATGAGTTCTCTCCAAATTCCTTCTTTGATACAGAAGTCTTTGAATTCATTCGAGATATATTCACCACCATTATCGCTTTGCAAATCCTTCACTTGCTTCCCTGACTCTTTCTCCACCAATGCTTTAAACTCATAGAACTTTGAGCATGTTTGATCCTTCTTCTGCATGAAGAAGATCCAGCATCTACAAGAATAGTCATTAAAAAAAATAACATAATACCTGTGTTTTGTTGTTGAAGCGATCAAGAATAGTCCACACACGTCTGTGTGTACTCCCTCCAGGATCACCGAAGCATGGTTCTCCTTCTCATGAAAGGTGGTCTTCACAAACTTACCCATAGTACATCCCTTGCACTGATCTAACTGTGCAAGAGTACCCTTGGGAAGTCCAGTAGAAATCTGCTGCAAAATCTTCAGGGCGCCATGGTGAAGATGACCCAATCACATGTGCCATAACTTGCCCTCATCCTAGCTCACCATTTCTTTTTCTTTTCCCACCATTGTAGCGCATCCATCTACCTCCAGCTTGCAGATATTCTTAACTCGAATCCCTATCTTCTTGGTTTGACTCGTTGTTTTATGTCGCAGGAAATCTTTTCCATCGCTGAAAACAACGTCATAACCTCTGTCCTCCAACATCGCGATTGAGACCAATTTCTTCTTTAGAACTGGAACATACATAACATTTTTCAACAGAAATGGTTTACCTGACTCCCTATCAAAGGTAATGGTACCAATGTTAGTTGCACTGTATTTCCCATCGTCACCCATCTCTATATGCATTTGGAGATCTTTCTCCTCCAAGTCGTTGAAAAACTCCTTATCTCCTGTCATGTGGAAGGAAGCACCACTATCAAGATACCACACCGATCCCATTGTGCTTGAAACCAAGCATGAGATCAAAGAGAAATCAAGTTCAAATTGTGAGGCAAGGGCCTCACCAACTGCAGCTCCAACAACCTTCTTGTTCTTATTTTCGTATGGGCAGTTAGTGGCAAGATGCCCATGTTCGTGACAGCGAAAACACTTCACCTTGGACAAATCCAGCTTCTTGCCTTTAGCCTCAGATTTTGAGTGGAATTTCTTCCCCTTCCCTTTCCTTTCTTTCGCAGCCAAAGCACAATCCTCTTCATCATCATGCTTTGATGAAGAGCCATCCCTGGTATTTCGCCTTATCTCCTCCTACACTAGATCTGACCAAAGTTTCTCCCAATCCAGAAGTTTCTCTCATCCATTAACAGAGTCTTCATAATTGTGCCAACTCTTCGGAAGCCCAAGGAGAGCCAAGCTCACCAAGTCATCATCAACAACTGTAATTCCCACACTCCCCAGCTCATCCTGACATTGGAAAAACTTTGTGAGATACTTTGGAATAATGTCGCCCTTCTCCATTTTGATTTTTTGAGTTTATCTTTCAGTGCCAACTTCCTATGGTCGTTGTTGCTTTGGAAAATATCTGTCAAAGCCTTCCACATTGCAAATGGAGTGGCTTTCCCATGAAGGCTAGACACAATATGGTCTTTCACACCTTCCAACAGAATCCTTCTTGTCTTTGCTACTTTCTTTTGCCAAGCGTCAACTAATGCAGCATCCGTCAAAGTGGGCTTAGGAATATCACTATCGCTGAACTCCTTGAAGCCATTATCTTCAAGCACCATGTCCATCTTGTCCTTCCAGGCTATGTAGTTCGAGCTGCCCTTGAGTGCATACTCCAACCGTAACCCATTGAAAGCCATTTCAATGTTTACTCAACTGTCGTACCAAGAATTTCTTGTAGCAAATTCGAATTGTTCCACCACAAAACTCAGCACTGCTTCAATATTGAAATCTTCACTGATTAACAATGCTCCAATAACATGTCAAAATTTATCAATACAAGCGATGTATTTCCGGACTCTCCTAATCTAAAAATTTTAATCTACTGTTAAATATAGAATCCTTCCACTTAATTATTTGTGAAAATTAAATCGTCAATTGCAAACACATGAAGACAAATCAATCACATATAAACAAGATGTTTTACTGGGAAAGCTTAAAGCTAAAAACCCCAACTATCATATATTATGTATATCATGGAATCATGAAACAATATCATACAAAGCTCAGCTCATAGAGCTCTCAGTACAATATACAATCATCTCACACTATCATACATGGATTTTCATATCTATGCACCAATTTCTTGCCTCCTGATAGCCAGCCTCCACTGCGCAATCCCTGTTGAAGAAGATGTCTGAATGAATGCAATCTTGCCTTCCTTTACTGCGCAATCCTCATTGGCATATCCAATGTGTGTGTAGATGCATTGAATGCATCACTATAGTCACAACTGATAGTCAATCACACCCTTTCACCTATCTCTCCACTAGGTCTCCACTGGATCTGACATGCAAGTAGTTAACTGTTGCATTTCTTCAGTTGCATGTGAGACACTGCTTGTGAATTAATTAAATAATTAATTCACTGATCTCTCACTAGTGTATCATGAGTGACAACTAGCATGACTGAGTTTTACTCACTTAATTGATTTAAACTAAATAACAACTCCCATAACTACTCTTCCAACGTTGTTACAACTCTACCACAATCATTTATAACCAAGGCCACGATGCATGAGTCACCAAACAACCTTGGAATGCGTAATTCCTTCAGCTAACTGGTTTTCCACATCAGTTAACTGAAATCAAGTGCTCTAAGAGAATAATTTATTATTTATTGTCCAATTATCATTAAGGGCTAATAATAATCGACATGCATTCTATTTTTAGATATGTGATCTATAAATAGACTTCACCCATATATTTAAAAATAGAAATTCATCTAAAGATAGAATTTGCTAAAATATCTAGAATCAACATCCTTCTAAATTTAGAATATGCTCACCATTTTAAAAATAGACATACACCTAAAAATAGCATGTGGGCCCCACCTAGTGAAGGTGCTTAATTTTCACTAGGATCATCATCTTGTTGAATCTCAACATATCCGATGATATCTATGTATCGGATTCATCGGATGGTAGACAAAGTTGAGTCATATAACTGACGAAGTGATGTCAGATTTTGGCCCCATTTGTACTAGTGGGTGTTCAACTATAAATGAGTTATGTTATTTTTCATCTGTAGCTAACCATACTAGCCAATACTCTGCATTATGGTTGTGTCATATTTTCCAGTAAACTTGAAAATGATTCAGAATATAGAAAAATAGAAAAAATATATATTCTCATGAAAATAAAATTGTAAGAAAATTGAAATAAAGACTCATAAATTAAAATAAAATTGTAAGGAAATTGAAATAAAGACTCATAAATGAAAACAAAAATGTAAGAAAATTGTGTTGTAGTTGAAAAAACTAACCTCAATATACTGTGAAATGTTCTGGGGTATGTTTTGTGTTGGTTTGTCTCCAGGGTTGGTGAATATTTTGAATGTGAAGCAGTGGTTGAACTTCTTATATATTTATTTGCACTTGAATTTAATTGGTGGCAATGATGGACATGGATTGCAATGGCTTCATTTTGCATGTGTGATCATGATTGATTTGGATGTGATCCAATGGATGGGAATTTGTTTTTGTTGATCCATGTTCTTTGATCTTTTTTAATGGGAAATAGAATATGTTGAGTGTCATTTATTGAAGTTATTGGGTTGGGTATCATTTATTGAACATAGTGGGTTTAAATGTTGAATAACACAATAGTTATGGCTAACAGAAATTAAATTTTATTATGTGCATGTATGTATATGAAGTTGGTATATATAGCATAAGTTCTGAATAGTGGGGTTGAAGTGACCGCTACTTTGTACTTCTTGAATAGACCATTTTGGAAGGATTTATGGTTTTATGAGTTTTCTAGTTGGGACAATATGATTTGTATTTTTAATAATTAACAGACTATTTATGGAAATTTGTGGGCCCAGTCAATGTTTTGGGAAAATTTTGACATAATTTAAACGATATTTGGACTGAATTTTTTTTTTTTGTCTAAATATTGGTTGCATATATCTCAATTTCTGGTGGGTTGGTGGGACTAGTACTATAACAATTACTGGTCCCTACACAACATTAGATATCTCTCCCCTATAATTGCAATACCCACGGTGTTTACCAATCCAATGCGTATAAGTCTATGGTATCTTATTTTGTACGTAACTCCATGTTAAAAACAAACTTCATAAATGTATATAAGCATGACAAACACTATATTTGACTTCTGAAATAGTATGGCATTGGAAAAAAATGTCAATTTATTGTTAAAATCTATTATTTTTTCTAAAAAAAATTGATATTAAGAATGCTTCAATCTTGTTTTTATGATGGAAATTGATTCAGTAAAATAAAAAATTCTTGGGTATACAAAATCTTGAAACTTAATAGTTGTACCTGGATTTCCAAAAAAAATTGTTAGATTTTTTTCAAAATCCCAGCAAGAATTTCCATTGTTTTCTCGTCCAAATTGATGCCTCTTACGGATTCGAAAAATACATAGATAGAAGGAAACACCTATATATTATACACATAAAAATTCACCTTAAATGCTATATATTAGTTCACATTCTTGTTGTTCATGGTTCCACCAAAAGTATGTCAGGGTTCCATGACCATGAACATTGCATATGGAACCTTAATGCACATTCGGCTTAACTGTGAGCATGGGGAATTGAAATATTTTTAAGTTGATGAATTGACATGAGTGGAGCTAAACAAAGGTAAATAAATAAAAGTTCGACTCATCTTTAAGGTGAAGAAGTGACTTGATTTTAAAAAAATCAAATGAGCATATCTATATAAATTAATGGCTACTAAATGTTTATAAGCATGAATCCATAATAAATATAAAAAATACTTATACATCAATTGTTGCTAGAAATTTAAAAAATCATAGACAAACCCAATTATAATTTCATTTTAAATTATTATTGTTGTAGGTACCATGGAGAAAAACACAACTTATAAATATTAGATGCCAAAAAAACCATAACTTCTTTCATATGATACTTGTTCAGATGATTAAAATTCTAAAAGTCCTAATTCAAAATAGACACATCTATAAAAATGAAACAAATATATTTTTAAAAAACAAATTATATATATATATATATATATAACAATTAAACACATCTCTTCCTAAAAATAAACTAAATTTTTAGGAATAGGTGTGTTTAATTGTTTTTTTTTGGTAAGTTAGGCTAAACTATATTGATTCAAAATAAAACATTACATATGCTACAGGTTGAGTTGGTACGTTGTGCTTATCCAATCCCAGCCTTCATTGTTTTCAAAGTAGAAAGTAGCACAAGTATGGGGCTACCTCCTTGGAGGAAACCGGCCCTGTAATAACATCAGATAGGAAATTACAAAATGTGTCATGCAACTTGTGAAAGTAAAAGTTTTGTGATAAGAGTTGAAATAACATAAAACTAAAAATAGCTGAGTGATCGCGCAGTCATGGTGTTTTTGCATCGTCCTCGGTGTATGGGTCCTCCTCCATGATTCGGCATGCGTACTCTTGTGCTACGGCATCCTCCTCAGTAGTAGGTCGGCGCGAAGGCCTAGAAGCAAGTGCACAGAGAATGGGAGAGATTGGGTACTCAAAATTCAATACGCGTGTCCAAGTGCCCTCTGAGTCCATGATCCATACGTCGGTGTCATCTCCCACTGCCTACTGAACCGGAAGAGGCTTGTTTTTACAGGGCATGGAGTGCTCCTGGTGCACTATGGTGGATTTCCTGAGTCCACTTCTGCCTCTCTGCATTTCTTGAACAGGGTCCTCCTCCTCCTGGTCGTGCGTAAGGCTCTGAGGGGCATCCCTGGCATGAATTCCAGAAGAGGAGCCCTGAAAGGACTCCAAACAGTTATCAAGCTCGCCCTGATAGCGTCTCGGGAAATCGCCTCTTTGGCCGCCTCTGATTGTCCTTTGGCGCAGCCATGGAGCCATGGGATAGTGTAGCCAAAGGGGAATGGGGGGCTAAGAGGTATAAAGAATATGCTTAGAGCATAGACAGGGAGTGCGTGGGGAAGAGTTAATGGGCAGGGTGGCACGCAGATGGGGGTTGCGTAGCTGGGGGAGCTTAATGTTGAGAGTGTGCAGTCGGGAGAAACTGGCAAGGTAAGGGGGGCCGAAGGGAGGCACGCAGGCAGGGAGGTATGTGGCTTGGAGGCTGCGCAGCCGATGGAGCACGCAGGCAGGGAGGTACGTGGCTTGGAGGTTGCACAGCCAGTGGAGTGCGCAGGTGAGCTAAAACTGAGGCAGAAAGGCTAAGTTGGCATTGTGAGCCAGAATGAGAAAACCGTGAATAACACTTTGCGAAGGGGCTTCCCCTTTTGTAGACCTATGGCACAAGCGCAGATGTTGTGCATTATTGTGACACGCTTGTAGATATATGCTACGACAGTTCTCATGTGGTTGCATGTGCTTCACGTTATGACAATGAGTCATAACCATCCGAGAGCTCATTCAAATAATTGCAGTGGAGAGGTTCCACCCAGGGTGGTTGCTGGCTTGCGTGTCGTCATAATCACTTACCTTTGTCACCTCATGCAAATTATTGCAAGGAGGTGGTTCCACTTCAGGTGAAGGCATGTGTTGCAAGTCTTCATCAGCTCGTACGTGGGAGGAAATGTCTTCATACGTACGCATCATGTCACCCGCATCTGGGGGTGTTTAATTGTTATAGACGTGTCTATATATATATATATATATATATATATATATATATATATATGAACTACTACTAGGGAACACATGCTCTTAACTATTAGGCCCACTCAAACTACGTAAATTAAACATATATATTAAAGAAAAACATGTAATATGATTTTTAGCCATGGAGATTCACTTCACATTACCATGGAAATTCTTAATCTTTAAATAAGTTGTGTTACAATATTATTTTTCCAATACCATTAATTATCAATATCACACGCCCAAAACACCATAATTCATTTAATATGACACTTGTTCATACAACATTTTTTTAAATTAATCAATTTAGTTGAAAGGGGAAAATGGTACTATTTTGGAGTTAAATTTCAATTTTTTATTTGTCTATATTAATAAAAATAAAAAATACAAAAGAAATTAAATCTCTACTATTTACCAAATAATTATTGATAATTAAATTAAATTTTAAACATATATTTTAAAACAAACATATTTATCAATCTAATAAATAAAAATATGCTTCAAAATTTGAAATATTAGTTTTGAAATATTTTTAAAATATATTATTATCTTAATTTTAAATAATATAAAAAGTGAAAAAAACCTTTAATAATAAAAGACATTTTACTAATAAAATTCAATGTGATTAAATTAAGAAAAAATTAACTAAACTTACATAAACACAGACATATATATAATCTTCGTTATTTAAAAATAAATTACATACCTATAATATGATCTATATAATATGAGTGTATATATTATTTTATAAAAATATATGATTCTTATTATTATTTTTACTACTTAATGGTTATATGAATTCAATATTATTTTATATTTATTAATTTATGATTATTTTGTTTTATAAGTTTTATATTTTAATTTTTAGATGCAGATTAGTTGTTTTTGTGGGTTTAGATTTTATTATAGTTTTGTTTCAAGTTTTATGAGAGGATTAAAGGGTAAGAGTTACTTGTGTGTTGTTCAAACTTCAATGGATTTAGACAAACTAAAATTGGAGAAAAAAGAAAATTAGAAAAAAAAAATGATTTACATAAAAGAAAAAAGAAAATTAGAAAAAAAAAATGATTTACATAAAAGTGAAGCCAAATAGAGAAAAAAGAAAATTTAGAGAAAAAGAAAATGATTTACATAAAAGTGAAGCCAAATAAAGATAAAAAGGAAATGAAAAATGAATTCATCTTCTAAGCATGCTATTAACCTGATTTCAATTTCAATAAGATAACGTAAGTGAAAAAAATGATAGTGAAGGAAATAAAATTTTAAAAATAAAAATTAGTTGCAAAAGAATGGTGCCAAAGAGTGACAAAAAGGCTAGAAATTTTGAACTCATCTTCAATCGTTGGGATTGATACTCAAGAAAGCGATAATGAGAAAAGGAAACGAAAAAATCAAAGAAAGAGAACTATTTGCAAAGGAATGAAGTTGAATCGAGATAGAAGGGGATGAAAACTGAACTCATTTGTAAAGTTAAGTATTGATTTATGTGAAACAACATATCAAATTGAAAAAAAATACTTTCATTTAATTAAAATTTGTTTTATTAGCGAAATTCAATATATTAAAGTTGGGAAAAATAAAATAAAATATATATAATTATATACATACAAGTAATCACTATAATCTTTAATTTATTAAATATATATTAAAATATATCTAAGCAGAAAAAAACCTTACATAATTATATACACTTAAATTATCACTTTAAAATTTAATCATTTAAATATATAAATTATCACTTTAATCTTTAATCATTTAAATATATGATGAGATATACACCATCAGATACATTTAATTTGGTCATGTATTTGATTTTTTATATAGGAAGTCAAAAAATTTCTTAACATGTGATCCATCATTTTTATGTGGTTTATCAAAATTTATTTGATTTATGTTTCACATTGATTTAATAATCTCAAATATGTGTAGTTAACTAGTAGAAGAAAAAACACTTTTCGTAAATAATCTATTGATACAATTTTAGTCAAGATTGTAATTTCTTCTTGTTTTAAATGTGTTTTTGAATACATAAATGGATTTAATGTCTTAAAATTCTTATGGGGCATTCAAAAATTGCAAAATAACCAATTTAAACTTATGATTCTTAAAATTATATACTGGATTTCACACAAAATTCACCTAAAAAAATTATCGGAAAATAGTCATTTCATGTATTAGTTGGACTACAATTTTCAAATAAACACAGTTTAACTAATAGATGAAATGAGCTTTTTCGTCAAAATCTGATATAATTTTGTGTGATATTGTGATCTCATGTTGTTTAAAATGTGTTTTGAATGCATAAATGGATTAAAGGTCATGAACTCTATGGATTAAACAAGTTAAACTTGTGATTCTTAAAATATATACAGGATTTGGGGCAAAATTTACTGAAAAAACTTGTAAAAGATTCATTTCATCTATTAGTTAAACTACACTTTACAAATAGGAACAATCTAACTAATAAATGAAATGACTTTCTTTGCTAGAAACTGATGATACAAGTTCGGGGGAGATGATGATTTCCTGTTATTTAAAATGCATAAATGCATTCAACGCCCTGAAAAAACCTCTTTGGCACTCGAAAATTACATATTAAATAACTTAAACTTATGGTTCTTAAAAATATCCACCATACTTTGGGAAAAAATTGAACAAGAAATTGCTTGAAAAAAAGTCATTTCATCTATTATTTAAACTATTCTTTTCAAATAGGCTCATTCTAAATAATAGATGAAATGACTCTTTTCACCAAAATATGGTGATACAATTTGGGCAAGATTGTGATCACTTATTGTTTAAAATGTGTTTTTGAATGCATAAATAAATTTAGCGCCTCAAGAAAAACCCAAAGACTAAAACTTTACAGATTAAACAACTTAAACTTATAATTCTTAAAAATCACTACTATATTTGGGCAAAATTAACTTTAAAAAGGCCTTTAAAAGAACCAATTCATCTATTTTTAGGCCCTTAGAACACTTGATTATGTAGATTTTATACTCAAACTTTTAATTCTAATAGATCCCTGCTAGGTTTCACGAAAAAATGACAAGAAAATATACCTAAGAAGATGTAGAAAAGTTAGGCTACAACTATATTTACTAGTCACAAAATAAACAACCAACACAAATTCTACATAATAACTTCAATAAATTTATATAGAAAAAAATATAATAAATACCTATGGACAACATGGTAACTATTAAGCATTTTCCCTTATAAACGGTATCATAATAGCTATTAGTATCAAGGAGAGGATGAACCATTGGACCACTTTACATCTAGAACACAATTGTGACTATTATATTAGGTTTTTACAAATGCACACTAATGAAACACACTTTACTTAAAGATACATTAGACAACTTGATCTTAACTAATCCTTAAGTTTCTTAATATCCCAGGATGCCCCTTTAAAAGTGACTTGGAATAGAATTGAAGTATTTACAATGGTGGAAACAATTAAACAAGAAATAAGGCATGAGATCTTATCCCCTATTAATGACAACATCTTAAACCTACGATATATAATAAATCACCGAAAATATCATCTCTATAAGAGTTTTTATGAAGATGTTTTAAACTTGATCAATATATACAACAATACATAACTTTGAGAATGCAATCCTAAATAAGATTTTTGATGAAGTGAAGGTGTAGCTTAATGTGTTTACTGAATTGATGTTGAATCGGACTTTTGGCAAGTTAAATGGCACATTGATTTTCACTCTAAAGTGTTGTTGGATTTTGTTGTTGAATTTTCTACGATAATGCACTGTAAAAGTTGATCTTCTGGTATGATAATGACTTTAAAATAATTTCCAGTCAAGTTATCTTATGTCACATATATCATTAAGAAATTACAAAAAAAATATCAACAACAATGTAATGAAAACAATAGGATCATAAAGAGGCAACCAAGCACAATAGAGACAAAATATTTACCTTAGGAAAACCCAACCTTGGGAAAAACCAAGCAAGTTTTCTTCGAAGGAGAAATTTATTTACAACAATATTTACAATTCCAAGAGAATTCAAGAAATATTTACCACAAATTCAAGTCTAAGATACTCTTCAAACCTTTTCAAATACAAGATATGTAGTGCTTGTCAAACCTCCAAAAATCACAAAAAATAGTGTTGGTCAATGTTGGTCAACAATATGAAATTTTTGCCTGATGTGAGCTTGGTCCTGCTGTCAAAGGGTCCATGGAAAACTTAATCAATTATGGCCAAAATCTACAGTCAAAGTCTCCTTCTTTTGTATTCAAACATGCCCCTTTTTCTGTAGTCAAATTTAGTCAAAATCCCAGTTAAACATAGTAGATTCTCAGTCAAACAGAGTAGGTCAAACTCAGTCAAATGGGAACTTCTTTATATTAGTCAAAATTTAGATCTCCTCCTCTTGATTTCACATGTGTGGATCAGAAAACAGAAGAATATGTGTGATTCTAATCAGTACAAATGAGGAGGTAAACTTTATTTTTATATTTTTCAAATGGGTGATTTTCCCCTAAAATTCACACTCTTTCAGGGTGGGGCAGACTTGATCATTTGGGGTCTACATGAAGCCCAAAAATACATAATTTTAATTTTTCATTTCCATAATTTTATTTGGTCATCTTGGCTTGGGGGGCCTTTAGTATGCAGAAATACCTTCCGATGCTACAAAAAAATTAACACTCACTCTTAGCAAGGGGGGTATTCTCTACATTATATTTATTTTACTAAAATTTCTCCTTCCTTAAGAAAAATTTATGAGCTTGTCATATTGATGTGTTTTTATAAAATAACTACATCTTGGAGTGGACAATGTAAATCTCTCATATATGCATAAGCATCTAGGGATTTTGGCCAAAGTCCTTTATGGAAACTTAGGAAAGTGTATCAATCTCTTTTGGTCATGACCTAGCCAATTCCTTATGGCATTCGAGATCTTCTAGCTTCTTGAGAAAGAATTTTTCTTTGGATCATTCACCTTTATTTTCAAAGTTCTTTGTCACCTATACAATTCCTTTTGGCTTCAAAGTTGAATGTATTCATCTCCTCTTGGTAAAATTCCTTTATGACCCGGCCAAAGTCCTTTATGTCTTGAGGATATTATCATCCCAACCCTAAAAAATGATTCATCATTCCCTTCCAATGAGGGATACATTCAACATCAAACTAAGATCGTCTTTGTCCACATTATACTCATTTGTGGATATTCACTAGAACTCTACTGCTCCTCTTTATATAATTTCTTGAATGAAGCAAGTCAACCATGTCCTTATGGCTTCTAAATCCTCATTGATTCATACTTTTGATATTCATGCAAAGAATCACTTCACGTCATGATATATATCTCAAACCACATTCAATTATAAAACATAAGTACCACATGCTTTGCTATTATTCAATTTATATTCCTTGGCTCCACCATAAACTGGTTCAGGATGTTCGCTTCAAAGAAAATATCTAGCATGATTTTAACCAAGTACTTCTCGAACCTAATTAATTTCTTGTAGATCGTGGGACTCACTAAATCGAAATATTCAGTCCCATTAAATAATTTATTTGTTGGAATCTTTCATTTCAATCTCCAAAGAAAAATCCCCTCTCTCACGAAAGTAAATCCTTCGGCCATTGTTTCTCCCTCTGACACATAAGAAAGTCCTTCTGTTGAGGTTGTAAGCAAGTCCTTATGCTATCGTATCCTCTCGAGAGACATTATTCCTAGATAATTTTTGCCTCTAAGCATTTAGTCAGACAATCTCGATTTCATGAGATCTTCTTGTAAGGTTTCTCCTTGCACTTTATCTGACTATCAGATCCCTATAAAATATTCCCATTGTAATACAAGATCATGGATGTTAATCTGTACAATTTATTCCAAACATTTTTAATAATATGAACATTTGTGAGGGGAGAAAAAATCTTCTCGACGTCCACTCATTCTTATTGGGAGAAACCTCTTGTTATAACCTTTCCTTGTACTTCATAATTTTTTCACCTATATAATGGTAGTATTTGCAATATACCTCCCTTAAGGGTCATGGAAAAGAAAATTCATAATTGAAGTAAGAAATAAATATCAAGGCCATACAAAAATTAAAATAAAATAGGTTGGCTAAACAAAATAATAATAATCAAGGGATGGAAAAAAATACTTATCTTTTATATAAAAAATAGTTGATAATTGAAGGGATTTGTCATTTTCATGAGATATCTAAAGGAAATAATATTTTTACTTATTATAAGGTCACTTCTCATCATCATCATAATTTACAACACTTCACCTTTGATGTATCCTTCTTCTTCTTATCTTGAGCATGACTAGGTATTTTTCCTGAATTATTACTAAATTTTCCAAATTCCTTTGTGTAAAAATTTCCAAAGTTCCTTCTTCCCTTTCCTTTTCTAGTATGAGCTACAAGGGCTTGTGATTTTCATTCTGTGGAGTTTGTGAGTTGTTTATAGAAATTAATATTGATTCTTATTGAACACAATCAGTCTATAGCTCATCAAATGAGGGTAGTTATCAGATTAGTCCAAACCATTTCTATCAAGTAGTATCAGAGCAGGAGAAATAATGCATGAAGAAATTTCAGGAAAGTCATTTGATGCAACATCCTGAGGAGAGAGGAGTGGCTTGAGAGGTTCTAGTTGAGGTGAACCTGAGATACCAAAAGTCTGAGTCAGAGGAAGAGGGTTGGTGAGGTGGTTGTGGAGGCTTGTTGTAGCTCGCTAATCAAATGATAACAAAAGATCATTGATACCTGAAGAGACAGATTGAAAGATGAAATTGATGCATTAAATAAGCTTATAACCAGGAGGTTATATTTTTTTTTACCTTGGTAATCTGATGCAGGAGCATCGAATGAACTCCAAGAATTCATGGAACACAAGTTTCTAGAAGCCAATAACAAGGAGAATGAGTTCTGAAAGGTCATACTTGTCAAAGTGATTTGTTTGAGTTTATTAATTATTTGGAAGGAGACTCAAATCCATGAGAAATATTAGTAATTTGTTATCGATTTTGAGGAGTAAATAGTAGATCTAGAATAATCCATGAGCTTTGTATTTTCACTTTAGATTGTAAAATTTGTATGTGTATGGGGTGGCCATTTTAGAAGATGATTAGGACTGTGAGGGCATCCATGGTGCCATAGTATGATTGGTTGCTTTATGTAACTTGTTGTGTGTGAATCATAGTTATGAGCTCATTGATATAAAACAAAAATTCTTGAATTTATATGTTCGTAACTTGAGCGAATTTTTGAAATCATTGTTAGTAAATGATGGTATTCCAATTGTTATGATATTTGTGTGTTTCTACAATTATGAGTATTTAGTGCATGGACTCTATGTTAATGTAATTAAATCCATCCATACATGAGTTAATAGTGACTCGTTGAGTTATGTTGACACCAAGATCAATTTAACGATGGATTTTATCTTTAATCATTTGGTAGATTGATGGTGTTTATTACTGAATATCGTATTCACTTGAAGATTTTATGGTTGTACCCAGTCAAGTTGTGAATTCATATTGTGTTTAGTTACAGGAATTGAATCTTATTATAGTATTTATGGTATTTGAGTGGGTAGTATTGGGGCCATAACCCGCAAGACTAGGATCAATAATCCTTGGAAATGGAATTTGGAGGACCCCTAGAATATGTTTCGATCAACCTTGATCCTTAGATTCCTCATATGAGTCTATGGTCATTCATGTTGGTGAGGAAATAAGGTTCCCCCAGTGGGTATTGGTTTGATTCAACATACTTCAGATGATTGAAGGGAATCATTTTTTCCATTGATGACTATGCCTATAAGGGTACAAACTTCAGAAATGACCCATACCTTATCTTACCTCCTCGAACATAGTGGAGTGCCCTTGGTGAGATTTTTTTTCATTTTGATATTTTCTAATGTTTTTGTGTTTTTTGAGTTTTATTTTATTTTTTGTATTTTTGGTATATATGATGTATTATAAAATAAATTGCATCACAAATGAAACAAAAACTAAAATGCATATGTACAAGGTGCAACACATTCTAGTAAGTCACGTCAAGTTGGCCCATCGTCGAGCAGAGGCCAGGGATTCTCATACATGAAATCACATAATAATAAGGGTACCAATTGTGTACCATGATGGGGACATGCCATAGAAAATTGAACTACCTAATTCATAAAGGTATATGATTCCAGAGAAAACCTAGAACCATATTTTTATTAGGAATTAACCAAGGACATATAAGGCGAGTGGTCTCATGAGTTAGTGTAGGTCCTTAACAAGACTATCAACACATAAAGGGGGTACAAGACACTTGTTAATGGGAGGATATGAGTTGGAAAATTTATTTGAGAGTTCAATATTAGAAAATTTATACTTGACTCGTTCCAAGGGTGGAAATTCCAAGGATGGCCGAGAAAATGCCTCCTGGTTCAATTCAAGATTTTTTTTTCCAATATCTACCTATTCCAAATTAGGGAGAATAGAGGCATCAAGTGGCATAATTTCCCTAGGATTATCAATAGGACCCATGAAATATAATATGAATTTCCATTAATATTTATTGTCAAGGGATTCACATGGAATAGGTGAAGTGATGGCACGTGTGGGAAAGGTAACTTGATCATTTTCCTATTGGGATGGAGTTTCTGACCGGTATTAGGAGGTATTGACAAGACGAATAAAGAGTTTATCTCTTCTACTAAAGGTGACATATGCTCACCACATTGATATACATCCAAGGATAAGACACCATCCAAGGGTCAGGAGAGCTATGAGGTCCACGGGTGACATAAGAGATCATATGCATCGAAGAATATAAAAAAAAATGAATTTCAAGTGAGTGTAAAGGAAGTGCATCGATAAGATACAAGATTCGAAATAGTTTTCCACCAACACTCTTATAATTCATGGGGCTATCTCCAACGAATGTCACAATATTGATCATAGTCGTAGACTTGGTAAATGGTAAGCAATAATTTAACTAATCTATCATGACAATATTGTGTTCATTGGGAAAGAGAATCACACAAAACATTTAACACACGACAAAGGAAATAACATAGAACTAACTAAAACCAAAGAGAAAATTATACTCTAAAGTAGCATAAACATATGTATTTCTTCTCCCTAGATCGATGGAAAATGAAGGAAGAACACCCTGAGGCACAAATTAATTTCCATAAAAATTTTGTAAGGTTATACTTGACTTAACAAGTGTTTGATAACCAATATCCTTACAACATGACACTGAAATTTCACAACTAGAATACCCTTCATCAACTAGAGTGTGGTATATGTCCTTAATAATCATACAAACTATAATCTAAATAGGAATGTAATGAGAGAGTCTAAAATTAGGGGTATCAATTTAAAAAATGATCAAACTATAATCTAAGGGATCCAACCTTCTGATAGCAGTCAATAATTCTTTGCATTATGTAGAACAACTCTGAAAAACCTCCAAAGCAGACATAGCACATGGTTCTAGAGCCAAGTCATGAACAATATTATAATGTTGGGAAACCCCCGCATGGGATTGTGTGTAGAATTTCGTACAATACCCTTAGGTGGGTGATATACTGGGTCCATAGGCTTATCTAGCACAAGAGGTCTAGTGGAAGCAAAAAAAATTCTCAAGTTCTTATAGGCAGAACTTTACTCGCAATGGTCATACAATTTCGCTCTCATTGACAAGTTAACTTGTTCCTTGAGCATAAGAGAAAGTGCATTGTTTCCAAAAACATAAAATTGTTTTCCCCCATTACCCTCAAGCAAAGGTTGAGGATTTTGAGTAAACATTCTTTATTGTGGATGGGTGAGGAATGGATAAGTAAAAACTTTCAGGTATTGGGTGTCTGTCAGTGGTGTAAGAAGGCAATGGAATTCATCCATACAAGGGAAATTATGACTTAAGTTTTCTCCCTAACAAATATTATAAGAAAACTTAACCTTTCAATGATGGTCACTTGTTCCCCCACCCTGATTAGGTTTGTTTTGGGCATTCTCCTAAGTATGTTTATTCTTTTGCTTATTATTTTTCTTTTTATTTCCAAGTTGTTAAGGATCGTTCAGTGTTGTGAAATTCACGATGAGAACCTCGGTGGATTATTTAGAAGAAGGTGATTGTTTAGAGCCATATTCACTTGTTGGGGCTTGAGATGTGACAATCATTTTCCCTAGCTGAGCAATTGGATAGCTCATAGTATCACAATAAATGGAACCAATGACACCATTAGAGTGTGGTCCCAGTTTGGGTCATTGTGGATCTGTTGAAGGTAAAGGAGTGTTAGGGATAATCGCATAGAATGATATTGATTAATAATAAATAAAGTATAAATGTTAAGAATGTAATATTTCTTGCTCCTTAGTATCATCCTTGATCATAGTGACATCCTTGGCTATTTGTGGCAAAAGGGATCGAGTGAACCAATATTTATGAACATCATCAAGAAGCCTAATTCATACGAGCCTCTTATGTCTTCACCACTCATAAATATGATCAGATATGTGATCAACATTATTGTTATGAATATAATTCATAATGAATATAACAAATATAATTATTAAATAGTCAATTAAGGATTATGTAAGTAGTCATTAAGTTAGTGAAAGGGGATGTCTAGGAGACATGCCCAGTCATGAAAGGTCACCTACGTAGGTATATAAGAAGGGCATCATTATAACATTTTATCATCTATCTATCTCATATCTTTTATAATATAATATTTGTATCCTCATGGATATCTTTGTATTCCAAGTGTTCTGGAGTATTTTAACCTGAGAAGGAACTTTTTTCGCTTCATTTGGTATCAGAGAAATTCGATCTTATGGCCGCTCATCACTGCACAGAGCTACGCTCCTTGATCCAGGTCTTTGACCGTAAAAATCATCAACCTTGTTGCCGTCATGACTGAAGCGTTTCGCTATCAATCTTGGAGTTTCTCCATTTTCGCCACTAGGCCTTTGGCCATAATAAAAAAATTGAAAAAAAAAAGGAAGAAATATATATATAATATATAATATTAATAAAAAATAAAATAGAGAAGGAAAGTTAACATAAAGCAGGAAATAAATTAAAAGAAAAAAAAAATTATTTAAAAGAAAATAGTTCCAAAAGAAAAGAAAAAAAGAGATATATATAAATAAGTACATACGTACATACCAAGGCAAATTAAAATAAAAAAGGAAAAAGAAATAAGGAAGAGTAGGTAAGGTTATTTTGATTATTCTTTCAGTGGTTTACGAGCTCGTGGTTTTGGAAGCTCATGGTATTTGCCAATGGTATTTGCAAGGTAAAATAAGAAGTAAAGGAATAAAAAATCTCTTCTGAATGGTAAGTTTACTTTTACGTGGAGAAATACACATAAGTGGACATATATTTTATAGGTGAATATATGTGAATAGCCACGTTTCACTAGGGTTGTAACCTTTCAACAAAAAGAAGAGTTAAAAAAAAAAAATTGTTAAAAGAATATATATATATATAATTAAAATTACTTAATTAGTTAAATTATTAAAAAAAAAAATTGAAGGAATAATAACCTCATTAAAAAGAAGAAGAGAAAGTTAGGAAGGTTACCTTAAAAACCCTAAAAACTCAATTCAACAGAGAAAATGAAATCAATCATTGATGAAAAGGAAATTAAATCCAATTCGGAAAGGAAAGAAGGAACACTTCCTGAAAATTATAGTATTTTAACAAATACAAGATGAAGAAATTATTATCCATAAAACTTTGAGGACAAAGTTATGAAGGAAGGGCCAATTCATAACAAATAAATAAATAAAAGTTGATATATTTAATTGTGACAAAAGCAAATGATGAAAGCAAATGAAGAAAGCGGTGTGTGATTGAACTGAAGAAAAGTGTTAACTATAACCTTTGAGGACAAAGCTTTTGAAGGAAGGGGCAATGTTATTAATATAATTCATAACGAATATAACAAATATAATTATTAAATAGTCAATTAAGGATTATGTAAGTAGTCATTAAGTTATTGAAAGGGCATGTCTAAGAGACATGCCCAGTCATGAAAGGTCACCTGCATAGGTATATAAGCAGGGCCTCATTGTAACAATTTTTCATATATCTATCTCATATATTTTATAATATAATATTTGTATCATCATGGATATCTTTGTATTCCAAGTGTTCTGGAGTATTTTAACCTAAGAAGGAACTTTGTTCGCTTCAATTATCTTGTTTTAAATTAAACAAAAGGGCAATCCCATGATCTTGTCATGTAAGTAACTAAAAATTATTCAAGAACGTATGAGCAAAGCCTAGAAAATTCACTATAGGATACATTATCGATTTCGGTAGACCATTTTGTGGCATCACTGGTCAAGATTATTTGGAAAAGTCTCAACCACAAATAATCACCCACCAAAGAGTTATATGAACACCATATATGATAGGTGGTGATATGTGTGGAAGGAGACTCTCCTGACTTCCCTTCAAACTTAGGAATATCAAATGGAATCTTTGCGCATCAAATCATTATTGTAACCTCATTTGAAATATGTGGTCTCTCTCACTATAATGTAGTGGAAAATAGGGTTATAACAAGCACCTTATTGTCTTCAACCATGTCTCTCCCAAAGTGATAATAAACATCAATTTTCTTTATCTTAGAATGATAAGGTAGGCTCTTTTTGATAAATATTTCACTTTTATTATGAAAATCTAACATAACATCCTGTTATATAAACCCAATACTTGAACACGATATTTGTAACCCTATAATATTCTTACTTACATGAATGGGTGTCATGTATTCAAATTATTTACTTGAGAGTGCCACTATAGACTATCTCTTGCTCACCCAACTGATTTCTCCTCAAAATAGTCTAAACACATAACTTCTTATGGATATTCTATAATCCATATCTCTAGCATGGTTTGTGTCAACAAGATCATGTATGTCCAACACTATACCTCATCCATGTCTTCCTTAGTATGCATAGATAACAACAAGTGGTATAATGTTTGGTATGCGTTATATTATTTGCACGATTGGCCCTATTTATGATCCATGTTCTATAAATTTACATATAAGTAAAGGGGGTGATAGAGGGGGGAAACCTAGCCGCCTCATTCATGGGTTTAGGTTCATATATCATAAGAAACAAATGGGATGTTTTCCTAGGGTTATGGTTCCCATAGCATCCAAACCCTAATCTATTGTCCCATATTAGATTCTTGAACTAGAATTACATTTTAATGGGGAAAAACATAAGAAATAAGCCAAAAAGGAACCAAAAAGAGCCCAAAATATATTTCTTAATGAAAAAAATTTCCCTGCCTACCCTATGATCCCCCTTTACTCCCATATCAGTGTACAATACAAGGGGATAACCATGTAAATAATATAATGCATACCCAATTTTCTCCCACTTGTTTTTTACATAATTATAACCTAAAAGTGGAAGTGTATTTTTGCTGGATATTCTAAAGATGTAAAAGGTTTTATACTTCCTCAACCGAATTCCAATGAAATTATTAGTAGGATATATGTTAAGTTTGATGAAAGTGTTCCAATCTATAAGCCCAATTTTGTGATTGAGAAATATTTGACTTATCATCCATCTTTGTTGTATGTGTCATATTCTCTTTCCAACTTTTCTATTAGTGATGCTATTATGGTTTCTTCTATAGATGATGTCTATGGGGATAAAAATTCACCTCTTCCTACTTACCTCTCTCTATTTGTGTCTATTGACCATGAATCTACATTGACACCACTATTTCCTATATAGTTCCCTACAACATGAAATGAAATTGGTGATCTTTTCATTGATCCTATAGATTCTAATTGTACATGTTCACAATCCAATGACCCACCTCTCATTTGGCTCAAGTTTTATAGACTCGTGATCACAAACCATTTCTAGAATCTTTTATCCATCCAAATAGGTACACAACAATGAATTAATAGTAATATTATTTAATGGTGAATGCTACTTGGAATGTTGCATCGCTTCCAAAAGAAAGAAAAATCATTACATGTGAATGGGTGTATAGTATTAAGTATACTTCAAATCAAAATGTTGAAATACATAAGGCTATTTTATTTTACAAAGAATTTTTTCAAGTTGAAGGGATTTATTATAATGAAACCTTTGACCCCATAGTCAAATTGAATTCCATCCAACTTTTTTTAACCCTTTCTACATCACTTGAATGGGAGGTCCATTAGGTGCATTTTAAATTCAACTTATTGCATGAGGACTTGAAAGAAGAAATTTACATGGAACAACCTCCTAGTTATGTTTACAAACACTCCAACCTTGTTTTTCACCTTGAGAAAGATTCATATAGTCTAAATCAATCTTCTTTCCCTTGGTATTCTAAAATGTATATCTTTATTCTCGACGTAGAATTTCCTACATGTTATTCTAACGCCAATGTCTATACCAAGAAAGTAGGTAACTATATCATAATACTTATTCTTTATGTTAATGACCCTATTCTCACTAGTAGTCACCCTGAACCTTAAACCATGTGAATTCTATCCTTAAGAAGAAATATAAAATTACGTAAGTTATTTTTACTATTTTCTTGCCCTCCAAGTACTACAAAACAAGGAAGGAATTTCCCTTTATTAGTCTAATTATGCAAGTGATTTTTTTATTTCCTTTCACATGGGAGATTAAAAAAAAAAATTCTTCAGTTAAGCATGGAATTAAATTTGTTTCCACCTATACGACACCCAAATTAGATGTTTCTTTGTACCATTATTTAGATGGTATATTTTTTATTTAACTCATACATGTCCTTAAATTTCCTTTTTTGGTGGTTTTGTTGTGCGGTATATGCCAAAATTACATGAGCCATTAGAAAGAAACAACAATGATAGTTTGTTATCTCTAAGATATAGTTCATTTTAAGATACATTACAATTTAGGGGGAACTTCTTTATTGGTTGGTTTCACTAATTCCAGTTGGTCTAGTGACATTTATGATTAGAAGTTCACTAGAAATTATGTTTCTAATCTTGGTTTCTGACTTTTCGCTTAGGCTTGTAAGAAGATACAACCTCTTAATATTTATTTAGTAGAAGTATATTATTAAGCAATAATTAATGTAATTCAAAAATCATTGTGTATTTGATATATCATTTTGTAGTTTGGATTCTAGTAGGATCATTTGAACATATTTTATTGTGACAATTAGAGTGATATCTAGCTCACCAAATGTAATATCCCTAGGTTTAAATTTCATGTAATAATGTTAATAAAGGAAAAAATAAGACCAAGGTCATGGGACATGTATTCCAAGCTGAATGTTGGGCATATTATTCAAGTGGGAATCACCTGTTATTTATTGTGGCTAAGGGGAAATCAACAAAGGCACCAGAAAAGCCTTTGAAAATGAAAAAATATGTTATTGGCATTTATTTATGAAAATAAAGGAAATTAGGAGAAGATGGAGATGAAAGGTCATAGGTTGCATGTGAGGATGAAATTGAAGGAAATAGAGGAAAAATGAAGAAATTAGATGCATCAATAATAAAAATGCATCATAGCATCAGTTTGGGGCCTTTTCAAAGTTTTTTTTTGGGATTGGTTTCAAAGAGGAGAATAACACCAAGAGGAGAAAGAAAAGGAGATCAAGGAAAAGCATGGGAAGGACAAGAAAGCAAAGGAAAGAAAGGATCAAGCAAGGAAAAGTTGGATTAAGCGTCATCAATAGGGATACTTGTAGGTAACAGGTTACATGTATGATTTCATAGATGGTGTTGGCATGCATGTCTGTATTTGGTTCATTTACTGTCATTAGCATGGGCTTTGCCTAATTTGACAGTGATTTCAGCCTTGCCTTTCCAATTTTGGATAGCCATGGTGTGATGGGACTCATTCTTGGTTGAGCTATGGATTGTTGGAAGGTTTTGGATCTAGGTGAGGTGGTATTATGAAAATATAAAGGATTAGGGGTGTAGATGGTTTTCTCTAGGATGCTGATCTGAAAATGGGTTGGATAACTTTTTATGCTTTTCAAGAACCTCCCACTCAATTAAACAAATAAAAGATCTAGCTTATACTTGACTTTTGCGGAATTTTATACTTGAAACAGGTGGATGCTTATTTTATTGTTTAAGTGATTTAAGTCCATTTATTTTTTCTGATATTAAACATGTGAAATATCCATATAATGTAGTAAATAAACATCAACACATAACAACAAATTTAATATAGGAGTTCACCTGAATATCGTGGGCTATGTCTCCTTGAGCTCTTGTCATCTTGACTTGGCTCTTTGGGATTATCAAAAATTTCTTTTAAAATTTACAAACTCAACTCTAATGGTTAATTTAACTGAACCAATGGGTTTATAATACCATTTATATCCCTTTCATGGTTTTCATCACTCTAAAAACAGAACTAGGTCCCCTTAGACTGGTCTCCTTGAGTCGGTGCTCTAGAGCTACCCTAAGCTTCTCTATGGCACTAAATCCCTCATAAATCCTTTCTTGTCCATGAAACCTCACGTACCAACTCCATCACATATCATACCTCCAAAATGGACTGATCATTTTCTCAAAATGAGCATTGGCTCCCCAATCTAGGCCTCCATCCACTGATGGCCCTTGGCTACCCAAAACTTCCCTGTGGCCCTTTGACCTTAATAAGTCTTAAAATGGTTCTGAAAATCCTTTCATTGGATTCAAAATGTCAAAAATAGTCATAATAAACTATTCACTTGCAAAAATTGGCCTCCGGCTGCTCTGGTTTCACCTCTAACACCTAGTGGCGCCCCGTGGCTCTAGGGTCACTAAAAAATATTTGAAGCATATATAATTTTAGAAGTCCTAAAAAGCTTCTAAAAACTAAATAAATGGATTAAAAAGTATCAAAAAAGTCAGAAAATACTATTGGTTTGCTGATAATTGATACTAGCTGCTCTGGATAGGCCTCATTCTCCTACTAGCACTTGTTGGCCCTAGTGGCCGTGGAACTTCTCTGAAGAAAATCAGCCTTCAAAGGTCCTCTAAAGACTCTAAAAACCACACCATTAGTTCAATAATGTCTGAATCGTCCAAAATTGACTATTGGAATGTTGAATAATGCCTCTAGCTGCACTGGCTAGGCCTCAAACTGTTGCTGGCCCATGGTGGCCCTAGTGGCCCCTGGAATGTTTCTGAAGAGAAAACCTACTCAAAATTCCTCTGATGGATCTAAAACCCTCACCAATTATTCTGTAATGTCTGAGATAGTCTAAATTGACTATTGGCACTCTCAGAATGGACAAATCTAGCTCAAGATAAAGCCAAAACAAGATTTTTCCAGTGACCCCTAAAAATCCTCCACCTAAAGTAGGAAACTTCAGTTAAACTGGTGAAAACCCCCAAATTTGGGGCACGCTCAAAATCAACCGCCAGAATAACTGTTGAATTTAACGTCAGTTAGTGTTTTGGCACATGCCCAAACCACGTGGTCTTCAAAAAATTTATCGGAAGTATAATTGTTGGGTAACTGCGCTTAAAATGGAACTGAACCATGTGACCACTTAACGGTTGTCATAAATGTTGGAACTTAAAATATCGGTTTAACATTTAGGGTAACATTTAACTATGTAGTCTATCATGTGAACACATCATGGGGGTGAACGTTGCAGATTATGGTTGGGGCTTAAGCCCATGGTCTTGGGGTTGCAGCCATATGGGAGGGGTTGGCCCCTCCACTCCCCAAACCGAAAACCATTATAGTTTAAATTTAAGTCGCAACTAATATGGTTAAGATCCAATGGTAGGGTATATGGCATAGCGAGTGCCTATTATGTGGGAGGTCTTGGGGTCGAGCCTCGGTGACCCAAAAAAATTTTGCACCACAAAACCTGGGCCACATGGCAGCCTCCCATTGGCCAATCAAAACACGTACAGTCCAATATCCAATTAAACGGTGCCACTTGTCTGCATACAATTGGTCCAAGAGGAATATTCTAAGGAATGTTCCAAGAATATTCTAGGAATATTCTTTGGAATATTCTCTTTTTTGAATATTCAAAGGCCTAGTCAAACTTGGTCAAAAGCCAAAAATTGCAGTTTACTGGACTTTTCAAAACGAGATAACTTCTTCATATGGTGTTGGTTTTTCGAACCATTTGTGGCACCAGATTTAGGAAGGCGAGATATATCCGGTCACTTAGGTTTGGCACACTTCTAAACACTTTGAATTTTGAGCTATCACTTAGGTCCTTGATCCAAATCTGATAACACCTCCCCATTAGGAATCTTTTGGACCCCAAAAGACTGATTATCTAATCTATTCAGTATATGAGAGTACAACACCCTCTTCTTTTCAGCCTCCATACACTTTTCCATGCATGGCTTAGTGCCTTTGAACCATAACTCAAAGGTAGTCAACACTTCCCTTCATGAATGCTCTTGTCCTCCTGTCAAGAATTGTCTTCCTTGAACTCACCCAAAAATTTCTAGCGAGAAATTTATAGAAGATAGTTGAGCATCATGTCCTTTATCATCGATCCAAGGTGGCTCAAACAAATGTTATATTACAATAGAAAACATGCATATATAACTGAAATTTGCATATGTACAAATGAATGTATGTCTTACTGTGTCAAGAAATCAAACCACTTCTCACCAAGCCACTTCCACGATGACTTTTGTTGCTGAAAATCTTCTTCATGTGAAATATATGTTCTCACATCAATGATGGAATCTTTGGTTCCAATTTCGCTAGTCTTTCTGTCCTCTTGTTTCAAATGCTTTGGATGATTAGTTGGATGAAATGTCCAACATTTGGAAATAAAATGTCCCTTCTTCTGGCAATGTGTGCAAGTCTTCTGCACCTTCTTTTCAAGTTGCCTTCGCTTCAACTGTTTCTTGTATGCCTTCATCCTCTTCCAGGATTTTGAAACATCATGGTTACACATACCACAATAGGAACAACAACTCTTTCTTCCACTCAGGAATGCAGATTTTCCATGCTTATCAAAAACATAATCAACTTGACTATGGGAAGAATTATACCTCAAATGTTTCTCTGCATGCCCATCTTTTTTACCTTCTTGAGGAGACAAACTTGTAGAGGTTCTATCTTCTTTATGCAGACTAAAATCATTGTTTATGTCTTGATAGTTGTTTGAACTCTCATGCTCACCATAAGCTGCATGTATACACACATCTTGCTGCAACATAGTCTTTAAACATTGGCAATCAACTTGAAAACAAACTTGACATGTTTGTGGTTTAGAACTTGTAACAAAATTTCTACTAGAAGTTGTCTCAAATGCCTTCATGGCTGTGGAGTTTTCACCATTAGATTGAACATAACCAAGACCAAATTTCTTAGGTCATTCCTCAACCAAAATAGGATCAATCATGCCTTGTGCATTTTTTCCTAAACCCTTGCCTTCATAGCCCATTTTAAACATCAACTTGGACCATATACCTCTATTGTGCTTTTCAAATGAACCAACACATTTATTTGACGAGGAATTTGAAGACAAATTTGATTGAATTACCTCTGCTTCACGCATGTTCTTGGTTAAGGCCTCTTGGGCTTGATGGAGTTGCATCTCCATCTCATGCATTCTTTGAAGAAGTCCTTCTTTATCTTCCTTCATAGAAACCAATTTCTCATGAATTCTAGTGCTTTCTCTCCTATCTTCATACAAAATTTGCACCATATCCTTCAGGATGTAGAAGTCTCGCTTCATATCTTCATCCAAGAATCTTGTGAAGGAGGAGGATTTTGAAACCTCATTTGAGGAATTTGTCATCTTATGAAAATGAACTAGATAACTTCAACAAAATTTCACAAATATTTCAAAAACAATTAACAAATATTTTGAACAAAATCATTGTAGAGTCAAGCTCTTCTTCAAGTAGCCTTTTGCAAACACCCTCTTGTGCTTCAAGGGTTGCCTTGAGGTCCTTTGGGTAAGGAATATGCCTTCAGAACTTCTTCCTTCTTTTACTCTTCTGGACTTAGCTAACGATAGTTTTCCCTTCACCTCTAGCAAACTCAAACTTGTAATCAAAAGTCAATTTGCAAACAGTCAAATTCTTTAACAGTGCAAACACCTTTCAAGTCAACAAGAAAAATTGTGCTTTTTCAAGCAATAAAATAGTGCTCTGATACCAACCTGATCTAAAAATGGTTTGGATAACTTGTTATGCTTTTCAAGAACCTCCCACTCAGTTAAACAAATAAAAGATATATCTTATACTTGACTTTTGCGGAATTTAATACTTGAAACAGGTGTATGTTTTTTTTACTGTTTAAGCGCTTTAAGTCCATTTGTCTTTTCTTATATTAAACATGTGAAACAGCCATATAATGCAACAAATAAACATCAACACACAACAGAAAATTTAATATAGGTGTTCACCTGAATATCATGGGCTACGTCTCCTTGAGCTCTTGTCATCTTGACTTGGCTCTTTGGGATTATGGAAATTTTCTTTTACAAGTTACAAAATCAACTCCAATGGTTAACTGAATTGAAATAATGGGTTTATAATACCATTTATATCCCTTTCATGGTTTTCATCACTCCGAAAACAGAACTAGGTCCCCTTATACTGGTCTCCTTGAGTCGGTGCTCTTGAGCTACCCTGGGCTTCTATATGGCACTAAATCCCTTAGAAGTAATTTTATGTCCTTGAAACCTCACCTACTATCTCCAACACATATCATACCTCCAAAATGGACTGATCATTTTCACAAAATGAGCACTAGCTCCCAATCTAGGCCTCCATCCACTGATGGCCCTAGGCTGCCCAAAACTTCCTTGTGGCTCTTCGACCTTATGAAGTCTTCAAATGGATATAAATTTCCTTTCATTGGATTCAAAATGTCCAAAATAGTCAGAATATACTATTCACTTGCAGAAATTGTCCTCCGGCTGCTCTGGTTTCACCTCCAACACTTGCAGGCACCCCCTGGCTCTGGGGTCACTGAAAACTTTTTTGAAGCATCTCGACTTTTAGAAGTCCTAAAAATATTCTAAAAACTCCATCAATGGATTCATAAGTATCAAAACATTCAGAAAATACTATTTTTTTGCTGAGAATGGATATTGTCTGCTCTGGATAGGCCTCATTCTCCTGCTGGCACTTGTTGGCCCTGGTGGCCCCTGGAACTTCTCTGAAGCAACTCGGCCTTCAAAAGTCCTCTATGGGCTCTAAAAACACAAAATTATTTTTTTAATGTGTGAAACATCCAAAATTGACTATTGTATTATAGAAAAATTCCTCTAGTTGCACTGGCTAGGCCTCAAACTGTTGCTGGCCCATGGTGGCCCCTAGAACTTCTTTGAAGAAAATACCTACTCAAAATTCCTCTGATGGCTCTAAAACCCTCACTAATGAGTCTGGAATGTCTGATATAGTCTAAATTAACTATTGGAACCCTCATAATGGACGAATATAGCTCAATACAGAGCCAAAACAAGATTTGTCTAGTGACCCCTAAAAATCCTCCACCAAAACTGGAAAACTTCAGTTAAACTAGTGAAAACCCCCAAATTTGGGGCACTCTCCAAACTAAACACCAAAATAACCATTGAATTTAATTTTGGTTAGTGGTTGGGCACATTCCCAAACCACGCGGTCTTCAAAACATTTATCGGAACCGTAACCGCGGGGTAACTGCGCTTAAACTGGAACTGAACCATGTGACCACTTAACGGTTGTCATAAATGTTGGAGCTTAAACCGTTAGTTTTAACGTTTGGGGTAAAATTTAATGATGCGGACTGTCATGTGAACACATTATGGTGGTGATCATTGTGGATGACGGTTGGGGCTTAAGCCCATGGTCTTGGGGTTGCAACCATATGGGAGGGGCTCGCCCCTCCACTCCCCCAAACCACAAACCATTACAATTCAAATCTAAGCCACAACTGATATGGTTAAGATCCAACGGTAAGGTAGAAGGTAGAGCGCGTGCCTATTATGTGGGAGGTCTCAGGGTCAAGCCCCGATGACCCAACAAAATTTTGCACCACAAAACCTAGGCCACGTGGTGGCCTCCCATTGGCCAATCAAAACACATATAGTCCAACATCCAATTAAACGGTGCCACTTGTCTGCATACAGTTGGTCTAGGAGGAATATTCTAGTAATATTCCAAGAATATTATCTTTTTTGAATATTCAAAGGCCCAGTCAAACTTGGTCAAAAGCCAAAAATTGCAGTTTACTGGACTTTTCAAAATGCGATAACTTCTTCATACGGTGTCAGTTTTTTGAATCATTCACGATGCCGAAATCATGAAGACGAGATATATCCAATCTCTCAAGTTTGGAAAACTTCCTAACACTTTGAATTTTGAGCTATCACTTAAGTCCTTGATCCAAATCTAATTAGAAGCCCTCAACAAGTGGGTGGAGACAGGGAAATTCATCAAGGGATGGTGAAGGAATTTTGAGCCATACACAATTTTGATCTTGTGATCTCAGGAGTAGTTTAGGCTAGATCACGTTACTGTGAGGGTGGAGGGGGTTTAACCTCTAGATTCTATTGGTTGTTTATGTATTGGTTTATCCCATGAGGTCCCACATTCATACTTTGAATATGGCTGAAAGAAATATTTGGTTCAACTCAATCTATGGTCGGGTGGTACATGGAAGTCCCTGACTTGGTTTTATTTTGCATATGTTAATAAAGTCTCTTTTCTTATTTTATTTCATGAGTAAATATAATTTTTATTATGTTGTTTTGATGGTTATCCTATTACTGTTATTATTCTGGTTATATGTTGGTTATAAGCATGGCTTCATAACATGTTTTGGTTATGTCTAATAACATATTTGATTGGTAAATGAATGGTTATTTAATGCATGACCTAATATATGTTATTGTAGATATCCTGAGAGGGCATTAGACATTCTTGATGATTCTTAAATAATTTTCATATCTCTATGTTCATATATGCATTCATGACCTGTAGATTTCATGTTCACTATGTGTTTGACGGAATGACTCTCATAGTTAGACTTGGTTAGGTCAATTCCTTGTCAAAGTTTTGTGTCAATGTCTTTTTCATAGTGTCATTTATAATTTTTTAAAGTATTATTAAGTTATGTAAAGTGGGTGAGAATCAATCCCTAAAAAGGTAGCTCTGATTTCGGGGTCACGTGCTCAGAAGTGGGAAATATAGGTTGCATTTGCTAGGAGGAAGGGTCATCAGAGTGAGTGTATGGTTATAGTCATTTTTTTTCCTTCTCATCATAGTGTCTAGGGCTCTAGATCACTAAAAAATAATTTTAGCTCAGGGTTGGGCACTTGGAGTGGTTTTTTAGCTCCTCAGGGTCCCATAGCACCTGAGGGAAGTCAGTAAAGTTTTAGATTCTCAATTCCACTTCCTTAAATTTACTTAGGAGGTTGAGTAATTTTATAGTAGCCCTCCACTCATGTTTACCCCGGCAGACCAATGAAAGTGGGTAAATGTGGGAGGTGGAATTATAGAGTGGTATCGGGGCATGATTCAAACACTTGCACCAAATGGGCTAGATGCATGTGGTTATGCATGCATTTTCATGGCTATGGTTGTCATGCATGCGATCATGATATGCAGTTGGTATTTTCATTCATGATGTTGGCATATTGATGTGATTATGATTATACATGTATCGTGCTAATGTGGACTAATTTTGCAGATGATATAGCCTCCCCTGAACTTCAATGAGGTATGTTAATTATGTTTATATTTTGGTTTAGGTGACATGGTATACTTTCAGGAACAAGAGAATCAAATGTGACGAGAAAAATGATGGACTCCAGTCACGTCACTCTCCCTACAGATTAGTTCAACAACAAGGAGATGAGTATTCTCCTGATATAGCCAACACATTGAGGAGTTTGAGGGCAGAGATCAAAAGTTGCAAGGCAGGCAATGACGGGTTGGTTGAGGCTCAGTAAATACTTACAAGGGAGTAGGAAAAGAAGGAAAATTCAATGTAATGATCCTTCAAATTTTATTAGACTTGTATATATAGGGACAATTGAGAATTAGTTAAGAACAAGAACATAAGACTAATGGGGTATATGCTAGCATGTGTCAATCATAATACAGGTTGAATATAGGGGATACAGTCAGAGGTGGCAGATCATTGGGTACACCTGACAGGAGGACTAGTATATGTGGGTTTCATTCTAGTTCCTCATCTAGGAGACATCATCACCACCATCATCCTTACAGGAGGAATGAATACTTTCCAGAGGAGTTCAAGAAATTCAAGCCTCCTACATTTGATGGAAGATGCAAAGGCATGGTTGCTTGGGGTGAAGAAATTCTTCAGATTTCATAATTATTCAAAGAACATGAAAGCCAAAATAAATACTTTTAGTCTTAAATGGAAATCACGTATCTAGTGGGAATATGTGAACAATGTCAGAGGCATTTTATAAGAAGAGTTGATTTGGGATGAGCTCGAGAGACTCTTAAAGAAGAAGTATCTATCTGAAAGGTATTATGGTAACAAAGCTAAGTAGTTTTATGAGTTGCAGATGGGTTCAGTGACACATGATGAGTATACTAATAGGTTCATGGAGCTGTTGAGGTATGTTCCTAACCTTAAGGATGAAAAAACGAATATTAAAAGGTTCATCAGTGGGTTTCTAGCAACATATAGAGACTAGTTTGAGTTTGATGAGCCTCAGTTGCTGGAGGAAGCCATCAAGAAAATGAAGCATGGTCATGAGAAATTGAAGTGTAAATTTTAGCCTAAGCGTAATTTGAAGGGAAATGAGAAATTTAAAGGGAAGTGGCCACTGAAGTGGGGAAGACCTCTGGTTGTAGGTGACACAGAAAATGTTGCTCTTTATAATAATTTTAATGTAGTTGAGAAGGGACATGAGTCTCAACCTAGAGAGTAGCCGAATATAGTAGGGAAAATTTTAAGGATGGAAGTTTATCTTAAATTTTAACAACCTTGACAAATCTAACTAGTCCGTAATATCCAAATTCTAAAATGTTTGATGATAATTTTGTAAAATTGTTTAGATTTATAATTATTTTATATTAGATAATATATAATATTGGTGATTTTTAATGTAAAATAATTTTATATTATAAAATTTGGGTGGATTTGAAAAATGGAAATTGGCGAATCTTTTTTTTGGAAAAAGCATGGAATATTAGATCACCTGTGAATATTATCCCCTAAAATTTTCCCTGGAATAGAGATGATGGTAGGGTATCGTTGCAGTGTCGGATTTGTGGAAAATATCATCGTAAGAACTATTATCCATTGTACCATCATGGTAGGCCTGAAATCTACAATGCTCAGGAAGTGCAGACAACTGAGGATGTTGGTCATAGAATTTCTAGGATTTATGGTGTTGTGGACAAAAGCAGGTAGATCACCAAGCATCTATTATTGAGATGGAAGGTAAGCTCTGTGATCGATTTGTTTCTATTTTGATTGACCTTGGATCAAATTTTAGTTATGTTAATCCTAACTCATTGGATAAGTGTGGTTTGAGAAAATAAGTGCTTGCAAAGTCTTGGTTGGTGCAGTTGGCTTCGGGTACTAAGAAGAGAGCTCATCATTGGGTAAGATATTATGCATTTGAGTTGAATGGTATACCTACATCAACACATAATTTGCTTCCATTGGGATCATATAACAGGATTTTGGGTATGGATTGGCTATACCTCCAAAGGAATAAAGTAGATTGTTATGAGAAGGCTATTGAGTGCTTGGATGATAATGTGAAAAAGAGAATCTTGTAGGGAAAGAAGAATCCTACGTCGTTGAGGATCATTACAACTATGCAGGCTAAGCATAGCCGTAGGAAGGGGTTTGTAATATTTGTAGTTCATATTTCCATTGATAAAGGTTACTCCTGAGAGATGATCTATCAATATTGTCCATGTGTGACTCATCAAGGATTTCATAGAGCTCTTCATGGATAGCTTCTAAAAGAATAGTTAAGAATCACAAACTCCCCCTAATTGTATGC
Source organism: Pinus albicaulis (assembly GCA_034641835.2). Taxonomy (NCBI): domain Eukaryota; kingdom Viridiplantae; phylum Streptophyta; class Pinopsida; order Pinales; family Pinaceae; genus Pinus; species Pinus albicaulis. Next base: position 1,588,576,640 of record CM076580.1, on the reverse strand, counting down.
ATGGTCTCCTTTTTGGCAGAGTCTCGTCATCAAAACTTGGAATATCATATCTGCCAAAGATGTCTTCATCAAATCAACAACATGTGTTGTTGGCTTGAGTTTTCAAGAGACTTTCGGATCCAATTTTATTCCTTCTCCATACTTGTGTAACTTTCTTTTATGGCTTGGTATTCATGGTTTTATCTTGTTTAGGGACCCAAGTCAAGTTACAATCACGAGCCATATGTCCAATGTTATGACATTTGAAGCACTCCATCTTGTTAATGAATGAGGAATCATGACCTATTCTTGCAAGGTTTCTTCTATGGAGATGGTGGGGACCATTATATCTTTCCTTATGGTATGCCCTGCAATCCTTTTCCATATGCCTAAAATTTGTACAAGAATAGAAATAACAAAAAAAGATACTTTGGTACATGGGAGATGGAGATTGTCTTGATGTACTTTTGAAGTCTTTTTGCCTTGGGATTCTTCGATGATATCCATTGCCTCTTGTATCCTTGATACCTTCTGCAAAGTATTGCCTTCATGTGTTTCTAAGGTCATTTTCCCTTAAAGTCATTTTGTCAATTTTATTTCCTCTTTCATTTTTGACACCATCTGTATATATTCTTGGAGTAGGGTTTCTTCCAATGTCATCTTGACTCTTCTCCTTTTTTTTTCTAGAACCGGGGAAATCAATATTTCTTTCAAGCTTTTCCACATCCTTGTTATTTGAAGCATTAGGGTTTGCATAATTCTTACTTGAGGGTTCACCTTCATAGCCAAGACTTGATTTATCAAGAGCATATATTTGATGAATTAGGATGTCATATAGGGTTTGAGACCTCTTGAGATTCTTGTTCAGATTATCATTTTTTTTCCTTAGGAGATCAATCTCTTCTTTCATCATCTTTCATTCTTGATGCTTCTTTTCTAGATGATTCTCCATGTCATTCTTTATTCTCATTGCTTCACATGATTAGTCCTTAAGTGAGGTGATTTCTTATTTTAACTTGGAGATGTCTTCATCCTTTTCTTCTAGTTGACATGTCATGACATTTCTTTCCTTTTCTGCTTCATCAAGTTGTCCTTCTAAGAGGGTCATCCATCACCTTTTCATCTCCTTGTGATTTTTTATTTTCTTCTTCTAGATGAGATTTAAGGGAGGAGACCTCTTCCTTGTATTGACCAATTTTCGCTTCAAGTTTGTTCAAGTCCTCATGTCTTTTTTCAAGGTATCTTGACAAAGTGTCTTCCCTTTTCTTTTCTCTATATAATTGATTTGTCATGGATATGACTTCTTCATGATGCCTTTTCTTGTTTTGATGTGATTCCTCCTTTAGCTTGGTGAGATCCTCGTCTCTTTCTTGTACTTGAAGCTTGAAAATGTCAAATTCTTTTCTTATCTTGTCAAGGTCGTGGTCACCATCTTGTGCTTGCTTCTTGAGCTCCTCATTTTCCTTTTTCAAACTACTTATCTCTCCCAGGGTAGCTACAATTTTTTCCATGAGATCTTTTATGAAGTCCTCTTCATGTTCTTAATCTTCTATGTCTTCTTTGGTATTGATTTCTTCTCTCTTATTTTCAGTTGCCTTAATGTTCTGAAACCAACTCACAAAATAGAATAAAAGAGAGATTAAAGACTTAGAAATAAGCCTCTTCGAGGGGGAAACCTCCTTTACATTACATAAATGAACAATTCTTGGATGATACAAATGAAAAAACTTACCTTCTATATATAGGATTCTAAGGGGTCACAATATAATCCTAGCCAACCTAACAATAATAATGTAAGGGCACAACAATAACAATAGTGGGCTTTTATGGGCCACAATAATAACAATATGGGGACTACAAAGGTACAAAAATAACAATAATGGGGCTACACTAACAAAAATAAGGGACTTCACTAGTAATATAGGGACCTAACATGCCCCTCTCCTTCAAAAAAGTGTTTTCCTCAACGCTTGAGTAGTTTTGGATGCTTCTGTATAAAATTATCATCCTCCCATGTCGAATCTTCAGCTGTTAAGTTCTTCCACTTGATGAGATACTCTGAAATTGATCGATTTTGGAGTTTCTAAGTTCTTGTTTTTGTGACTACTTCAGGTTCCAATATGTTTTTTCCTTCTTCATCAAGTTCTCACAATATTGTTTGAACTAGGACTTTCTCCATCAGTAATATCCATGTTGCCAAATCATTTCCATAAAACTTATTCATATCGATATTTGGAATATGGTGGGTCTTAAATCCAACATTATAATCTATGAAATCATGATTAACATTTATTTTTTTCTCATCATGAGTTTTCTCTATTACCTTTTCGCCATTAGGAATCATTTATTGTTGCAACTTTGTCAAACCTTCCTTCAAACTTTCCATGTCTACTTTTAGACCATTCTTCATGTGTTCCATGTTGCCTTTTAGTTCTTATTCTATACCATCGATCTTAGATTCCATGCCTTTATTCAATCCATCCATGTCTTTACTCAAATCATCCATTTTAGCTTCCATTTCTTTTTTGTTACTTTTTAAGAGAGCAAAATTTGTTGCACTTGGTCTCGTAATTTTGATATATCATGTTGCAATTCTTCCTCTTCATGCATCATAGTAGATCTTTCCAAGAGCTTAATGGGTGTGGAATTATTTTTGGCAACTCAATACTGATATCTATGCTTTAACATGACCTTGGAATCACTTCAAACTATTTTTTCAAACAAGCATTATGCAATTTACAACACAATGCACACATTTTTTATTCTTTTGAGGAGCTCTCTATTGATCTTGCTATATCTTTGTGATTTCAGATCCCCAATATTTGAACTTCAGACCTGTAGTAGCCATAGGTCAAACCTGATTTGGATTCTTCAAGGCAAAGTTATGTCCAACATCCCACAATGACCTAATTGTGAACTGGTTCAATATAGAGCACTTGTATGGTGTGCCACGTGTCATTGTTTCATCTTTTGTCTCTGAAATCAATACACAAGAAACTACAGACAATGCTCTGATACCAAATGTTATGAAACCAACTCACAAAATAGAAGAAAAGAGAGACAGTTATCACAATTTTCCCAAGGTCACCTCTTTGAGATGAAATTTGGGAGTCTGCAAAAACCCTATATTCCTCAGATCATATCTCTGAAACTATAGCAAACCAAGATATGAAATTTTTATACGGAATTCCTTAGGATGTTGAATCAATTGGGTTTTTTTTGTCAACATCTGAAACTTCGTATAACAAAAGTTATAGTGAAAATTCCATGATGACCTGTTTGCATGAGTGAAACCTTAGAATCCAAATCTTTGATACCAAATTTTATGAAAATAACTCACAAAATAGAAGAAAAGATAGATTGAAAACTTATAAATCAACCTCTTAGAGGGGGCAACCTCCTTTACATTACATAAATAAACAATTCTTTGATGATACAAATGACAAAACCTACCTTGTATATATATGATTCTAAGGGGTCACAATACAATCCTAACTGGCCTAAAAATAATAATGTAAGGGCACAAAAAATAACAATAGTGGGATTTTATGGGGCACAATAATAACAATATGGGGACTACGGGGCTACAAAAATAACAATAAGGGGGGCTACACTAACAACAATAAGGGACTACACTAGTAATATTGAGACCTAACACTTAATGGGTTATGGATTTCCTTCTTTCTTTCCATCATCTTCTTGACTGGAATTCATGGTCAATGCTTCTTTTGAGTGAAGATCTTGAAGTTTGTCGCACACACCTTTTGTCGATGAACATTTTTCCACTTTGGCATTTATAGAATCTGGTAGCTCACTCAAGATTACTTTTCTCACTCTTACATTATATTCCTTGGATTATTCTTCAATTTTGCTTTTAGTGACCACTAATCCTTAGACTTCAAATGCTTGAGCCATTAAAAAATTCTTCATTCATGCCTTCCATATTACAAAGTTTTCATTGAACAATGGAGCTTTCCCAATTTTTTTGTCTTCAGTTTTCAGGGTTGGGGTAGAGACATATTTAGAAGGATTGGAGGCTTTCTTCCTTAGCTTTTCCATTTGTGTTATAAGGAACAACCTTCAAGTTTTTATGCTTTGATTGAAGGTAATGGATATGATACCAATTGTTGGAAATATTGAGAGGGGGGTGAATCAATATTTATTTTCAGTTTTTATTTTTACCAGTTTTATCACTTATAATTAGAACACAAAATGAACAATAAGAATAAATACTTTTATTAGTCAAATATAATGAGGAATTCAATCCTCCTCTTTACAATAAATCCAATACAGTAATGTGTAGGGCTCCAACCCTAGATGAAGACACCAACCTTCAATCCTACCAGGCACCAACCTTTACTTCGTGAATCATTGACTTGGACTTCACGAGGCTCTGACCTATAAGACTCCAACCATATCTTCCAAGGCTCCAACCTTGTCACTATGAGGCACCAACCTCTAGGGACCCAACCTTGTCTCTAGTATAGGCTCCAACCTGGTCTTATTGATGACTCCTATCCTATAAGTCTCCAAACCTATCTTCCTAGGCACCAAACTTGTCTCTATGAGGCTCCAAACTCTAGGGATCCAACCTTTAGCTTCAATCTATCAAGATAAGTTTAATTATTCTTCATGGCTCCCAATATCTTATTAAACGAGCCCTATCAATATCTTCACCTTAAGAAGTGCCTTCAAACAATCTCCAAAGCACTTAGCTCATTAATGATAACTTGGTCTTATCATGAAGGTGTCACAAATTCTCTTCATGATACATTAATAAAATATCCAAGGTAACCTCATGATGGCTTCAATAAGCTTCTCCAAGAGTGTCCTCAATGGGTTTCTCCAAGAGTGTCTTCAATGTGCTTCTCCAAGAGTGTCTTCAATAGGATTTTCCAAGAGAGTCTTGAATCATAAATTTCTCTAAAAACTGCTCCAAGGATACTTCAAAGGTTTCTCCAAAAACTTCTTTAATATGTATATCAAATTTTCTCCAAGAAACTTCAAAGAGGTGCTCTAATGTCTTGTCCAAGTTTAGTCTTCACAAGGCTTCAGGGACTCTTCAATGATCACCTTAAAATCCGATCAATACCTTCTTCAAATCTGGTCCAAGGTCTTGAATTTTATCATGAGAACTTTTGGGTTAATCCATAGGTCTAGTCCTTTAACGTTGATTCCAAGCCTTCACCGAGCCTTCCACATATTTTTTTCTATCAATTCTCCACAAAACTATCGTATCCAGCTCCAAATAAAGTCACTACACTTAAGGGTATGAACTTCTATGATGAGGTCCAAAGTTCCTTTAACCCTGGTCTGAGCCTCCAAAGGTGTAAAGTTACAGATATACCACCACATGAATAACTTCGAATTTTTGGTTAGGATTATATCCACAGTTCTGGGCCTTAGTATAAGGTCGCAATTCGTAACACAGATCCTAGTTCTGTGGTATACTTTTGTCCTTCCAGCAAATGATCTGATTTTTGTGGTATAGCTCTCCTAGGTGACTGTAATATATATATAATATGATATTTATAAGAGACTTTCCCTCCTCTAATTCTAGGAACCGAGCTCCACTATGAGACTATTTTCTATGGTTTGAGCTATAGTTAACGATATGAGCTATGGTGAAGTCTACAATACGATTTGTTGTTTGATTGTAGCAGAACTGAGGTCTTTAATTTATCATAGTTAAGAGTTTAACTTTGCAATCCTAAAGGTGGTTGTTCTGAACTTGAAAGCTACCTTAACACTGAAAATAACCAAACAACAAACTTCTCCTCAGCCTTATGTAATTATGTGCTTCTTCTACGAATAGATAACTGAATTGGATGCTATAAAATGAGTTTTACACTTGTATATATATAAAATTTCAACCATGAATGAAGGGACACATCTCTTGGTGGTGGAACATGAGCCTACACAATTCAGCCTAGGTCGGGTAGGATAAATAGTATAATATATTATTTTAAAAAATCATTTTCTCTAAAACTAGAAGGAGTTAGAGGGCAAGTGATAGCCCATTAGAAAGGGAAAATTTTCCTCTATAAGATGGTGTCAATTTCATTCTTCAATGAGGTCATTTTCCTATCAATAAAATTATTTTTGTGAAATGTCATCATAAATTTTATTTATGGTAGCCTTTAGGATCTTATGTTTTGGACAGTGTTAGGGCTTCTTCTTATTAGACTTATGCCTTTAAGCTTATTAGGATTAGGGAATATTTAGCTAGTAATTTAGGGCTTAATGAATTTATGCATTTATTGAACCATGATAGGGAAAAATATTTTTTCATTACATGCGCATACATGTGACTAGGAGGGTTTTATGGTAAGGGCTTCATAGTTCATCATTATGCATCATTAGATTATTCATGTACGTAGCATAGAGTTTCATATATGAATTTAGGGAAGAATTCATGCATAGGGTTTTATCCTAGGGTTTGCATGAATTTAGGGGAAAAAAATTAAAGGGTTATCACATGAGGAGAGGGAAACATCATGAAAGGGTTATCACAAGAATATTTGGCATTTAAGGAATCATTCATGCATATAATTTATCCTAGGATTTTCCTGAGGTTAGGGAAACAACATGAAATGGTTATCACATGAGGATAGGGAAACATCACAAAAGGGTTATCACAAGGATATTTTCCATATTCAACTATTCCATATCAACATCAATGACAACATTGACCAACAGGGGTCCAGTCAAGTCCGTGTTCGAATGTTTTCTTGTGCACCATTGTTTCGTTGTTATATTTCACTTGGAATTTGTCATTGAATTCTGGGAAGCGACCTGGGCTCTGGGCCTGAAAAGTGGCTCCAATATCAGGGATGCTGGCACAGGTCTATGGGAAAAATTCCCTAGACACATGCATGCATATGCTATGGGAGCATCCATAGCCTCCCAGACACACCCATGCCTATATTGTGGGAGTCTCTAGGGGTTTGAAGGCCTAAAACCTCAGTTGGACTTTAAATTCGAATGGGAAAAGTCTCATTTCCATTTGCAAAAAAAATTAGAAGCGAGAGGATAATACAATTTTATGAGAAAATCTTGACTGATATGAGATCCCAATATGGAGATATTTGTGAAGAATAAAATGTATTTCTAATAGATACAACAAATCATACTTCTCAATTCATCAGATATCGATCAAACCACATCTTGATAAAAGCTTATATAGGAAAAGAGAAAGATACTTGGCTTATGAATGATCCAGGAGGATCGTATAGATCCAAGTACAAGTGGCATAAGTAGAAAGTCTCAAAAATCAAAGTGTCAGAAATGTGGCAAACTCAGTGTCAAGTTGAAAATTTCATCTTTTTTATTCCAACTACGCAAATGACACTAAATTACAAGTTTGTATGGAGGAGTTAGAAGCAGTCAAAGTTTAAGGGTTGACTTGGTGATGTGGTAGCTTAGGGAGGCAACAAATTTACAGAAATCTGGCGCCGAATTCTGGCCAACTCCGGCGGAATTACGAGAAAATTTGTGGGACAGTTAGTTTGACTCCATTGGTCAAATTCCAAAATTTTAAAAAATGAGCGGTTGGTTATAAAATCATAAGAAAATATTAAAAAAAAGGTAGGGAAAGCCATGAACCCTGCCCTACCCAACCGACCATGTAACAAATACTGTTAAAAAATTGGGTGGGCCAACGACCATGACCCCACGCCCACCACATATATATGTTATAAAAAAAAAATCGGGAGGAGCATGGGTTGTCAACCTCGTCACCCCATCCCATACCACTCCATGTATGTATAATGTCGGTGGGAGTTGTGGGGCGAGCCGCCCAATGCGCCCCCCACCCCCCCCCCCCCCCCCAAAAAAATTCCATTAAAATATATGTGCGACGGTTTAAAAGACTATGCTGCGGATTTTTAAAATGATTTCTGCCTTATTATGAAGGGGACAGGGTTTGACCACCCGATCCCCCTCCCTCAAATAAAGGATCTAAACAAACTCAACTAGAGGACTTCCTTGAGAAGTCTTCCCACCTTCATATATATAAACCTACATTTTAGAAGTGCGCCCAAGCAGGCCAAGAGTGACACGGACCATAAGATAGAGTGGAACCATGAGGGATTTGCAGGAGGGGGGCAGAACCATGAACTGAGCCATTTCCAGAGGACCCAGATTTATCTGGCATCAGAATCAGGAAACTTTTATATGGATTTTGCACCTCTTGGCCTCACGATTCCAACGGTGTTTTCCATTTTTTCATCATAGGTCTCCAGTTTTTAGGCACTTTTAGCTATGGAGGTATAAGGGTGTAATTTTGCACTAATGCTTGTACTTTCATTTTCTTTGCCACTTAATGAAAGAGGGCCTCCCCACTAATTGAGCAGGGCCTGAAGATTTAATCCCTCCTGGATGAACTCTGATATCAATTCCTTGTCTTCTTGCATGATTTTATGTGCTTCTCTCTTCTTATGTTTATGCCTTTTAAGTTTCATGGTTAAAATGAAATTTTACATGTAGTTCTTTAATGCATCTAAAAGCTAAATATTTTGGATCAAGTGGTATCAGAGCAGGTATTTTTTTATGTCAATTTCATGTTTGTATGCTAACTAGAAACAAGCTACGAAGAGGCGAAGGGAAACTAAAGTCTTTTGATCACAAAGCGAGACGTGAACATCAAAGAAGAAACATGGGTGACAATGTTTGAAATGAGGAGGAGCTAAAATTCCACAAAACATTATACACCATGGCAGATCAGGTCGAGAAGTTGTTCTATAGGCTTGAGAAACTAGAGAAAGAAAGGGAGAATGCTTCATAGGGACAAGGTTCATTGCATGTAGATGATGGAGGAGATCCACCTCCTTCTCCTTCAGCGAGTGAAAGTTCTTCCTTCTCTTCTCACCATCATCATAGGAATTCAGGAAATGCATCTAATAAACCTTAATTTAAGTTAGATGTCAAGTATGATCTTCCCAGGTATAATGGTGAAAGTAATGCTGAGAATATTAACAACTAGATTAGGTAGAGTGAACTCTACTGCAGGATTCAACAGATTGTGGAGGACGAGGCAAAGATCTAGTTGGCTTCTCTTCGAATGAATGGCACCTCTCTCATCTAGTGGGAGAGAAAATTATAAGGTAGCAGTAATTTGGGTAACCTTATTTCCTCATGGTCAAATTTTATTACTGCACTAAAAGATCAATTCTATCGCTTGGGTTATAATAAAAAATCCTTAATGGAGTGGCAGTACCTAAGGCAAGGAAAAGGCCAAAACATGCAAAGCTTTACCAAGGAATTTAGAAAACAAGCATTGATTTTGCGAATTTCATTAGATTCACCTAAAGTGGTAACTAAGTATATTGGGTCATTACATAGTTACATTATACATGCATTGTTAATGTTTGAACCTACTACTATTGACTCGACCAGTGTAGAGGCCATTCATCTTGAAAACAGGGGCAGAAATGATAAATATTATCACTCAAAGAAACCACCTTTCAAACCTTCAAATGGAAAATTCAAGGGGAAAGGAAAGGTAAAGGAAAATAAGATGACATCAACAAATAAAGATGAAGGAGAAAAGCCTTATTGCACTCACTACAAAAAGGAAGGTCATGACGACGATCATTGTTGGAAGTTGTACCTAGAAAAGAATTCAAATAGATATGTTGGAAAGGGTAAGAAAAATATGGGAGCAACTGCGTAGCAAGACCTTGGATCTAACTCTGGCGATGAGGCATTGATCACAACAGCAGGAAGAAAAGGTACTCTTTCTCTTCATGTTAATTCTAAATTGCATGGAAGCACTAGTTCAACAAATGAACCTCTTCCTAATGAACGAAAGAGAATTGAGTTGTTTCATATTAGAGTTGTCATAAATCATACAAAATTAGAAACTCTATTTAATTCAGGCTCTTAAGATAATTTAATCTCAGAATCCTTGGTTAAAAATTTAGGCTTAGAAGTTAAGCCTCATTTGAAACCTTATCCGCTTGGATGGATACATGAAAAATTAAAATTAAATGTAACCAAGCAATGTAAGGTTAAATTCGTAATTTCTTCTAAACTAGTGGATGAAGTAGAACTGTATGTCATACCATTGGATATATGTGGTATTGTGTTAGGGAGTCCCTATCTTTACGAAAAGAAATCATTTTTCTTTCGACGTGAAAATAAATACCAAATCACAAAATATGGGGTATAATATATTGTAAGAGCTCATCAAACCAAGGTCAGTGCCACTCTTGTAAGTGCAGGACAGATGAAGAGATTGGTGAATTCCAGCAAAGGGTGTTTTCTCATGGTTGTGAGAGAAAAATATGCAGAAACATATGACGCTTTCCGAGGATGTGATCCAGCTTATCAAAAGGAATTATGTGAATTTATTTCTAACTATGATGAGTTGTTTCAGGAACCCAAAGGATTGCCTCCGAAACGAGAAATCAAACATGAGATCCATTTGCAGCATGATGCTCCATTGCCAAACATTGGTATGTACAGGATGTCGTCTATCGAGATGGAGGAGATCAAAAAGCAGGTACATGAACTATTGAACCAAGGGGTTATCTGGCCAAGTAATTCTCCATGCAACTCGTTGATCGTGTTAGTGCTTAAGAAAGATGGCACATGGAGGATGTGCATGGATTATCAGGAACTAAACAAAATCATGATGAAAACCCAATACCCTCTCCCTCACATTGATGATTTGTTAGATCAATTAAAGAATGCTATCTATTTCACCAAATTGGATTTGTGTAGTGGTTATCACCAGGTCAGAATTGCAGAGCAGGACTTGTGGAAAACTGCCTTCAAGACCAAACAGGGGTTGTTTGAATGGATGGTGATGCCATTTGTACTGTGCAACGCTCCAGCCACATTCATGAGGGTCATGAATGATATTTTTAGGCCTTTCATTGATGATTTTTTCCTTGTTTATTTAGATGATGTTCTTGTATTTAGTAGAACTTGGGATGAACATGTATGCCATGTAAAGAAAATTCTTGATGTATTAAAAAGGGAAGAACTGTATGTAAAATTTTCAAAGTGTGAGTTCGGGAAAACCTCTTTGGTTTACATAGGTCATATTGTCGGTAATAGCCAATTAAAAATATACCCCTCCAAAGTTGAGGTGGTTTTAAAATGGCCTAAGCCTACCAATGTAACAAAGGTCTGAAGTTTTCTAGGTGGAGTACATTATTGGAGGAGATTCATTTCCAACTTCTCTATTATTGCATCACCCTTACACGCACTGGCAAGTGTAAAACAAGCCTTTTAGTGGGGAGGAAAGCAGCAGAAGTCCTTCGAAGAATTGAAAGAGAAAATTAGCACCGCACCATTCATGGATTTACTCGATCTCTAGCAGCCTTTTAAGATCGAAACCGATGCTAGTGGGTACGCCATGGGGGCTATACTGTTGCAGAAGAAGAATCCAATATGTTACCATTCGTAGAAGTTCTCCCGGACTATCATCAATTACCCCACTTATGACAAGGAACTGTATGCCTTGGTCCAAAGTGTGAAAAAGTGGAAACACTATCTGATCGGCAAGGAAACCATCATCCATATGGATCACCATCCCTTGCAATACCTTCATTCACAGACCAAGTTACAACAGGCTCGTCATTTCAGGTGGATGGGTTTTCTACAATAGTTTCATCTAGTAATAAATTATAAGAAGGGCACTAGCAACAAAGTATCAGATATGCTCTCTCGCCCTCCTATTGCTACTTCTATTATTTTTCATAGTGCTTCATTGTCTTTTGAAATTTACACTGAACAATACGCTAACGATGATGACTTTAAAGTAATATATGCAAAACTAACTCATGGATTACAGGTGGAGAGCTATCATTTGCAAGGGAAGCTATTGTATCACCTTGGAAAATTGTGCATACCCATAGTAGAAAGGGTACATGTAATTCGAGAGGCGCACACCTCTCTTGTGTCAGGTCACTTTGGTGTCAAAAAAACTTTATATCATTTGCAAAGGTTTTGCTTTTGGCCTCATATGAAAATATTGTAACCCTATTTGTAAAGGGATGTGTGATGTGTTATGTTTCAAAGCCCTCTAATATAAAAATCGGGCTCTACACACCATTCCCTATTCCGGGTCATCCATGGGAAAGTATGTCGATGGACTTTGTAGGAGGATTGCCTATGTTTAGAAAGGGTCATGACTATTTGTATGTTTTCATAGATCACTTTAGAAAAATGCGCATATTAATGCCTTGTTAAAATTAGGTCACTGTTGAGCAGACTGCTTATGTTTTCTTTCAGTTTTTTTGGGTTGACTTTCGGTTTCCCACATCGATTGTGTTAGATCGAGACTCTTTCTTCCTTGGAGATTTTTAGACCAGCTTGTGGCAAATGATGGACACCAAGTTGAAGAGAAATATGACATTCCATCCACAAACTGACGGACAAACAGAAGTCATCAACCGTACTGTGGTACACTTGTTGCGAGGCTATTGTAGAAAACATCCCAAGTTGTGGGTTGAGCATCTTCCATATGTGCAGTACGCCTACAACCAAGCAGTGCATTCTTCTATGCAGTGTTCACCATTTGATACATGTTTTGGTTACTTACCAAAGGACCCTTTTGACATCATCTATGGAATGGATGAAGATGGAAATGGACGTGATGATAGAGAAAAAGCACAACAGTTCATCCAGGGGATACAGATCATTCACCAAGTAGTGCAGGAGCAGTTGGAAAAGAGTTAGGTTCGATATAAGGCCCGAAATGATAAGCACCGAGTCGACCACCAATTTCAAGTTGGTGAAAAGGTGTGGTTCCATATCAGCAACAATTGAATAAAGGGGGAAGGCAAGAAATTGTGACCAATCTGGTGTGGTCCATTTACCATATTAGAGAATATTGGGAATAACACTTTTCGACTTGATTTGCTTGTATACATGCAGATGTACTCAGTTGTAAATGTTGAGAATCTGAAGCTTTATGAACCACCATTTATTATGGACACCGAGGAGTATCTTGATGAATTGCCACAAGACATCATTCTCGATCGAAGTACTAGGACTTCATGATGAGGAAATGTGGAATATCTCCGTGTTGGTTTCAAAGGGATGTTGTTGGCTTGAGGGGTCTTGACCCAAGTTCGGTTTTAAGGTTTGCCAAAAAAGCCCTGTACTACTGGCCCTTTCAGTAATGGCCTACTTGTGCAAGTCAAGGTGTCACCCGAAGTAGTATGGGAGGGTACTAGAACCAGGTTTCCACACCCTGAGAGAGATAAAGTTAATTGAAGTGGCTCCTTTTAGATCAGACAGACCTGCACAGGGAAAGTCATAACATAGAAACCCTTAACAATATATTGGTAGAGAAAAGATCATAAATCATCAGATAAGATATAACCAGAGCAGAGAACTTAGACCAGATCCATGTCTTCATAATATCGCATCCACGTGCACATCAGTAAAGCAAGTATAATCTCAGAAATAACATAAAGCGTAGCCGATAATCATAACATAGAAACATTTAAATATCACCAACAGTATTCTCATTCATTTGTATCCAGATCCAACTTACAAACTCTATCTACTAGCCTGCGCACACAGCAGGACTCAGGTTCTCTAAGCACACAGCCATCAGAAGCCCTCACACAAACAATCAACAAAATATCCTCAAGTTTGTATTCAAGCCTAATCTAAAATTTAGCCTACTCTAGACTCGATTTATCCATCTATTTATGGCATATTATCCTGCACTACTCTATGGTCCACAAACCGTGGTTTGCAGACTCCTGTTCTACCCTTTGACCAGCCCCAAATCCCATGCGCTAGACTAAATATTACAAAATATTACAAAATTAGACCAAAAATGCGGTTAGGAGACCTTGCTCCAACATGCCCCCAACACAATATTGTGACTTGTCTCAAGTCACAGCATCGGTGGGGTCTGCATCGTTTCCTGGAGCTGCTCAATAGCGATAGCCAAAGGGGGGAGAACACCTATGATCTGTGCAGCTGCATCTGCGCAATATCAACCAAATTTTGTGAATTTGGGCCTTCAGTAGTTATGGTGACACTCTCCAAGGTCTGATTCAACTGCTTCACGACCCCATCTAATTCCTGGGAAAGCTTGAGAGCTTTGTCAACCCATGGTATCAGATGGTCACTAAGTACCTGCTTCTTACGTCAGAGCCCCGCAATTTCACTTCTGAGTGTGTGGTTGGTCTGAAGGTGCATTAGTCGTTGGGCTAGGACGAGGGTGGTCATAGTGGCTTCCATTTTCTCAATATCTTACTCCTTTTAGTGTAGCTCCTAATTTATTTGGTGAAGGAGTGGATCACACTGCACCTGGGACCATAACTCCATAGCAGTCTTGAAAAATGCGGTGCCCTGAGTGATCTGCGTGGTAATAATATTTGTAGCTTCCGTGACAAGCACGGATCGCTGGGTGCACACCTCCAGAGGGGTCTCAAATTGTAGCTTGACGTGCAGCGATGCTATTTGAAGTTCCAAATTGGCCCTAAAAACCTGCACTTTGCTCTGCGATGCCTTCAAAGCAGCGACCAAGCCTTCAACTTTGGCCTGCGGTGCAGTGGAGGTAGGAATTAATTCGGGCATATCCTCACAGATTCAGTCTATCAATTGCTCTAATTCATCCTGCTGCGCGATGGCAGAAATGTGTATGGCTTGGGCTTGGGCGGTTTCAGAAGCTTTGGTCACAATAGTTTTCTCGACCTCACTAAGTTGCTGTTGCGCCCGCATTTCTCTGTGCTGAATCTCATTGGTGACAGAGATAAACAAGTCGTGCAGCTGCGCACCCATTAGGCGCGCAACACCCATGTCGACCGAAAAGCATGCATGGACTTGTTCGCATAATACCAAGGGTACCATAGCAAAAGCTACGCCTGGGAGGGGGCATATCCGACTATCTGTTACAGTGATCAAGGCAATAACTGTAGCTGGCTGGCTTGCCTGATTTTGCCTCGCCTGATCCACACTCACCTGAAGTGTGTCTGATTTTAGATGAAGGGCCTTCAGTTCAGATTGAAAAGCTTCTACCGTGACCTTGTGTTTTCCTTCCAACGAAGCCCATCGATCTTCTGATGCGATGGTGACGACGACTAAAATTTTCTCTAAGTCATCTTTTGTAAACGTAACCTTTGTGTCTGTGCTAGGCATAATGCCTTGCACTTCTTCCTAGGCCCTTTGGGAGGTTCACTGGTGCATTTGATACCATGTGGGGATGTTGCATCTTCACGACCAAGCCCTTCGAGTCCCTGATCCTACTGTGACTCTGGCTCTATCCTCATGATGGCGTCCTTAGGGATGGTTGGGGTCATATTTTTTGTCATAGCAGGTACCTTGAATTCCTTCATTGTTTCCAGCAAAACAGTCTCTTTGGGGTTGTGCTTTGCAGAGATATGCATGTTGTACCTGGGCCAGATGACTTGGAGCCAAGATTCCATGCTGGTGTCTAAGTGGCAATCACTTGGTCAATCTCTGTTGTTGTGGCCGTATAAGGGAGAGTATACCAGGCTGGATCTCCATGGGCCTGAACCTGCAAATTCTGCATAGTAACCTGAAACACTACAATATCCTTGTATTTTTCGTAGACCGTGGGTGACAAGCGTGGCTAGAAATGAATTGCTGCTATCAAGGCTCGATCAAATAATACCCAAAATGCCTTGTTAACCCCGATCCTCTTAGGATCCTTCGAATCCCAGAGGTTTGAAAACCGCACACCCTTACACATACCTATCTCAAGTTCAAGGAGCACTGCCTCATTTGGTGCCTCCCACACAACCAAGGCAATTAATAACATCAGCCAAGAGTAGAAGAATGTCTTTTTCGTGTTCCTGTGCCTCACGCACATTGTCTAAAATTTCATCAACGAGGTACTACATCCAGTTGTAGCAGACCCATTTTTCGCATCTATCGGCAAGCTAAATTGCATAGGAGGGGATGGTCGATCCATAGAACTTGTGCATCATTTTGCATGCAAGTAGTAGGGTACCCATTTGCACTCTTGGATCATCTATTATGTCTACTAGGAACCCTCTCTGGTTGCGACCAACGTGATATTTGTCTTGGACTTCATCAGCAATCGGCTGCTCAGACTTCTTACTGATGCCTTCCTTAGGATTTGGCCCGTACATGGGGAGGCTGGTGATTTGGTGAATTAAGGTAGAATCGATTAAGATGCGACCCTAGATCCACAAACACCCATTGTGGACTAGTTCTAGTAGCAGGCGAACAACTAGAATGGTAATGTTGTGGTGGCCAAAGTGGGGGATGCACAACAAGTTTAATATCCCTGAGCCAGCAAATATGCGTGGCCACGACATTGGCTCTACCTTCGGCATGCTACCTTACATCACTCTTTCAAGATATAATTTTGGAGACAGTGCTAGGAAGGCTTCCAGATTGCCCAGATCATGGTCATCGAATTTAAGGAGGGGGAGGCCTCCGAACATATCACCATTCAGAGGCACCTCCGTTGGGACCAAAGGCATCTGCAGGTAGGCACAAACTTGGGGATGCGCATGGTTGGCTTGCTTGGCTTAACATATGGCGACAGCCAGGAAAGCGAAGTCACGTGTAGAGCTTCCTTCGGAGTCGTCATGGGGCGCTTCGATGAATCAGGCGAGTGACCCTTTGGCACCTTTCGAGGGGAATGCACAATCCAAGGGAACATTTGCGGCTTCACCTCAACCCACTTAGTTTCCTTCTCTTTTCCTTTATCCGCTCCATTCACCTCCCCCTTGCCCTTCCTCTTCGCCAGCATAGTTGCATCCTCCTCCATGTCAGTGGTTACTTCTAATACATCTTCAGACCCAACTTCCCTGGAAGTCGTGACAGGCAATGATTCAGTGGGGTTAGTAGTGGTCATTCTTTCTCGGAAGACGAATTTAGGGTTTATACTGTCATAAGGGGTAGCTCACCCAGAAATACAGATGGAAATGGCACAAAATACACCGAGTTAATAGAGGATCACAAGGCACAAGAGTCTCGGAAAGCAAACAAACCCGTTCTGACTGACGCCCCTTTGTTTATAGCCCCTGATGGGTAAAAATGGTCGGATTAGCCTTAATTGTAACTTATCACAATGGAAACGGTAAAAAATCCTAGCAGATCACCACATTAATTGCCAATTTCCCATTCCGTTCAAAGTGTATCCTTGAATAAACTTCCTGTAGTAACCCGTGTGGCCTAAGATGGATCGCAGTTGTCTCTCAGTGGTAGGGATAGCCAAATTGATGATAACCATGATCTTGGTTGGGTCAACCATCAAGCCCTGCTGACACACCACGTGTCCCAAAAAAATCCCAAATGGGACATAAAATATGAATTTCTTGATGTTTAGTGAAATTTGGTGTTTCCTTCAGGCATTCAGCATCATCTGTAGGTTTGACACATGATTCTTCACTAATCCAAACACAGTCCAATCATCAAAATAGACTTCTAGAAACTTATGAATGAATTCCTTGAATACTGCTACAAGTACGCGTGAAAAGATGGTAGGGGCATTATTTAGCCCAGACGGCATGATAGTGTACTAGAACGATCTCCATTTAGTCGCGAAGGTTGTCTTGCTATGGTCTTTAGGTGTTATGCGGATCTGATGGTACCCTGAGAACCCATCAGTGAATGAGTATGCTTCCTGACCTCCCACATTATCTAGGATTTCATCAGAGAATGGTGTAGGGAAGGGATCATGTACATAGGCATCATTTAACTTGTGCAGGTCTACGCAGATCCTTATTTCTCCTTTATTCTTCTTTTCCTCGACTACCATAGGGTTTACCCAATCTAACTGTTCCATTGGTTCAATGATACCTGCGGCCACCATCTTCTATATTTCCTCTTCACTTTCTTTTTATATTTAGGGTTCAGGTGATAGGGCCATTGTTTTATAGGGCACGCATCTGGCTTCAAGGTAATCCTCATAACTCCCATATCCCCGACGATCCCTTTGAGTGGCATTATCTCAGTAATCCCCAATTTTGGCCACCTTGGGATGTGCTTCTGTGCCAACATTGACTTCCTTGAGTTTCAATGGTTTGGTTACATCAACTACCTATAACACAGGTCTTGAAATGGCATGTTCCCCTTTTGATTCTGGGACAGTGATATTCCGAGGGTCCTCCTCACAGTCTTCTACTGACAAATTTCTGCAATTGACAATATCCTGCATCTGTGCATCCCAAGCTAGCGCAGTGCATTCCTGCTTAGAGAAGGACATATTAAATACCAGGGCATCTATATCTTGCAGGGCTTCATCAAGTTTCTCAGTTCCTCCCACCAACCCGAATGTCGTTACAAAATCCTCAGCCATTGTAACCTAGTGATGAGTACATTGGTGTAGTTCTGCATCCAATTACCAGGTGGCAGGGATTGGTACTAAGGTATGAATAAATATATGGACCCATTCATTCCATGTGTTTTCATTCCATACTTCCATCTACTAAGCCAAGTGCTTTTGCGGATCACCACGACCCGAGAAGAGTTCCATAGGCAAGTTGGCTAGAGGGTCAAATCTCAGGATCATCATCTTTCGGCATTCCCCCAAGTCCTAAAAAGATTCCTTATGGGTTTCCCACCATCGTGCAGGGGTTGTGTGCATAGCCAAGTCAAGGGCCCAAAATCTCTGTTCTTCAGGTACCTCTACTGCAATTTCTTTAAGAAAGTCCTTAACACTACCACCACCATCAAAGTAGGGTAGTTCTCTTACCTCTGAGGAGATGCATCGTAATCTCTTTATGATCTTAATACACCGCAGCACAGATACATCATGCAACCATTTTTTCCAATTTTCTATCTCTTCATCCAAGTCTGAGAGGCATTCGTTGTCATTTTCCCAACATAACATGCCATCAACCGTGGGGTTGATCCAATCATCGTCTCGGGCGGTCAGTATGTAGATGTGATCAACATCCTCCTCCTCACGTATTGGTTAAGTATATCACTTACCTTCTGCTGGATCCAGGGGGACTATCACTCGTGTATCTTCGTTTTTAATGATCATACTTCTCTTTTTCAAATTAATGATACCTCCCATGTCAATATCCCAATCTAGGCCTAAGAGCATAGGGTAAGGGTCCACGTCATCCACTATCTAGATTACCTCAAAATTAGCATAAAATTTAACACCTGCGATGTCTACCACAACCTTTGGCAGTCATCCCAATGGGATGATATTTTGTTGATTAGCCATCCATAACTAAATAGTAGACCATTCTAGCTTAGGTTCTCCCATTCTTTGCCAGGTTTGCTTGGGCAGGACATTTGCGTCTGATCCTAAGTCAAGGATTACTTGGTCCATTTCGTAGTCTCCAATCTGTGCAGTCATGCGCATCTCCCAACAAGTCCTTTTTTTTCTTATATAGCTTGTTCACAGTTTCAACCTCTCATTGTGAGGAAACCTTCTTTGCGCAGCTATCTATTAATCTTGGAGATTATCTATTTCCTTCTGGTTGCACAACAACTTCATACATGCCTGAAGGAATGGTTTAATTGCTTCATCTGCTTTTGGCTTTACCAAAATATTTGAGGTAGATGCTTTGTCTTTGGCCATATCCCTCCGATCTTCCACGAAGATTTCTTTCTCATTTTTTAGATATAATATTTCCTTTTTCTCCACAACCTTTCGAATTACTGACTTAGTCGCAGCTTTTTCCTCAGCTCCTCTGGTGGTAATGCCACTGCGTGTGATCACATTGATACTTAGCCCATCATCTCGTGGTTCTTTCTTAGCCCATTTTACGTTTTGTGTGGGTGTATGATTTTTCTCTTGTATTTTTTATATTAGCACCGAGCAGTCCTTAATAACATGGTCAGACTTCTTGCAATATCCACAGGACTAGCGCGCAGGGTTCAGGAAGTCTGGTGCATAATGTCCTATGTCCCCACAGTTGTAGCAGATCAGTTTCCCTCGTCCCTAACCTGCACTTCCATGTCTTCCTCCTCCCCTTCATCTTGCGGGGGATCCTCCCCTCTGAGAGGGAGATAGTGGTGATGAGGGGTCAGCCTGCACCCAGTATAGGTTTCCCCTATCTACCATTAGGTCGAGTGTTCAGCAGTTTTGTTCGCTGTGTCCTACAGACAAGCAGAATCTGCACCACTGTTGTTTCAATTCTGGAACATAGACACCTATTCATGGGTAGTGATCTATATCATGCCTTCCTACTACCCAACAGTCAGCGCACCATAGCATGGGGCTACTAGGTCCAACCATTTCCCTAGGGCGTAGAGGGCTTGGCTCCCCATCCTAGTTATAATCCAATAACAAAGGGCATTGATCCTTAGTAAGGCCCGACACCCTATAGCGTATGCACCAGACATATGAGCTAGCTTCCTTACCCTGATCCTTCCATAAGTTATGAATTTATATGACCATTGCCTTTAGCTGGATCTGGATTTGTAGTGACGCGAACTGAGTATCATCTCTCGATGCAGCTTCTAACTTCATGGAAATCTCCAGAGTTTCTTCCTGGGATCTGATCTTCTGTTGTCCCATAGTTCCATGCAGATGTGGCAATAGCATGGCGATAAACCATTTGGCCTTGTGTTGCTTATCCTCGAAGACAAATCCCCCATCACTAATGACCTTCTTCAATCATTGGTCAGCTTCCCAGACAGACTTTGTAGCTCCCTACTTGAAGTCCTTCAATTTGACTACACATTGAGAGTACAATTTAGGCTTTCAGAACTGCTGCTTTAGGGCGTCCTTAATATTTTGTATTGACGCATTCGTGTGTTGACCAATGTATCCCGTAAACCATTCCAAGGCCCTTCCTTCAAAGGCTATGGACAGCTACGCTCTTTTAACAACATCATTATTAATGTTCTGCGCAGTCCATACAGACTCTGCAACAAACCAAAATTGGTCCATATCCTCATCCCCCACACCCTTAAAGGTAGGCAATTTCATGTGTGAAGCCATAGTGTCCTCAGGTGTTGGAGGAGGTGGGGTAGGATAATTCTTACCCTTGCGTGGGCTTGATGATGGCGTAGTCAAGGGGCTGGTTCTAATTTGCACAGCCCTGCCCTAGTTAAAATCAGGCGATTCCATTAAGGGAATGTATACTGATCTATCTCCTTCTTATTAACCCAGTAGTATTTACCACTTCGTGTCATGCTTCCACTCTAATCGGAGATCATTCATGCAGTGTGGCTACACAGGACACATTTTTCACTCAATAGCATCTTAATCAACAAAAACAGGGTTTGCAAGAACTTACCTCTAAATCCTTTGAATAATTGTTTCTCCGCTTTCGAATATGACACAAACTGATCAACTGCAAATTCTATTATGAATCCTCCCAAAATACTATCAACCCAGTGCTCTACATTCCTTGTGATCTTGTTATCAATCTCTTCCAAATGTTGGATTAATTCAAGAGTCCACTGTGTGACTTGATCGACTTTCTAGTAGGTCTGGAACTCCGCCAACCGTGCTAGCCACTCTTACAATTCTTGTGAAAAGGATACAAAGAATATTTTTTGCACCTCTATAAAAATGTACTTGTTTTTCCACTCTTTAGCAGATAGCTTCTTACTTCTATTCTATTTTAGGGAAAACTCCTAAATCTATTTTTCGAACCAGTCCTCAAGCTCAAGCTTCAATGGCTACCAATGACCCCGTGGAATTAACCGATATCTCTCTCAAAATGCTCCCATTCTTGGCAACAGAACCGTTTTTTGGCTTGAGGGGTCTTGACCCAAGTTTGGTTTTAAGGTTTTCCAACAAACCCCTATACTACTGGCACTTTTGGCAATGACCTGCTTGCGCAAGTCAAGGTCTCACCTGAAGTAGTATGGGATGGTGTTGGAACCAGGTTTCTGCACCGTGAGAGAGAGAAATTTGATTGAAGTGGGTCCTTTTAGATCAGACAGACCTGCGCAGGGGAAGTCCTAACACATAAAACATTAGCAGTATATCGGTAGAGCAAAGATCATAAATCATCAGATAACATATAACCGAAGCAAAGCACATAGACCAAATCTTTGCATTCATAATATCACATCCACGTGCGCATCAATAAAGCAAGTATAATCTCAGAAATAACATAAAGCGTAGCCAATAATCATAACACAGAAACACTTAAATATCACCAACAATCTTATCATTCATTCGTATCCAGATCCAACTTACAGACTCTATCTACTAGCCCGCGCACACAGCCAACAAGAGCCCTCACCCAGACAATCGACAAAAGATCCTCAAGTTCGTATCGAAGATTAATCCAAAACTTAGCCTACCTCTATACTCGATTTATCCATATATTTATAGAATGTTATCCTGCGCTAATCTATAGTCCGCAAACCATGGTTTGCAGACTCCTGGTCTACCCTTTGACCCTTTACAATTCATTGGTGGATTTGACCCACCTCAAAGCCCCTACGCTAGACTAAATATTACAAAATATTACAAAATTGGACCAAAAATGCGGTTAGGGGACCTCACTCCAGCAGATGCACCCAAGTAAAGCTAAATGGCTTGAAAAGGAGAAGGTGAGGGAGAAATTCCCTCACTTGCCTATTGATTGATAAGGCTTTTGAGGGTCCAAAAGCTCTTTAGTGGGGAGGAATGATTCTGGAGGATCGTACAGGTCCAAGTACAAGTGGCTTAAGTACAAAGGTTCAAAACTCAAAGTTTCAAAATGTGGCAAACGCAGTGTCAAGTTGAATATCTTGTCTTTCTAATTCCACTCAATTCCAAGTTCGTAAGAAGGAGTTAGAAGCAGTCAAAGTTTAAGGGTTGACTTGGTGATGTGGTAGCTTAGGGAGGAAAAAAATTGCAGAAATCCAGCCACAGGATTCTGACCAACTCTGGTTGGATTCCGGGTGAATTTGTTGGACATCTAGTTTTACTCATTTGGTCAAATTCCATAATTTTCAAAAATGAGTGATTGGTTATAAAATTAAAAAATATATATATTATAAAAAAGGTAGGGCAGGCTATGATCCCCTCCCTACCCATTGGACCATATAACAAATATTATTAAAAAATTGGGTAGGTCAACGGCCATGACCCCGCCGCCCACCGCATATATATGTTATAACAAACATTGTGGGAGGGATGCGGGATTTCAACCTCGCCACCCCAGCCCATACCACTCCACATATGTATAACATTGGTGGGAGTTGTAGGGTGGGCCTCCTAATGCAGGCCAACACCCCCACCCCCCCCCCACACACACAAACTTTCCATTAAAATATATGTGCGACGATTTAAAATACTATGTTGAGAATTTTTAAAATGATTTCCGCCTTATTATGAAGGGGGCGGTGTTTGACCACTCGACCCCCTCCCTCAAACAAAGGATCTAAACCAACTCAGCTAGTGGACTTCCTTGGGGTGTTCGCCCACCTTCAGATATATAAACCTGCATTTCAGAAGTGCGTCCAGGCATGCCAGGAGTGGCATGAAGCATGAGACGGAATGGAACCATGAGTGCTTTGCAGGAGGGGGGAAAAACCATGAACTAAGCCATTTCCATAGGGCCCAAATTTGTCCAGCGTCAGAATCAGGAAAATTTTATATGGATTTTTCACCTCTCGATGTCGAATACAACGGTGTTGTTCGTTTCTTCATCAGAGGTCTCCAATTTTTGGGCACTTTCAGCTATGGAGGTATAAGGGTGTAATTATGCAGTAATTCTTGTACATTAATTTTATTTTCTTGTAATATTCCCAATTAGCCATTTCTAGTTGGAATATTATATTTGCTCCATTTTTGCAGCTAGGAGAATAAATGGGATAGGGAAACCCTTAAATTTCTGTAATGGCAATAAAAAAATCCCAATGTGAAAGGGGATCAGCTTAAGAAGGCAAATAAAACCACCTTGGTGTGAAAGGGAGGCAATGTAGGAGGACTAGATCCATTTGACCAGGTCAACAGTAATGCTACATGAGGAGGGAAACCAGTAAGGACAGTGCAGTTTGAAGAAGGAATATTTTCAAGGAAGTCACCTCATTAATGAGTGGGGTCAGGGGTAAGGAGGCTCACCAAGGATAAGAAGGAAGGGATAGCAGCAAGGAAGGCATTCATTATTCATCTATGTTTGGTCTTTTGACTACTTGCATGCTTCAACTGTTTAGTTGTAGTTGCAGCACTGTTTATTGCAAGGGATTCTCATGCGGGAATTCCATCCTCTTCTTTGGATCAGCTTGTTTAAGGGATCTAAAGGGAAGGTTCTGAGCTATTTTTCCACCATCTGAATTAATTTCAATCAGTCATCAACATCTACATTGTATTCTCTTCTAGAAATTGCGTCTTTTCTGCAGGTGCAGCAGTAGCACGGTTGAATCCCTTTATTTTGTACTAGTGTTTGAGGAGAAGGTGTTTATTTCTCTCCAGAAAGTCTGATAAGGAGGGCCTTTGGCCATTTTATGTATTTATTAGCTATTTCATGTTATATTCAGCCATATCAATTACAAATTTGCATTAGACTATGTTATTTTCTACAGTACTACCTTTTATACTTGTGTAATGTCGGAAACCCTTGTCGGGTTACCTTATTTCTTGTAAAAAAGAGGTTAAACCTCCCTTTCTTCGCTATATAATTAATATAATCTCCAGATAAGTATTGATTCATCATTTTCTATATAAGCCCTCATGTGAATTACGCTATTTCAGTCTTTAGAAATTCTGTTGTTGAAAGTCATGGGATTGGGGTGTTTTTTAAGCTATATTGAGCTGGGGAGATTTGTTTAATGTAGCTAGGATGATTTTTTTATGATGCCATTTGGTATGGAAGGTACATAAAACATATATAAGAGGATCCAAGTAATTTTTCATGTTTTTTATAGCGTAATTTTCTGAATACATCGTTTTCATTGTCCATAGTGCAGCAATTCCCAAAAAGGAATATTACAATGGTATCAGAGCTCTGCTCTTGGCTCAGATTGTGGGGATAATCTGCCTACAGTATGGAGGAGGAATATTTTTCAAAAATTCTACTTTATACCATGCATAACATTGCAAGATACCTCAAGGAGATGAGGCATAAAGGGGATTCTATAGGGTTTTTCCATAAGGCAAGCACCAGCACTTCATATGGCATGGAGCATTCAGCTACACCAAAATGCTCTACCATGCCTTCCTTCCTATCTGGAGAAGATAAGGAGGAAACCCTAGGTAATTATTTTGAGGAATATGAATCCTAATCTCAAAGGTTCAAAGAACACTTGAGCTTTCAGGAATTTTGCCGGATCAAGGATGGGAGGAGAGTTAATCCTCATCAAAAGAAGGGAATTTTTATGCAGGGATCAGACCTACAATGAATTATGGGGAGGTTCTTCTTACCTACATATGATGGAACACCTAAGTGTACAGCCAAGGCTTGGGTGGAGAAGCTGGACACTTACTTCCAGCTCAAGAAGGTTTTTGAAATAGAAGCCATCAAGATAGTTGTGTTGCGCTTAGAAGGAGAGGCTCATGAATGTTGGTTTCATGGGTTAACCACACTTGGACATGATCACATCACTTCATTCTCAGTCTTTACCAATATTATAGAAGAGATATTTTATCCAATAGATTCGGAAGCCCATTTTTTCAAGTTAACCAAGCTCAAACAGGAGGGAGATCTTGAAGATTATATTGTTGAATATTTGTAGCTCTCATTAATGGTATCCAACCTCACTATGAGTAGGAAGGTATGCATGTTTTTTGATGGGATGGATGAACCATTGCATGGGTTGGTAAAATCCACTAAACCAACCACTCTCCTTGAAGCTATGGAGAAAGCTAGAGACTCGCAACATACTTTGCCCAAAGTAAGAACATTGCTGCAACAGGAGACTTCTTCAAGGCCAAAGGAGACAATCCTTAATCATGACTTGAATAACTTGAGGAAGGAAGGGTCTTGTCTTTCATATCAGAAGCCATGGGTGCCAAACCATGAATTTGTTGCAGGAAAGACACATTCTATTGAGACCTTCTCCAAGGAGGGGTGGGAGGCCAGCGTTGTATCATCAGTAGAAGACTTTGCTCAAAGAGGGGGAGCTATTGCAGTGTTAAGAGGGGTCCCAAAATATCTGACCTTGAGGGTAAGAGATACTATTATGGGGCAAAGAGTGTCAGTGCTAACTGATAGTGGAGCTACTCATAATTTCATTGATGCACAACTAGTACAAAGGAGCGGGATCCACATGGAGGAGTTTGAGGGATTCTCAGTTATGGTTCCATGAGCTAGAACCATACAATGTGCCAAATATGTTCCGGCACTATCCATCACCATGGGGACCTACACTTTAATAGACCACTTTTTTGTGGTTGATATTACAGATACCAATGTCATATTGGGGGTCCAGTGGTTGATCACTCTTGGGAGAGTTACCACTGATTGGATAACTTTGGAGATGGAATGGACAGAAGGGAAGAGTGGTAAGCATCAAAAGATCAAGGGCATAAACACATACCCCCCTAGATTTTTTCAGCACATAGGATGGAGGCAGATCTGTGCAGAGGAGATGTAGAATGGGTAGTAGAACTACATCTATCAGAATTAGGGACAAGGATTCACCAGTACATCTAGATCTACAAGCTCTTTTGGACAAGTATTCTACAGTGTTTGGAGATATTCCACCAAGGAGGCCTCCTGACCGGGGTTTTGAACACACTATTGAGTTGGAACAGGGGATCCAAGCAGTAATCACCACTCCTTATAGGCATCCCAAGGCTTATATGGATGAGATTGAGAGGGCCATCCAAGAGCTATTGGCTCTAGGACACATCAGGCCTAGTACCAGTCCTTTCGCTTCTTCAGTGGTCTTGCTAAAGAAGAAGGGTGGCACATTTAGGATGTGCATTGATTATAGAGCATTGAACAAGAATACCATGAATAATAGGTACACCATACCAAGGATCAATGAGCTAATGGATGAGCTAAGGGTATCTAAATACTTCTCCAAGATTGATTTGAGATCTGGGTATCATAAAATCAAGGTGACGGATCTGGATATCCCCAAGACAGTGTTCAGGTGTCACTATGGGCATTTTGAATTTTTGTTGATGCCCTTTGGATTGACCAATGCCCTAGAAACTTCCAACCTTGCATGAACCACATCTTTCGTGGTCATTTGAGGAAGTTTATATTGGTTTTCTTTGATGATATTCTCATCTACATCAGCACTTGGGAAGAGCATTTGCAGCATATTGAGACAGTTTTACATATTCTCAAGGAGCAGCAATTCTATGCTAAGCTCTCAAAATGTGAGTTTGGACTCACAAAGATGCTTTATTTGGGTCACATCATTGGAGTGGATAGAGTAAGGGTGCAAGAGGAGAAGATCCAGGCTATCAAAGATTGGCCTGAGCCCAGGAATGTCACAGAATTCCGGGGATTTGTAGGCATATGTACTTATTACCAGAATTTTGTAAGTGGGTTCTCACAACTAGCAGAACCACTCACAGACTTGACCAAGAAGGGAGATTTTAGTTGGACACCTATAGTGCAGAGGTCTTTTGATAAGCTCAAAGAGGTAATGAGTAGCTACCCTGTATTAGTTTTACCTGGTTTTTCTCACCCTTTTGTTCTAGAATGTGATGCATCAGGTGAAGGGATTGGAGAAGTCTTGATGCAAGGAGGGCATCCTATAGCCTTTGAAAGTAGGAAACTGATTCCTCATGAAATTTTATACCCCATATATGATAAATAAATTTTGGCTATCATGCATGCATTAGCCAAATTCTCGCAGTACTTGGTGGGGAATAAATTCAGGGTGAAGACTAACCATAACAGCCTTAGATTCTTTCTTGAACAGAAGAAGCTCCAAGAAAGACAACAGAAATGGGTGATAAAAGTAAAAGCATATGACTTAGACATAGAATATGTCAAGGGGAAGAGCAATGTAGTGGCTGATGCTCTATCCAGGAGACCTATAGCACTGTCCTTGAGGGGCATGGACATAGATTGGAAAGCTCAACTTTTGGTTGAGTATTCCAAAGATGATTTTGCATGTGAGATACTTGATGGAGTGGTACTGGATGAGAGGTATAGGGTGATGGATGAGTTCATCTATTACCTGGACCAGATCTTCTTGGCTAAGAATTCCAAGCTCAAGGAAAATATCTTACAAGCATCACATGATTCTCCACTTGCAGGGCATCAAGGCTTCACAAAGACTTATAGGGCCATAAGGGAGAGATTCTAATGGAAGAGTCTCAAGGAGGATGTGCTCCAACATGTCAAGGAGTGCACAGTTTGTCAGCAGAACAAGGGAGAGCACACCTACCCTACTGGGTTGTTGCAACCACTACCTATTCCGGATGAGAAGTGGGAGAGCATCTCTATGGATTTCATCACCGGCGTACCTCCAGTGCAGGGTAAGAATTGTATCTTTGTTGTTGTTGATAGACTAACATAGTACTCTCATTTATTTTCCATTTCTACATATTATACTGCTTCACAGGTAGCTGAGTTATTCTTCAGAGATGTGTTTAGACTCCATGGTCTCCCAAGGACCATAGTGGGTGATCGGGACAGCCGCTTCATGGGTGGCTTTTGGCAGGAAATTTTCCGGTTAGTGGGGATTGATTTGACACCGAGCACTAGCTATCACCCACAAACCAATGGACAGACTAAGATAGTGAACAAGTGGCTGGAAGGCTACTTGAGAAACTATGTTGCAGGACAGTAGAGGGCTTGGCTATGTTGGCTCCACTTGGAGGAGTATTGTTACAACACTACTCACCATATGTCTATTGGTATGACTCCATTCTAGGCCCTATATGGGTATGTTGCACTCTTATTTGATGATGTTATGTTTGGGGCAAGTAAGGCTCCAAAAGCCAAGGAATGGATTCAGGAGTATTAGGACATATTTAGAGCCCTCAAAGACAACATTGCTACATCCCAAAACCAATAGAAGATTTATGCAGACCGTGGTCAGGTATAGAGACAGTTTGAGGTAGGAGATCTAGTCTATCTACGCCTTCAGCCTTATAAACAGTCTACAGTCAGGGATAAGGGGGCTGAAAATCTCAAACCACATTTATATGGGCCATATAAGGTGATCAGTTGTGTTGGTAAGGTAGCATATCAGCTGGAGCTTCCTAAGGGGAGCAAGATCCACAATATTTTCCATGTCTCTTGCCTCAAGAAGGAAATTGGGAGATATATAGTTGCCAACATGGACCTTCCCCCCATTGATGATGAATGCCACCTAATTTTGCAACCAGAAGAAATCTTAGACACAAAGGAAATGCAGCTAAGAAACAGAGTGATCAAGGAATATCTGATTAGATAGAAGAATCTACCAGATGAGGATGCCACTTGGGAGGGAGAGAATATCTTGTAGCATCCTTCTTTGTTGTTGCTTGAGGGAAAGAAAATTTTGATCGAGGAGGACTGTAATATTCCCAATTAGCCATTTCTAGTTGGAATATTATATTTGTTCCATTTTTGCAGCTAGGAAAATAAATGGGATAGGGAAACCCTTAAATTTTTGTAATGGCAATAAAACAATCCCAATGTGAAAGGGGATCAACTTAAGAAGGAAAATAAAGCCACCTTGGTGTGAAAGGGAGGCAATATAGGAGGACTAAATCTAGTTGACTAGGTCAACAACGTTGCTACATGAGGAGGGAAACCAGTAAGGACAACGCGGTTTTGAAGAAGGAATATTTTCAAGGAAGTCACCTCATTAATGAGTGGGGTCAGGGGTGAGGAGGCTCACCAAGGATAAGAAGGAAGGAATAGCAGCAAGGAAGGAATTCAGTATTCATCTATGTTTGTTCTTTTGACTACTTGCATGCTTCAGCTGTTTAGCTATAGTTGCAGCAATGTTTAGTGCAAGGGATTCTCATGCGGGAATTCCATCCTCTTCTTTGGATCAGCTTGTTTAAGGGATATAAAGGGAAGGTTCTGAGATATTTTTCCACCATCTGACTTAAGGTCAATCGTTCATCAACATATATAGCACAGTCTCTTTCAGAAACTACGTCTTTTCTGCAAGTGCAACAATAGCAGGGTTGAATCCCTTGATTTTGTGCTAGTGTTTGAGGAGAAAGTGTCTATTTCTCTCCGGAAAGTATGATAAGGAGGGCCTTTGGCCATTTTATGTATTTATCAGCTATTTCATGTTATATTCAGCCATATAAAATACAAAGTTGCAGTAGACTGTGTTATTTTCTGTAGTACTGCCTTTTATACGTGTGTAATGCCGGAAACCCTTGTCGGGTTGCCTTATTTCTTGTATAAAAGAGGTTAAACCTCCATTTATTGGCTATATGATTAATATAATCTCTAGATAAGTATTGGTTCATCATTTTCTATAGAAACCCTCATGTGAATTACGCTATTGCAGTCTTCAGAAATTCTGTTGTTGAAAGTCATGGGATTGGGGTGTTTTTTAAGCTATATTGAGCTGGGGAGATCTGTTTAATGTAGCTAGGATGATTTTTTTCTGATGCCATTTGGTATGGAAGGTACATACAGCATATATAAGAGGTTCCAAGTCCTATTTCATGTTTTTATATTGTAATTTTCTGAATACAACGTTTTCACTGTCCAGAGTGCAGCAATTCCTAAAAAGGAATATTACATTGCCACTTAATGAAAGAGGGCCTCCCCACTGATTGATCAGGGCACGAAGATGTAGTCCCTCTTGGACGAACTCTGATATCAATTACTTGTCTTCTTGCATGATTTTATTTGTTTCTCTCTTCTTATGTTTATGCCTTTTAAGTTCTATGGTTAAGATGCAACTTTACATGTAATTCTGTAATACATCTCAAAGCTAAAGATTTTGGATCTATGCAGGAATATTCTTCATTGTATCAAAGAGAAACATGAGTACATTTGAATTTTTAATAGAACATGTCCTTCATTGTAGTGGATGGAGATGATTTCCTTTATAAATTTGTTCACAAGTACATTCCAATTTTTTAATGCAATTTGAACATATTTTTTGTTGAATCAATTTGTATGATTTTATATTTTTTTGAATATATGGAAATTTCCATTTTTATTTTTTTGGAGGAAAAAAATTACAACTTTCTATTAATAAAAGAAAAAAGTTACAATGGGAATTGTCAATTATATTATTATATATTTCTATTATTATTTATAATTATTTTTTCAATGACTTTGTTGTATCGATTTTTTTTTTCCTAATATGTATGTGTCTGTGTGTTCTTAAATGAATTTTTTTCAATGAAGTCATGTTGTTATTTTTATTGACTTCTATTTACTTATATGCATCAATACTTGTATATAAATTTTGAAATAGAGCTCATTGCAAAAAAAGGTGCAATTCTTATTGAAAAAATTACAATAATTTACTTGATAAATTCTATGTGCATTATTCGTTATTTAGAATAATTGGAAATGTGTCATAGGTGAAGGATTTGAACTTTTTGAAGCATAATATATGTGATTTCTCAATCCATAATTTTCATAAATCTATATGCTTAAATCGATTAATGGTTTTAATTAAAATCATATCATATTGAAAATGAACAAGACTCAAAGTTAGTTATTGAATTTTTAGCTATAAAATCCATTAATATGAGTGCATAAATGTGATATTTAATATTTTAGATAAAAATCTATTGTAAATAATTTTGCATTTAAAAAAAAAAAAACATATAGTTAATGATAATGATTGCTAAGTGGACTATCAAGGTTTGATTAGATGCTATCATAGATGAATTATGTCTTTGAACCGTAAGGCATATGATTACATTATTTGAAGATTTTTTTTTGTAAATTTTTATTTTAAATAAACTATAATCATATCATATGATCTAGAATTATATTATTGACTTTTACTTAGTTCTATTCATTAATATGAGTGTATAAATGTGATATATAATAGCCATATACTATGAGGCATTTCTTCCAAAAATAAATCTAATAATTTCTTGATAATAAGTATTAAGTAGACTCCCAGATGCGGGTGATCTCTAAGGACAGCCATACGGTGAACTCATGGGGTGGCACATGTCCCATACACATGGCCACCCATGGGCTCCATCCGCGGGCATTTAATCGCCCTAACTACACCCACAGGCACTCATTTACTCCGCTCGCCTATCGATGCACTCACCTTCTCTTCAAAATGAATTCGCATGGCAGTCTCCCTCCATTGCCTCTACTGTCGAGCTGCATTTATCTCCCTGGAGTCTCGGAGCCGAGCTCTCGAACGCCTACAGGGAGGCGTTGCAGTCTCCTTTGCTGCATTGAAACTATCCCTGGCTTGCATTTCTCTCATAGCCTTCATTGTAGTCTGAACTTCATCTCTGCGCCTCGTCGGCCTTCAGCTCCTTCGCCCTCTGCTCCTCTGGCCTCACACTCTACTGCTCCTCTGCCTCTATGGTCTCAACCTCACCATTCTATCTCCCCTAGCTCCACCATGCCTCGCCACCACCATATGCGATGTCACAGAGGCAGTAGCCAAGGCAGAGCATCCAGACCCCCAATTTCTGCTCATTCTGGTACCTCCTCCCCATCGTTGGATAATTCATTTGGGGGTTACCCTGCCACTCACAGTGGTCGTGGTCGAGAATGGGCTTCAATAAGGTCTCGTTTTCTGCCACTGAATCCTCCCTCCACCAATTCTCCACGGTCGCTGCCTTGCCTAGAGACGGTGGCCTCTTCGCTGCTCACCCATTCTGTACAGTTCCATTACACGTGCACCATGGACCGACCTCGCATTACGGCCACCATCACCATTACCTTCAAAGAGGAAGCTCTCAATGCTGAAAGACCACATCCTATAAAATTGCATAAGAAGCCTATCTCAGACTCTGCGACTCAGCAGCTTACTGGTAAGGGGGCGGTCTAGGGTGCTCCGTCCGTAGTTGTGTTGGGTGCTCCTGCCTCCAGCAGCAGAAGAAAAAGCTCTGACAGCAGCAGTGAGGATTGGTCAGGCGATGATGGAGGTCCAAGTAGCGCACGAGCCACCAATGTCCCCGAGAACATGACTGATAACACCCGTGACAAGCATGCAGATGACACCGTGGAGTATAGGTGTCTCATCATGGAAGAGACACCTCCCCCGGGAAATGCCACTTAAGCCATCAGGTTTTTTCCGGTTTCTGGTTTCTGGTTCCAAGTCTTTGGGACCTTTATTTCTTGTTCTTTTTATGTTTTTAAACACTTATCTACTCTCCATGTACGAAGCTGGTTTCCCACTACGGGCAGCTGTAGAACAAATAAGTTGGCTGGTTTCCCCTTCGAGGGCAGTCATTGTTTTGGTATTTTGTATAACTATGCATTTGGAATAGGCTAGAACTACAGAGGCCTGAGCCTCCATGTATTATATGTTTCATAAATAGAATTTAGTCTTATTTAGGAAAAAAAAAAGTATTAAGTAGACTATTTAGGGTAACGGGTGATGGGTCATCAGTGAATACTTCAAACTCCTTAAATTAAGGCGTTCGACTTTTAATGCATAACTTCTTTTATATATTTTTAAATCAACTATTTTCATATGTAATCATCTTATCCCATATAAGTTAATAATGAAGCCATTTATTGACCTTTATTTCTCTGTCGCGTAGTTTAATATGCGTATTAATTTCATATTGTATTTTTTTGAAATAAAACTCCATGTAAAACAAAGTTATATTCTTAATAAAACATGGAATAATTAGTTAACAATGTGTTAAGTGGGTCATCTAGATTCAATAAAGAGATGGGTCATAAATGGTTGTATTTAAACTTTTTGCACCATAGGACATTTATTTTCCCATCCATTTTAACATTTGTTCATTTTCAATTCTTAAATAATTTACTTATAGCTTAAACAATCTCATAGAATCCAACAGGACTCTCGAAGCTATTTATTGTATTCTATTTGGTTATATGCATTAATGGAAGTTTATAAATATGATGTATTTTTGAAATGTAGCTCCTATTGTAAATAAATATATATTTTTTATAAAACAATTAGAAGTAATTGATAGTGTGTTCTAAGTAGTCTATATAAATTAATTTATCAACTTTTGATTGGGTGTCATGAAGTTTAATATAAGTGTATAAATGTGACATTGTTTTTTTGAAATAAAATTCCATGTAAAATGAAATATTTTTCCTAACAAAACATGGAATAATTAATTGATAATGAATATTAAGTAGAATCTTCAAGTTCTTTCGAGATATGGGTCATAAATAAATGTATTTAAACTTTTTGCTACATACAACATTTGATTTTCCCATCCCTATTAACATTTTGTAGATTTCAATTAAATAAATTATTTCTAATTGAAATAATCTAAAATAAGTCAACAAGATATGAAGCATGTATTAAATTATATTTGGTTATATGCATTGATACAAGGTTATAAATGTAATATATTTTTGAAATAAAGCTCTTAATGTAAGTAAAGATACATTTTTTAGAAAAAATAATAATTTAAAATTAATTGATGATGAGTTCTAAGTAGATTATTCTATTTTCAATCGATAAATTTTTCTAACTATGCATTTTTAATTCAATTACTTGTATATACAATCATGTCATATAAGTCAAGAAGCCATTGATTGAATTTTTTTTACTTGTCTTGTGTTTTAATATGAGTGTATAAATGCGGCACTGTTATTTCTAAAAGAAAACTCTATGTAAAAAAATATGCATTTTCTATTAAAACACAAATTATTTAATTCATAATGAGCATTAAGTATACTATTCACACTCATTCAATAGTTGGGTCATAAAGTGCTCTTTGAACTCTGCCATTAGGGTTTCTGCCATCCTTCACGGTTCATATCATGGTAGAGGCCATAGGGGGCTCTAATTCCCCCTCCTTTCAAGATATTGTCACAAGCAAGAACAAGGATCCAAAAACTTCATTATTTACAAATCTTACTACCTATGTAATATTCCCAATTAGCCATGAGCTAGTTGGAATATTAATTTTTGTTTTCCTGCTTTGTTTCATGAATAAGAGGACAATGGAGGTCCATAAGTGTCCTTAATAATTAATAAATCAATTCCAATGTAAAAGGAAAACATCTTGTAAGCTTAATTAAGCAGCCTTAGGTGTGAAAAGGGGTTGGAACATCTTGACTGGGTCAATCTTGACCAAATCAACAACGTTGTCATGGATTAGTGGCAATCAATGAGGGACAATGCAGTTTTAGATGGAGACACCTTGCATGGAAGTAGGGTCATAAATTAATGGGTCTTAGGGTTTTGAAGCTCATATCTTATAAAATGAAGAGGATGGCAGCCATATTATAGATGTTGATGTATTTGATATTTTGATATATGGTCTGTTTAGACAATATAGCTTTCTTTGGCTGTTTAGCTAAGATTGCAAGTGTTTTTTAGAATTGGGTGTTCCTGATCGAGAATCCCACCTCTTCCATTGAGAAGCTCTTGGAGGATTCTTGTACTTCACTTCCACTATCAGGAATTTGGCCAAAGCTTCATCTTACATCTACAGTGCAGATCCTATTGAGGGTTGAGTTGTTTTGTAGGTTGCAGCAGTGGAGACCATCTTTGGGTCACCTCATTACTTATTTTCAGTGGAGAAGGGTTCCTTTCCATTAGGAGGACTGTAAGGAAGGCCCTTGTGCATATTTTTAGATCTTTGCATCAGGCCACTTATTTATTTGCCCCTACATCACAGTTTATTTCCAAATCTATGTTATTTTGAGGGAGGAGTTGCAAGGTGGTTTTGGCACACCATTTGGAGAGAAGGTTTGCTAGTGAAGGGGATATTCCTTTCATCTAGGAGATCTGTTGGAGGAGGTTGCACTATTTCTTATATCAAATCATCCATACTTTCCAGATCTATATGTTGCAGTGAATCTTCAGCCCCAAGGCTTAGATTCCTATCTTGTACACGGTGTTTTGATGAAAATCCTTAAGGGGTTCTTCTTTGGAGGTTGTATAATGATCATATCTTTATTAGATATAACTTTTGAGGCACATATCAGCCCATGATCTTTTGTATATTCATTTTTTGTAGAAGTTCCTTTAAAACTGCGTTGTAGTAATGTTCTGGCATTTTGATATATAGTAGCCGCACCTCTTTTGAGGGTTTTGTCCATTGGAGGCTTGTTCTATCTTGTATCATGATTTGTGGCCCACTATTTTACATATATTTGCTGATTTTTTAATGAATGGAAGGTCTCCATATTGGTCTCCTATTTTGATCTAATGTTTTACACTGCTATTCCATGCTTTTGCACTATATTCCTGCTTTTTTCCATTTGGGAATATTACAACCTACAACACCTTTCACTCTTCCAAAATACTCAAATCTGCAGGAGCGAGAAAGAAAGAAAGTGAAAATGTAGAAGAAGGCAAGCTTGAAACTGTAAATGTCTCAAAAGAAGCCTTAACTTCGTAGGAAAGAATGGAAGTTATTCCCAACCATACCCACTCAGAATGATCCCAAAGAAGTAAATCAAAAGCCAACAATAACTACAAACCTAAGACAAAAAATATATTGGTGTTGGAAATTCAGGACCCAGGTGTGGCAACCTACAGAGACTTCATGTAGGAGCATGAAATCATTTGCAAATTCATGGGAATATGACCCATAGAAAAAGCGTTAAACTGGTGGATTCAGACTAAATGGCGCTCGAAAGGAGAGATCAAACTGCAACTTGGATCAAACGGATTCTTCACGATCATTTTTATCTCCTAGAAGACAAATATTGCATATTAAAAGGAGGCCCATACGTATTCAAATCAGTTGGACTCTATATGTGGTATTGGAAAAAGAATTTCACTCCGGAAAAGGAGTATTTCACCAAATTCTGTGTTTGGGTCAGGATCTACTTGTTGCCAACTGAATAATGGGCACCATCTGTGCTAAAGGGAATAATAAATGAGTTGGTGGAATACATAAAAATTTCATAGGGAACAATAAATGGCTACTATGTCTCTTATGCTAGAATATGTGTTTACGTGGATGTTTCGGGAGCTCTTCCAGAGGGTCTTCAGGGATGAAGCTTGGCTCCAAAATATATACTATAAGCATATACCATTTAGATGAATAAAATTCCATGAAAACATGCACCTATTCAAATATTTCCCCCCAAAAAAAATCACAACAAAGAAACACTCAAACCCAAGAGAAGCTAGATGAATAATTTTTACCAATGTAGGACCCAAAAATAGGCACAACACAAAGACTCAAGGAAAACAAGGTAAATATCAAATATCCAAAAAAAAAAAATATGACGCCCTATAGGAAGAGAAAGAAGAATTAATATCAAGTGATATAACTAAGGAGGGAAACCAAAGGATAATCCTAAACTCAGAAAATTAGACACAACCTCTAGAGGATCACTCCAAGCATTTTCAAGCAGTGGAAGACCAAACTCCAGAGGATGTATGTTAGGTCCCTATCATACTATTGTATCCCCTTATTTTTGTTAGTGTAGCCCCCTTATTGTTATTGTTGTACCCTTGTATCCCCCATATTGTTATTATTGTGCCCCATAAAATCCACTATTGTTATTGTTGTGCTATTACATTATTATTGTTAGGTCGGCAAGGATTATATTATGACCCCATGGACTCCTATACATAGAAAGGAGGTTTTGTCATTTTTATCATCCAAGAATTTCTCATTTATGTAACGTAAAGGAGGTTTCCCTCTCGAATTGGCTTATTTCTAAGATATTTACCTCTCTTCTCTTCTATTTTTGGAGCTGTTTTCATAACATTTGGCATCCAAAATTTGATTCTAGGGTTTCACTGATCCAAACAAGTCATCGTGAAATTTCACTCTAAAAAAAATTTTGTGAAGGTTCAGAAGCTAAAATGTTTACCACGCGAAGCCAAAATCCAAAGGAACTTCCTGTAAAAAATTAAAATCCTGGTTCGCAACATTTTTGGAGATATGCTCTTTGGAAGTTAGGGTTCTAGCATGCTCCTAAATTTCATCTAAAATAGGTGACCTTGGGAAAATTGTCATAATTATCTCTCTGAGCATCGGATTGGAATTCTACAAAAAGTGGTCGAAATTACACAGACTATAGTTTATTGTGTATAAATTTTAGAGCCGAAGTTGGAAACAATGACATGTGGCACACCATACAAGTTTGCTCTACTTAACCAATCCATAATTACGTCATTGTGGGAGATTTGGAATAACTTTGTCTTGAAGCATCAAAATCAGGTCATACTTATGGAATTTGAAATAAGATTCAGAGGGATACTACGGGACCAAATTTCAGATATTGAAGATCTAAAATCACATAGATAATTCAGGCTTAATATTGACCCCCTAAAAAACAAGAAAAAGGTGTGTATTTGTTTTTTTTTTTTAATTGCATAAAATTTGTTTGAAAAAGAAGTTTGAAGTGATTCCAAGGGAACATTGAAGCATTTTTATCAGTATTTGGTTCTATAATGCCTCAAAAAAATAATTCCACACCCATTAATCCCTCAAAAAGCTTTACTATGACGCATGAAGAGGAAGAATTATAGTACGAAATATCAAAATTATGGTACCAAGTGCAAAAAAAATCGATCTTACAAAGAGAAATAAAAGATAACATAGATGGCTTAAAAGAAAAAATGGAGGCTAATTTGGACGGTTTGAAGGATCAAATGAAAGATAATATGGATGATAAAGTAGTGGAAGATCACATCGAGCATTAATATCAAGTTCTCCAACACTCAAAGGATAACCTAACTTTGGTGCAGAATCGAATGAAACAACAGGAAGATCAACATCGCAACGAAAGAAGTTTTGAAGCAGTCACAGAAATAAGAACTCAACAACTACCAAATTGATCAATTTCGGAGTATCTCAGTAAGTGGAAGAACTTACCCGTTGAATATTCCACATGGGAGAATGTGAATTTTATACAGAAGCATCCAGAAATAATCAAGCGTTGAGGAAAACACTTGTTTGAAGGAGAGGGGCATGTTAGGTCCCTATAATACTAGTGTATCCCCTTATTTTTGTTAGTGTAGCCCCCTTATTGTTATTGTTGTACCCTTATATCCCCCATATTGTTATTATTGTGCCCCATTAAATCCATTGTTGTTATTTTTGTGCCCTTACATTATTATTGTTAGGTCGTCTAGGATTATATTGTGACCCCATGCACTCCTATATATAGAAAGGGGTTTTTTTCATTTATATCATCCAGGAATTGTTCATTAATGTAATGTAAATGAGGTTTCCCCCTTGAAGTGGCTTATTTCTAAGGCGTTGATCTCTCTTTTCTTCTATTTTTGGAGTTGGTTTCATAACAATGTCGACATGGAACCATTAATATAGAAACTTCACTTGAAGAAAACACAATTGGTGAAGCCCTCAAAGGAGTAGACATAAACTCCATAGAAGAAGAATGGGAAAAATGTGGCTTGGCATCCATATCTGACAAGAACATACAGAAAATAGAGGGAGCCTACCTCTTACAAGAATAGTTAAAACAAGGTACGATCAAGAAGATACCAGAGGAGTTGGCACACAAAGGAATCTTGGAAAACATGACAGTCGAGCAGTACAAACCCAAAGGACCCAACAGAAAAAGAGGAAGGAAATCCATAGGCCAGCTCCTCCAAGAACTTGGAGCAAGACTACTCAATGAGAGTAGGGTAAGAGCTCTCAACCTAACCCCTCATATTTATCAATGAATTTTATCTCATGGAAAATAAGAGGCATAAATGTTCGAGGAAAAAGAAGAATCCTAAAACACAAACTCATCAAAGAAAAACTAGACATTGTTCTCATCCAAGAGACTAAGATTTCTATGGAGAACCTTCAGACTCTGCAAAGGGACTACTTCAAAAACTACAACTACATTGCCAACTCGATTTGCATTAGGGAAATTTATTCCTTGGAAGAGTTCACTCTATGATCTAACGTCATATTTTGCTTCTAAAATATCAATCTCTATAGTCCTAAGAATCACTAGTTCCAATGATAATAGATGTGTAACGAATATATATGCTCCCCACAAGGTTGTTGAGAGAACCCAAATGCTAACGACGATAATGAAAATCATTGATGCCCTGCCATAAAAAATAATTTCAGGTTATTTTAACATGGTCCTAAAACTTGTAAAAAATAAAGGATGGATTTGCAAGCTGGACAGAGACTCAGAAGTATTCCAAGCGACCATTTACAAGTTTGGTCTGATTGACATTCCATATGTAAATAGCACTTACACTTGGAAAAATAGAAGAGCAAGGGTAAGATAGATTTTCTCTAGGCTAGATCGTTTTATGCTCTCAGAAGCCATATATGTGACCTCATGGAAAATTTAAATGTGCATTCTTCCCTAAATGGGCTCAGATCACTGTCCTATAGCTCTGAGAGTGCACAACTCATATGGTCCCAAAAATGTCCCCTTCCATTTTGAAGCATTCTAGTTTGAGCACCCAAATTTCATTGAGAACCTGAAGGAATGGTGGGAAGGCACACTACCCTAATATGTTACAAGAATGTACCAACTCTAGCAAAATTTAAGGTTCATCAAAAATAAAATCAAATTCTAGAACAAAGAAGTAGACAAAAAAAATAGTTGGAACAAAGCATGGAATATCTCAAGTAAAGAATCATCCACAATGGCATAATTGACCAAATGAAAGAGGAAGAAATGAGCCTCCACAAGAGGTGGGGGGACAAATTTCTACATGAGGAGACTTAAATCTGTTTGCTCAAGTGTGGGTAACACAACTCTTTTTTCTCCCATCACTCCAAGATTCAACATAGGTGAAAGAATTGAATCCTTGGCCTCCAATCTAAAGATGGAATTATTTTCCATACCCATGAGGACATATCGAACAAGTTAAATGATTATTACAAAAAAATCCTAGAGGAGCCCAATGTTGAAAGAACCCATTCAATCAGGGAAATAACTCAAAATATACCTATCATCCTTAACCAGGACCACAATAAAATGCTTCTAAGGGAATTTTCAATGCAAGAATAGGAGGAGGTTGTAATGTTCGTGCCCAATGGGAAATCCCCTGAACCTGATGGATTCATTATTGATTTCTACAAATATTGTTTCCCTTTCTTAAAAGAGGAATTTCATGCACTGGTGGAATATTCCATAATTATCAAAAATGTTTTAAAAGCTCTTAATGCCACCTTCCTCACTCTCATTCCTAAAGAAAAAGGTGTTGAATCTCGAGATCGCTTCTGACCAATTTCCCTGTGAAATGTAATCTAAAAAAATCATCTCTAAGGTCCTAGCCAACATAATCAAATTAGTCCTTCCCCTCCTAATAACTTCCAACCAATCCAGCTATGTCAAGGGCAAATATATTCTGGACAACATTATACTATCTCATGAATTGATTCATTCTCTCAAAACTCAAAATAAGCATGGCATGATGATGCAACTTGACATGTCAAAGGCCTTTGACAAACTAAGTTGGAAATACATGAAATATGTCCTAAAGGCCTATAAATTCAATCAGGTTTGTATAAATTGGATCATGACCATGGTTTCTAGAGCCTTATTCTCCAACGTTATCAATGGATCTCCCTCCAAGCCTTTCTATCCCTCCAGAAGCATAATATAGGGACATCCCATGTCTCCCTTCCTCTTCGCCATTATGGTCGAAGGCCTTAGGAAAAACCTTAGGGAATACAACCTTAATAACTCACTCATTGGCCTCAAGATTCATAATAATTCCCCCTCCTTGAACCATCAATATTTTTTGGATGATAATCTTTTAATGGGAATCCCCACGGTTAAGGAAGAAATTACATTCAAATAAATTATCAATTTTTTTTCAAAGGCCTCAAGCACTTCCACAACATTTAAAATTATAAATTATTATTCTTCAATACCCCCCTAACCATCCAAAGAAACATAACTCTAATTCTTGGTTTCCAAAAATGCTCTCTCCCCTCCAAATATCTGGGAGTTCCTCTCATAGATAAATCCCTCAGAAAATCCAATTGGGAGGACCTCCTCAACAGACTTCACAAAATACTATCCAATTGGACCTTTCGCTCTCTAAATCTAGAAGTTATATTGGTCCTAGTCAAATCAGTTCTACAGGCCATGCCTTTGTATATGTTCTCTGCTTTAGCTTCCCCCTAGTCCATCATCAATGCCATCAGATGCATTCAAAGGAAATTTTTATGGAGGGGATCAAACACAACGAAAAAATTGGCTCTTGTAGCCTGGGATCATGTCTACAAGTCGAAATTCACAGGAGGTTTAGGTCTGAGGGATCCGAACACTCTTGGAAAAGCCCTAGGAGCCAAAACATGGTGGCATTCGTTAGACAACCCGCACACACCATGAGGCATCATTTGAAGGGAAAAATATGCACCTACTCACTCAAATGATGATCTCATTAGGCTTACAGGAGACATCAATTTTTTTGCAAAATGGAATCAAGCTTGTGTGAATAAAGTTATTATTCAAAAGAATATCTTCTAGGAGATTGTTAATGGAGAAAAATGCCTCTTTTGGGAGGATGCTTGGAAACAATTACAAGACTTGAACAAGGACCAGTTTGTGTCGCTTTTCCTTGTCATGCAAGAGAAAGGAAAGTATAATGTTTCTCATTACTGGAATCCCATCACCGAGAATGACAGATGGAGATACTTGTTGGAAGACAAAGACTCGAAACCTATGCCTATCGGTTTCAACTAGAACACCTTTGCCAGTACCATCCATGAAAGACAAATTCAATTTGACAAATGCGAGGATAATCTTAGATGGGGTAAAAAATTAGCATGGATTTTTAATCTCAAAGAAGCCTACGACTATATAACAAACCATGACCAACTTCAACCCCAAAAAAAATGGAAAACAGTATGGGAAAGACAATTGTTACCCAAAATTTCTCTTTTCCTGTGGTTGACCATGCAGGGGAAGATTCTCACATTGGACAATTTTTGGAAAATAGGATTCATGGATCCATCAAGGTGCCCTCTCTATGAATCTAATGAGGAAAAAATTAAACATATTTTGAACACTTGTGATTATTCCAACAGACTTTGGGAGTGGGCTGAGGTTGTTTTCAGAACTTCGGACCAGAATGGGGCTTCTATCC
Organism: Pinus albicaulis; assembly: GCA_034641835.2. Lineage (NCBI taxonomy): Eukaryota > Viridiplantae > Streptophyta > Pinopsida > Pinales > Pinaceae > Pinus > Pinus albicaulis. The sequence goes on along the minus strand of CM076580.1, from coordinate 1,588,533,770 downwards.
TTAGCAATATGGATAATTGGAGACTTACAATTTCCCCATACCCCATGGTTTACAGGGCTTGAATCATTATCCCAGGAACTATATGTTGGGAAGTTTGGAAAGAGAATAATGCTATAACATTCAGAGATGAAAAAAATCTCGAACAATTCCTCCTTACCTCAATTAAGCAGGGGATCCATGAATCGGTCTCCATATCCAAAATGCCAAACTTCAGTGGCCCCTCTCATCCTGCTGATCAAACAATCTTGCAGTTCCTCAAGCTGCACCTTCCTCCTCCAAACAACAAGACTCTAGTGATGGAAAAATTGGATGCTCCCTGTAATTGGTGTCCTCCTGAAAATTACATCCTTAAACTGAATTATGATGGAGCTGCTAAAGGTAATCCCGGAACTATTGGTTTTGGAGGTGCCTTCAGAAACTCAAAAGGGGAGATAATTTGGATATACGCGGGCAGCCTAAGCATTGCCACCAACAAAATAGTGGAAATCCATGCTCTGGAGCATGTTCTTTCCATCGCCAAAGCCCAGGGATTATGCCCTCTCATCATGGAAGGGGATTCGACTCTCGCTACCCTAGCCAGTCGTAAGCTCCAGCAAGGCATGGTAGTCACCAAAGTTACGGACAACTGGATGCTTAGGAAGAACCTTTATCGCATCAACCAACACGTTTGAGAGCTGAGTGGGCTCCACTTCTAGGTCATTAGAAGGGAGGCTAATAGACTGGATGATAGGTTGGATAATGAAGGTACAACTAGAAGCACTAGATTATGTTCCCTTGCATGGAGGGACCTAGGGGAAGGTCCTCCCTGCCGGGAGTGTGATGCCTTAAATAACAAGGAAAACAAATCATGAGAGAACCTCAACTTTGAGGATGCCAGTCATACTCTCATACAAGATCAGTACAATATCCCCATCTCATCATTATGAACTCCTCCACTAGCAGCATTCCCAATTATTCGTATGAGGAAAGGAAATCCTAGATCACAATGACCTTTAGGATCGCTACCCACCTGACCCCTTAACCAGTACCATTTATCTCTTTCTCATGATTTCTCTATATCTTTCTCTAACCATAATCAATGGAAAATTCAATGTTGCCTATTTACCTCCTACCTCGGCCGCCTACTCCTCCTATGAATACCCTGGCCTGCTTGCATCTCCTCACTATTCTCTTCACCCTCGATCTTTTATTTCCTTTATCCTCCTCTCACATGTTCTATATTTTTCTCCTAAATCCCCTCCCATCAACATGGCCCCTTGACGTGTTTCAGCCCCTGCCCCTCACCGTGGTCTAGGTCGTACAAATGAAATATGGGATAATCCTAGTATGAAACCCCAAAATCACTCTAAGTCTTTAACTAGGAGAGTTGCCCTCAATTTCAATGTCTTTGTCGCCCCTGAAACCCAAGAGCAGATCCATAATTTTGAGCTCCATGCGCATAGCATCAGAAGGCTTGTGACCATTGAGGAGGTGGATGATCAATGGGAATGGACACCCGACCTCAACCTTACCAGGACTAGGGATAACTTATACAGCATCACCATAGAGCTCTCTTGGCAGCTCAAAAAAATGCTCGACCTCGCACTTCAGGAACAAACTACTTCCAAATCCCTGAAAGGAAAGTTAGACATGTTGAATGACAAGTTTGCATTATATGTGGAATCAGTACATCACCATCATTTCGTCACCAAGGATTCGCCCCACTATGGGTTACTGAAGCGCTGCATCGCCACCATGCAGGACAGTGATGGGGGAACTCAAAGCATAAAGAGCTGAGACAACCAACACTTCCACCAGCCACCAACCTACTAAGGAAGCCCCAGCTGGTATTACTTCCGAGAAGCCAGAGGAAAATCCTTCACACGACCAAGCTTATTGATTTTTTTCATGTTTATGGCGCTCTCTGTGATTTGGGTTCTCACTGTGCTATGGGTTCTCATTGATTTTCAGTCTAGTCTTGGTCCAATAATCCCGCTGCATGTTTTTATTGGGCTAGACTCTCTCTATGTCACCTTTCAGCCCAGAAGAAGGGGCTTCTTTTGTAAATTTTGTAAGAACATCAAAAGGAAACTCTATATATGGTGTATGAGCTATGCGTTTGAGACACCCCATTCCGACTGTAATTACCATCTTTTGATATAATATAAAATTTCTTATTCACAAAAAAAAAAAAAAAAAAAAATTGGGTCATATATGAATGTCTTTAAACTTTTTTGCACCATATGACATGATTTTCCCATCAAGATTAACATTTTGTAAATTTCAATTCTTAAATAAACTATTTAGAATTAAAATAATCACATAAAAGCTAACAAGACTTGGAGCTACCTATTGAATTCCATTTAGTTATATGTATTAATATAATTTTATAAATGTAATATATTTTTTGAAATAAAGCTCTTAATGTAAGTAAAGACATATCTTTTACAAAAATAATTAAAATTAATTGATAAAGGGTTTTAAGTGGTTTATTTAAATCACATGGAAAATCATGTGTCATACATAAATGACTTTTGATACATATTTAATATCCAAAATCAATATCTTAATGATAATTTATTAGTAGTTACATTAAGTATTTAATAATTAAAGAGCATGGGGAATTATATAAATTTCCACTAAATTTCATAAGTTGTGTTTCACATTTATTTCTTCCCCATTAAAAATTATTATAATTTTCTCCTCTTGGTGAAAGTAATGGTCAATCATGGTTTTTCGTACAATTGGTTGGCACTATTAGATTAGGAATATTATTGGTTTTTTACGATGTTGAAAAAGAGAGGTCAGTATCCAGACTACCATCATGTGTAGTAATTTTTGAAAACCCTTGCCTCCACTACCTACTTGTCTAGGTATATTGGTTCTCAAAGGCCACTAATTCTTGTTTACTTCAATTTGTGAGAGTGTGCATCATAATGAAATGGCTTGAATACCCATTTAAGAACTCTCATTTGATGTACTTGGATTTGAGTGGAGATAGATCAAAGGTACCCAACCTTCTTGAAATACCTAGATCAATAGTGCCTAGCTTTTATAGTGGATGTATGGATTCTATGAAGATGAATGATCATATCCTCATTAGTCACTGCATAAAGGCATGAAGAGGTAGGAAACTTAGCACAAAAACATTTTACTAAGTTTATAGTAGACTAGTTTCAATGAAATGAAAGGGAGGCACCTCCTTGCCACTTACACTAAGATCCTCACATCACCATTATTCAATCAACAACTCCCTTGCAGGTTGTGGGAAAGGGGGTTAGAGTCGCCCGACAATTCAAACATCAATTACTCTAGTCTGTTATCCATAACTATATTATGTTTCTTGGATGTTATAAATACTAATATGATTTACCTTAAATCAATTGCTTCTAAGAGTTTTCTTTCACACTTCTATTGTGCAAAATTCAAATCCAGAGGGGGGTAGATTGTGTATTCCTTCGTAGACTTAGAAGTCAAATTGATGCATGGAGGTGGGGCCCATGTCCAACAAACAAGGGGGTCTCATACACCAATTTGGTGTCTAGTTTGGCCGTGACGTTAAAATTGGATAATAAATATAATAATTGTATCTACCAACCCCATGTTTGACCCATTCATGGTCTCTAATTGGTTTGACATTCTTAAAATTATTTGTATCCTAAATTAAGTTAATATGGTGATTTAAAAAAGAATGAATGTTGTTGAAGGCCTTGAAATAGAATTTTTCCAAATTTAATGAAGTATCTGTTAGATCTTATGCATCAAAGAGATCTAGTCACTCGATTGCAGCGCATCGCGGATACTTCATGCAATCAGTTTTGTCATTATTTTAATTCTTCATCAGAATCTGAGAAGCAAGAGTTTTCCTTTCCAAATTAATATTTCCATCCATCCTTGGGTTGATCCAATCTTCTTCGTGCAAACTCAGCTTATAGATTTGATCAATTTCATCATCAACACGCACAGGTTGTGTGTATCTTGCTCCTTCTGCAGGATCTAGGGGAATGATGACTTTGGTTCCATTGATTTCAAACTCCATCATTATTTTCTTCAAGCTTAAGACACCATCCATATCAATAGCCCAATCTAATACCAATAACACAGGATAAGGATTTTTATCATCCACAATTGTTATAACCTCAAAGTCTACAAGCACCTTAACACCTTCAATACTGACTACGACCTACCACAACCTTCCTAATGGAATGGTTTTCTGTTTATTTTTCATGCATAGTTGAATGGTAGACCATTCCAGCTTGGGTTCTCCCATGCACCGCCAGGTTTACTTAGCTAGGACATTTGTATCAGACCCCAGATCTAAAATAACTTGATCCATCTCATAAGCACCAATCTGAGCGTTCATGCGCATCTCTCACTCCGTCCTCTTCTTATTATTATAAATTTTGTTGACAGCTCTTTGTTTTTTCAATGATTGTTCCTTTTATGCATAGTTATCTATTAGAGCCCGAAGGTTCTCTACTACCTTTTTGTTGCACAGTAACTTAATGAAAGCTTGTAAAAATGGCTTAATTTCTTAATCTACCCCTACCTCCTTTGTGGGTCTACCTAATCTTGATGCACTTCCTTCTGCAAACTCCTTTCGCGCTTTAATAAAAGTCTCCTTTGCACATTGTAAATCAAATCCATCTTTGTTCTCAGGTGCCTTACAAATCCAAAGGTCAGTATTCAACTTCTTTCCCTTATCCTCATTAGTGGCTACATTGCTCCTAGTGACCACATTCATGCTAGGATCTTCTTCAGGGGTTTCTACTCTGACCATCTAAATATTCTGGGTTGGAGTCTGCATATTTTTCTCCTCCATCTTACCAATTAAAATGGGGAAATATTCTATCACATGGTCAAACTATCTATAATACCTACATGTCAGATTTTGACAGATGCACGCATAATGACCAACATCTTCATGGTTGTAGCAAATAACCCACCCCATTCCTCGACTAGTTGATCCACCTCCTTGTCCTCGTCCTCTGCCCTGAAATCCACCGCACCTAGAGGGGGATACTGGTGAGGTAGGTTCGGCCTGCATTCTATATATTTCAGTATTTTCCAACATCATATCATAAGTTCGACAATGTTGTTCATCATGTCCCATTGAAAAATAGAATCTACAAAACAGTTGCTTCAGTTAAGGATGATATTTTCTGACCCTTGGGTAGAAATATGTTTCATGCAATCCTGCAACTTGACATATTGTGCACCATATTGTGATGTTCAGTGTGCTAGATCCTCCAGCATTCAGATAATTATTGAAGACAGTACAATGATCTTTATGGCATCCAACAACTTTACATTTTATGCACCAGACCTTTGTGCTTACCTTCTTGCCCTTATCTTTGCACAAATTATGAATCTCCAAATGCATTGCTTCCAACTGATTTTGAATTTGTTGAATTCCCAGCGCAACAGGTTTTGGGGTAGGTTCTAATTTCATCACAATCTCCATAGCCTCAGCCTACGTGAAAATATTTTGTTGGCCCAATCGTTGGCGCAGATGTGGGAGTAGCATAGTAATAAACCACTCCTTGTGTTGGGTATCATCGATAGTGAATCCACCATCTCTAATAGTTTTCTTTAGCCTCTTATCTTCCTCCCACACAGATTCATTTACCTCCTAATGAATCTCTTTCATTTTTGTAACAAATTGTGCATATGACTTAGGATTATTGAATTGTTCTTTTAAGGCATCTTTCACTTCATCGAGAGTGGCATTAGGGTTTTCTTAGACATATATGATATACCAATCCAATGCATGATCTTGGAAAGCAGTGACTAATTGCACTTTCTTAATATCATCATTGTTAACCTGCTGAGCTCTTCATACAGCATTATTCACAAACCAAAAGTGCTCAATATCTTCATTCCAATACCTCTTAAAGTAGGTAGCTTCATCGACGCGGCCATATCTTCACCTGGGAGAGGCAGAGGTGGGGGATGAGATGGACTGCGTGGTGGAGTGGGCGCTTTGTGAGATGAGTTTAGAAGTGGAGTGGATGGGATCTGAAATATGTTCAAGGCTCTTTTATCTTTCTAGCTTTATGAAACTTCTTCTCGAGATACTTCCTCCTGTTCAGACTGCGCAGATTCATTAGAGCTATCAGTCTCTGGTTCACTGTCACTATCATATCTATGCTTGAGAGGGCTATAAATATATCATTTATATGGTTCTTCACGGTAAAGTCTTCCACTACGCATAGTCGGGCCTCTTTAGGATGTTCACGCAATATGTTGACACAGAGAGCCATTTTCACATAATATCATATTCAACAATAATTTCAAAGAGCGCAGGAACTTACCTCTCGGACCCTTCAAAAATCTCCTTTCTGCTTTGAAATATGACACAAACTGATCAATGGAACATTCAGTCACAAATCCTTCAAAGACATGATCGATCTAATGATCTATCACACAGGTGATCTTATTGTCTGTCTTTTCTAATTTCTGAATCAATTCAATATTCCACTTAGTGACTGCGTCGTCCTTTGCGCAGGTATTAAATTCAGTCAATCAGAACACCACTCCTACAATTCAGTTGTGAGGAGAAAAAGGAGATATCGTGAAATTTTGTATAGATGTACTTCTAAACCCACTTTTCAACATACATCTTAGAACTTATATTTTCTTGGATTGTGAATTCAAAGATATTTCTATCTAGCCAATCTTTCAATTCATTCCACGAAGGGTGCCACAACATAAAATCTCCCTCAAAATGATCCCAGTCCTAGAAACAGAACCATTTATTCACTTGAGGGGTCTTGACCCAGGTTCAGAGTTTATCGTGTAACCAAAAAACCCTCTAACTACTAGCCCTATCGGCAATGACCTGCTTACGCAGATCAAAGTCTCACCCGAAGAAGTATGGGGGGTGTTGGAACCAGGTTTCTACACCCTGAGGAAGAAAATAATGTGGTGGCCCTAAACAGGTTGATTGCAGAACTTATACATATCGGAAACAGATGCATGCAATTACAAAAAAATACACAGATAATGCATAAACAAATAGATTGCATATCACTTCATCGTAGATGTACAAGAACAGAACCAGATCTATGTAATGTGCAATAACTTAAGAATATTTATCCATGTATTCAACCATCAATATATATTCATGCATAAATAACAGATCTACTTGCGAAGATACAATTAATCATAACAGAAGTAAGCGATCTCAAAGAAAAACCAATAAAAACATAACACAATGCATAACACAATTGCTTCACAAAAAATAGTCTCTATATTAGATTCCAAAATTTCAGTACAACATACTTTTCCCTTAAAATTACCCTTCCGTGCACACAGCGAGCAAGAGCCTTTCTACCCATAATCCAGACTTACAAAATTGTATCACATACTTTCTTACATCAAAATATCATATCAACTCTTAATTCTTACTTAGACTTGATCTATCTATTTATATCCATCTTAGCGCGCAGATACTATGGTCTCAAACCATGGTTTGAGGCCCACAGCTTACCCTTAAAACCCTTTTACATAAAAGAGGGACTTTGACCCGCCCCAAATCCCCTTGACCTTTCTACGTAGCATGCATATGAAAAAATATATGAAAATATACTAAAAAATGTACCCCAGGGGACCCCACTCCAACACTTGTTATTAACAATCTTAGGACCACTCTCCTTTCACCTCCAGTTCCCCCAGGAAAAATATCCTTCAATTATTTATCATGTTAGATGGCTTCTTTTTCCAAAATAAGCCATGCAAATGTGAAAGGCAAAGGTAACTAAGATTTTGGATGTGAGTAAGATATTAGCGATAGGGATATGCTAACAGTGGCATTATAGCTGAGCAAACTCGTTCTCATTTTGACCGAGCAGGTAGCAGTTTTAAATTCCAACAGGTCACAACGTCAATTTCCAAACCATAGACAATAATTTCAATTGGATAATATATAACTTCTTTGGGAAACAGAGCACATAGGGAGGTTAGAGATAGACCTAGAGAAATTGAAGAAATAATACTCTCACAAGCCCTCATTCGAAATAATTAGGAAAGTGATATGGGGAAAAATCATGAATACCATGGACAGATATTGGAGACATTTTGAATTCATTCAAGATATGATCGAGAATATGATAAGATCACATAGGGAGATACAAGCCATTAAAGAAAATATTGGAGATTCATCTTTCAAGGCTAAATTCATCATAGACTTCATGAATCAGATACCAAAAGAGGAGATCACAAGGGTGAACCTGTATTGAATGGGTGACTAGATATAAAAAATTAATGAGGAAACATGGACTGATGATAATGGTTAAAGAAGAAGTAAATATCTTAACAGAGGAGGTGGAAGGTTTCAAAAAAAGTGTAAGATGCTCTATCGAAAAAAAATTACAACTTTATTTAATGAGGAGGGGAACGTGTCTCCCAAAGAATCCTTCATGAGACTCTTGGTTTCAATCAAGGGAGGTCATAGAGGCCTCATAAGAGAAAATGACATACTTATAAAAGATAGATCCTAAAGTTATATAATTACCACTATGAAATATTGTTCCTACTCAAGAATATATTTAGAGAAAGAGGCAAAATCAAATATGAGGACATTATGATCTTAGAAAGATCCATTATCAAGGCTTGGTCATGTGACATCCCACATAGCAAGGAATGAAAGACCTTAATGGACTTGTATGAATAGGATCTCCAATAAGGATTTGCATCAGAGTCTCAAGCAATATCAGAAGAGCCCAGTTCCAACGCTAGGAGCTCAACACACCAGATGAAACTCCAACAATCAACACTAACCTCAATGCTTGCTTCAATTTTAATACAGTTGTTGGTAGATGAAATTACCAGCATAGGAACCACCACTTGTGACACTCCCACAGCCATCGTCGATAGGGGACCTGTTATCACTCCGTAATTTTGGAGGTTGCAGAGTAAATTATAGATGTAACTGTTAGTTCCTCGTAATTTGTTAGATTGGAAATACCAAATGTACAAGGGTAAAATCAAACCAGTATTTGGAGTCCTAGGACCTAGCCTTCCTAGACTCAGAGAGGTCTCTCTCTATGTTTGTGTAAACGATGTGAACTTGATTGATTTTAGGGTTTTGATTTTAGGCTAGTTATTAGGTTTAGGGTTTGTTTGTTTGTTTGTTAGGTTGGGTAGGTTTTCAAGAAAAATAGATAGAGTGGGAGAGGTTTAAACCATTGCGCTATGGAGTCTGCAAAATGTATTTAAGGGTACAACAATAGGTCAAGAGTGTCTCGAAGGGCAAGTATAACAAAGCCAAATGGATCTAAAAGCTTATGTGAGTGAAGTGAACATTAAATTGTGAACATAGTAGGTACAAAGGGCAGTTAAGAATCCTTTGTCAAATAATTTAACAAGAATGGCCTTTAAGATTACTATGCATAAAGAAATAACCAAATACAGGGCATACCAATAACTTCTTTGACCAAACCCTAGCAAGTAAGCACTAAGACAACAATCCAATGAATCATAGAAAGCAAGAAACTTGTAAGTCTTTTAGTGATTTCGCCTTCAAGCAAAGAAAACATTTAAGATAAACATATAGTAGAGATCAAAGAGTAGGGAACTACTAATTTCTTTAATCAAACTACAAAGACCTCCAAATCAACCATTTAAGATGAACAGAAGGGCATGGAAAATCATAAACCTCTTTAGCTAAACCTAATTAGCAATACTTCAAAGCAAAGACCTTAAAAACAATGTTTAAGTTACATCAAAGAGCAGGGCTAACCATGAACTACTTTGACATTGGCTTCATCAAATCATCTTTAAGATAAACAAGCATAAGTATAACTAGAGAGCATTCAAGGATTCTCTAATCTGACCTAGTAGAGGAAAACATACAAGCAATAGAGAGAAAACAGAGCTAAGGTGCGTCTAAACAACATTTCTTAGCTCAAAAATTTCTGACCTACTGCATGAGAAAGATGAAACAAAATGATAACATTAGAAAACAAGAACTAAATAAGAAACACATCACCATTAACTATGTTCATGAATCCTGCAAGTGAGCTTGCTCCATTGTCATGCACATCAAGACATCTACAAAAACCAAAGCCAATTTCTCCAATCTTCAAGTATATGATATTTCTTCTCAATAATCATCCAACATGTAAAATGAGGCCTCCATGTAGTATTTAACTAGCAAGGAGGACCAAAACCCTAACTAGGGTTTCCAAAATGTCATTAATACATCATAAATGCTATTTTTTTCCCAAGAGACCATGCAAGGCCCAAGGCACAAAATATCTAAGCTAATAAATGCAAAATAACTTCAAACATAAATTTTGAGCTAACTAGGAGTGATTTGCCTCAAAATTCCTCAAAAATATATTTTTTCCATAAATTTTTGTATTTTTTTACTTTGTAGGCAAGGGCACAGCACTGAGGTCCAAGGGCGCAGCACCAGGCCAAGGGTGCAGCGCCTGCACTAGGAAAACTTACTTGTTTTGAAGCTGAGATTTGGAATCCTTCACGGTGTCAAAATGAGCTCCATGATAGCTCATTGGAAATCTTGTCTAGTCTAGTTTCCAAAAATACCTTTAGTTTCCTGATTGGAGTCCATTTACCTGCTCAAAAACACATTTTCCCAAGATTGTTCGGGGCGCAGCGCCAGTGCTGAAAAGAGGGCAAAATGGTGAATGTTTGCTTGTTTTTGGCACTTTTGGAGGACCAGTTTTGCTCCAAATGAGCTAAAATATTTTATGGGTGATTTCCTTGACCTGATGAACATGAAAATGTAAACCATTCCTCCATTGAGTGACCAAAAAAAGAGCGCATCACCAGCATTGGGAAAAATTGCTTGTATTGTAGCTAAGATTTGGAGGCCTTCCCAGTGTCCAAATGAGCCCCATGTAGCTCATTGGAAAGCTTGTCCAGTTTAGTTTCCAAAACTACCTTTATTTTCCTGATTGGAGTCCATTTACCTTCTCAAAAACACATTCTCCAAAGACTTCTCAGGGCGCAGCGCCAGTGCTGAAAAGATGGCAGAATCGTGAAAGTTTGCTTTTTTTGGCACTTTTGGAGGACCATTTTTGCTCCAAATGAGCTGAATGTTTTTGGGTAATTTCCTTGACCTGATTAACTTGAAAATGTAAGCCATTTTTCCATTTAGTATCCCAAAAAAGAGCGCAGTGCCAACACTAGGAAAATTTCCTGTTTTGTAGCTGAGATTTGGAGGCCTTCCCGATGTCCAAGTGAGCTCCATGATAGCTCATTGGAAAGCTTGTATAGTATAGTTTCCAAAAAAAAAAATAGTTTTAAAAATGGACTCCTTTTACCTGCCCAAAAACTCATTCTCCCAAGATTTCTCAGGGTGCAATGCCAGCTCTGAAAATAGGGCAGAAAGGTGATTTTTTTGGGTTGTTTTGGCACTTTTGGAGGACCAGTTTTGCTCCAAATGAGCTGAAATTTTATGTGAGTGATCTCCTTGGAAATATGAACATGAAAATTACAGCCATTCATTCATTGAGTGCCCCAAAAAATAGCACAGTGCCAGTGGCGATGCACCCTTGGCCCTCCAAAACTGTAATAAAAATTTCCAAAAACTCAAAAAGATGTCAAAATTTGGATTTGCTTGTTAATAACTCCTCTAATCTGCTTTGTCTCTTTTATTTTCATTTTTTCCTTTGGATTTGTCTTTAATATCTTTGGGTTTGTGCCTTTAAAACTGATTTTCCTGCTAACCTTTGTTTTAAGCCTCTAAGTCTGATTTTCTTTTACTGTTCGCTTCATCTTTTGAGTGAATTTGAGCTTGGAATACTTATAAGGTAGTGAAATTTGCCTCCATATGTATTTAGACTGATCATTTTCATCCTTAACACTTTTAATCTACATGTCTCTCTACCTCATTTCTCTTTGTCTTACTTCTATTTGACCCATGTCATCACCTTATCTGCTATGTGCTTCATCATTATTTGCCTCATTGTCCTCATTGCTTTTATGACTGCTATCATCACTGCCCACATCATCATTGATTTATTCTTCATTTACATTTACCTCACTGATATCTTGGTTTACTGACCTATTTCCATCATCATTACTGCTCTCTGAATTATCACTGCCAACATCATCACTGCTGATCTCTGCCTCATTGTTGCCTTCTTCATTGCTTGATTCATTATTTCCCTCTCCCTCATTGACATTAGATTGATCATTTTCACCTTCCTCATTGTTTTATTAATTATTGGCATTTGCCTCATTGACATTTTCCTTCTCCTCCTCTACCATTGCCTTCCTCTCTTGACATTTTGAACTCAGCCTTTGAGAAACCTTAGGACTGCAAATGGAAATGGAATGAAGAGATGGTGATGAAAAAGGTAGCTCTGCAAGTGAATGAGATGAGTGAATGAGGGTATAGGTGTATGAGAGTGAGTGAGGGGCTAAAAATCAATGACAACCCTCTACTGATATGATTAAAATCTATTTTGAAACACTAGAGGTTGATGTGCAATTGAGGTAAATGACGGCAATGGAATGTCAACCTTTCTTGCAAGTGAAGGGATTGAGTTTTATGTCAAGCTTGGATAGATGAAAAACCTTGAACCAATGCAAACACCCCTTTTCTAACTGATACTCTTTATAAGCAGATGAAGTAGTGATAAAATCAGTGATTTCAAGTCCAATCCTAGGGTTTCTTCTTATGGTATAAAATTATTTCCATTAAATGATGAAAAAATACTTAAAAATGTGTTTATGGCATTCACTTACCTCTATTAGAGCTTTAGAAAACCTTGGAGGAAACTTGAAAGGACTCTGAAGTGGTCTGAGGGGTTACTTTTCTTAGGAATACCTCCTAGCCAAGGGCGCAATGCCAGTGCCAAGGGTGCAGTGCTCAATCCCAAGCGTGCAACACCTTTTTGCAGAGGGCATCTAGAGGCCTTCCCGGCATCCAAATTGGACCCATGATAGCTTGTTGGAAATCTTATCCTGTCTACTTTCCAAATAAACTTCTTCTTCTTCTTCTTCTTCTTCTTCTTTTTCTGATTGGAGTTTATTTGACCTATCAAACGTTAATTCTCTCAAGACTGGTTAATAAGTTCTAAATGATGGTGCAGAAATGCAGAGTGAAGGTGCAGGCAACTTTTGGAGGTCTTCCTCAACTCCACATTTAACTCATGATAACGCATTGGAAATATCTTCCAGTCTAGTTGCTATTTGACCCATCAAGCAAGTCATTTGGACACTCAAGCTATGAGAAAACCAGATTTTCCCAAGGTCACTCCAGAAGTGCAGCCATTCTACTGTGACGCCAGTCTTTTTGATATTGCTCCCAAACCATGATACCTATGTAAAATATGAAGGATATTTTTCTTCTTGGACATATGATGGACAAAAACCTCTCTCGTGTTTGTCAAATTCATCTATGTTTGGTCAAAAACACAATTTGAATAGAAACTAGCCTTGTGTGCTTCCTCCATGTCATTTTCTGCAAGTGATCCTTGTTTGGCACTCTGCTTGGGCCATCAAGCTCAAAAACCCTATTTTCCTCAAGACCAAGTGGTTCTCTTTCTTCTCTTGTAATTTGTCTTCATTAAGGACCAGACCATCTACCTTATCAAATCCTTCAGCTGATGGACCTCTTAACACTCCTACAGAAATGTTAAAATCTTAACATTTTCCTCATGTGGAAACTCTGAAACTGAATGGATATTCTTTATTTGGAACTCTTTAGGTTTTTATTGAGTAACTATGTGCTAACCTTCTATTACATCTATGCCAGCTTCTTATCAAAGGAGAAGAGTGTTTGAAACACCAATGATGACTTTAAGACATATGAAACCCTAATTGACCTAGTGGGGGGTTCTTTGACCATGATCTTGACTGAAAATAGGCTTGGAGGATTCAAGTTAAAAAAAAGTATTTGTCAAAGTGCTGTATTGAAGATCCAAAATCCAATGTACTTGATTTCTCTAAAGAGCCTACAGAGATAGTTTTGAGACCATCAATGCTTGGGGAACCTGGAGAATATGGGAATGAGTAGGCTATGAGAAATCCTATAGGGAAAGTGGAGTTATGGGAAAGGGAAAAACAGATTAATGAGGTCATAGGTGTGAAAAAAGGATGGAGATGAGTGACACAAGCCCATAAGGAGTCTTTTTAGGAGTGGCAGGGTGACCATGAAATGGCAAGGTTGATAGAATAGTGAAAAAAATTCTATAAGGATAGTGAAGGCAGTGAGATTTCTAAAACTCACAATGTTCAAAGAATATTGTTTTTTAGAAATCTAGAACCAATCTATAGTCATCTACAACTAGCGAAAAAAATAGATGACTAACAATGGCTCCACTTGGGGAGGGCAGCTCCTTTTCAGGAAGTGCCAAGAACCTCATAGTTCAGATCTCTGAGTTTTGAATATCAATACCTTACTTGTACTTGGAAGATCCCTCTTCCTTCATTTGTTGATTTCACTCTTTTGAAGCTATGATCTCAAAAATCTAAAAAAACACGGTTGCTTCAATATCATTTCTACCTACCCATCACACTTTGCCTAACATTTTGTTTTCCTTCTGGGTGCACTTGGATTGGCAAACCCTTGACACCATTTTTCTTTTTAAAGCATAAAAACTATCTACTTCTACCCTTATCACTTCCAAGAGTTCATATTAGGCTAATGAACTCTCTTATTCTCTATCTAGTCTACTTATCTGTCAAGATTAAACTGTTTGAAAGATTTTATTCTCTAACCTACTAACATAAAATTTAAAACATGATCAAACCAAGTTTAAGAAATCTGATTTGTCATGGGCTGTGGCATTTTGGAAAAGTTGCACACAAACTTTATTTTTGTACAAATGAAAACTATAAACTTGAGGGTTGTGATTCAGAATTGGTTATGCATCCCTCTCATTTCTCTTTGGTTCGGATTTAAGCTTTGGGAACCAACATCTTTTCCTAATCGAACCTTTTGACAATCCAATTTTACATGGTTTGGAAAATGCTCTTTCACTAACCTATTAGCAGAAATTTAAAACATATTTAATCATGATTAGGTTGCATGACTAAACAAGACTCTTCTTTTTCAACAAGTAGTGGCATTTAGGCTTGCACACTTTCAACAATACTCTTTTTTGGTATGGGGTTGTACCTATTCTTTTTCTTGCCTTATTTTTCTTCTTTCTCTGTTTTTGTGTTTCATTTTTCATTTTTTTTTTCAGTCAAAACAATCTAACACTAAGAGATGCTCATAGTGTTAAGATTATTTGCATGCCTATCTATTCTAATCTAATGAAATTAATGCTTCCCTAAATGATGAAATAATTTCAGTGCAGCCAGTTGAGCAGTAGTAAAAATGGGTGAACAACTTGACTACTTGTCGGAGGAAACAACAGCATACCTTGATTATGTGTATCTATAACCAAAGTTATCATATATATTGGAAAATTCTGATGTATTTTATTATTGTAAAGAATCCATGTCTGGAAACTTGATCTAATAAGGACTTTCATGTAATCTGCATAGGATCAATGAAAGCGTGATGTAATATTTTTTATTTCATGCCTTTCATGACTGGTTGGTCATCTGTATCCCAAATGTCAACTCTGAAAACCTCATCTTCAGTCGAGTTATTGAAAGAAAAATCATCTTTAGCCTATTTTTCATGATAATCTTATTTGGCAGCCTCATAATGTTCTACTATGTTGTTCTCCAGTATTCTTGATATGCCTTGGCTGAGTGAAATGGATTCTGCTTGCAGGCCTTTTTTAGGGTAATTCTCTGGTAATAGGTCCTCTTGAGGAGGTATCTCAGCCTCAACATCAATCTGTTATATAGATTTTGTATGAGAAAATGCATTAGTAGATAGGTCAGCAGTAGAACAAATAGAAATTTTTTCCTTATATAAAATTTTAGAGGTTGGATGCATGTTTAGGATCTGATTGATTTCTTCCTGAGTTAGAGGAGGAATTTTCATTTTTCCTTGGATAGAAACACAATTTTTCTCTTTCTCTTGTGAAGTTTGTTCATGAGGTTGAAGGTCTTCTTTGTTGTTCATAACAATACCCAAAGAATGCTGAATTTTTATTGTATTAATTTTGTCTTTGATGAACTAAAATGAAGCATAACAAAAAGGTAAATACCCTTCCCTTTCCCCCAAAATTTCTACACTTTCTTCTTCACTCTCATAGCTTATTTGTATTTGCTAATCACTATATTGGAGCTGTTGAAAATGACTGTCTTTGTCCCACAAAATAGTTACGAATTTTTCTATAGTGTTAGTTTGAGTCTGGAGAACATAATCATCATCATATTGATCATACTTGGGTAGCTCATTCACAGGAGGAATGTCATCCAATATGCACACTAGATCAGCAGATTGCTCCACCATATGTTGACCTATAAGTTTATTTTCTGATCTATGAAGTTGGGATTAAAGGGAGAGTGCTTATGGCCAATAGATTCTTTTTTAGCAACCTGAAATGAATCAAAGCATAAGGGTAGAGACTCAAAAGGTGTTGGCTCATCGTCCATTTCTAGTTCTATAATCCCAGTAGCCACACCAAGATGACTCAATGGGACAACTTGTGGATTTCAAAAAGGGTTTGTATCATCGTTTTCTTCCCTGATTGATTCTTTAGAGCATTCCTCCTTGTTTCTATTTGCAATTTGCTTCTAATGCTCTCTTAATAGTGAAGCACAAGATGTAGGAAGGCATATAGTACTTACTTGACAACTTTCTACATCTTCTTCTTTGCAACCTTTCTCAGCCAGTATGTTTTGATAGTTATCTTTGCATTGAAATGACTAATTTTGTTCTTCCCAAGAAAATAGTACTATCTATTTTGAATAATCAACTTCAACCTCAACCTTGTACTCTTCCTCTTTCTTGCTAATCATATACATTATTTTGTTGACTGGATTTGTTAATATCTCTAGATTTTTCTTTGGAGATAGCAGTTGCTCTTTATCTACTTCAACCTCCTTTATTGCTTTTAACTTTGCCTCTTTGTTCAGGATGTTGTATTCTACATCAATTTCCATATTTTTCATTTCTTCTAGGTTTGTACGGTCCCTTTCTCTTAACTGGAATGCCATATTTGGGTTAAAGGCATCTAGGTAGTGCAAGAGAGCCCATCCTGGGGGTGGCTTTATCTTAGTAGGAATAGAATGGTATACCCTATTGAACCTGGTTGAAAAGTGTTGCATTGTCTCCCCTGTCTGTCTTTTTAAATGGTTGTATTCCTCCATGATGAGAAAAATATTTCCCATGACCACCCACCTATCTAGGAAGACTTGAGTGAATTGATGAAAATTGTGGATGCTTGTAGCTGGAAGGTATTTAAACCAACTCTTAAATTTTCCTTGTAATGATAACGCAAAAATTCTAATACGCATATCATATTCTCCTAATTCAAATAGGTCAAGTAAATCCTCAAGATTTTGAATGTGTTTTTCAACGGTGATATTTGTGTATCTGTATCTTCTACTTCTATGGTCACTTTTCCTTTATCAACTAGATTTATCTTAGGCTTTTTATTGTATATGTGTTTAAACCTAGTTTCAGTTGTTGTCTCATTAGTGTAGGTGCCTTCTTCTCTACCTCTTTTAGTAGCTTGATATCCTTGGTTTACAGTTTGCAAGGTGTGACTAGTATCACCCTGTTTAACTGCTTCTACCAAGGTATTTTCTACCCACTCTATTTGATTGACATATTGTTCGATCTCTGGTATTTTATCATGAATATAAGGTGTTGGTTTTCACTTAACCCTCATTTTTCTTAGTATTCCTTGTGGATCATAATTACATGAGAAGCTTTCTTCAAATTTTTACTCAAGTAATTGTTTTGTTGTTTCTTGTCTTGCATCTCTGTGATTACAAATAAAAGGTCCCACCTGATTCTTCAACTTAAATTGGGTCTTCTTTATGGCTGCTAGGAAGTTGATAGAATCAGAATTTAGGATTTTCCTAATATACTCCAAGACAAAAACTCTCATTGGCACATACTTAGGTAGTTTATAGGGTAAAATATTTGACCCAAAAACTCTGATTCTTGTATGTCTTTTATATAAGTACCAATATCCAGTTCTAGTGTGCTCTGATAGCTATAGAACTTTCTTTATTTCATCATTGATTCTTGGTTGTACTGTGTTTGTCAACATGTTTGTTAATGGATGAATAAAGTAATTTGTAAACTCTGCATAAGTGAACTCTGTGGACCCTTTTCTAATCAAAGAAGTCCAAAATATGACTGAAAGTGGGTTTTCTTCAATATCAAGCTTCTGAAGTGTTATAGGGAACCTGTCTGCTTTGAAATATAAGAACATGTGGAAAAGAAAGGATGTATGTCTAAATACTCCTTCAGTTGGAAATTTAACAAGATGATCATGGATATTATCAGCTATGTATTCAACATAATTGAAAATGACATAAGGAGGTTGTCCTGGTGCAAAGGTAGATAGAAAACCTAGGATTGACTCATCTGTAAAATACCCTAGGATAAATGACAACATGGAGATTACATGCCTAGATCATTCAGGAAATTTTGAAGTAGAATAAGGAGGGTTAATCTATGGAATTTCAACATGTAAAGGCATGAACACTTGAAAAATATGAAACCTTTTGGGAAAATCTAGACCAATGTACAACTTTGTGAGTGCTTCTATTGATAAAGGAATAGATTTAGGATCAGGTTTGAGTTGTAGCATCTAGTTTATTGACTCAGCATTAATTGTAAAGAATACTTCTTTATTTTCATTTACCAGTGCTCTTTGTTCCAGTGAATAATAGGTCTGACACTACCTAATAACCTTTGGGCATTGATGAGTGAGTGGAACAACATATTTGGGTAGGTTTGACTCCCAAATTTGGACTTCTTCAACTTGATCCAATGACTTTTCATAACTCTAGCAGTGGAGGTCTAACAGGTTAAATTCAACCACTGCGTCTATTATTTTATTATCCACATCTGCTAAAGGTGTATGTTCAATGTCTACAACATGAGGTTGTAGAGGATTTACAATAATTACAGTCTTGGAGGACATGGCTGGAATTTTTTTTGACATTTTTAGGCTTTCTGGATAACTGAAAACTCTGTATTTTGGCTTTTTGAACTCTTCTGTAAGATTAAATTGTTTACAAAAGTGTTTTTTATTCTAAGAGAGGTTCTTTGGATAAAAATAGGAAAAACTTGGTTTTATTTTGAATTTGACTCTTCAATTTTGGCTTTAAAATTGATCTTCAGACTCTCACAGGTTTAGGAAATGATAAAACAAGGGTTTTATCTTATTTTTGGATAATTCTGGACTAAAACTAGTTCAAATTGGGCACAGAAGGGTTGGGGTTACCTGCAAAGGATTTCTGGGTAAATTCAAAGTCTTATAAGGTCCACAAAGGATAAATAAATATAATTTTTCCTTTAAAAACTGTATGAAATATTGAAACAGGGTTTATCAGGGTTTTCACAATTAATTCATTCTTTTGCAGGCAAATACAAGGTTTTTCAGTCTTTGTGTTGTGCAACGAGATAGTTTTAATGTTAAAAAACTTTTTTTTAAAATATAAAACCATTGTTTTATTTGATTAGCGGGGTATGTAATAGCATGGTGTATAAAACATTAACACGTGCTTTATAACCATTGGAAGTGGGATTTAATTTATATGACAATATAACCTTCAACCTATGGGGAATGAGCGGGGTTTATATTTCGCATATGGGTAATATAAAACCATAGGTTAAAGTTTAATAAATGGGTTTATGGGATATTTAAATAAATTAATTAATAAAAATATATGGGAAGGGGTATTTATAAGGGTTTAATACATTATGTTAATGATTAATATGAAATGAGATAAAAATGAATGAAAATACACAAAATTAAACTAAGTGTAAAATAGGCATTTTAGTATAAAATTTTCCCATTTTGATATTTACACATAAACTTAGGTTAAAATGTATTTTGTGGGTTTTTTGAGTGTTTTTGGATGAAATGAAATTAATTAAGGGGGATTTTACTTTTTCTAAGAAAAGAGATGTTTTACTTACGAAAAGGGATCATAGTTTTGGAAAAGGGTGAATATGCTGCTGAAATGAGTTTTCATGTACGGAATCCAATATTTTTAACCAATCAGTTACTAAGCCTTAGGTCCGGTCCCAACAGAAGTCAGAGTAATGCTCTGAGCCTCTTTAACTGAAGGTTTAGAATACTGGATCAATGTGGGGGATGGGAAATTAGTAATTTTCTCGATGATGCTTTATTACATGCCTTGCACAATTGTTTTCTACCTACCCATTTTTATTCTAACATTTTTACTTCATTTGCATTGGTGCATTTAAGCTTGCAACCCTAAATCCATTTTTCTTTCAAAGCGTAAAAACTATCTAAGTCTAACCTTATTTCATCCGAGGGCTCAGATTAAACTGTTGAGCTCCTAATTTATTCTCTAATTATCTACTGATTTGTCAAGTTTAAATTGTTTTACATGTCTTTATTCTCTATTTAAAACATGAAATTCAAAGCATGAAAAGTTAAGATTAAACTATTTAATTGATCATGGCTTATGGAATTTTGAACAATCTGCACATAATCATTATTCTTGCAGTAAAAGTACATAGTAGTGGCATTTTGACTTGCTCACATTCATGTGTTATTTTAATCTATTTTTTCTTTTGGGGTCTACTTTTATTCTTTTTTATCTTTTATTTTCAAAGTCCTTTGATCTTTCTTTTAGGACTTTTACCCTCTTTTCATTTTTTTATTATTTCCAAATATGGGAAAACAACTTGCAGAAAGCAAGTTATGTACATATTTACAAGACTATCGAAGTCAATTCAAAAATTATGAACCTTATTATTATAGGACCCTAACAGTGGCTCCACATGGGGATGGCATTTCCTAGTGAAATGTCAGAACTTTATGACTAGTAGCCTTTGAATTTTGACTAAGATGAACTTGAAAAATGTCTTCTGATCTCTGTAATTATTCATACTTATGATATTTTACCTCTCAAAGCTTAGGCCTTTCTCTTTGGGCTTCAAATTTGTTAGAAAAACATCCAATCCAATCTAAAATCTTCAATGTTTATGTACAATGGTCAAAGTAAATGAAACTACTATTTGGTATCTCTGAGGAGTAGTAGTGCTTCAGTTTTCTGCCATTTACTGGTCCATCTAACATATCTGATCCATCCATTTCTTTTAGAAAGAAAGCATTGTTACCTCTGTAACCATAAATAACATAAGGTCCTTTCAATAGAAAATCAAATTTTCCATGTTTACCTTTATCTTCTCTTCTTGAACCCCATTTTAACACTTTGTCTCCAATGTAGAAATCATCTTATTTACTCTTTTTGTCAAAAAATTTCTTTATCTTATCTTGGATAACTTGAGATTTAATATAAACCTCTTCTCTTGTTTGTTGCAAGTGAATGGTTTGATTAATCCTTCTTTGAATGTCATTTATTTCAACTTGTAATTCTTGGATAATCTTCATTACTGGTACTCCTAAGGAATATGGGAAAACAACATCCATTCCATAGACAAGCTGGTAAGGGGATGTACCAATAGATTTTTTAGTTGTAAGTCTATCTGCCCATAAGGCATTGACTAACTTCTTGTTCCAAGTCTTTTTGTAATCTTCTAGTAACTTCTTGATGATGTTTACAAGGCTCTTATTTGAAGATTCAACAATGCCATTAACTTGTGGGTAATATGCAGTAGAATGGCCTAGGGTAATGTCATATTTATGGAAAAATTCAATCATATTTTTAGATTTGAATGCAAGTGCATTGTCAGTAATTATCTTTTGGGGACATACAAATCTTGAAAGTATGTTTCTTTCTAAAAATGAGATAATGACAGTGTCTGTGGCTTGCCTAGAGGGTGTGGCTTCAATCCACTTAGTAAAATAGTCAGTGGTTGTCAAAATCCACTTGTGTTGGGCTGATGATGGGGGGTGAATTTCACCAATGAAGTCAAGACCCCATTGTTGAAATGGAATTTTTGTTTAGATGGGTTTTAATGGCAGGGGTAACATCTTTTTCTTACCCTCAAATATTTGACACTTGTGGCAGGAGGTCACATACCTTTTTACATCTGGAAACAAAGTAGGCAAGTAAAAACCAGCTCTCAGGATTTTGTCTGCAGTAGTCTTCCAGTAGAGATGTCTGTTGAAGTATAAAAGGTATCTTTTTAACACCTATTTATCCTACATTAATTATCAATCTGGGAACGAATTTTTGTTTCAAGAGTGTACTCTGTTTGAGACTGCAATTTAGCTAAGAGTAATGCTATGAAATATGTAGTACAGTATTCTAAATGCAAGATTAAACGGATGCTTGAAAAAGAAATCTAATTACAATAACATGAATTCAAATGCTCTTAAAATCTATCTATTCACTCAACAACCATCAATCGAGGATACAGTAGCAATAACTCATTCCTCTAGAAATTGATGCAATTGAAATCAAACTGAAACAAGACAATCAATCTGGGAACGTGGAAGCAATAACTAATATTCTCTACAGTTGACAGTCTTGTGTTAAAGCAATTAAGGAGAAATAGCAATTGAACTAAAGCCGCTATTGAAATTAAACTAAGAAAGCTCTTTGAAAGCAAACTCTTTGCAGTCTGTTAACTAATGAATTGGAAATGAACAGCACACTGAAATCAAACAGCAATGTAACTGAATAACCAACTGAAACTAGAAGAATCGAACAACAAATCTAAATAGCAGATCTTTAACTTAATGAAATCAAACAGCAATTCTATTAAACACCAAAACCCTGTCGATAGCAAACGTTGTTAAATAATAATCGACATGAACAGCAATCCAACAGAATAGCAATTAATTGGAACAGGACATCTAATGCTGAACATCAATGCTCTGAAAGGTTTAACAAGATGATTAATACAGGAATTAAAGTCCTTACTGAAACGGAACGACAATGTGATTCATTAACATAATGAAATCAATCAATAATTCAATGGAAAACTAATTAACTTGCAAGTGTAATGAGAACAACCATAAACTATCACACGACAATAATTGAAAGGTAATGATACAACCAGCAGATCGATCCACCAGGGTCGGGCCCTCAACCACCGGTGAAACGCCGCTGGGCTTTACTCCAGGGTTAAGAAATTAAACAGCAACGAACTCTTGTATTAATCAGGCATGAATAATGTTTACAAACAGTTCGTACTCTCTTAACAAGAGTTGATGCACAATTCTAAAAATTACAACAAGGAAAGTCTTCCCCATGGCAATACATGCTTCTCCTTTTATAATCAGAAAGAGGAGAAATTAAATAGTAAATATGATCTCTCATAACAAAATTGGATTGTCCCTAACTAATTTATCAACAAGAAAATATAGTTCCATCAATCTTTCAACAAGATCAAGTCGAATTTGGATTTGCAACTGAGATAATTTGGAGGACCACAACAGTAAATCTAAAATATTGTGCTCAATGAACCTTGTGTTTCTCTCAATATAGGCCGAATTTTGGCAAACCATTCTTTGATAAAGTTAATTTGGTCTGTTCTAGACAAAACCCATGTTCCGGATTTTCCAAATTCTTCTCCATTTGCCCAGAATATCAACCGCAAAACTGTCACTTATTATTCTAGCGAATTTCTGAGTTGGAATATTTGATGATGATCTGGGGATCAAATATCCAATCTGGAAAATATCTTGGAGGCTAAAATGGTGAGTGATGTTACAAAATATATTAATAAACCATCATTGATAAAATTATGCATAATAATCATCAATTTATTAAAAATAAAGGAGAAGAAATAATATTTATCCATAAGAGCATAAATAATATAAAATGGATTTATATGATAAATTATGATAAATTACATGATAAAAAAGAGTAGAAATGGATGAAATAAGTGTTAAAAAGTGGTCATATTCATAGCCCAACAATGTCCTCCACAGTCACTTGCATGAAAATATTTTAATACTTTTTCAACTTCTTCTTTTAACAAACAATTTAATAAAATCCCACTATGATCTTTCCAAAAAAGTACATTGTCTAATATACAAAATCTTACTGACTTTAGCTTTAAGAATCTAGCTTTTGTTCTTGATAATCTAGGAGGAGCTTGTAAGTTTAGTAATACAAATATGATATCTGCATTCCATGGTGAATCTGAAAAGGCTTCATTGATCTCTGGAGTCGCCATCTCTTCCTGATCATCTACTTGGGAAATAAAATTTATGTCTAAGGCATGACAATTTGATTCGACCATGAGTTTGGCTAAACCTTGACCTTTTATAAGTTTTGTGGGTTTTATCTCTATGTCATATTCTAAAATTGTGGCAATCCACTTAACTCTTCTACCAACAGGACCATCCTAAGTTAGAATGTCTTTTACTACTGCATTTGGGACATAGGAAATGATGTGAGAATAGAGAATGTACACTCTGAAATATTTAATGGCCTTTACCAAAGCTAGGGCTTGTTTCTCCATGATATTATATTTAAAAGTGGCATCTCTAAGTGTTATCCTAAATAAAGCTATGGGTTGTTCATAAACCTAGTCATTTTTCTGCAGTAATGGTGTGCTCTGAAGCAAAGAAGAAAATGATGAAATCCTTTTTAAAGTCGGGACTTATAAGGACTAGGGTTTTCGTTAAGGCTTGTTTGATGGATTCAAATGATTGTTTGGCCTCAATAGTCCATTTAATAATTGAATCTTTTTTCAGAATATTATTGAGTTCTCTAATTATTTCAGCTAAATTGGAGATGAATATTCTTAAAATTTAATTTTTCCTAGAAAAGCTTGTAACTCTTTTATGTTTCTTGGAGGACTAATGTTAAGAATTGCTTCTATTCTTGCAGGGTCTATTCTAATTCCTTCCTTAGATATTATGTATCCTAGTAACTTACCTTCTTCTAATCCAAATAAGGTTTTCTTAGGGTTTAATGAGATACCAAAATTTCTGCATTTAATAAATACTTGTCTAAGATGATCTAAGTGTTCATAATCAGTCTTAGAAAATACAGTAATGTCATCTAAGTAAATCACCAAGAATTCATGAATTTATTTTGCAAAGACTATATCCATAGCTCTTTGAAAGGTAGCCCCTGCATTCATTAAACAAAAAGGCATTTTTACATACATAAAAGTGCCCCAAGGAGTAGTAAAAGTTGTTTTGGCTTGATCCTCTGGTTGGACAAAAATTAGGTTGTATCCTGAAAATCCATCTAAAAGTGAAATCCTAGAAGAACCAACTACCCTTTGTAAAATATGATCCATATTTGGTAAAGGATAATTATCTTTTAAGGATAATTTGTTTAGATTCCTAAAATCAACACATAATCTAATCTCTCCTGTCATTTTTCTGGTTGAAACTAAAGTATAAACCCAATCAAAATATCTGATTGGTGAGATTATCTGTGCATCATACATTCTTTTTACCTCTTTTTCAATCAAATGCATCAAAACAGGGTTGATCCTTCTTAACTTTTGTTTAAAAGGCTTTTGATCTTCTTTTATAGGGATTTTATGTTGAATTATGCTGGTGTCATAGGATTTTAAGTCATCGTAACTCCAAGCAAAAACATCTTGAAATTCCTTAAAAAGAGAAATTTTTTTTTTTTTCTTGCTGAGGTAAGGCTTTGGAAAGCTTGATCATTTTCAGTTTTAACTCTGTGCTAATGTTACATTCCTCAATATCAGATCTAAGTGGCTCCATTTTGGGTTTTCTAGCAACATCGTTTGAGTCAAATAAATCTTCTAAAGGAGTTAAACCTTTTGGTAAGAAATTATCTTTGGGATTTAATATATCATATTCATCATCAATAATTATCATCAATTTCTACTCTTTCTAAGTTATCTATATCTGGTTGACTAAATTTAGTAGGTCTAGCAAAATTTACTTTATTTACATCTGTATTATTCAAATCAATCTCACTGTCTAAATCCTAATCTAATGTATAATCTGTATCTATTTTACAATTCTGAAATTCACCTTCATTATTCATAAAATGGTAAATCTGTTGGCCTTGTGAGAAAATTTGCCAATATTTGAGGTTATTTGGAATTATTGGTCTGTGTTTTACTTCTGCAGTAAATTTATGATTGGGCTGAAAGGGTAAATTACATGTACTAGCAAAAGTTGCTAAGGAGTGTTCCTGTATGTTTTTCTTTCTTGGGATTGCAGAAAAATTACATTCCAACAATTCATCTATCAAATCTAATACAGTTTCTCTATATCGGCCTAATCTAGGATTGTAAACATAATATTCTCCATTTATATGTTTTACAATCAACTCTGAATCTCCCATTATTGATATTCTTTTGCCTCCTAAGTTTCTGATAATATGGAGTCCTAAAATGAGGGCTTCATACTCAGCCATATTGTTGGTATATTTAAAATTCAGTCTGAAAGCATGGCCTTCTGCATGATTTTTTTCAATATTAGTTATCCAAACTCCTGCTCCTGCTCCTAGTTTGTTTACTGATCCATCAAAATCTAAATGCCATAAAGATTCATGAAAGATATTATCATTGTTTTGTACTTTCTTTTTTCCTTTTAGTTCAGTTTTGATTTCATTATTAGTTTCAAAGTTACATAAGAAGAATGAATCTAGGTCAGTAGGTGTAGTGTAAGTTGGGTAATTTATTGATCTTTCTGCACTACTCACCATATATTTCATTAATTTTTCCCTATATAATTTCTTTGGTTGACCAAAAACTGATATAGTACCATATGACATGTCCAATTGTAGAGATCCCTGTAATTTTTCTCCCCATGAGTGAGATAATAACATTCCATATTTGGGTGGGATATCAGCTACTACAATGTCCATGAGTATACTCTTACCAGGATATTGAACTAATGTGACACACAAATCTTTAATTAAACCTAGGAATTTAACTTTGCTTGAATCAAATGAAAATAAATCTTTGTAAGGCCTTGTAATGTCTAATTTTAGGGTTTCCATTATTTCTTTTGGCATTAGATTGTGGGAAGCCCTTGAATCTGACATTGTATTGTGCAAAATTTGGTCATGAATAGTTAAACTGATGTAAAATGGAGGAACGACTCCATCTTGATGCTTTCAATTTACATCAGGGCCAAAAATCAACTCTGGTTGATTATCATTCAAGTTTATAGAGTCTTCTACATCATTCATGTTTAATGTTTCAGTGATAGTTGTTTTATACAAATCATGCTTTACCAATTTTGTCAAAGGAATTGGTATTTTTAACTTTACAATTTCATTTTGTATATTGAATGAACGTTGTGATTTACTAATTTGAATTAACTCTTCCTTAGTAACTGTAGTTTGAGTGGGTTTATCTTGTTTTTCTACAGTTATATTTTCATTTTCTGTTTGAGCTTTTTGTGTTTTACTGCTCCCAGTTTTCTTTTCAGGAGTGGTTTGAGAAGCAGTAGATGTTTTTTCAGATTTTGAATTATCAGAAGCTGTTTTTACAGTGGCAGCTTTTGGATCTACTGATTTTGGATCAGCAGTGGATGTTCTGGACTCTAAGTTTGTTGTTTTAGCAGAATTATTTGTTTTAACAGCAACAGATTTTTGTGAATCCTTTGTTGTTTAATCAAATTCATCTGTTATGTCAACAATCTTAGGACTTGGTGAAATTTTAGAGCTAGAAAATTTTTGGGATGAATTAGTGTTTTGCCTATTTTCCCTAGGGAGACTTTGTAGAACTTTTGTTGTTGGGGCTTCTACTCTTTTCTTATTTTTAATTTGTGTAGTTTTCTTAGTAGAAGGTTCAGTGTTTTTCTTAATCCTAAGGTTATATTGCTTATGTACTTCGTTTATGGAAAAATCATAACCTTGTTTGTAGTCAAATGATTCACCTGAATCTAATTGAAGTTGTTGGAGTTAAAATAACTCTTGATCTTCTTGTGTGAGAAATATAGTGTTATTATCATCTATTCCCATTAGATTTATGGTATCTGTTAGCGCTCAAATCTACCTCAGGATGAAATGAGGTAAAACTCAAGGCTACATCAAACCACGCTCAGCCTCGTAGCTAGCCCTACGAGGACAGGAGAGGGATATCTCCGTCAATCTCGATAAAATGAGCAATAGGGTGCGAGATGACTTAAGATAGGAGCTGATTTTAGGCTAGTAAAGAGATAGGTAAGTTTGATTTTGATTTTTTGGGTTTTCGCTGGAGAAATGGGGAAAACAAATTTTGGGTCCAGGAATAAGGTCAGACCTTTGCAGAATTCAAGTTGGGGCGAGTTAGGTGATTGTCTTGATGCTTTTTATTGGATATACGGACAGATTAGACCGACGAGGAGCTGAAGAGGGCAAAGAAGAACTTGGATCCTCTCCAAACAGTCGAAAACATGCAAAATTAAACGAATTCAAAGGCAGAGCACTGTTGCAGTCAACTTTTGAAGGTCTTCCTCAACTCCAAATTGAGCTCATGATAGCTCATTGGAAATATCTTTGTGTCTAGTTATCATTTGACTCATCATGCAAGTCATTTAGCCAACCATGCTAGGAGAAATCTTGATTTTCCCAAGGTCACTTCAGAGGTGCATTCAATTCTCCTGAGGCAACGGTATTTTTGACATTTCTCTAAAACCATGATACCTGTGTAAAAATTGAAAGAGGTTTTTCTTCCTTGGCATGTTTTGGACAAAAACCTCTCTCATTTTTCCAAAATCCATCTTTTATTTCTCTGAAAAATCATTTGAGTGAAACTTATCCCGATGTGTGAAACAAGGGATTTTGTCGAAATGAAGCGAAATGAAGGGGATAAGGGGCTTCTAAATTCTTGGGGAAATTTTGGGAAGTAAGGAGGGATGTTAGGAAGCAGGGGAAAGTGGAATCTCAGAGATTGAGTGAGGGGAAGGGGTCCAAAAGGGCAAAACACAGGCCTAGCCTAGAAAATTGCCAAGTTGTGGCAAGAAACTAGGGTTTGTGCAAAAATGAGGAATTTTGGGGATCTCAGTGATGGGAAGTGTTTAATAAGGTATTTTAAGGATAGGGGAAGGTGTGTGAACATCAGGATACAAGTTTTTCCGATGATTTGACCGTCCAAGAGAAATTACCTCCAAAACCCTAGGAGAGGGAAATGGACCTTACCAAGGCACAACTGAAGCATGAACAAGATGTAAAATGACCCAATGGAACTTGACATGATGATGAAAACCCTCTGAATGATGGTACACTCAGCTGAATGGTGACATGGACCGACACTTGGACAACTTTGACAGGAGTGAAAACAAACCCTAGACCTAATGCCTAGTGACCAAATTTTGCTTGAAGACTCTTTGAAATGACAAAATTTGACCTTGACACCTTAAAATCACTTTGTAAGAGCATGTTTGATCACTGAAGGAAAGATGCAAAGGCTGACTCTAACATTGGCTCCAATGGGGATGGTAGCTCCTTGGAGGTGCCAAGAACGACAGATCTTTGGGAGAGCAGACCAGTGCCTTATCCATTGGGCCATGGAATCAAAAACTCAAACTGAAATGCATGACTGAAAACTGATGACTTGATGACACAAATTGAATCTCACTCAACTAAAAACTAACTCGATACTTAAACACAACCGACAAACTAGAAATATGCTCAAAGTAGAGCTTATTCAATACAACCTACTCTAATTGTGCTTTACACCACCCGATCAAGTGTAATGGAACAGCCAATGCAACCATGTAAGCATGATGGCTGCTGTTTGATTCCTTCCCAAATGCTTGCTTATGAACAACGAGAAATAACTACTGAAAGGCAACTCCCATGGAAACTTTGAACCAAGTGGACTGCTGATAAACTTGCAAAGCATAAATTGACTGGATGACTGCAAGAATACTGCGAAAGGATCTTCATAAACATAGCTCTGGTCCAGATAATCTCCATGCCTTGATCTTAAACTTTTCCTCACATCTGCGGTGCTTTTCTTTGGTGACTGCAGCAAGCTGTCAAAAGGATCCTGAAATTCATGAAAAACCAAACTCTGTTGCTGATTCCAGACAGAACAAAAGTCTCCTTCATTAATCTCCTCATATGAATGGAAATCTTGACATGTGTTATGCAATGAACAATCTGTTAAACAAGACAATGAAGGTGACCTTTGAATAAGATTATCATCAACATTATTTTCGGGCACATGGTTAGCTAATGGAGCAGAATTTTTATAACAAAAATCATCCAACACACGAGCAATAGGATCATCAAAAACTTGAGAAGACTGCTGCACTGTATCCCTTGAAACTGTATGACATCCTACTGGTTGTTCCTCTTTTCCTTGAGATATATTACGAATATTCTGCCTTATAAACTGAAATGCCTCGAAACAAAAGGGTATAGAATTTTCCTGCATCATCAAATCATGTATTTCATCTTCCACAACTTCATCTGTAATCTGACCTTCAATTGCATTAGATGGCTGCAAATCTGATGCTACAAGCTGCTCAAAAATCTCGTTATCTGTCCCATCCTCAACATTAACACTGAGAGATTGCTGATTTCCTATGGGCTGCTCATTTGAAGATTTACTATGCAATTTTTTTCTCAAAAACTGAAATGATTCAAAACAAAATGGTACGGAGTCACCTTGTATCATTAAATCATGTGTGCCTACTTCCAAGTCTTCAGCTGCAACTTGACAATCAATGACTTTTAGGGGCTGCAAGTCTGAATATGAGAAGTTTTCGTTGCCCTCAAGACGATCCAGATCAAGACTTGTTGACGTTTGATTTCTGATTGCATAGAAGTTATCTCTAATGAACTGAAACGAATCAAAACAAAAAGGCAAAGATCCTTCACTTACATCAAAATTTTCTGCACTTTCCTCATCATTTCCATAGCTGATATGCATCGGTTGATCACTGTACTCGAGCTGCTGAAAGTGAAATTCCTCCTCGCACAAACTAGCTACTGATTTGTCTGCAAGATTAGCTTCTGTTTGGAGAACATAATCATCATCATACTGATCAAACTGAGGCAATTCATCATCAAACATACACATCATATCAACAGCTCTCTCTTCTTCACAATGATCTATAAAACAATCACTATGACTACTGGGATCAGAAACAAAATGTTTTGGATCAGCAACTTGTTCTTAAATGTCATTTTCATTTTTTGTAGTCATTTTCCACACCATCTCTTCTACTGCATTTACGAAAAGATCAAGCTTTTCCTCTGAAGGTGTCAGCTGCTCTGAAACATTCTTCTTTTCTTCTTCCTTCAACCTTGCCCTCAAGATCAGCAAATGAGCCTCTACATTTACTGCCTTGTTCTACATCTCGTGAAGTGTTGCAATATTCTTTTCTCTCAGCTGAAACTCCATTTCCGGATCAAAGGCACCCGAGTAGTGCAAGAGAGAAGATCTAGGAGAAGGTCTTATATCAACTGGCATCGAAAAATAAACTTGGTTAAATCTGGCAGAAAATTGTTGTACTGTCTCTCCTGGCAATCTTTTCAGCTGGTTATACTCCTCTATAATCAACAAAAAGTTCTATCCGATCATCCACCTGTCAAGGAAAACTTTGACAAACTTCTGGAAATCTGAAATGCTCGCATCAGGCAGGGCTTTAAACCAACTCTTCACTTGGCCTTGCAAAGAAAGAGAAAAAAGTCTGATACTAACATCTTCATCATCAACTTCAAAAAGATCTAGAAAAGTCTCAACATTCTGCACATGTTGCTCAGCGTTGACATTGTTACATTCACCGTCAAATCTTGGTAGATATAGGTCATAATTTGCAGGAAAAGCATGAAGAACAGAAGGAAAAACAAGAGGTTTATACCGATCTGGAATTTTACAAGGTGTAGAGGTATGTACAAGAGCTGCGAAATCAGTTTTCTTTTCTTTAGGCTCATCACTCTGTAGAGAGTCATCATAAGATGTGGGAAAAGTAAGGAGGCCAGGATCAAAGGGAAACTCAGTATTTACACTCTTTGAATAGGTCGAGTGAAGATTTTGATGACCTTTCTCATACAACAAACTTTGAAAAACTTTCAGGATAGCTTCAAGACCAGCAAAGAAGTAATTTACGAGAAAGCAAATTAGAACCTGAATACCATTCCACTTTAGATACCTGAACTTTGTGTAAGATCCTTCCATTTTCTCAGAGAAAGAGTCAGTCCTCCAGACTTTGAATTGGAGTCACCAGGTGAATGATTTCAGCCTTCTTATGTCTGATCGTTGTCCACCATCAACCATCAGATCTGAACTCGATACATGTACTGGGGCAATTTATAAGTTAAGTGTTACGATTACAAGCTAGACCGGAGATCGACTGAAGAAGCGTTTATCTACTATGCACTCGCAGAGCAAGAGCAGTTCGAAGGCTACCTGGTGTGACTTCAGACTCCGTCTGTAGCTTATAAAACAAACAACACTAACAAGAAAACCAGTTCTTCCCCAGTATGGTCGCCACTAGCAATACAGGCATGAGCATATATACCAATCATAAAAGTTCACAAACCCTTCACAAGACTGTCCATATATATTCGAAACCCTTAAGGAATAAATCTGCATATAAATGTAGGGTTTATACATTTCTCTTCAACCAAGGCTTTTTTCCCAACATTAATAACACCACAATCATGCTAAAATTTACTGAGCAACCTTTAGAGACCTACTTGCAAGTCGATGGAGGCGTTTGAGCTCAAAATCGGACGCAAAAAACAAAATTTTTTGGCTCTGTCGCTGTATGGGTAGCGCCCATGCCCAATGGTTAGTGCCCGGAAAGTGGGTAGCGCCCGTGTTAATTAACACTGGCTGTTGGTGTTATGTGGGTAGCGCCCCTTATATGGGTAGCGAGCCTCCTGTATGGGTAGCGCGCTACATAGTGCATTTTGCAGGAGGATTTTGGAGGCCTTCCTGGTGTCCAAACTGAGCGTGTGATAGCTCGTTGGAAAGATCTTGGAGTCTAATTTCCAACCCAAGTGTAATTTTTCAATTTGGACTTCATTTTCCTTGTCAGAAATCAAATCTCCCAAAACTTGTCAAAATGAGCAGAATGAAGCTGCCTCAAGGCAGAGCGCTGTTGCAGTCAACTTTTGAAGGTCTTCCTCAAATCAAAATTGAGCTCATGATAGCTCATTGGAAAAATATTTGTGTCTAGTTATCCTTTGAATCATCAAGCAAGTCATTTAGCCAACCATGCTAGGAGAAATATTGATTTTCCCAAGGTCACTTCAGAGGTGCATTCAATTCTCCTGAGGCAACGGTATTTTTGATATTTCTCTAAAACCATGATACCTGTGTAAAAAGTGAAAGAGGTTTTTCTTCCTTGGGATGTTGTGGACAAAAACCTCTCTCAGTTTTCCAAAATTCATCTTTGATTGCTCTGAAACATCTTTTGAGTGAAACTTATCCCGATGTGTGAAACAAGGGATCTTGTCGAAATGAAGCGAAATGAAGGGGATAAAGGGCTTCTAAATTCTTGGGGAAATTTTTGGAAGTAGGGAGGGATGTTAGGAAGCAAGGGAAAGTGGAATCTCTGAGATTGAGTGAGGGGAAGGGGTCCAAAAGGGCAAAACACAGGCCTAGCCTAGAAAATTGCCAAGTTGTGGCAAGAAACTAGGGTTTGTGCAAAAATGAGGAATTTTGGGGATCTCAGTGATGGGAAGTGTTTAATGAGGTATATTAAGGATAGGGGAAGGTGTTTGAACATCAGGATACAATTTTTTCCGATGATTTGACCGTCCAAGAGAAATTACCTCCA
Organism: Pinus albicaulis; assembly: GCA_034641835.2. Classification (NCBI taxonomy): domain Eukaryota; kingdom Viridiplantae; phylum Streptophyta; class Pinopsida; order Pinales; family Pinaceae; genus Pinus; species Pinus albicaulis. Next base: position 1,588,500,159 of record CM076580.1, on the reverse strand, counting down.
AAACCCTAGGAGAGGGAAATGGACCTTACCAAGGCACAACTGAAGCATGAACAAGATGTAAAATGACCCAATGGAACTTGACATGATGATGAAAACCCTCTGAATTATGGTACACTCAGCTGAATGGTGACATGGACCGACACTTGGACAACTTTGGAAGGGGTGAAAACAAACCCTAGACCTAATGCCTAGTGACCAAATTTTGCTTGAAGACTCTTTGAAATGACAAAATTTGACCTTGACACCTTAAAATCACTTTGTAAGAGCATGTTTGATCACTGGAGGAAAGCTGCAAAGGCTGACTCTAACAGTGTCCTCATCATCATCATTTTTTTGAGAACTTTCAGCATAGTTCTCTTGAAATGGGGGTCTTATTGTCTGATCAGGGGTTGATTCTTTTGATTTTCCTGAATTTGTATTTTTCCTGAAGTTGGGATTCCTAATTTGTTGTTGATTATCCCATTGAGGTCTCCTTTTTATGTTTTCTAATCTATCCATCATTCTCTATAAAGTCTTAGCTAATTGGTCTATTTTTCCATCTGAACTAGAGGTTTCTTCTTTTATGGTTACTCTCCTCTCATTCCTTAATCTAGATTTTCTAGCTAAAATATTTACTTCTACACTAACATCATCTATTTGTATTCTTTCTAAGGTTTCAGCATTTCTCCCCCTCAACTGATAACCCATGTCTGTGTCAAATCCATCAGGGAATTTGAGTAGGACAGAATCAGGAGTGGGTTTGATATTAGTTGGGATTGATTTATAAACACTGTTGTATCTAGTGCAGTAGTCTTGGACTATTTCATTAGGAGCTCTTTTCATTGCATCAAATTCAGATAGTATTTGGAGTGGATTTTTCTTCCTTTACCATTTACTCAAAAATACTCTATGAAAGACTGATAAATCGTCTATACTACCAGCATTAAGACCTTTAAACCATTTTTTAACTTCCCCTGTTAATGTTTGTGCAAAAAGTCTCATTTGTACATCAAAATCATCTATTTCATGAAGCTCAAAGTAATATGTCATTTTATTGATATGTTTTTGGGCAGTGTACTGAGTAGTAGCATCAAATTGGGGTATCTTACCTTGGTAATCCTAAGGCATGTCATGTAACTGTCCTGGAAGGATCAGGGGAGAATACCTGGCAGCCATAGCTTGAATTCTAGCTTGGCTAGGAGGTAGATTAGAAGTGCTTGGGGCTGAACTGGAAGTAGTAGCTGATGCAGTTAAAGAAGTCACTGATGAAACTGGAATAAGATGGTGAACTAGAAAAAGTGGTGGATGAACTAAAGGATAAAGTTTGGGTGCTGGAAAATGAAACTGGAATATATGAAGAACTACTTGGAAATGAGAATTATGTATCTAAATTTGCAGAAGATAAACTAGTGGATGATGTTGATATGGGAGAATATGGAAATAGTATTCTAGGTTGTAAGGCTTGTCTAGGGATAAATGGATCTATAGGTTGGAGTGTGGTGGAAATTCTAGATGATGTAGTGGTATCTAAATGAGAAATAGAAGGCGTAGATGTGTATGCTAATAATTCAGCTAATTCAATAGCTTCATTTATTTCCTTAAGAATATAGTAGCATTTATTTTTTCAAGTTTATCCTGAGCTTTAAATATCTTTGATTCATAATCTGCTAAAATATTTTCCTGCTTTGTCTCAAGGAATGAAATGAAAATAGGATCTATAACAGCAGTTTTAAATCAGTTTCTGATTTACTCTTGAATAAAGAATGTTCAAACTTCAGGTCAAACTATATGTCTTGTAAACTCACTAACTCTTTTGGTAATGAATTGGCTCTATCTAAGGAAATTTTTGCACTTAATCTTCTACTTGTTTATTCTTTTTCCCAATTCTATCTGGATTGTCTACTATAACAGCAGGTTTAGGATCCGGCTTACACCTGGTATAGTAAATTTTTCTAGAAGCCAGAATTACAGTTTTTTATACTCACAACTTTAAAAATAGTCTTAAGGTGAAAGGATGATGTAAATGATTTCCTTTGAGACCTATTTAAGACTGATGATTGGTTAATTCCCCAGTGGAGTCGCCAGTATGTTATCACTCTAATCATTCTCAAGTTGTGAGAAAAATCTTTCAGTAAAAATCACATCCAAATAAATTTGGTCGACGTGTTTCGAACCAGCCAGTGTGGTTCATCATCAGGACTAGATGAAGAAATCTAATCAGGAAACCCAATTAAATAGATATGAAGAGCTCCAACTAGCTGTTGTAAAATAATGGCTAGTTTGACTAAATCTAGGTCATAAAATCATAAAATCAAAAAAATTGAAAAATATCAAAAATAATTTCTTTTATTAAATAATTAAAGTTAATAATTTGAATATTATTTATTTTTAATTTTTCAATATATTCTTGAAGAATAAATAAATATTTACTATTATATATATATATATATATATATATATATATATATATATATATTATTTATTATGATTTATTTTTATTTATTAAAAATAAAAAATAAAAAATAAATAAAATAAATAAATAAATAAATATTTATAAAATGAATTTAATAAATCTATTTTAAATTTTTTTTTAAAAGGATGGGGTTCCTCTTCGCCCTATTGTTAACACCATAGGAGGTCCAACTTATCTGCTCGCTAAATTTCTTACCACTAAGCTTAAACCGCTTGTTGGTCAGACCTCTTCCTTTGTTAAAGACTCTTGGTCTATTATTAATGATTTGAAAGACTTGAAGTTAGACATTGATGATAGGTTTGTTAGTTTTGATGTTGTTTCCTTATACACTTGCATCCCCATTAGGGAAGTTGTTGATGTCATTTCTAGGGTCACTAATCCTGATACTGCTCATCTTGTTGAAATTTGTCTAACCTCGACTTTCTTTAGTTTTGAGGGTGAATTATTTGAACAGACTTGTGGTGTGGCCATGGGTTCCCCCCTTTCTCCTATGGTTGCTAATTTGTTCATGGAAGACTTTGAATCTAGAGCCCTTTCCTCTTCCCTTTTTCAACCTAATCTTTCGAAAAGGTTTGTTGATGACACCTGTGTTGTGTGGCCTCATGGTAAGGAGAAATTGGACCTTTTCTTCTAGCATCTTAATGATCAATCTAACTTCATTAAGTTCACCATGGAAATTGAAGATAATGGTAGCTTACTTTTTCTTGATGTCCTCCTTTCTAGGAATGAAGATGGTTCTTTCTCTCATCAAGTTTTTAGAAAGAAGATGCACACTGAGCAGTATTTACATACTAGTTCTCACCATTTCCTTGCTTAGAAGCTTGGGGTCCTCAGCACCCTAGCTACCAGAGCCTTTAGAATCTCTGATGAACACCACTTTGAAGGTGAAAAGGCTCATCTCCTTAAATTTTTTAATAAAAATGGTTATAGTATAAGTCATTGTCTTAAAGCTTTTCAAAAAGCTGAAAAGGGTCCTAGGGGTAAGAAAGATCCTTACGATCGGTTATCTGGGGTTCACCTTCCGTTTATCCAAGGCACTACGGATAAAATCGCCAGGATCCTAAAGAAATTTAATGTTTCCTCAACGTTCAAACCCTCCCGCACCATTCGAAGTTCACTTAGATCGGTTAAAGACCTGATTTTCCTTAAGGATGGTAAGGGTGTTTACTTGATTCCATGCTCGCGTGGGACACCTTACATTGGTGAAACAGGTCTGTCAATTAATCAAAGAATTAATGAACATGTCGCTGACCTTAAGCATAATAGATCATGCTCCTCAGCCCTAGCAGAGCATGCCAAGAAGACTAATCATCACATTTGCATTGAAGATGCAAAGGTTATTGCGAAGATTGACCATTTCCACCACCGCAAGTTGAGAGAAGCCTTGGAAATCGAAAAGAGGCCGGTTAACCTCAATAGGGACGATGGGTGGATGGTTAGTAGATGTTGGATTCCTGCTCTTCATTCCTAGTTTTTTTTTTTTTTTTTAAATATTTATTTTATTTGCTTATTTATTTATTTATTTATCTATTTATTTTATTTTATTTTTATTTTTATTTTTTTATTATTTTTTATTTTCTTTTTCTTTTTTCTTTTTTCTTCTTTTTCTTTTTTAAATTTAAAATAGATTTATTAAATTCATTTTATAAATATTTATTTATTTATATATTTATTTATTTATTTATTTATTTATTTATTTATTTATTTATTTATTTATTTATTTATTTATTTATTTTTTTAAATAAATAATTTAATTATTATTCTAAAAATAGAAATAAATATATATAATAGTAAATATTTATTTATTCTACAAGAATATATTGAAAAATTAAAAATTAATAATATTCAAATTATTAACTTTAATCATTTAATAAAAGAAATTATTTTTTATATTTTTCAATTTTTTTGATTTTATGATTTTATGACCTAGATTTAGTCAAACTAGTTGTTATTTTACAACAGCTAGTTGGAGCTCTTCGTATCTATTTAGTTGGGTTTCCTGATCAGATTTCTTCATCTAGTCCTGATGATGAACCACACTGGTTGGTTCGAAACACGTCGACCAAATTTATTTGGATGTGATTTTTACCGAAAGATTTTTCTCACAATTTATGGATCACAGAAGCAAAATACCTAGAATTCTCAAGTTGTGAGATTTTAGTTTAAATTCTAAGAACATTAGAGGTAATCACAAACCTTCTTTTAAACTCTAGGATCTAGCCTTCCTAGGGTTCAGAGAGGGCTCTCTCTTTAAGATTTAACTTTGTTTTGATTATAAGATATTAAGCTAGTTATGATTGTGCAAATTGGTTTTGATTTTGTTTGGTTTGGTTTGGTGAGAACAACACACTTAGTGAAATGGATAGTGATAGATTTGTTTGTCCATAGGGCTAAAGAGTCAAAATTCAAGCAGACAAAAATAAGATCAAGGTCAAAAATTCAAACATTTTTAGGGCAAGATAGACAAGTTAGTGAAGATCTTGGAAGGTTGATTGATGAAGTGGTTTGATTGGGGTAAAGAGCAATTAAGGATTCTTTGATCGGGATAAGGAAGGAGTAGACAGAGGTCATTCAAAAGAGGGAGAAATTAAGAGTTCCCTACTCTGGAAATCAGAAGAAAACATAGAAATGATAAACAGTTAAAGACAAGGTGCTTTTAACAAATCTTGTAATAATAGTCCTGATTTATCATTCAAATTTGGAACACATATATGGATGATGTAAAACATAAGAAGATAAACAATGATAGTAGAAATTACTTCAATTCAATTGCTCATCACATGAATCCTGAAATATGATGCTTGATGATTTGATCTAGTCTGCTACTTGAACTTGCTACAAAAAGTCTTCAGGTACAGAAATATTGACTATAGAAATATTCAGCAATTTATTCCACACTAATACTTCAAAAGATGAAGTATATATACAAAAATGGTTTACAAAATATCCTAGAATGTTTCTAGAATTATCTAAGAAAAAGTAAAATATATTTTAAAACAAAATAGGGACAATTGCTTAACAAATCAACAATTTGTCATATTTATCCAAATAAAATGGAAAATTGTTTTGGAATGGGTGCAACTGGGTGCCTTGTTATCCTCTTTGCTGGCACAGATATTTCAAATCTGTTTTGAAATATTATCTTATTTATCTTATACTCTTTAATCTGATACTCTTTACCTCTGATACACTTTAAACTCTGTCAAAACTGCCTTACTACTGTAAAAATTTTGTTTTGACTGTGAAAAAATCAGCAAATTTTTTTAATCTTTTTCTCTGCAATTTGACTTTCACAACAAGTTAGTGAGTGATTCCTAAGATTCATCATCAGGAATTTTTATCTTTTTCAGCTTCGTAAAGTTCTCATATGCCTCAGTGTATCTAAAAAATGTTGGTTTTATGACAAATAAGTGTTTTATCTCATGTTGTAGATAAAACAAGTCTTCAAAACTTCTCTGTAAGACCTTCCCTATATGAATTCCTTGTCCTTCTGTTTTGTCCACCTGCTCTTTTTCATAATTTCTAATATTTTTGTTGTAGTCCTCCTGTGGCATGAGTTTATCATTAATGACCAAAATGTTAGGCAAACCTCTTTGCCTCAAATTTTTAAACTTAACCATAAACTTGGTTATGGTTATGTTCATGTTTTCACATTTTTCTTCTAACTTCTTCATTAAATTATTCTTTAAAATGACTTTCCTTATCTCAAGGATTGTCTCTGTTCTATCAGTAATTTCTATCTCTTCAAGTTCTTTCTTGTTCTTGCTGTTGAGAAATTTGATTAGTTATAGGGCCTGATCAGGTTTGGCACCTAGTTCATCTTTTGTTTTCTTAATCTCTTATTGTGTTGCCTTTAGTAAATCTCTATGCTCATAGATTACCTGGATTGATGGCCAAACATCATTGATGGCTTCAATGATTTTACTCCATAACAGATTCTTTACATAAGACATTGGCTCTTTTAAGGTTAAATCCTTTTGGAGATTCTTCAATTCAACATTTAACCTATTAACCCTTTGTTCATGAGTTTTGGCATTGATTTGGGCTATCTTTTTAGTGTATTCAAGATTTTCAATTTGTTGATCTCATTGGTTTGAAGTGACATTTCTTCCATGGCTTTAACTAGTTTACTAGCCTCATCAGAATGTTGAGTTGTTGTAGTAGAGGATTTTGTGGCCGAAGTAGTGGATGAGGTTACTGGCACTGCAGTAGCCAGTGGTACTTTTGGTGCCAAATCTTCTGCCATAGTTGAAGGCATAGCTGTAGTAACCATGGGAATTACTGTAGGAGATTCCTGTGCTTTTGTAGTTTCTCTTTCATGGACAAGCTTTTTCATTTGGATTTCCATTTCTTTTATCTGTCTTGTTAATTGTAAAATCAATTTCATCACATTATCTTTATGGTTTTCATCTTGAACTATTTCTTTGGCTTGTGGATGTTCAGTTGGTAGAAGTTTGAGCTATTTCCTCAATGCTGCAATATCAACATTCTTTTTCTTCACTAACTCTTCTGTAGCTTTGACATTGGTAGGATCATATCCTACTTGGATAACCAACTCTTCGAAAGACTTAATCCTAAGATATTTAGCATATGAGGAAGCCTTGTCAACTTTCATTTGATCTCTCATGTTTATTATTGTATTCTGAAGCTTTTGGACACTCATAGCCTTTGTAGTAACGATAGAATATAGCATCTCAGAAGTTTTCCTATGAAATTCAATTTGATCTAGTGCATGGATACTTCCTGTTGGCACTTCAAGATCAACTTTCTTGTAATCTGCAACTGTCTTGGGAGTCCTGACTGTTGGTTGAAGAACTAACATAATCAACTTCGTATTTGAATAATCAATAGCTAATAAAATTATGTTATGAATTCCTGGTGTTTGTTTCAAATACTAAGAATAAATCTCATTTTTTATTTCTTCATTATTTGTCTTAATCTCCTTATATTTTTCGCTAATGTCAAGATCTTTCTCTTCTGTTGGCTGTGAGGAGGATGCCTCCATACTCTACAGTTTCTCTATGACCTATGTATTGGAATTATCAGGATGTTCTTCATTTAGAATCTCTGTGACTGGCTCATTTGTAATGACTGTAGTAGTGTTTGTATGTGTCTCTAGAATATCTATATCTTCTAATTCTATGGTCACTTTTCCTTTATCAACTGAATTGATCTTAGGATTTTTATTGTATCTGAGTTTAAACCTAGTTTCAGTTGTTGTCTCAGTAGTGTAGGTACCTTCTTCTCTACCTCTTTTAGTATTTTTATCTCCTTGGTTTACAGTTTGCAAGGTGTGACTAGTATCACCCTATTTAACTGCTTCTACCAAGGTATTTTCTAGCCACTCTGTTTGATTGACATATTGTTCGATCTCTGGTCTTTTCCGAGGAATATAAGGTGTCAGATTTCACTTAACCCTCATTTTGCTTAGAATTCCTTGTGGATCATAATTCCATGAGAAGCATTCTTCAAATCCGTACTCAAGCAATTGTTGTATTGCTTCTTGTCATGCATCTCTGTGATTACAAATAAAAGGTCCCACCTGATTATTCAACTTAAATTGGGTCTTCTTTTTTGCTGCTAGGAAATTAGTAGAATCAGAATTTAGGATTTTCTTGATATAATTCAAGGAAAAAACTCTCCATGGCACATACTTAGGTAGTTTATAGGGTAAAATATTTGACCCAAAAACTTTGATTTCTGTATGTTTTTTATATAAGTACCAATATCCAGTTCCACTGTGCTCTGATAGTTGTAGAACTTTCTTTATTTCATCACTGATTCTTGGTTGTACTATGTTTGTCAACATGTTTATTAATGGATGAATAAAGCAATTTGTAAACTCTTCAGAAGTGAACTCTATGGACACTTTTCTGATCAAAGAAGTCCAAAAGATGACTGAAAGTGGGTTTTCTTCAATATCAAGATTTTGAAGTGTTATAGGGAACTTTTCTGCTTGGAAATATAAGAACATATGGAAAATAAAGGATGTACATCTAAACACTCTTTCAATTGGAAATTTAACAAGCTGATCATGGATATTATCAGCTATGTATTCAGCATAATTGAAAATGACAGAAGGAGGTTCTCCTGGTGCAAAGGTAGATAGAAAACCTAGGATTGACGCATCTGTATGCTCATCTGTAAAATACCCTAGGATAAATGACAACATGGAGATGACATGCCTAAATCCTTCAAGAAATTTTGAAGTAGAACAAGGAGGGTTAATCTGTGGAATTTCAACATGTAAAGGCATGAACACTTGAAAAAGCTAAAACCTTTTGGGAGAATCTAGACCAGTGTACAAATTTTTGAGTTCTTCTATTGATAAAGGAACAACTTTGGGATCAGGTTTGAGTTGTAGCATCTGGTTTATTGACTCAGAAGTAATTGTAAACAATACTTCTTCATTTGAATTTACCATTGCTCTTTGTTCAGGTGAATAATAGGTCTCACACAACCTAATAACCTCTGGCATTGATGAGTGAGTGGAACAACATATTTGGGTAGTTTTGACTCCCAAATTTGGACTTCTTCAACTTGATCCAATGACTTTTCATATCTCTAGCAGTGGAGGTCTAACAGGTTAAATTCAACCATTGGGTCTGCTATTTTATAATTCACATATGCAAAAGGTGTATGTTCAATGTCTACAACAGGAGGTTGTAGAGGATTTACAATAATTTCAGTCTTGGAGGACATGGCTGGATTTGATTTTGACATTTTTAGGCTTTCTAGATAACTGAACACTATGTATTTTGGCTTTTTGAACTCTTCTGTAAGATTAAATTGTTTACAGACGTGTTTTTTGTTCTAACGGAGATTCTTTGGATAAAAATAGGCACAAATTGGTTTTCTTTTGAATTTAACTCTTCAATTTTGGCTTTAAAATTGATCTTCAGACTCTCACAGGTTTAGGAAATGATAAAACAAGGGTTTTATCTGATTTTTGGATAATTCTGGATTGAAACTGGTTCAAATTGGGCACAGAAGGGTTGGGGTTACCTGCAAAGGATTTCTAGGTAAATTCAAGTCTTATAAGGTCCGCAAAGGATAAATAAATTCAATTTTTCCTTTAAAAACCATATGCAATATTAAAATAGGGTTTATCAGGGTTTTCACAATTAATTCATTCTTTTTCAGGCAAATACAGGGTTTTTCCATGGATAAATGGGCTTTAATAGTTTTAATTCTTTCATAAAAATCCTTTCAAATTCTAGACAGGTCATTTTTTGTGAGGAATACTTGTTTGTGCAGGTATTTTGGTCTTTAACTAGTTTTCGAGGTGTCAAACAGGCATCGAATAGCTTTGAAGGTTTCTGGAAGTCGGACTGAAGCTTCCAGTAGTCTTCGACAACAACTGTGGTGGCTTTCTGGCTTCTTTGAGCGTAAAATCAGTGTATAGGTCTTCTTTTCTTCAATCGGGATGGATAAACGTATTAAAAATGCAGAAAAGAGTTTTATTAGCGCAAATGGAAGGTTTATATAATGTTTCTAGGTTTAATGCGAATTAACCTTAAATGTAGGTCATATCAAAAAAGAGGGCAGTTTGGCACGTGAAGGTAGAAAACCATAGGCGGTTATCCCATAGGTTTTGGGCGGTATATGGTATTGTATGATCGAATGCGATCCATTGATATTTGGCCACGTGGAGGAGAGATAAGGGTGGAAAACAACCCATTTCGTGCAGTTCGAAATGGCTGTTGATCGTGCAGTTTAAAATGCGATATGTATTGGTGGTTTTCGGATCTGAGGGGGTTAATGCGAATGGTGAAGATTCAGTTTAGAAGTTGATCGGCAATGGGATATGGGGCCCGAGCTTTGTGTTGTGCGATGGGATAGTTTTAATGTTAAAAAACCTTTTTTTAATATAAAACCATTGTTTTATTTGATTGGCGGGGTATGTAATAGCATGGCGTATAAAACATTAACAAGTGTTTTATAACCATTGAAGCAAGATTTAATTTATATGACAATATAACGTTCAACCTATGGGGAATGGGTAGGTTTTATATTTCGCACATGGGCAATATAAAACCATAGGTTAAAGTTTAATAAATGGGTTTGTGGGATATTTAAATAAAGAAATTAATAAGCATATATGGGAAGGGGTATTTATAAGGGTTTAATACATTATGTTAATGATTAATATGAAATGAGATAAAAAAGAATGAAAATACATAAAATTAAACTAAGTGTAAAATAGGCATTTTAGTATAAAATTTTCCCATTTTGATATTTACACATAAACTTAGGATAAAATGTATTTTGTGGGTTTTTTGAGTTTTTTTGGATGAAATGAAATTAATTAAGGGGGATTTTAATTTTTCTAAGCAAAGAGGTGTTTTACTTAGGAAAAGGGATTATAGTTTGGGAAAAGGGTGAATATGTTGATGAAATGAGTTTTCATGTAGAGAAGCCAATATTTTTAACCAATCAATTATTAAGCCTTGGGTTCGGTCCCAACAGAAGTCAGAGAAATGCTCTGAGCCTCTTTAACTAAAGGTTTAGAATACTGGATCAATGTGGGGGAGGGGAAATTAGTAATTTTCCCGATGATGCTTTATTACATGCTTTGCACAACTGCTTTCTACCTACCCATTTGTATTCTAACATTTTTACTTCATTTTCATGGGTGCATTTAAGCTTGCAACCCTAAATACATTTTTCTTTCAAAGCATAAAAACTATCTAAGTCTAACCTTATTTCATCCGAGGGCTCAGATTAAACTATCGAGCTCCTCATATATTCTCTAATTATCTATTGATTTGTCAAATTTAAACTGTTTGACATATCTTTATTCTCTATCTTAAACATGAATTTCAAAGCATGAAAAGTCAAGATTAAACTATTTAACTGATCATGGATTATGGCATTTTGAACAATCTTCACATAATCATTATTCTTGCAGTAAAAGTGAATGCTATTGGCATTTTGACTTGCTCACTTTCATGTCTTATTTTAATCTCTTTTTTATTTTGGGGTTTACTTTTATTATTTTTTTATCTTTTCTTTTCAAAGTCCTTTGGTCTTTCTTTTAGGACTTTTACCCTCTTTTCATTTTTTTATTATTATCAAATATGGGAAAACAACTTGCAGAAAGAAAGGTATGTATATATTTACAATAATATCAAAGTCAATTCAAAAATTATGAACCCTATTATAATAGGACCCTAACAGGAGGTAAAACTAGAGGCTTCTATCTGTCTGGGATATTTGTGGGTATAGGTAGTGCAAAAGGATATTTATGACTGTTTGAGGTTTCAACAAGAGTAAGAAAGGTAGCATGAGGCTCATGTTTCACTAGGTCTTCTACATGTGTATCTGGGGTATGCACAGGGGTATAAGTATGTACATGGTCTGCAATTTGAGGCCTAGATTTTTTAGGCTTGAGAAGTTTATAATGATCAATGCAAACCACATCAGTGTATTCTTGATCAGGTTTAAAGTAGGATAGAACATAGTTACAGATAAAAATAAATTTCCTGAATCCAATTTAGGCTTGGATACTCTCTCTTTCTAGGATGACTGGTCATGTTTCAGGTTCTTCCTTCAGTGGAGTATTTAGGCCTATTTATAGTTGTGGAGTTGATAGGTAGAAGATTTCAACTTTTTTGTCCACCATCAGCAATTAGATACCAATCTAAGGATATTTTTGGGTTTTCTGAGTTTTTAAGGAATATCCAAGCTATCACTTACTCAGAGGTCCAACCGTGATCGCCATTATGTTAGGTCCTCGTAATTTTTTAGATTGGCAAGACCAAATGTACAAGGGTAACATCAAACCAGTATTTGGTGTCCTAGGACCTAGCCTTCCTGGACTCAAAGAGGGCTCTCTCTATGTTTATGTAAAGGATGTGAACTTGATTGATTTTAGGGTTTTGATTTTAGGCTAGCTATTAGGTTTAGGGTTTGTTTGTTTGTTTGCTAGGTTGGGTAGGTTGTCAAGTAGAATATATAGAGTGAGAGAGGTTTAAACCATTGGGCTATGGAGTCTGCAAAAGGTCTTGAAGGGTACAAAAATATGTCAAGGGTGTCTCAAAGGGCCATTATAACAAAGCAAAATGGATCTAAAAGCTTATGTGAGTGAAGTGAACATTAAATTGTGAACATAGTAGGTGCAAAGGGCAGTTAGGAATCCTTTGTCAAATACTTTAACAAGAATGGCCTTTAATATTACTATGCAGAAAGAAATAACCAAAGACAGGGCATACCAATAACTTCTTTGACCAAACCCTAACAAGCAATAACTAAGACAACAATCCAGTGAATCACAGAAAGCAAGAAAGTTGTTAGTCTTCTAGTGATTTCACCTTCAAGCGAAGAAAACATTTAAGATAAACATATAGTAGAGATCAAAGAGTAGGGAAATTCCAATTTCTTTAATCAAACTACAAAGACCTCCAAAGCAACCATTTAAGATGAACAGAAGGGCATGGAAAATCATAAACCTCTTCAGCTAAACCTAATCAGCAATACCTCAAAGAGAAGACCTTAAAAACAATGTTTAAGTTACATCAAAGAGCAGGGCTAACCATGAATTAATTTGACATTGGCTTCATGAAATCATCTTTAAGATAAACAAGCATAAGTGGAACTAGAGAGCATTCAAGGATTGTCTAATCTGACCTAGCAGAGGAAAACATACAAGCAATAGAGAGCAGACATAGCTAAGGTGCCTCTAAACAACATTTCTTAGCCTAAAATTTATGTCCTTCTACATGAAAAAGATGAAAAAAAATGATAACACTAGAAACCAAGAACTAAATAAGAAACACATCACCATTAACTGTGTTCATGAATCCTGCAAGTGAGCTTGCTCCATTGTCATGCACATCAAGACATCTACAAAAACCAAAGCCAATTTCTCCAATCTTCAAGTCTATGATATTTCTTCTCAATAATCATCCAACGTGTACAATGAGGCCTCCATGCAGTATTTAACTAGCAAGGAGGACCAAAACTCTAACTAGGGTTTCCAAAATGTCATTAATATATCATAAATTCCATTTTTTTCCAAAGAGACCATGCAAGGCCCAAGGCACAGAATATCTAAGTTAATAAATGTAAAATAACTTCAAACATAAATTTTGAGCTAACTAGGAGTGATTTGCCTTAACATTCCTTAAAAATATATTTTTTCCATAAATTTGTGTCTTTTTTTTACTTTGCAGGCAAGGGCGCAACACTAAGGTCCAAGGGCGCAGTGCCTGCACTCGAAAAACTTTCTTGTTTTGAAGTTGAGCTTTGTAGGCCTTCCCGGTGTCCAAATGAGCTCCATGATAGCTCATTGGAAAGCTTGTCCAGTATGGTTTCCAAAAACACCTTTAGTTTCCTTATTGGAGTCCATTTACCCACTAAAAAATTCATTCTCCTAAGATTTCTCAGGGCGCAATTCCAGTGCTGAAAAGAGGGCAAAATGGTGAACTTTTGCTTGTTTTTGGCACTTTTGGAGGACCAGTTTTGATCCAAATTAACTGAAATTTTTTGTGGGTAATTTCCTTGACCTGATTAACATGAAAATTTAAACCATTCCACCATTGAGTGTCCCAAAAAGAGCGCAACACTAGCACTCGGAAAATTTTCCTGTTTTGTAGCTGAGATTTGGAGGCCTTCCTGGTGTCCAAATGAGCTCCATGATAGCTCATTGGAAAGTTTGTCCAGTCTAGTCTACAAAACTACCTTTAGTTTTTAGAATTAAATCTATTTACCTGCCCAAAAACGCATTCTCCCAGGACTGCTTAGGGCGCAGCGCCAGCTCTGAAAATAGGGTAGAAAGGTGATTTTTTGGGTGTTTTTGGCACTTTTGGAGAACCATTTTTGCTCCAAATGAGCTAAACAGTTATGTGAGTGATCTCCTTGGAAATATGAACATGAAAATGTAAGCCATTACTTCATTTAGTTCCCCAAAAAAGAGCGCAACGCCAGTGGCGCTATGCCCTTGTCCCTCCAAAACAGTCAAAAATTCCAAAAACTCAAAAGATGTCAAAATTTGAATTTTCTTATTAATAACTCCTATAATATTCTTTGTCTCTTTTATTTTCATCTTTGAATTTATATTTTTCTTTAATCTCTTTTGGTTTGTGCCTTTAAAACTGATTTTCCCTCTAACCTCTGTTTTAAGCCTCTAACTCTGATTTTCCTTTACTATTTGCTTCATCACTGAGTGAATTTAATCTTAGAATACTTATAAGGTAGTGAAATTTTACTCCACATGGATTTAGACTCATCATTTTCATCCTTAACACTTTTACTCTGCATGTCTCTCTGCCTCATTTCTCTTTGTCTTACTGCTATTTGACCCATGTCATCATCTTATCTGTTATGTGCTTCATCATTATTTGCCTCACTGCCATCACTGCTCTGATGACTATTATCATTTCGATGCCCACATCATCACTAATTTCTTCTTCATTTGCATTTACCTCACTGATCTCTTGGCTTACTGACCTATTTCCATCATCATTGTTTCTCTCTGCCTTATCACTACCAACATCATCACTGTTGATCTCTGCCTCATTGCCTTCTTCTTCATTTCTTGATTCATTATTTCCCTCTCCCTCATTGACATTAGATTGCTCATTGTCACCTTCCTCACTGTTTTCTTCATTATTGGAATCCGCCTCATTGACATTTTCCTTCTCCTCCACTACCACTGTCTTCCTCTCTTGACATTTTGAACTCTTCCTTTGAGGAACCCTAGGACTGCAAATGGAAATGGAACGAAGAGATGGTGATGAAAAAGGCACATCTTCAAGTGAATGAGATGAGTGAATAAAGGTATAGGTGTATGAGAGTGAGTGAGGGGTTAAAACTCAATGAAAACCCTCTGCTAATATGATTAAACTCTATTTTGAAACACTAGAGGTTGATGTGAAATTGAGGTAAATGAGGGCAATGGAATGTCAACCTTTCTTGCAAGTGAAAGGACTGAGTTTTATGTCAAGCTTGGATGGATGAAAAACCTTGAACCAATGCAAACACCCTTGTTATGACTGATACTCTTTATAAGCAGATGAAGTAGTGATAAAATCAGTGATTTCAAGTCCTATCCTAGGGTTTCTTCTTATGGTATCAACTTCTTTCCATTAAATGATGACAAAATTCTTAAAGTTGTGTTTAGGGCATTCACTTACCTCTATCAGAGCTTTAGAAAACCTTGGAGGAAACTTGAAAGGGCTCTGAAGTGGTCTAAGGGGTTAATTTTCTTAGGAAGCCCTCCTGGCCAAGGGCGCAGCACCAGTGCCAAAGGCACAACGCTCAATCCCAAGCGCGCAGCGCCGTTTTGCAGAGGGAATTTGGAGGCCTTCCTGTTAATAAAATTAGGCCCATGATAGCTTGTTGGAAATATTCTATTGTATAATTTCCCAATATACCTTGCATTTGCTGATTGGATTTTATTTGAACTGTCAAAAGTTTATTCTCCCAATACTGGTCAAAAAGTGTTGAATGATGGTGCAGAAATGCAGAGTGCTGCTGTAGAAAAATTTTGGAGGCCTTCCCCAAATCCAAATTTAGATCATGATAGCTCATTGGAAATATATTCTAGTATAGTTTTCATTTGACCCATCAAGAAAGTCATTTGGAAAATCAAGCTACGAGAAAACCTGATTTTCCCAATGTCACTCCAGAAGTGCACCAATTCTTCAGTGACACTTGTATTTTTGACATTGTTCCCAAACCATGATACCTATGTAAAATCCGAAGGAGGTTTTTCTTCTTGGACTTATTATGGACAGCAAACTCTCTCAATTTTGTCAAATTCATCTATGTTTGGTAAGAAACTGGCCTTGTGTGCTTCCTCCATGTCATTTTCTGCAAGTGATCATTGTTTGGCACTTTACTAGGGCCATCAAGCACAGAAACCCTAGTTTGCTAAAGACCAAGTGGTTCTCTTTATTCTGCTGTAATTTTTCTTCATTTAGGACCAAACCATCTACTTATCAATTCCTTCAGCTGATGGACATCATAATACTCCTGCAGAAATGTTAAAATCTTAACATTTTCCTCATGAGCAAACTCTGAAACTAAATGGATAGTCTTTATTTGGAACTCTTAAGGTTTTTCTTGAGTAAATATGTGCTGACCTTCTATTACATCTGTGCCAGCTTCTTATCAAAGGAGAAGAGTGTTTGAAACACTAATGATGACTTTAAGACATGTGAAACTCTAATTGAACTAGTGGGGGGCTCTTTGACCATGATCTTGACTGAAAATAGGGTTGGAGGATTCAAGTTAAAACAGAGTATTTGTCAAAGTGTTGTATTGAAGATCCAAAATCCAATGTACTTGATTTATCTAAAGAGCCTACAGAGATAGTTTTGAGACCATCAATGCTTGAGGAACCTAGAGAATATGGGAAAGAGTAGGCTATGAGAAACCCTAGAGGGAAAGTGGATATATGGGCAAGGGAAAAACAGAGCAATGAGGTCATAGGCGGGAAAAAAGGATGGAGATGAGTGGCACAAGTCCATTAGGAGTCTTTTTAGGAGTGGCAGGGTGACCATGAAATGGCAAGGTTGATAGAATAGTGAAAAAATATCTATAAGGATAATGAAGGCAATGAAATTTCTAAAACTCACAATGTTCAAAGAATGTTGTTTTTTAGAAATATAGAACCAATATATAGTCATCTAC
Organism: Pinus albicaulis; assembly: GCA_034641835.2. Taxonomy (NCBI): domain Eukaryota; kingdom Viridiplantae; phylum Streptophyta; class Pinopsida; order Pinales; family Pinaceae; genus Pinus; species Pinus albicaulis. The sequence continues at coordinate 1,588,483,070 of CM076580.1, read as the reverse complement.
AACTAGTGAAAAATATTGATGACTAATAGTGGCTCCACTTGGGGAGGGCAGCTCCTTTTCAGGAGGTGTCAAGAACCTCAGAGTTCAGATCTCTGAGTTTTAAAGATCAATACCTTACTTGTACTTGGCAGATCCCTTTTCCTTCATTTTTTGATTTTACTCTTTTGAAGCTATGACCTCAAAAATCTGAAAAGACATTATTGCTTCAATATCAGTTCTACCTACCCATCACACTTCTCCTAACATTATTTTTTTCCTTCCGAGTGCACTTGGATTGGAAAACCCTTGACATCATTTTTCTTTTGAAAGCATAAAATCTATCTAGTTCTACACTTATCACTTCCAAGAGTTCAGATTAGGCCAATGAACTCTCTTATTCTCTATCTAGTCTACTTATCTCTCAAGATTAAACTATTTGACAGATTTTATTCTCTAACCTACTAACATGAAATTTAAAACATGATCAAACCAAGTTTAAGAAATCTGATTTGTCATGGGCTGTGGCATTTTGGACAAGCTGCACACAGACTTTATTTTTGTACAAGTGAAAACTAGAAACTTGAGGGATGTGATTCAGAATTGGTTATGCATCCCTCTCATCTCTCTTTGGTTCGGATTTAATCTTTGGGAAACAGCATCTTTTCCTAATTGAATCTTCTGAGAAGCCAAGTTTACATGGTTTGGAAAATGCTCTTTCACTAACCTATCATCATTAATTTAAAACATGTTTAATCATGATTAGGTTGTATCAATAAACAAGACTCTTCTTTTTCAACAAGTAGTGGCACTTAGGCTTGCACACTTTCAGCAATACTCTTTTTTGGTATGGGGTTGTAACTATTCTTTTTCCTGCCCTCTTTTTCTTCTTTCTCTGTTTTTGTGTTTCATTTTTCATTTTTTCAGTCAAAACAATATAACACTAAGAGATTCTCATAGTTCTGAGGTTATTTGTATGCCTACTATCCTAATCTAATGAAATTTGTGCTTCCCTAAATGATGCAATAATGTCAGTGCAACTAGTTGAGCAGTAGTAAAAATGGGTGAACAACTTGACTGCTTTTCAGAGGAAACAACAGCATACCTTGATTATGTGTTTCTATAACCAAAGTTATCATATGTAGTGGCAACTCCTGATGTATTTGATTCTTGTAAAGAATCCATTTCTGGAAACTTGAGCTAATTAGGACTTTCATGTAATCTGCTATAGGATCAATGAAAGCATGATGTAAACTTTCTGCTTTTAGGCCTTTCATGTCCGATTGGTCATTTGTATCCCAAATATCAACTCTGAAAACCTCATCTTCAATCCGATTCTTAAAATCACAATCATCCTCAGCCTCTTTTTCATGATAATCTGATTTGGCAGCCTCATAATGTTCTACTATATTGTTCCCCAATATGCTTGATATGCCTTGGCTGAGTGAAATGGATTCTGCTTGCAGGCCTTTGTTAGGGGAATTCTCTGGTAATAGGTCCTCTTGAGGAGGTAGCTCAGCATCAGCATCAATCTTTTCTATAGCTTCTATATGAGAAAATGCATTAGTAGATAGGTCAGTAGTAGAACAAATAGAAATGTTTTCCTTATACAAAAGTTTAGAGGTTGGCTGCATGTTTAGGATATGATTGATTTCATTATGAGTTAGAGGAGGAGGCATTTTCCTTTTTCCTTAGATAGAAACACAGTTGTTCTCTTTCTCTTATGAAGGTTGTTCATAAGGTTGAAGGTCTTATTTTTTGTTCATAACAATACCCAAAGACTGTTGTTTTTTTATTGTATTAAGGTTGTCTTTGATGAACTGAAATGAAGCATAACAAAAAGGTAAAGACCCTTCCCTTTCCCCCAAACTTTCTACACTTTCTTCTTCACTCTCATAGCTAATTTGTATTTTCTGATCACTATATTGGAGCTGCTGAAAATGACTGTCTTTGTCCTACAAACTAGTTACTAATTTTTCTGTAGTGTTATTTTGACTCTGTTGAACATAATCATCATCATATTGATCATACTTCGGTAGCTCATTCACAGAAGGAATGTCATCCAATATGCACACTAGATCAACAGATTTCTCCACCATATGTTGACCTATAAGTTTATTTTCTGATCTACGGTAGTTGGGATTAAAGGGAGAGTGTTTATGGCCAATAGCTTCTTTTTTAGCAACCTGAAATGAATCGAAGCACAAGGGTAGAGACTCAAAAGGTGTTGGCTCATCCTCCATTTCCGGTTCTATAATCCCAGCAGCCACACCAAGATTACTCAAGGGGAGAACTTCTGGATTTGAAAAAGGGTTTGTATCATCCATTTCTTCCCTGACTGATCCTTTAGAGCATTCCTCCTTGTTTCTATTTGCAATTTTCTTTTAATGCTCTCTTAATAGTGAAGCATAAGATGTAGGAAGGCATAGAGTACTTACTTGAAAACTTTCTGCATCTTCTTCTTTGCAACCTTACTCAGCCAGTATGTTTTGATAGTTATCTTTGCATTGAAATGACTGATTTTTTTCTTCCCAAGAAAATAGTACTAGTTGTTTTGAATAATCAGTTTCAACCTCAACCTTGTACTCTTCCTCTTTCTTGCTAATCAGGTACATTATTTTTCTAAATGTATTTGTTAATATCTCTAGCTTTTTATCCGAAGATATCAGTTGCTCTTTATCTACTTCGGCCTCCTTTATTGCTTTTAACTTTGCCTCTTTTTTCAGCATGTTTTATTCTACATCAATTGCCATATTTTGAATTTCTTCTAGGTTTTTAGGGTCCCTTTCTCTTAACTAGAATGCCATCTTTGGGTTAAACGCATCTGGGTAGTGCAAGAGAGCCCATCCTGGGGGTGGCTTTATCTTAGTAGGAATGGAATGGTATACCCTATTGAACCTGGCTGAAAAGTGTTGCATTGTCTCCCCTGGTTATCTTTTTAAATCGTTGTATTCCTCCATGATGAGAAAAACATTTCCCATGACCACCCACCTATCTAGGAAGGCTTGAGTGAATTGATGAAAATTGTTGATTCTTGCAGCCAGAAGGTCTTTAAACCAACTCTTAACTTTTCCTTGTAATGATAACACAAAAATTCTAATACGCACATCATCTTCTCCTACTTCAAATAGGTCAAGTAAATCCTCAAGATTTTGAATTTTTTTTTCAGCGGTGATCTTTGTATTTTCTCCATCAAAACCGGGTATCTTATTTGCAAGATTTGTAGGGAGGGCTTGGAGGATGGGAGGTAAAACCAGAGGCTTGTATTTGTCTAGGATCTTTGTGGGTGTAGGTAGTGCAAAAGGAGATTTATGACTGTTTGATGTTTCAGCAAGAGCAGGAAAGGTAGCATGAGGCTCATGTTTCACTAGGTCTTCCACATGTGTATCTGGGTATGCACAGGGGTATAAGTATGTACATGGTCTGCAATTTGAGGCTTAGATTTTTTAGGCTTGAGAAGTTTATAATGTTCAATGCAGACCACATCAGTGTATTCTTGATCAGGTTTAAAGTAGGATAGAACATAGTTACAGATAAAAACAATAATTTCCTGAATCCAATCTAGGCTTGGATACTCTCTCTTTCTAGGATGACTAGTCATGTTTCAGGTTCTTCCTTCAGTGGAGTCTTTAGGCCTATTGATATTTCTGGAGTTGCCAGGTAGAAGATTTCAAATTTTCTATCCACCATCGGCAATTGGATACCAATCTAAGGATATTTTTGTGTTTTCTATGTTTTTAAGGAAAATCTAAGTTGAAACTTAGTCAGAGGTCCCACCGTGATCACCATTATATTAGGTCCTCGTAATTTGTTAGATTGGCAAGACCAAATTTACAAGGGTAACATCAAACTAGACTTTGGAGTCCTAGGACCTAGACTTCTTGGACTCAAAGAGGGCTCTCTCTATGTTTGTGTAAAAGATGTGAACTTGTTTGATTTTAGGGTTTTGATTTTAGGCTAGTTATTAGGTTTTTGGTTTGTTTGTTTGTTTGTTTGTTAGGTTGGGTAGGTTGTCAAGAAGAATAAATAGAGTGAGAGATGTTTAAACCATTGGGATATGGAGTTTGCAAAAGGTCTTGAAGGGTACAACAATAGGTCAAGGGTGTCTTGGAGGGCAAGTATAACAAAACCAAATGGATCTAAAGTCTTATGTGAGTGAAGTGAACATTAAATTGTGAACATTGTAGGTGAAAAGGGTAGTTAAGAATCCTTTGTCAAATATTTTAACAAGAATTTCCTTTAAGATTACTATGAATATAGAAATAACCAAAGATAGGGCATGCCAATAACTTCTTTTACCAAACCCTAGCAAGTAAGCACTAAGACAACAATCCAGTGAATCATAGAAAGCAAGAAACTTGCAAGTCTTCTAGTGATTTCACCTTCAAACAAAGAAAACATTTAAGATAAACATATAGTAGAGATCAAAGAGTAGGGAAATACTAATTTATTTAATGAAACTACAAAGACCTCCAAAGAAACCTTTTAAGATGAACAGAAGGGCATGGAAAATCATAAACCTCTTCAGCTAAACCTAATCAGCAATACTTCAAAGCAAAGACCTTAAAAACAATCTTTAAGTTACATCAAAGAGCAGGGCTAACCATGAAATACTTTGACATTGGCTTCATAAAATCATATTTAAGATAAAAAATCATAAGTGGAACTAGAGAGCATTCAAGGATTCTCTAATCTGACCTAGCAGAGGAAAACATACAAACAATAGAGAGCAGACATAGATAAGGTGCATCTAAACAACATTTCTTAGCCTAAAATTTTTGTTCTACTGCATGAGAAAGATGAAACAAAATGATAACATAAGAAAACAAGAACTAAATAAGAAACACACCACCATTAACTGTGTTCATGAATCCTACATGTGAGCTTGCTCCATTTTCATGCACATCAAGACATCTGCAAAAACCAAAGCCAACTTCTCCAATCTTCAAGTCTATGATATTTCTTCTCAATAATCATCCAACATGTACAATGAGGCCTCCATGCAGTATTTAACTATCAAGGAGGAAAAAAACCCTAAATAACATTTCCAAAATTTCATTAATACATCATAAATGCCATTTTTGTCCAAAGAGACCATGCAAGGCCCAAGGCACAAAATATCTAAGCTAATAAATGCAAAATAACTTCAAACATAAATTTTGAGCTAACTAGGAGTGATTTGCCTCAAAAGTCCTCAAAAATATATTTTTTCCATAAATTTTTGTCTTTTTTTTACTTTGTAGGCAAGGGCGCAGCATTGAGATCCAAGGGCACAAAGCCAGGCCAAGGGCGCAACGCCTGCACTAGGAAAACTTTCATGTTTTGAAGTTGAGATTTGGAGGCCTTCCTGGTGTCCAAATGAGCTCCATGATAGCTCATTGGAAATATTGTCCAGTCTAGCTTCAAAAAATACCTTTAGTTTCCTTATTTGAGTCCATTTACCTGCTCAAAAAATCATTCTCCCAAGATTTCTCAGAGTGCAGCGCCAGTGCTGAAAAGAGGGCAGTATGGTGAATGTTTTCTTGGTTTCGGCACTTTTGGAGGACCAAGTTTGCTCCAAATGAGCTGAAATTTTTTGTGGGTGATGTATTTGACCTGATGAACATGAAAATGTAAACCATTCCTCCATTTAGTGTCCCAAAAAAGAGCGCAGCACTAGCACTGGGAAAAATTGCATGTTTTGTAGCTGAGATTTGAAGGCCTTCCCGGTGTCCAAATGAGCTCCATGATAGCTCATTGGAAATCTTGTCCAGTATAGTTTCCAAAAATACCTTTATTTTTCAGAATGGACTCCATTTACCTTCCCAAAAAATCATTCTCCCAAGACTAGGCAGGGCACAGTGCCCGCTCTAAAAATAGGGCAGAAAGGTGATTTTTTGGGTGTTTTTGGCACTTTTGGAGGACCATTTTTGCTCCAAATAAGCTGAAATTTTTTGTGCGTGATATAATTGGAAATATGAACATGAAAATTTAAGTCATTCCTTCATTGAGTGCCCCAAAAAAGAGTGCATCGCCAGTGGTGTTGGGCTCTTGGCCCTCCAAAACAGTCAAAATTTCCAAAAACTCAAAAAGATGTCAAAATTTGGATTTTCTTGTTAATAACTCCTCTAATCTGCTTTGCCTCTTTTATTTTCATCTTTTCCTTTGGATTTTTCTTTAATCTCTTTGGTTTTGTGCCTTTTAAACTGATTTTTCGTTTAACCTTTGTTTTAAGCCTCTAAGTCTGATTTTCCTTTACTCTTTGCTTCAACCCTGAGTGAATTTGATCTTGGAATACTTATAAGGTAGTGAAATTTGCCTCCACATGAATTTAGACTCATCATTTTCATCCTTAACACTTTTACTCTGCATGTCTCTCTGCCTCATTTCTCTTTGTCTTACTTCTATTTGACCCATGTCATCTTCTTATCTGTTATGTGCTTCATCATTATTTTCCTCACTGCCCTCACTGCTCTTATGATTGCTATCATCACTACCCACGTCATCACTGATATCTTGGCTTACTGACCTATTGCCATGATCATTTCTGCTCTTTGCCTTATCACTACCAACATCATCACTACTGATCTCTGCCTCATTGCCTTCTTCTTCATTGCTTGATTCATTATTTCCCTCTCCCTCATTGACATTAGATTGCTCATTGTCACCTTCCTCACTGTTTCGTTCATTATTGGCATGTGCCTCATTGACATTTTCCTTATCCTCCACTACCATTTTCTTCCTCTTTTGACATTTTGAATGCTGCCTTTGAGAATCCCTAGGACTGCAAATCGAAATAGAATGAAGAGATGGTGATGAAAAAGGAAACTCTGCAAGCGAATGAGATGAGTGAGTGAGGGTATAGGTGTATGAGTGAGTGAGGGGTTAAAACTCAATGACAACCCTCTGTTGATATGATTAAACTATGTTTTGAAACACTAGAGGTTGATGTGAAATTGAGGTAAATGAGGGCAATGGAATTTCAACCTTTCTTGCAAGTGAAGGGACTGAGTTTTATGTCAAGCTTGGGTGGATGAAAAACCTTGAACCAATGCAAACACCCCTGTTCTAACTGATACTCTTTATAAGCAGATGAAGTAGTGATAAAATCAATGATTTCAAGGCCAAGCCTAGGGTTTCTTCTTATGGTATCAACTTCTTTCCATTAAATGATGAAAAAATGCTTAAAAATGTTTTTTGGGAATTCAATTACCTCTATCAGAGCTTTAGAAAAACCTTGGAGGAAACTTGAAAGGGCTCTGAAGTGGTCTGAGGGGTTAATTTTCTTAGGAATCCCTCCTAGCCAAGGGCGCAGCGCCTTTTTTCAGAGGGCATTTGGAGGCCTTCTCGGTGTCCAAATTGGGCCCATGATATCTCATTGGAAATTGTATCCTATCTACTTTCCAGATATACCTTTTTTTCTAATTGGAGTTGACTTGACCTATAAAAATTTGATTCTCCCAAGACTGGTCAAAAAGTGTTGAATGATGGTGTAGAAATGTAGAGTGTTGGTGCAGGTAAATTTTCGAGGCCTTACCCAACTCCAAATTTAGCTCATGATAGCTCATTGGAAATATCTTCCAGTCTAGTTTTCATTTAACCCATCGAGAAAGACATTTGGATACTCAAGCTATGAGAAAACCTAATTTTCCCAAGGTCACTCCATAAGTGCAACAATTCTCCCATGACACCTGTATTTTTGACATTTCTCCAAAACCATGATACATGTGTAAAATATGAAGGAGGTTTTTCTTCTTGGACCTATGATGGACAAAAAACTCTATCACGTTTTTCAAATTCATCTTTGTTCGGTCAGAAACACAATTTGAAGTGAAACTATCCTTGTGTGCTTCCTCCATGTCATTTTCTACAAGTGATCACTGTTTGGCACTCTACTTGGCCATCAAGCTCAAAAACCCTAGTTTCCTCAAGACCAAGTGGTTCTCTTTCTTCTTTTGTAAGTTGTATTCATTTAGGACCAAACCATCTACCTTATCAATTCCTTCAGCTAATGGACCTCTTAACACTCCTGTAGAAATGTTAAAATCATAACATTTTCCTCATGTGCAAACTCTGAAACTGAATGGATAGTCTTTCTTTGGAACTCTTTAGGTTTTTCTTGATTAATTATGTGCTAAAATTTAATTACATTTGTGACAAATTCTTATCAAAGAAGAATAGTTTTTGAAACACCAATGATGACCTTAAGACATGTGAAACCATAATTGACCTAGTGGGGGGTTCTTTGACCATGATCTTGACTGAAAATAGGCTTGGAGGCTTCAAGTTAAAACAGAGTATTTGTCAAAGTGTTGTATTCAAGATCCAAAATCCAATGTACTTGATTTATATAAAGAGCCTACAGAGATAGTTTTGAGGCCATCAATGCTTGAGGAACCTGGAGAATATGGGAACAAGTAGGCTATGGGAAACCCTAGAGGGAAAGTGGAGTTATGGGCAAGGGAAAAATAGAGTAATGAGATCATAGGCAGGAAAAAATGATGGAGATGAGTGGCACAAGCACATAAGGAGTATTTTTAGGAGTGGCAGGGTGACCATGAAATAGCAAGGTTGATAGAATAGTGAAAAAATTTCTATAAGGATAATGAAGGCAATGAGATTTCTAAAACTCACAATGTTCAAAGAATGTTGTTTTATAGAAATCTAGAACCAATCTATAATAATATACAACTAGTGAAAAATATTCATGACTAACACGTACCACATAAACACTTTGGAAACTGAGAATATAGACCTTCCAGTTTCATAGAGGGGTCTCTCTTTATGATTTTAACTTTTTTTTATTTAAGATATTAGGCTAGCTATCTAGTTCTTTTTCTTTTTTTTTGAAATTGTTTGGTTGATTGATGCAATAATTTACCAATGGGCTATGGAGTCAATTACTTAAATATGGATCTGTTTCAATCTTTAAAGCGATATTTCAAAGGGCAAGGTAGCCAACTCAATTGGATCATGTAGGCTAAATGAGATGGAAAGGAAGAATATTTAGAGAATTAATTAAGAAAAGAGAAATTAAGAATTCATTACTTAACTTCAGTGGAAAACATTGAAATTATTCAAAAGACAGAAATAGAGTGTATTCAAACAAATTCTAAACCTTTACTTTCTTTTAAATAAAACATAACAGAAAAATAGTGACGAATAACTTTGGAAACACATAAACACAAAAGAGAATCACTTAACGAGTAAATTAATACAAGAATCTTGTGAAAGAGATTTATTTATTACTGAAATGTCCACTGAAACTTAGTGGAACGGCTTTACAACAGTCTCCTTGATGCAAAAAACCAACCTCTACTACTTCGAACTAAGAAGTATTTATAAGCTTTTGTAAAAAATATTCCAATGTAAAATATCAGGATAAATTTTAGAAATATATAACAACTAATTACATCAATTAATACACAAATATAGGAATTGTAAAACTGTTATGATTGTTGGCACTGACTTCAAGGGAAATTTTTTATGAATTGGCCCCAAAATGTGCTGCCTTACTATCTATCAGTTGGAGATTAAAAAAATTTACTCAATGGTGTCACAAAATTGGTCCCATCTTTCATCACTGGGTATAGAAAGATTTATTAACTTTTTATAGACTTCATCCACTTCAATATATTTTTTAAAATTTGACTTGTTGATGAAAATGTGCTTAATTTCATGTTTGATAGTTAAATCAAACTCCAAAGCTTCTAAGAAAGTTTTCCCTGTGATATGCCCTTTGATGCTTGCAAATTTGGATTCATCTGTCACGATAGTTTAGATCTTCTGACAGTAATCTTCCAAGATGATTGATTTATCATTCGGTGCTACTAACCTTGTAAATCCCCTATGGTTCAGAAAATTGAACTTGATAAGAAATCTCTGGACAACAATTTCCAGGGTCTGACACTTAGTTTCCAATTGGTTCATCAAATTCCTCTTTTGCAATACGTTTTTAATTGCTAAGATAGTCTATGTCGTGTCTGCAATTTGGATATGTTCTAATTTTGATTTGGTCTTCAAATTCAATACTTTAATCATGGTTGAGGCCTCCCCTATTTTTTGTCCTAGTGCTATTTTGACTTGTTCTATTGTTGTCTTGCACCTGTCAATTAACTCTTCTTGCTAAAAAATTATCTGAATGGATGACCAAATTTCAATTATGGCTTGATTTATTTCCATTCAAACATTCTCCTTGGCTTGTGCCAAATTCTGAGCCATAATTGACTCATTTTCCATTTGTTCAACTTTCTTGGCAAGTTGGTGAGATTTATGCATCTTAGCTACATAGAGATTCTCCTTTTTTATCTTCCTTCCTTCCAAATTATTTAGCTAATATTGTAGTTTTTCATTCTCTTGTCTCTAAAGAGTCAGGTCCTTTATATCTTTTCTTAATTCACTTGATTATTATGTTTAATCTCTTCTTGTTCCTACAACTACAATTGGTATGGTTGTCACTGGAGCTAGGGTTGATTGTGCAGCCTGATCTTTTTCCTTCATTAATTTTTCTATTTGATCCTCCATCTCCTTAATATGTACATTTTGCTCAATAATAAGTTTGAGCATGTATTTTTTGTGCTGCTCATTTTATTCTATTTCCTTGGCTTGTGGATCCTCTGTAGATGGTAACTTAAGTTGTTTCATAAGTTTTGTTATATTTTCATTCTTTCTCTTCAGAATTTCTTCCAGCGGCTTTGACATCACTAGGATCATATCCCAGTTTGATCACCAAGTCCTACAATGATTTAATTTTATTGTCATTTTCAAATGAGGATATTTTCTCTGGCTTTAACTCTGTCTGGACATTACTGAGTAATGTCCTTATTTTTGAAGTTTCCATAGTAGTGTTTCTCATGGTAGAGAAAATAATTTCTCCAAACTATGTATGCATATCCATTTGATCTATAGGATGTATTTTTTTTTCATCAAATGAGAAAATAGTTTTCTTGTAATTAGAAGGGGGTTTTTTAAATGGCACTTGAGCCTGCCAGAATTCCATTTGCATTCATCCTTTCTAAAAAGTATTATTGATAATATATGATGTGAAGTAGAGGTCTGATTCTAGAATTGTGCATATGTGTTGACCTTGAGTGCTAGATTTTTCTATTTAGTTTCCATAAAACTTATTGAATATGTTGGGCTCATCTTCGTTGTCACCCAATTCTTTTGACTACACTATTTATGAAGGATCCTGCGAGGTTAAGGAGGATGGAGTATTAGGGAAAATGTCCTTTGACCTTATCGAAACATGTGAACCAACCATGAAAATGGTGTCCTGTCCTCCTTCGTTCTGAATGATGACTTATTTAGGGTCTATCTTTTGCCTTTTTGATAAATGATGAACTCTTTGGTACTAATTTTTGTAACTGCTAAATATGTTTCTTCCCTTGGTCTTTTTTTCTGCTTCTCTTGAGGCAGTTGAGTTTGGGAGATGTTTGTTGATAGAATATGCTCCTCTACTTCCTGTAATGTATTCTCCTCCCATTGGTCTTGATTCATAAATTTCTCTATCTCTGGTCTAGGAGTATGATTGTAAGGTGTGGTTTTGTGCTCCACCCTTAAATTAGAGACTATGTCGAATGGGTCATATGACCAGGTAAAAATTGGTTGGAATTTCATATGTTTTAGGACCAAATCTGCCTCATTCACTTTGATCTAAATATGGGAAAACTATTTTTGTTGTGCTAGCTCCCTCATGAGTTAAATAAAAATGTGTTTAGGATCATCTCAAGTTAACCAATTGTGAAGGGGTTTATGTGCCAAGTTTTATGTGTCTTTCGTGAGAAATTTATGAGTTAATTAGCTTTTAAAAACTCATGTACAAAAAATAAAATGCAGAGAAATAACACACAACATATACATTACACAATAGTTGATAACGAAATTCAACCCTCCTAGGCTACATCTCCATGGACCTGCTTCAATTGGCTAGGCCCTATTGGGATTAATGGTAAATTGTTTGATTTCATGCACCTGTAGTGCTCCAATGACTTTACAACCTACTCCATTGGATCATAAGACCCAAAAACCTCAAAATAGACTATTCAGTCTCTGATAATGGTTTTCAACTGATCTAAGCTTGACCTCCTCTCCTGGTGGCCTTGGGCTTATTTAATCTTCAAAGTGGAAAAAACACTTTCATAAGTGCTCTAAAGCCTCTACAACTTATTCCATTGTGTTTATAGCATCAAAATAATCTAAGAATGACTCTTCTTGAGCTAAAATTGGTCGAAAATTGCTCAATTTATGGCCAAATCAATTTATGCCTAGCAAACCCCACTAAATCTGGAAAAACTCTAGCTAGCTCCACTAAATGTGGAGTCAGTGTCGAAATTGGTGGCTCTGCCAAGTTTACCACCAACTTAAGCATGGATTTAATTAGTGGATAAGCATGCATTAAGAGGTGGATAGGCGTGCTAATCATCATGTTTAAGTTAAGCGCTACCCAAAGGTTATATGGAACGGTCTTGTGGGGAGAGGGTTGGTCCCTATGGTTGGCCCCCCTCCTCTGCCCATATTAACATACCATAAGGTTTAAATATATGTTTTGGATTGTTTATAATAAGTCAGAACCCATGGTGTATTGGTAAACATGTGCACTTATGTGGGGGAGGTCGTAGGTTCAACCCTGACCTCCACCCTTCTTTTGCCATAAAATTTTCCCAACATCATATAACATAAGGTTTTAAAACCATATAAAATATTTTTATATGCGCCATATTAATCTTCCACCGATCAATAAAGGTTTTCAGCCATATAATATGTTTCAATTTGGACTTTGTATATTTATATATAATGCGCCCAATAAAAACACGCCACATCACCCAGAGTATGAACCACTAGAAACGTGACACATCACCCAGCATCAAAACCAGTCACAGAAGGAAAAGTGTTACAGTGTCATTGGCTAAGGGCCTTTGACCATGGTTGACCTCTGTTGACTCATTTACCCTTTTTTTTTAAATTCACCTGTTCTGAATGGCGGTCAGCGGGCTCTAACTTCCTCATACGGACTCTGTTTTAAGTGAAACAAATTGTGTCAGTGATATGAATGAAAAGTGGCCTACACCCATGGTATTTATCTGCCCATGGTATTGTAAGTGACATTTATCTATGATATTCATTCACCCATGGTATTCATCCACACATGGAATTTATTCATGGTATTGTAAGTGGTATCTACCCATGGTATCCACCTATGGTATATACCCATGGTATTGTAACTCAAAAAAATACTATAAATAACAAGCATCACTTTGTAAAAGGACAGATTATCCACCACAATGTAGCTTCTATAGTTATTTTCTATTTTTATTAAAACAAGTTTCTTTGTGGTTTTATTTGGAGTGTGTTCTCTCTTTTTTCTGGCATTCTAATTTTGCAGATCTTGTCAAACCCATTAAATTTTTTAGATCTTGGGGGCCTCTCCTCAAGATCTGAATCAGTGATATCATATTCAAGTTATGAATCCATGGGAATGAGGGTTTGAAGCATATTCCAGTTTCAACATTTAGCAGAAAACTTCAACAAACTCCATGAATTTTCTGGGCGGCGAGTTTGCAGATCAGATATGAAAATTTTGGTGAAACATTTACTAAAAAAAATACTAGATATGGATTCCTTGTGAAAAAATACCCAAATTCAAAATAAAAATTGGGCGAATTGGAGTTCAAATGAGGAACATATCGTTGATTCAAAATCAACAATGTTACATAAATTGTACTAATGACAATTCATGGATGGTGGCTCTCCTATTATTTTTTGCAGTTTTTAGTGCAAAATTTCAGAGAAATGGTTATAGATCTGAGCTCCCCTTGAAAAATATCCCAATTTCAAAAAATAAATCGGTTAAATCGGAGTTCAGACGTGGGAGTTATCGTTGATTTAAAATCGGTTATTTTTTTTAGAAATTTTGTGACGGCGAGACAGTTCTAGCACGAATCTGAGAGTATAGAGTCTCCAGATAGTGATTTAAAACACATGGCAAGATCCATAATGATAATTATATTTCCAAAAACAAGGTATAATAAATATTATAAGTTATATTGACAGAGTTATGCCCATTTTAAATCTGAAGAAGCATTCAGAGCGGGTTCCCTTTGGAGACGTGCCCTCCCACCCCACTTTAGTAGGCACCTTCTTCACATTCATCAGTTTCAACATAGTAGCATTTGTCTTGGGTTATTTGGAAATGTTCCCTCCCACCCCAAGCTATGTAGGTACCTACTACTTCATCAAAAATAATCATCACAGTTATGCGTCAACTGTACAAAATCCTTCTCATCGAAGTCCATTTGCTAGGTCGCACACTTTTAGTAACACGGTTGGTCACAAGAATTACAAGGTATCTCTATCCTCAGATCTTCGTTTGTCATGGTTTTGGGTCATCCACAAACCCACACTTCATCGAATTCCATTTTCTAGTCCGCACATTGTCAATATCTCAATTGGTCACAAGCATTACAGGGTATCTCTATCCTCAAATCTTCATTCATCATGGTTATGAGTTAACCACACAAAACCCTTCTCTTTAGTGGATCTTCATATTCAATAAGGGCTTCTCAGGAGGGAACTTCACGCAATGGAGACCATTGCTTCTTGAGAAGGGAGGAATTATCTGAATGAAAAGTGGCCTACACCCATGGTATTCATCCACCCATGGTATTTATCCACCCATGGTATTGTAAGCGACATTTATCCATGATATTCATTCATCCATGGTATTCATCCACGCATGGAACTTACTCATTGTATCGTAAGTGGTATCTACCCATGGTATTGACCCATGGTATCCACCTATGGTATCTACCCATGGTATTGTAACTCAAAAAAAGGCTATAAATAATAAGCCTCACTTTGTAAAAGGATAGATTGTCCACCACAATGTAGCTTCTATAGTTATTCTTTGTTTTAATAAAACAAGTTTCTTTGTGGTTTTATTTGCAATGTGTTCTCTCTTTTTTATAGCACTCTAATTTTGCATATCTTGTCAAACCCATTTAAATTTTTTAGATCTTGGGGGCCTCCCTCCAAGATTTGGATCAGTCATTCTGGTTTGGTGGAATTTTGAGCACTTTGAATTTTTGGCAAATTTTTTCCCCTAATCCAGATTCTGATCACTCCTTCCCACTGACAGGATTTTGGACCCACAAAAGTTGGTTATCTGATAAGAGTTGAATACTCTTATCTTTCCCAAGTTCTATCATCCTGATTCTACTTGGAAAAATATCCATGACAACCACTTGGGTTCACTGACATGCCTTGCCTTGCAAAGGGCTTGGTGCTTCAACCAATTTCCTCCTTTTTTTGTTGACCCAATCCAACACTTGTTGGCTGCTTGTTGACTGATAAAACACTTTGTTGTACCAAAGTGATCCCTCTGTGCTTGGAAAGCTAACTAATGGCCTTCCCATTGAGAATCATGTTCCTCCTTTTCACAAACATGCATTCGATGCAACCTTCTCCTTGGAAACCAATTTTTGAAGTTAAGCCCATCTGAGTGAACAAAAATGAGTTCCAACATCAGTAATAACAAGAAAATAAATGGCCATTCTTTTACCTCCATGATACCAAATTCCACATCTGGAAGAAATCATTCACCATCTCTTTCGCTTCTTGGCGTCAACACCTCAAATGGTCTACAATGGCTGCAAACTTTTTGGTTGCAAATTCTTTGACATCTTGTCAGATCATAACCATCAATCTAAAAAACACATCATGCAAGAAACATAACTTGATAACACATCCTTTCTCTCCTTCAAAGCAACAAATTTCACATCATGTGAACATCGCCATGTACTCTTACATCTTGGTGTACAAACTCATCGGCAAAACTGTTGACAAGAAAAAATTTCCCAGCCAATAGTAAGGGATCTCCCCGATAAAAAGTCCCAACTAGACTCTAGACCATTTCTGATAGGGATCCCACCCGGGGTGTGGGTCTGGCCACTGCTGAATATGCCTTTTCTCGGATGGAAGATGCGCCCTGCAGGCTTGATGATACATGGTTACTCGAATGATATGAAACAAATGGTCAATGAGTTATCCTATAAATGAAACATTATAAATAGAAAAGCGAGTTTCGAAGCATGCAGCCAAAGGAAATGTTGTTAGCAACACATCATTAGGGTCATGCTCATAAAAGCTACTCGACCACAAAATAAACAGTTCTCTATGTTAGAAACACCCTTCAATTCCTTAAGCATTTTCCGAAAGATGGAGTGACATTAATAACGAAGTCATTAAACATCTCTTAATGAAATATTCATGTATCATTAACACATCTAGAAAACGTAAACGTACAAATGACATATGAACAAAAAACGTAGGCTAGTCAGTTATAAAAGATAAAAAATACATGAGACATAATATTCATAATGCTAGCACACATAAGACCTCATCCGATCAAGTACTAGTGGAAACAAAAAATTCATTTGTATTCATTCTCAGAAATATGCATTCCATGTGATACAATTATCTCTTCTACTTTTGGAGTCCCAAAAAAAGGTCCTGTACAATGTTTATGGAGGGAGTACTTATAGAAAAAAATTGACCCTTGGGTAGCCCAAACCTTTCAGGTTCCTGACCGTGGGCATGGTCTGTGACCTAGGTGGTGTTTGCGACTTGCGACTTGGTCCTGACTGCGACCTGCAACTTGTTCCCTGTTGCGACCTGCGACCTGTTCCTTGTTGCGACCTACGACCTGTACCATTTCCTTTTTCAAGGGAGCAGTTGTGTGATGGAGAGGCCTAGTATGTCTATTTTCTAAGTTTACTTGAGGTAATTCTACCAAGATTGATAACATGTAGCCACAGGAGTGACCTAGGGGGTATCTTCTCCTAACCTATGAAAATGCTCAAAAGCATTAGGGACCAAAGTGCGCCTCTTTACTAAGATTTGATTGGATAGGGAGGCTAGTTTGGTGTAGATATGGACTGGTGTAATGATGAACTGAAAAAATTTTCATGTGAGGCCGGGAGGTCCTAGGAAGAAGCTTCTTTCCTAATGGGTTGTAGGAATGCTTGAATGTCTTGGGTTACGTCTTCCCTTGTTTTCTAGATATCCAATGATCCCAAGGAGGGGATATGATGTACCTCAGCCATCGAATTGATGCCACTGATCAAGTGTTCGTAATCAGACATCACCTTTTCCACATCCTTTACTAGCTTATCCTTGGATTGTATCTTCATTCGTATCTGGACTTTGTCTTTCTATGTACAGATCCAATCCTTCCTTGGCAAGGTGTCAGGAGCCTGTGGATATATTTATGACCATTCCAGCATATTGTCCAGGGCGACGAAGGCTTCCTTTAGTTGTGAAGTTTTCCTTTTAGTCTCAACTTGTGTTCTTAGCAGTGGTGCACCTTTCTGCTTTATAATTAACATTTCCTCATATACTTGCTTCATGGTAGCCTCCAAGGTAATGAATTCCCTTTGAATAGTGATTGGTAATTCATTGTCCTACGTAGTTGTGAAATGAAGCCTTTGGATTTCTACATCCATCACCTTCTTTTCTTGTTCAGAATGAGCTGCCTTCCACTTGGAGGCTTGGAATTTGTTTTGTAGGGATTGTATCTCTCTGCTCATTCTGCTAATGTTTTCCTCTGTGGCTACTGCGAAGGTAGTCCCTACTGATGTGATCATGATTGGATTAGTCCTGGTATCTAGGACTATATACTTTTCTGTGGTAACTGCGAGGGGCCCGACCGGATTCCGTGCAAGGCATTTTCTTTTCTTCTATCTGATCTTGTGTGTGAATTGGTCATATGTCAGCCTTTTCACGTCTAAAATCTTATCTTCTTGTTCCTCTGAGATGCCAAGTTCTGAGAGCGGGAAGTGCACACTCGTCATGGGAGTTGTTTGGGGTACCTCAACATGAGGAAGCTCTATTTGCTCCCAAATATTTGGGGGCGGTGTCCTACTTCCCTCTCCTTCCTTGGAAGATTCTCCCTGTTATTTCTGGTTTTCTTCCTCCTTTCTCTTCTTCTCAGCTTCTTCTTTATCTTTTTCTTCCTTTAATCTGCACTCGACCTCTTTCATCTTTTTTTCTTCTTCTTCCTTCTTCTTACATTCCTCTTCCTCTATTTTCTTGTGGGCTTCTTCTGCCTACCTTCTCTTTTGTTCTTGATTTTTTTGTTTCTGCTGTTGTTCCTTGGCTTGCTTTTTTTTCTTTTCATCTTCTTGTTGTCGTGCCAAGGCATCTTGGGTTCTTTTGAGTTCCTCCTCCCTCGCCTTCTTCTCAGCTTCTTATTGTACCTTGGCTTATTTGTTTCTATTTTCTTGTTTCTCTTTAGAAATACTACCTCCTGTATCATTCTTTGGCTTCTTGGCTTTGGAAGATGAGGCTCCTCCTATCAAGTCATTTCGTTTAAGCAAGCTAGCCCTTTCTTCCATAGTTTGATCATCTTGACCCCCTTAATCCTTACTCAGGTCAGATGATTCTTTTAGCGAGGCTTCCCTATCTTTGTTGTACCAGTTCCTAACTTTCTCTTCAATAGGACATTCCGTATGTTGGAATTTCCAATTTAGCTTGGCCAGTTTGCAATGTGCAAGTATGATCCTTTTAGGATCATATGATCTGTGGGCAAAGGTCACGAAATGAAAACCTTTGGTCTCCTCTGCCTCTGCTTCTACTTCTTTGAAATCCTTAACTGTGTAGGTGCCTATAGTGCCTGGGAGAGTGGGCCATGGTTTCTTCTTGCCTTTGCTGAGGACCTTGGAGAATCCACTCGTCATTTGGTAGCACACCTCCTTCAAGAGTATTTTATGAGTGAAAAATTGTGGCAGTGCATGAGGCACCTTAAATGATCTAAAGACCCTAATAAAAGTACTTTTTGTAATGGGAAACCAGTTGACCACTTGGGTTATTGTTTCCATGGCTCACCTGGACATGCATGGGGCGTATTTGCCGAAAAGCTTTCTGTAGAGTGCGGGAATGAATTATGTGAGATCGATTCTATATCTTGCTTGTATTTGGAAGCCTAGAACACACTCAAGTCTTTTTGGATTGGTCCACCATGCTTCACATCCCAGTTATGCGACCATCCTTCAAACTAACATCTTGCGCATAGTACGTCCAAAAGGTAGGAAACCATGTAGAATTCAGACACACATCCTTCTTCTAGTGCCTATGTTGTTGATATGTTTGACCTGAGGGCCGCTACTATCAGGTTATCCCAGTTGAACTAGGTGCCATATGAAGTGATAGCATACATGAGTGGAACCCAAGTCCCGTTGAAAGTAGTGGTATCTAGTCGTTCATACATCCTACACATCATTGTTGCCACAAGTTTGTAGACTTTTTGAGGCCTTATGTTTATATTCCTGGACCTTTTCCACCTTAAACTTCTCGGACATACACTTTTCGGTCCGCGAGGTCTTCTGGGAACTCAGGCTTTCTGAACTCCTGATATACTTTGTACCAAGTCATTTTGTCTCCTTTCCCAAACACATAGGCAGTGTCCCCATAGATAGGGGGTGGGGAAGGAGGTGTGCCTTCTTCTAAGATCTCTATCTCAGGACTCTTGTTTCTTTTTTGAACTACTATAGGCCCCATATTGCTTGAGGCTGAAGAGATGGAGACGCACTCGATCTTAGCTTCAATATCCCCTGGCATGTCCATAAAACAATCCCATGATAAGACGGACGACATAATCACAAATATGTTCAGACTCACTAAACTTCCAAATGAACTGACTACTCATGTTAGGTCGCTAAGACCGCTACCAGCTATTATCTGAAGAAATGGTTAGGTTTGCGACTTAGTGACCTTGTGACTAGGTCGTGAGGTTGCTAGGTTGCACTGGCGTGAATTATCCAGAAACTAATACCTCGTGACTTGGTGACTTGCGACTAGTTCATAAGGTCACAAGGTCGCAAAGTCGCAAATTGTGCATTTAATTGGTGATTAGCGACCTGGAAAATTTGCGACTCAGCGACCAAGTCGCGAGGTCACAGGGTCACTTAGTCATGAAATCGCGTTAGGGATTTTTGAGAGGAATTGCAGCAGTTGCGACCTGTGGGGAATGAATTGCAAAGAGGGAAAAAAAATCCAAGGGTGATGGGAAAATTTGAGTTTAAAGGTCTTCCCAGGCAGCCAAGAGGGGTGCTTGAAGCAATTCTGAGGTGAGGTAAGGCCAAGAGGAGGAGGCAAAGAGAGGTGATAATGAGGGGGATGGAAACCTTAACTAGAGGGTTGGTGAGGACTTGGAATGAAGCTAAAAGGGAATTAATAAGCTAGGGCAGGGCTAGGTGAGGCAACATTTAATAAAAAAAAGAAACAGCAGGAGGATTAGGCAACTTACCAAAAAAAATGTGATCCAGTTGGCTTGTTAGAGGTGTTATTTGCTCTGTCACGTAGGTCGCTAGGTTGCACAATCACAAATGTGAAAAGTTAAGCCAAGATGCAACCTTGCAACCCCGCGACCTGGAGATTGCTAGGTCGCTAGGTCACATAGACATGAATGTGAATTTTTTAGGCCGGGATAAGACCTTGCGACTTCGCGACCTGGAGGTTGCTAGGTCACATAGTCGCAAATGTGAAGTTTTATGAGTTTTGCGACTTTGCCACTATGCGACTTGCTTTTAGAGAAAACAAGTCATGGACCAAACTTTGTATGCATAATGCATGAAAAGGGGCTTTCTCAAGGATCAGAGGCTCTGAAATTTTAATATGGGACTAAATTTTGGAGGGTGTTATAGCGGCTACAACAAATGGTGATTCACTGGTAGAACCTAAGATCTCTGTCGGTGCTTCATCTTGAGGGGGGTGGGGGGGCTTAGCAGGTTGTTCCTTTCAACCCCGTGGGTCCCACTACTTTCATCTCTAGCCCTTGCGTGTTTGCTCCACCTGTTTGCACTGTTCGGGATGCTAGTTCACCGTGTTTTTATTTCTAGAGACCGAATGGAAGGGGTAAAAGTAACCTCAAGCTTTTCAAGGATTCAGTATAGTTATTTGTTCCCCTTGTGTTGCTCCGCTGCCAGCAAACTTGGTGGTCCCGACGGAGTCACTATCTAGGAGTCACAGACATTTCTTCGCTGCCAATGACTTGGTCAGTACCCTGGCGGAGTCGTCGCATCGCCTCTCTATGCAGGAAGCCTTTCTCAATCCTTTACCCTTTATTTCATGTGCTAATAGCACTTATTTGAATGTGATCGAGGCACTTATTTTAATGCGCCTAGTATTGCCTGGGTGGATGAGGGATCCAAACTTATGTTACTTGCAAGAGAGGTTGCTCCTGGTCTGCACACAAGGACCTTTGAGTTTTCCCGAATATCCTTTTGCCACTTGAGATTGGCCCTATTCCCCTTCTGCCAAGTGACTTATTTCACCAAAAATTCCTCTCCACCAGCAATCCCTCAAGTTAGCATACTGGATGAGCTACTTGAACTTGGGTTATGGGACTCGAAAGTATTTCCCCCATGGGGGGTGTATTACAGGCAAGCTTAGGTCGTTCTGTGTTCCAGGGTCGATTCTTCATGAGCAGAGATTCCGGTACAGTCTGCCAATTAAGTAACTGTTATGAATATCCCTCAACCTAAGGTATTAGGGGAGCATATTTCTAAGAGCTTGCTTGAAGTAAGCTACTTATTGAAACACACAAAACAAAACAAAAGCAACAAGAGTAGTAAAGCGAAGGAAAAGAAACTATGGTACAGAGCATGGTGACAGCCCCTGGGGCTGTCAAGTGAAATAGTGCTTGAGGTCATGCCCATTTACTGGGAGGGCCTCGATCCTCCCTTCTAAGGTCTGGAGTCTATATGTGTGGCCGACTTTTTCTTTGATCTGGAAGGGGCCTATCCACAGGGCTTGGAATTTGGTGTGTTTCCCCTTATCTTCGTGAGAATTGTCCCATTTGAGGACGAGGTCGCCCACTTCAAAAACCTTGTTTCCAGCAAACTTATTGTCGAGCCATCGTTTTATTTGGCTCCAATGGATGGACAATTTTTCCCAGGCCTTTACCCTTTCCTCCTCTAGTTTCAACAATGTGTCTGAAGATTGTAAGGAAGGGCACGGGGTACCATGCATTTCTTGCAACAACTGAAGGACCGGGAAGACAGGTTGGGATGAAGGATTGCTTCTTTGCCATAAACTAGAAAAAAATGGGCAGGTGCCCAAGGATGGTTTGGGTGTGACCTGATCAGCCCATAGGGCATTGTGGACGGCATTGTGCCAGTTTCGATGTTGGGTCAGCAAAGTATTTTTGATGATGCAGATGAGGTTTTTATTGGTTGACTTGGCTAACCCATTTCCTTGGGGATAATATTTGGCAGAATGTTTGAGCACTATATTGTTTTTTAGAGAAAATTCATATAACTCGAATGATGAAGAATAAGTAGCGTTATCAAAAACAAGGGAGGTTGGAATGCCAAACCTAGTCATGATGTGCTGAGTGATGAAAGCTATTACCTCTTGATCGTTGATTTGACGTAACGGTGTCACTTCAACCCACCTTGTGAAGTAGTCCGTAGCTGTAAGTATGTATCGATGTTGCTTCAAGGAATGTGGAAAAATTTCCCCGATCACGTCGAGTCCCCACTGCTGAAATGGCTCTTCCACCATGACAGAATGTAACAGGGCGAATGATCGTGACTCCCTGTTGGCAAAATTTTGACATGGCAGGCATCTCCAAACATAGGCCTGTGCATCTTTGAACAGATTGGGCCAATAAAAAATGGCATGCATAATTTTGTGAGTTGTGGCATCCCCCGTGTAGTGCCCACCGGCTAGCCATCATGTAGTTCCTTCAGGACCTGTTGAGCCTCATTATGTTCTAATCAGCATAGCATGACTCTGTTGTGGTGCTTGCGGAATAGCCTTCCCTACACTAGTTGGTAGGATGTAGCCTTCAGTCTTATTGCACATTTCTGCTAGGCGGTTAAAGTGGGGTCCATGATACCGCGACCAAGATATTGTTGAATATGAACGTGCCATGAAGGGGTGCTTTGCTGAGGTGTATTTTCATCTTGGTACATGTTGATTTCGTGATCCCAACATTCCTCTTCATTTCTCCGCAGGTCTATGGCTTCATCAGCCATACGGCATAGCCCTTGTCCCTTGACAGTATGTTCAGGCTTGAATTCTAGGTCATACTCTTGAAGGCATCTCATCCACTTACCTCGTCTCTCACCCAGATCTTGCTGCACAAATAGTGAGCGAACCGTTGGGTGTGGTACAAACACTGTGACGTGATTCTTCAAAATATATGGCCTGAAATGTTTGACTGCCTTATATACTGCATAGGCCTGCTTGGAAATATCTGGATAATTCAGCTCAGCACCTTGCAAAACTACGCTCATGAACGATATGGGCCGCTCATCACTGCTACCATCTTTCTGAGTGAGGATGGACACGAGAGATGAGTTTGAGGTGAAGGTATACAAAATAAATCCTTTTCTGAAATCTGAGCTATGAAGGGTTGGTGCTTCTGTGATGGCATGTTTTATATTATTGAATGCTTCTTTGTCAGGTGAATTCCATTTAAAATTTGTGTCCTTCTTGATCATACCTTGCAGAGGTTTCACGATTTGAGCGAAGTCTAATATGAATTTTCATAGGAAGTTGATTTTTCCAAGAAACGACAGCATGGCCTTTTTGCTACTCAGGGGAGGAATCTGGGCGATGGATTTTGCTTATTATGGGTCCACCACTATGATGTCTCAGGTTATGATGTGCCATAGTAGATTTCCTTCAGAGACGATGAATACGCTCTTTTTTGGGTTAAGTGAGATCCCATATTTTAGGCACCTTTCGAAAATTTGTTTGAGGTGGTGTAAGTGGCCACACCTGTGTTTGGAAAATACAATGACTTTGATCTGAATGGAAAATGGTATCAACCCATGGTATTCATCTACCCATGTTATCCATCCACCCATGGAATTTACCCATGGTATTGTAAATGGCATCAACCCATGGTATTCATCCACCCATGATATTTATTCGCCCATGGTATTGTAAGTGACCCATGGTATTCATCCACACATGGGATTTACCCATGGTATTGTAAGTGGTATCTACCCATGGTATTGGCCTGTGGTATCTACACATGGTATTGTAACTCAAAAAAGGCTATAAATAACAAGCCTCAATTTGTAAAAGGACAGATTTTTCCACCACAATGTAGCTTCGACAATTATTCTCTGTTTTAATAAAACAAGTTTCTTTGTGGTTTTATTTTCTTTGTGTTCTCTCTTTTTTTCTGGCATTCTAATTTTGCAGATCTTGCCAGATCCATTTCAATTTTTTTAGATCTTGGGGGCCTCCCCCCAAGATCCGAATCATTGGTATCAGATTCAGGTTATGCCTCCATGGGAATGAGGGTTTGAAACATATTTCAGTTTCAATGTTTTGCAGCAATCTTCAGCAAAATCCATGAATTTGTTTTTGGGTGGCGAGTTTTCAGATCAAATCTGAAACTTTGGGTAAAAAATTTACAAAAACAAATACCATATCTAGATTCCTTGCGAAAAAGTACTCAAATTCAAAAAACAAATCGGCTAAATTGGAGTTCGAATGAGGGAGATATTGCTGATTCAAAATCAGCAATGTTGAAGCAATTTTTCTGACAACAATTCATGGATGGTGGCGCTCCTGTCATTTTTTGCAATTTTCAGTGCAAAATTTCAAAAGAATGGATATAGATCTGAGCTCCTCTTGAAAAATCACTCAAGTTAAAAAAAAAAAAGAAATCGATCGAATTTGAGTCAAGATGTAGGAGTTATTGTTGATTTAAAATCAATTATTTTTTCAGAAATTTTGTGACGGCGAGACAATTCCAGCGTGAATTTGAGAGTCTAGAGTCTCCAGATAGTGGTTTCAAACACATGAGAAGATGCAGAATGATCATTCCATTTCCAAAAACAGGTTATAATAAATATTTTGAGTTATATTGACCGAGTTATGCTCATTTTAAATCTGGAGCAGCATTTGGAGTGGGTTCCCTTTGGAGAAGTGCCCTCCCACCCCGCTTTAGTAGGCACCTGCTTCAGTTTCATCATAGCAGCGTTCGGCTTGGGTTATTTGGAGATGTGCCCTCCCACCCCAAGCTATGTAGGCACCTGCTATTTCATCAACAATCAGCATCACGGTTATGGGTCAACCGCACAAAATCTTTTTCATCGAAGTCCATTTGCTAGGCCGCACACTGTTAGTCACACAGTTGGTCACAAGCATTACAGGGTATCTCTATCCTCAGATCTTCATTTATCATGGATTTGGTTCATCCACAAACCCACACTTCATCGAAGTCCATTTTCTAGGCTGCACACTGTCAATATCACAGTTGGTCACAAGTATTACAGGGTATCTCTATCCTCGGATCTTCGTTCATCACAGTTATGGGTTAAATACACAAAAACCTTCTCTTCAGTGGCTCTTCATATTCAACAAAGGCTTCTCATGAGGGAACTTCACGAAATGGGGACCATTGCTTCCTAAGGAGGGAGGAATGATCCGAATGGAAAATGGCATCAACCCATGGTATTCATCTACCTATGTTATCCATCCACCCATACCAATGGTATTGTAAATGGCATCAACCCATGGTATTCATCCACCCATGATATTTATTCGCCCATGGTATTGTAAGTGACCCATGGTATTCATCCACACATGGGATTTACCCATGGTATTGTAAGTGGTATCTACCCATGGTATTGGCCTATGGTATCTACACATGGTATTGTAACTCAAAAAAGGCTATAAATAACAAGCCTCAATTTGTAAAAGGACAGATTTGTCCACCACAATGTAGCTTCTACAATTATTCTCTGTTTTAATAAAACAAGTTTCTTTGTGGTTTTATTTTCTTTGTGTTCTCTCTTTTTTCTGGCATTCTAATTTTGTAGATCTTGTTAGATCCATTTCAATTTTTTTAGATCTTGGGGGCCTCCCCCCAAGATTCGGATCAGACTTCGTCAAGGTATAATGCCACACTTTGCCCCATTATACCCCAAAATTTGATGTCCATGGCCCTCTGGAAGGTTGCCCCAACATTGATGTAATATTCCCAAATGGGAAAAGAAGGAATATAGCTCATAATAATGGAAATAGCAGCAAGTATTAACACATTACATGTGATCCAAATGATAGATCCATAGTATTATGTATAACAGCAATAAATAAGTACAAGATCTTGGGGATCAAGCCCCTCAAGATAGGAAAAAGAAGCCTCCAATGCCAAAATGCACCCAAAACATGTAATACACTGCTACACAAAGTACTGAAGCAAGCACAGCGCAATTTTAGTGACTAATACTGTAGCTGGAACATATATATAAATAGATCTAATAATTTCATGCTCATACAGGGCCAAAAATGGATATCTATGCTCCTCAACACTTTTCCAAGGCAACCCAGGATGGGTTTCCAGAAATACACTAAATATGAATGGTGGATCTAAAGCCCTAGGGCTGAAAATTCACTGCAACTGAAGCACATAGAAGGAGGTGGCTGAATCTGATGTAGATCTGAAAGAACTCCTCCAAAAGGACTCTCTCAATGAAGGGTTGATCCCTTCAATGGAAAGAAAACTACTGTTGCTGAGGAAACTGCTATTGCTGGAAACAACTACTTATGAGGAGAAGAACCATGTGTGGAAGGCTATTATACTGATCAAAATGATCTGGGATTTTAACCACGGATTCTACTCAAAAAACCCAGAAAAACCGAGAAATGGTTTGGCCAGATTTTAAATTTGGATTTTCGGCCATTTTTG
The DNA here is from genome assembly GCA_034641835.2 of Pinus albicaulis. Lineage (NCBI taxonomy): Eukaryota > Viridiplantae > Streptophyta > Pinopsida > Pinales > Pinaceae > Pinus > Pinus albicaulis. Next base: position 1,588,456,402 of record CM076580.1, on the reverse strand, counting down.
GGTTGCCCACTGCAACAGCTCAATAAAATAACATAGATTTGGATGGGAAATGTGCTATAGGGGGTAAAATAACCTTGGCCTGATGCCAAATATATCAAATAATCCCAAGGGGCTCCTTTACTAGCCTCCCAATTGAAGGAAACCTTCCTCCACTGCAAAACTAACTCAGAAAACACCCAATAGAATATTCCACTACTGCAACCTGCAATACAACTTGACCCTAAACAAGATCTGTGCTGTAAATGAAATATGAATCTTGGCCTTAAGCCTGATAGTGTACAATGTAGTACAAAACTCCTCCAATAGCTTCTCAATGGAAGAGGTGGGATTCCCGATCAGGAATACCCAGTGCTAAACAACACTCAAACTCAACGAAACAACAAGAGAAAGATATATGTCTAAACAGACCATATATTCAAAAATATCATATACCAATACATAAATAATATGGCTACCATCCTCTACCTTATATAAGAAATGAGCTTCCAAACCCGAATCCACATCTATTAATTACACTACTTCCATGCAATGTGTCTCCATCTAAAACTGCATTGTCTCTCCATAAATGTCCACTCCTCCATGACAGCGTTGTTGATTTGGTCAAAGTTGACCTAGTCCACATGCTCTAGCCCCTGTTTACACCTTAGGGTAATTTATTAAGCTGAAAAGATGATCCAATTTCACATGAGAAGTGGTTTTATTCCTAATAAAGAGATTTATGGGTCTCCCTACCCACTTATTCGTTAGACAAGAAAGAAAAATTAGATTTTAATATTCCAATTAGTTGCATGCTAATTTAGGAATATTACAATCCTCCCCTTCCAAATGTTGATTGTCCTCAAGAAAATGCAAGGATAGATCTACAAAATATAGGGAACCTTCATCCCCATGTGAAGATCCATCCTCCAAACTATCATCCATATGAAATGAATCACCCCCCAGAATGGTAATTCATATAAAAACTCCTCCCATGTGAGAGGCTCCTCCCAAAGACATAAGTTAATCATATGGTTCCCTTCATAAGGAAACAAGTGATGTAATGTAGCAGCCATATAATGTCCCATGCTCCCCTTGAAGCATGAATAAATGTTGGAAGTTTCATTCCCAATGGACACATCCAACCAATGTGTCATCCCTCCAATCATGTCCCCAACAATAATAAAAACATCATAAACATATGGGATCAAAACCAGTGATACATAAACAGTCAAATGCAATAACGAAGGTGGATCATAGTCCCACATATGGAAGCAACGCAGTATATCTCCTAACTACATCAGATAGTGATATGGTAAGTGGTTTCCCCACCACTTACTTGCTGCCCAAGTCTTCTTACAATGGTTGAAAAGGTGAGAAATGTTTGGTGCTTTTGGAGTGCACCCATAGTCATACAACATCTCCCTGTATCCTCCAAGGGAGTGGCCATGTTCAGAAATGTTTATGGCCCAAAGTTGGCCATGAAGTTTATATGGAATAATTCTCCTCCTTGGAGCAATGGCATGCATATACATGGTAAAGGAATGCAAATAATCATTAAATGAAACATCATGTACATAAGCATGTTCCTTACCAAAATTTCTGCTCATACAAATGGAGTGGTCCATAGATTGATCCCCTCTCATTCCAAAAGAGGAAAGAGGTGGTTGTAATAACTCCTTCATTGAGTTATGTGTCTCTCCCATCTCCACATGGTCCATGCATATTTTCAAATTCTGATATAGCTTCTCTTCAAATCCTTCCCAAGTGTAGCTCTCCATGATAGTGTTGTAGGCTCTCATGGAATAAGTATGGCTGAAAAGAAAATCTTCATGTGCTCTTTGTAACAACTTCTCCTTGAGCTTGGAGGCTCTAGATAAGAAGATCCTTCCATGATAATAGATGACTTCATCTTGGACTGAATAGTCCTCTTCAGGTAGCTAGTCATCAAGTATCATGCATGTGAAAATATCCTTGGAGTAATTCACCAATAGCTAGGATTTCCAATATGGATCTATCCTCCATAGTGGCAGCGTTGATGATCTATCACAAAGAACATATGTCATATGGATGACCTCCTCTTTGACATATTCCATGCCAAAGGTACATATTGGAAGGCTACTGTCCTCCTCATGTTGCTCCTCCCATGGCGCAGAATCTGAAATGAGAGTGGGTAATAATGATGTTGGGAGAATGTCTCCCTCCTCCATGAGTCTACCCAAGACTCTCAGCGTTGTACAATGAACTCTCACTATTCCCACTCCTCCTAGATCTATGAGTGGTAAAACATGTTGAGAGAACTCTTTGATCCTCATCCAATTAGGGGGTCTCCCTGGTGGAATGCCTCCGTGTAATGAAACATCAAGGCCTAGAGCAAGCTGTAAATGTGAGTGGACTGATTTGTCCCTGCTCTCACTGCGCAAATCATACTCCTTCTTTTGTACTCATTAGGGGAATTTTGAGGTCTAAAATGGGCCTCATAAGAAAAATGTACAACAAAAATAAACTTTATAACAACCAATAGGATTCAAGATGATGATGTCATCCATAATGGATGATTCACCATTTTTGGAGTAAAAAAGTAAAAATAATAAAAAATAATAAAATAATAAAACTACTTTTTCAACTCGTATTTTAAACTTATCTCCCAAAATTTTTACTCAAATTTCGAGTGGGAGTACTCGTTGGATGCGGAATTTAATTCCTCATCCAAGGAGTACCCATGTTGCATACTTTCGATGAACTCTTCTACACGAAAAATGAAAAATACATAAAAAAACGTGATTGTAATCACGTTTTTTTTATGTATTTCTCATTTTTCGTGTAGTAGGACCCATCGAAAGTATGCAACATGGGTACTCCTTGGATGGGGAATTAAATTCCGCATCCAAGGAGTACTCCCACTCGAAATTTGAGTAAAAAATTTAGGAGATAAGTTAAAAATATGAATTGAAAAAGTAGTTTTTTCATTTTTCCCTCTAAAATTTGATGATGTCATCAAGTCTTATTAGATTTTTTCCACTATTATTTTATAATTTCCTTAGGAGGCCCATTTTAGACCTCAAAATTCCCCTAATTAGTAAACCTCCTGAAAAGGATGGGTGTATATGTTCCCATTCATTTGGTGTTGGCCCTCCTTCTCATTTCCTCCTACCTTCTGCAAGATCTCACATTCTAAGGTGTATTTTTCAATTGTAATCAATCTATGTACACCCAACATCTCATTTGTGTTAAAAGTCTTGATCACAAAGGAATGATCTATCATAGCGTGTGTCCCCAAGATTTCATTCAATGTTGGAACACACTTCCTCCATTGTTTTGTCTCATTACCTATCAACATAGACACATGTTGCTCATGATCTTCATATGTAATTGCTTCATCTCCATCTCAAAATAGAAGTAGATATCCTCCTATTGTCACAGTTCTGGAGGATCTTTCCAACTCTTCCTCTTCCTCCTCCTTGTCAATGGATAATACATCATCATTAAGATATCCTTTGCCTTTATCTCCTCTTGAAGAAGGAATCCTCATGTCTTCCTCTTGAGAAGAAAGTTCCTGTTGAAGTGGGGCCTTTTCCCTTGGCAAAGCATGTTGCAGATCTTTAACCCCCTCAACAATGTTCTAAAATGGAGTTGGCTTCATGGATCCTTCCAACTCATGCAAAGGTTCTGATTTCTTAGGCTTAGTTTTCTCTCCCAAGGAAGTTTCAGATTGTTTTAAATCAAATCTTTTCACTAACCTCCTAGTGAACTTTGAATAAGTAGATATATTTGCATTATTCAATGAATAAGATTCAAATAACCACCAGGCATAAGCCTTACCTTCAAGATGTAGTGTTGCTACTCTAATGGCTTCCTCTTCTAAAACTTGATGCAGCTGGAAATATGTGTCTAGCTTCTTTACCCATGCCTTGGTTGTGATTTTGGGTGACCCATCAAAAGTAGAAATAATATACCCAAAGTGTGTTGCATGCACCCTCTTCTTCTATTGTAGTTACTAGGTCTTCTATCTTCTTTGATTTGAAAAAAACCTTGGAAGCTTAGATTCTCCTTGAATCTTCTAGACTGAGATTCATATTCTTGTAGATAATCACCTAGAGTCTCCTCCTTTGGTGTTTCCCCTTCTTCTTCTTCTCTTGCCAAGAATGTAGGCATGGTATCACATTGTAGATCTGATTTTGTGGCTGAATTCTCACACACATAATATGAAGAACTGAAGCTTTCTTCTTGTACAAATCTTCTTAAGGGATCTTCATGTCTTTCCCTCCTCATTCCCTTGATTTCTCTTTTAAGCTCATGCATAGTTTGGAGAAGAAGTTCTGAAAACTTCTTTCCCTCCGTTTCTCCAAATAATGGAGACTTGCCTTTGTCTCTTATGTAAGCCTTCTCTTTTCTGTGAGAAGCTTCTTCTTCTTTAGATAACATTGATGCAATGTCTTCACAGGCTAAGCCAAAATTATGCTCTGATACCACTGTAATATTCCCAAATGGGAAAAGTAGGAATATAGCTCATAATAATGGAAATAGCAGCAAGTATTAACACATTACATGTGAGCCAAATGATAGATCCATAGTATTATGTATAATAGCAATAAATAAGTACAAGATCTTGGGGATCAAGTCCCTCAAGATAGGCAAAAGAAGCCTCCAATGCCAAAATGCACCCAAAACATATAATACACTACTACACAAAGTACTGAAGCAAGCACGGCACAGTTTTAGTGACTAATACTACAGCTGGAATATATATATAAATGGATCTAATAATATCATGCTCATACAGGGCTAAAAATGGAGATCTATGCTCCTCAACACTTTTCCAAGGCAACCTAGGATGGGTTTCCGAAAATACACTAAATATGAATGGTGGATCTAAAGCCCTAGGGCTGAAGACGCACTATAACCGAAGAACATAGAAGGAGGTGGTTGAATCTGATGCAAATCTAAAAGAACTCCTCCAAAAGGACTCTCTCAATGAAGGGTTGATCCCTTCAATGGAAATCAAACTACTGCTGCCGAGGAAACTATTGCTACTGAAAACTATTACTTCTAAGGACAAGAACCATCTTTGGAAGGCTGTTAGAGTGCTCAGAATGATCCAATATTTTAACCATGGATGCTACTCACAAAACCCAGAAAAACCCAGAAATGGTTTGGCCAGATTTTAACTTTGGATTTTTGGCCATTTTAGGGTTGCCCACTACAACAGCTCACTAAAATAACGCAAATCTGGACTAGAAATACGCTGTAGGGGGTAAAATCACCTTGGCCTGATGTAAAATATATGAAATAATCTCAAGGGGCTCCTTTACTGGCCTCCGAATGGAAGGAAACCTTCCTCCAATGCAAAACTAGCTCAAAAAAAACCCAATAAAATCTTCCACTACTGCAACCTGCAAAACAACTTGACCCTCAACAGGATCTATGCTGTAAATGAAAGATGAAGTTTGGCCTTAAGCTTGATAGTGGAAAATTTAGTACAAAACTCCTCCAAGATCTTCTTAATGGAAGAGGTGGGATTTCCGATCAGGAACACCCAATGCTAAACAACACTCAGTCTCAACTAAATAGCAAAAGAAAGATATATGTCTAAACAGACGATATATTCAGAAATGTCATATATCAATACATCAATAATATGGCTTCCATCCTCTTCCTTATATAATAAATGAGCTTCAAAACCCTAAGCCCCATCTATTAATGACACTACTTCCATACAATTTGTCTCCATCTAAAACTGCATTGTCTCTCCATAAATGTCCACTCCTCCATGACAGCATTGTTTATTTGGTAAAATTTGACCCAGTCCACATGCTCTAGCCCCTGTTCACACCTTAGGGTGTTTTATTAAGCTGAAAATATGATCCACTTTCACCTGAGAAGTGGTTTTATTCCTAATAAAGAGATTTATGGGTCTCTCTACCCACTTATTCATTAGACAAGAAAGCAAAATTAGATTTTAATATTCCAATTAGCTGCATGCTAATTTAGGAATATTACAATTGATCAAGCCAAAGGGCATGTGTTTGAACATGAATTTTCCCCATTTAGTCTTGAATGTGGTTTTTAGACGATCGGGTTCACCACTAGTACTTGGTTGTAACCTGAGAAACCATCCAGTAATGAGAACATTTCTGACCTGGATACTGCTTGAAGGATCTGCTCCATTGGGGGCACCGGGTAGTTTTCCTTGTTTGAAAATCAATTCAAATTTAGGAAGTCCACGCATAAACGAATTATTCCAGACTTTTTATGAACTGGGACCAAGTTTGACACCAAGGTTGAATGTCAGACTTTGAAGATGATGCATATGTCTAGGAGTTTCTTCAGTTCTTTTTGGATCATCGACTCCAAAGTAGGGTGTACCTTCCTCAGTTTCTGTTGGAATGGTTTAACTCATTCCTTCATGGGTATTACGTGCTGGATGATTCGTGTGTCATAGGTTTGCAACTCATTATACGTCCAGGCGAAAACATCTTGGTATTTCTTGAATAATTCAATAAATGATTGCCTAACCTGAGGGGTGCATTTTGTACTGAGGTTGACGAATTTTGGTTCCTTTTCCATCCCAAGATTTATTTTCTGGTGCAGTAAGGTGTAAATCTACACCTTTGTGTTGAGGGGTCCCTGAAAATAGTTTTGTTGGTCAAATATCTTTTCAAGCGACACAACCCCTTTGAGTATGGGATTCCTTTTGTGCTCCTCTAGTTTCTTTTGCAAGGCCAGGTCATGATCCTCTTCTTCGATAACGGCGTCCTTGAACATGTTCATATTAAGCATGAAATCTAGTACTTGTTGATCATCATTAAAAACGCGCAGATTAGTTACATTGTTCGACACGGCAGGCTTATAAACAATTTCAATAGAGAACCCATCTCTTAGTGGGGTAAATCTAGCGGCAGCATTGGCAAGCGGATCAGCTGCTACATTATGCATTCTAAGTACAAAATTAATACCAAAAGCATCAAAGGTATAAATCAAACACCATACCTCTTGTGGATAACCTTTCAAATGTAGAGATAGGCAGTGAATGGTATTACGTACCTGTTGTTTGATGATCTCGGAGTCTCCAATTACCTTCAAACAACTGACTTTGAGATAAATTTATTTCTTGAGCCCAAGGATCAGTGCTTCATACTTGGTTGTATTATTGGTACACTGGAACTCCAGTCGGCAAGAAATTAGGAACTTATTCTTCTGGGGATCTAACAAAATACAACTCGTGTCGGCCCCATCATGGGTCTTGGAACCGTCGTAGTACAGGGTCCAAAATTTGTCTTCGGATTTCGTAAGATCATGCGAGCGCACAGGACGTGTACTCGAGGCGGTGGAATCTGGTGGTCCTTCTGGTGTGGCGTGGTGGGAAGAAGTGGCTAGGATCAGCTTTGACTAGGCATCTTGGGCGACTAGAGATTGGGGGGTTTGATAGCAACTGAGCATGGCCTATAGGAATCACATGCCTAGCTCCTCTTGTGCGAAGCTGACAGGTTCATTGGTTGCCCCCAGGTCGGTCACTGAGTGTTTCATGTAAGGTTCACTTTCGATGCATATCTGACTGTTCCTACCCTTTTATGGAAGCCACAAGTGGGACCAGTCGGTGGCAAAGTATCCTTGCAGCTTGCTTGATGAATCTCAGCTCTAGAGCAAACCGTAGGTTTTTGGGATGCCCACGATCACTATATTGATGCACTGATGCACCTTGGAGTCTGAGGAGAGGCTGATGAGGAAGTTATTCAACTCACCCACAGTGGGAAATTGGGATCTATCCAGCTGGATGATCCTAGTGTCGGTCTTCTAAGGGCGGATGTTCATTTTCTTGCATACAGACAAGGGCATGATATTGGTGGATGCACCAGAATCGATGAGGTAGTTATGAACATTGAAGTTGAATATCTTGAAAGACAGAAGGAAAGGGGGGGTGGATCCTCGGGAGTTTGCATTGATGGCATTCAAAATGGACTGGGGGCTTGCCGCATCTTGGGAGGATGTGGAGCTCACAGCTTTGGATGTTGGTCAGTTGGTGAAAGATTTAAGAATAAGGTCTTGTTGGTTAGCGATCTGGGTGAGCTCGTAGAAGGAAATGTTGGCTCGCGTTTTCTTTATATCTTCGATGATGTTGTATCCAAATTCTAGGTGTGAGAGAGGTTCAACAGAGGCTCCTAGTGAACTTGAAGATAATCTAGCTTTAAGGTTGGCTCGGGCAGTGGCAGGGCTAGATTTTTCGGGGGTTGGGGTTTGGTTTTCCTTGTTTGGTGGTAGGATATTTCTTAGGAAGGCTTTTCTATTTTCTTCAAAGGAATGGTCAAGGACCGGGCCTTCACTCCTTAGGCCATAACTTCGGGGCGGTTTGGATTGAGGATCATCGGCCAAGTTTATCTCTGTCATGGGGGACGGTCTTTCTTTGCGAACTACCTTGAAGGTGAGGATAGTGGATCCCGCATCCTTATCCAGGAGAGAGGCTTCTTCACTATCTGAATCAGCCTCCTCTTCTAACTCTCTCGTGGTTTGATCTTCTAGGAGTTGATTTACCACGGCGGTCATGCTATTGATCCATTGAGGGTAGGCTTTCTCCGAGTGGGAGGCTTGATGGAAAGAGTAGAAATTGTCTTTGTCGATCTCTTCTACATTGAGGTTGGTGTTTGGGTTCAGCAGAGGGTGAATGATCGTGAGGTTTCTCTTCCTAAAGAAAGGTTTCTGTATTTTTCTACCTGAGGTGGAGTCATTTTTTTTCCTCTTCAAATCGGAGACTTCGTTTGTCAACATCTTGAGGGACTTCGTGATGCTCTCAAAATCGAAAGGGTCTTTATCCTTGTCTCTGGATTTATGAGTTGAGGATTGTGCTCTTTTTGTGGCCGGTTTTGGGTCATCTCGACCATCATGATCAATGGCTCCTATGGACAGCATGTCCTTTTCGACAGCAAGGGCGGTGGCGTAATTTGCTGCCAGGGTAGCTCTAGCTTCGCGTTTCATGAACATGGATATATCCCGAGGGAGGGTCCTTGTGTAATAATAAATGGTGATGGAATCATCCAGGGCCATGTTTAGAGGGAATTTTTTCAATATGGTGGCGAAGCATTGGTTAAAGTCTTTGACTTTCTCTTTCTTCTGGCATTTCAAAGTACTCAACTCTGTGAGGAGCATAGAAGGAGTCTTGTCTTCCGAAAAATTTTGGAGGAAGGTACGACGAAATTTCTCCCATGAGGAAATGGAAGCGACAGGTAGGGAATGGTACCACGTAGCAGCCTTATTTTCTAAGGTGTGGGGAAAGAGCCGACATGCTACATTTTTGGATTGCACTCTCATCATTTGTAAGGCCAAGTAGAAATTACTGATGTGATCTTCAGCCAACATACCTTTTTCAGGTTCGAACTTAGGAAGGTGCTTTTCTGGGCGTCGGGGCATGTTGTGAAGGGGACAGCGAAGGTCTAGAGGAGATTGTGCCATCCAAGTCAAGGGATGCACTTGTCTGGCACGATGGTGTGGCAAGATGTAGATATGCCCCATTTCATTCTTGGATTCACTTCCGATGCCAGATTCGGAGGCTTCGCCTTCATGTTGAGAGTGCATGTTTTGATTTCCTCTGTGGTTTCCCATATACCTAATATTTCTCCAGTTATAAAGGAAGGAAAATCTGTTTTGGTTTTGGTTGTGGTGGTGGTGAGTGTGGCTTTTATTTCGACCGTGTCCACGGCCCCTATCTCCCCATTCCCTATTTCCCCGGCCCCTTCCGGTTCCTCCTCCAGGAGGGTTATTTGCTTGAGTGTTATCATTCAAAGGTTGGTCGGGTTGCGGGATGGTGTCAGGTTGGGGTTCAGTAATTTCAGGGTTGTCCCCTATGATGTCTCGGGGGCTATCAAGGGGTTCGACTGAATTCCGCTCAACTGCATCAGCATAAGGCCTATCAGCTGAGGCATGGAATTTACCAGGACACCCTGGCGAGTTTGATGCCTTCCAGGAGTCTACGGGTTAGCCAGGGAACCGGTGGCTGGGAGGCTTTGCAGACCTCTAATGAGATCACGAACGAGCGGGCACAAGGCCCTAAGCTAGTCCGAGGTTACCTCATAATAGGGTGGGTCCTCCTCTAGGGAATTTTCAAGGGGTGGAGGACTAGTATTTTCATATATGATCTCCCCCTGCAGGGTTTGCAATGGGATATTACTTACATGGTTGGAGCCTGCCATTCAGGTGCTCCTTCTAGCGCTAAATATGTTGACGAGAAAAAAGTGCCCGGCCAACAATAGGGGATATCCCTAGTAAAAAGTCCCAACTAGACTCTAGACAACTTGTGATAGGGATCCCGTCTGGGGTGTGGATTTGGCTACTGCTGAATATGCCTTTTCTGAGACCGAAGATGCGCCCTGCAGGCTTGATGATACATGGTTACTCGAATAATACAAAACAAATGGTCGATGAGTTCTCCTGTAAATGAAAAATTATAAATAGCAAAGCGAGTTTCGAAGCATGCAACCAAAACCAAAGGAAATGTTATTTACAACGCATCATTAGGGTCATGCTCATAAAAGTTTCTCTACCACAAAAGAAACAGTTCTCTATGGTCAAAACACCCTTCAATTCCATAAGAATTTTCTGAAAGATGGAGTGACATTAATAACGAAGTCATTAAACATCTCTTAATGAAATATTCATGTATCATTAACACATCTAGAAATCTTAAACGTACAAATGACATATGAACAGAAAATGCAGGCTAGTCAGTTATAAAAGATAGAAAATACATGAGACATAATATTCATAATGCTAGCACACACAAGTCCTCATCTGATCTAGTAGTGGAATCAAAACATTCATTTGTATTCATTCTCGGAAATATGCATTCCATGCGATACAATTATCTCTTATCCTTTTGGAGTCCTGAAAAAAAGGTCATGTACAATGTCCCCAGAGGGAGTACTTATAGAACAAAATTGACCCTTGGGTGGCCTTGACCTTTCAGCATCCCGACCGTTGGCATGGTCTGCAACCTAGGTGGTGTTTGCAACTTGCAACTTGGTCCTGACTACAACCTATGACTTGTTCCCTATTGCGACCTGCAACTTGTTCCCTGTTGCGACCTGCTACCTATACCATTTCCTCTGTCAAGGGAGCTGTTGTGTGATGGAGAACCCGGGTACGTCTATTTGCTGTTGTTCCTTGAGGTACTTCTGCCAGGCCTGATAACCTGTAGCCACTGGAGTGACTTGGGGCATATCTTCTCCTAACCTATGAAAACACTCAAGAGAATCTGGGACCAAAGTGCACCTCTTTACTGAGATTGGATTGGATAGGAAGTCCAGTATGGTGTAGATTCGTATTGGTGTAATGATGAACTGAACAATGTTTTCCTGTGAGGCTGGGAGGTCCTGGGAAGAAGCTCCTTGCCTAATGGATTTCAGGAATGCTTGAATGTCTTAAGTTACCTCTTCCCTTGTTTTCTAGATATTCAATGCTCCCAAGGAGGGGATATGATGTACCTTAGCCATCGAATTGATGCCACTGGTCAAGTGTTCATAAACAAACATCACCTTTTCCACATCCTTTACCAGCTTATCCTTGGATTGTATCTTCATTCATATCTGTACTTTTTCATTCTGTGTACAGATCCAATCCTTCCTTGGCAGGGTGTCAGGAGCCTGCAAATATCTTTCTGACCATTCCAGCATACTGTCCAGGGCAGTGGAGGCTTCCTTTAGTTGTGTAGTTTTCCTTTTAGTCTCAACCTGTGCTCTTAGAAGTGGTGTGTCTGTCTTCTTTATAATGAACATTTCCTCATATACTTGCTTCATGGTAGCCTCAAAGGTAACGAATTCCCTTTGAATATTGATTGGTAATTCATTGGCCTGGGAAGTTGTGAAATGAAGCCTTTGGATTTCTACTTCCAGCACCTTCTTTTGTTGTTCAAACTGAGATGCCTTCTGCTCGGAGGCCTAGAGTCTATTTTGTAGGGACAGGATCTCTTTGCTCATTCTGCTGACATTTTCCTCTGTGGCTGCTGCGAAGGCGTTCCCTGCTGATGCGATCATGATTGGATTAGTCTTGGTATCTAGGAATATATCCTTTTCTATGGTAACTGAGAGGGGCTCGGTCAGATTCCATGCAAGGAATTTTCTTTTCTCCTGTCTGATATTGTGTATGAATTGGTCATATGTCAACCTTGTTAGGTCTAAAATCTCATCTTCACGTTCCTGTCAGATGCCAAGTTCTGAAAGCGGGAAGTGCACAATCATCATGGGAGTTGTTTGGGGTACCTCAATATTAGGAAGCTCTATTTCCTCCCCAATATTTGGGGGTGGTGTCCTGCTTCCTTCTTCTTCCTTGGAAGAGTCTCCCTGTGATTTCTGGTTTTCTTCCTCCTTCCTCTTCTTCTCGGCTTCTTCTTTATCCTTTACTTCCTTTAATCTGCACTCGGCCTCTTTCTTCCTCTGTTATTCTTCTTCCTTCTTCTTATGTTCCTCTTCCTCTATTTTCTTGTGGGCTTCTTCTGCCTACCTTCTCTTTCATTCCTCCTTTTTTTGTTTCTTTTGTTGTTCCTCGGCTTTCTTCTTTTTCTTGTCTTCTTCTTACTGTCATGCTAGGGCATCTTGGGTTATTTTGAGTTCCTCCTCCCTCACCTTCTTCTCATCTTCTTGTTGTACCTTGGCTTCTTTGTCTCTCTTTTCCTATTTCTCTTTAGAAAGACTACCGCCTATATCTTTCTTTGGCTTCTTGGCTTTGGAAGATAAGGCTCCTCCTATCGGGTCCTTTCATTTTAGAAAGTCGGCCCTTTCCTCCATAGTTTGATCATCTTGACCCCCTTGATCCTTACTCAAGTCAGCTGATTCTTCTAGCAGGGCTTTCCTATCTTTTTTGTACCAATTCCTGACTTGATCTTCAATAGGGCATTCTGTATGTTGGTATTTCCAATTGAACTTGGCTCGTTTGCAATGTTCAGATACGATCCTTTTAGGATCACATGATCTGTGGGTGAAGGTCATCAAATGAAAACCTTTAGTCTCCTCCACCTCTACTTCTACTTCTTTGAAATCCTTAATATTGTAGGCATCAATAGTGAGTGGGAGAGTGGGCCACGGTTTCTTCTTGTCTTTGTTGAGGGCCTTGGAGAATCCGCTCGTCATTTGGTAGCACACCTCTTGTAAGAGTAGTTTATCAGTGACAAACTGGGGTAGTGCGTGAGGCACCCTAAATGATCTGAAGACCCTGATAAAAGTACTTTCTGCAATGGGAAACCAGTTTGCCACTTGGTTTATTGTTTCCATGGCTCTCCTGGACATCCACGGGGTGTCTTTGCCGAAAATATTTCTGTAAAGTGCGGGAATGAAATTATGTGAGATCGATTATATATCTTGCTTGTATTTGGAAGCCCAAAACACACTCAAGTCTTTGTGGATTGGTCCACCATGCTTCACATACCAGTTATGCGACCATCCTTCAAACTCACATCTTTCAAATTCAGACACACATCCTTCTTCTGGTGCCTGTGTTGCTGATATGTTTTACCTAAGGGTCACTATTATCAGGTTAGCCCAGTTGAACCAGGTGCCATATGAAGGGATAACATACATGAGTGGAACCCAAGTCCCGTTGAAAGTAGTGGCATCTGGTCAGCCGTAAATCCTACACATCATTGCTACCAAAAGTTTGTAGACTTTTTTGAGGCATTCTGTTTTATATTCCTGATCCCTTTTCACCTTAAACTTCTCAGGGTCCTCCCACCATCCCTTCAAGGTATCTAGTATCGGTAATTCATGAGTGGCTACCCAATCGGCGTTGAAATATTGTTCTCTAGTGGGGAGTAAATAGTATGCTTCTGCATCTTTCCCCATCAGGTTAGCAAACATCTTCCCTGAGTGATCACGGATGACCGAGATCCTGGAGTCAACTTTCTAGAGGATCCATTCAATGACCTCTGCACATGGGAATATGGGTTGATGAGAGACTGCATAGTGAAGTTTGGATCTCTTGACCTGAACATACACTTGCCGGTCTACGAGGTCTCCTGGGAACTCAAGCTTTGTGAACTCGTGATATACTTCATACCAAGTCATTTTGTCTCCTTTCCTAAACAAACAAGTGGTGTCCCCATAGATAGGGGGTGGGGAAGGAGGCGTGACTTCTTCTGAGATCTCTATCTCAGGACTCTTGTTTCTTTTCTAAACTACTGGAGACCCCATATCGCTTGAGGCCAAATATATAGAGACGCACTCGAGCTCAGCTTCAATATCCCTTGGCATGTCCATAAAACAATCCCACGATAAGACGGGCGTCATAATCACAAATAATTTGAGACTGAATAAATTTCCAAAGGAATTGACTTCTCAAGTTAGGTTGTTGCGACTGTTGCTAGCTATTATCCGAAGAAATGGTGAGGTTTGCAACTTAGCAACCTTGCGACTAGGTCATGAGGTCGTTGGGTTGCACTAGTATGAATTATCCAAAAACTGCGACCTCGCGACTTGGCGACTTCCGACTAGGTCGCAAGGTTTCAAAGTCACAGATTGTGCGATTAATTGGTGATTAGTGACCTGGCGACTTTGCTACTCAATAACCAAGTCGCAAGGTTGCTAAGTCGCGGAATCGTGTTAGGGCTTTTTGAGAGGAATTGTGACAATTGTGACCTGCGAGGTATGAATTGCAAAGAGGGAAAAAAATCCAAGGGTGATGGGAAAATATGAGTTTAAAGGTCTTCTCAGGCAACCAAGAGGGGTGCTTGAAGCAATACTAAGGCGAGGTAAGGCTCAGAGGAGGAGGCAAAGAGAGGTGAGCATGAGGGGGTTGGAAACCTTAATTAGAGGGTTGGTGAGGACCTGGAATGAAGCCAAAAGGGAATTAATAGGCTAGGTCAGGGGCAGGTGAGGTAAAATTTAATCAGAATAGTAAACAATAGGAGGATTAGTCAACTTACCCGAAAAACGCGACCTAGTTGGCTTGTCAGAGGCATTATTTTCTCCATCGCGCAGGTCGAATGCGACCTACGCGACCCTTTTATTTATAAAGGGGTCACATGTGCAATCATTTAATGCAGGTTACTAAGTCACAAATTAGGGTTGGTTGAGGAGAGATGCGACCTTGCGACCTTACGACCCCGTGATCTGGAGGTCGCTAGGTCGCGCAGTCGCAAATGCAAAGATTTAAGCCAGGATGAGACCTTGCGACCTTGCGACCTTGCGACCCTGTGACCTGGAGGTCGCTAGGTCACTAGGTCACATAGTTGTGAATGTGAAGTTTTTAGGTTAGGCTGCAACCTTTCGACTTCGAGACCTGGAGATCACTAGGTCGCATAGTCACAAATGTGAATTTTTAGGAGTTTTGTGACTTTGCGACTATGCGACTAGATTTTAGAGAAAAAAAGTCATGGACAAAATTTGTAGGCATAATGCATGAAAATGGGCTTTATCAGGGATCAAGGGCTTTGAAATTTTAAGATGGGACTAAATTTTGGAGGGTGTCATAGCAGCCACAACACAAACATAAGTCGAAAAAGCATGCCTCTTCAAACAATTGACTCTCAAGTCAAGCAAAAGCATGTATGACAACTCTCAACTCTCTCACAAGTATAGTTACAAGTACAAGAATCCAATTTACATGTACAAGTACTTAAAGAGTTGAAATGATAAATCTTCAAGTGTGGGGGATTTCCGCAGTGCATTATATTTGATATCATTTTTGGGATTCAATTGTGTTAAGTAAGTCATTCATATATGACCATTTCCATGAGAGGTAGTCGTAACTGAAAAATTTCTCATGATTTTTGAATAGTCCACTTAGAACTCATTGCATCAAGTGATGCTCATAGGGGTGTAGAAGTGGGATTGAAACTAGTGAAATGAATCACATAGCGTGAATCATCACTTCCAGGGATTGCACCAGTAACTAGGACTTCCCTCTAGGATGGGTGACATCCTGGGAAGTCCTGGTTACCGGTTACAAGCATCAGAAGTGATGATTGATACTATGTGATTCATTTCACTAGTTTCAATCCCACTTTGTAATGTTCCAAAATTTTAGCCTCAAAGCTAAATGGAACATTAGAGTTAGCAGCAGCTCTAGCCGACGAATAAATGGGTAGAAAAGCCCATAAGTCTCCTAAGGGGGATAAAAATACTCCAAGTGTGAAATGGGACACTCTTTCTAGCTTAATAAAACACCTCCATGTGTGAACAGGGATAAAATCAAGTTGATTCATTCCACTTTGACTAAGTCAACAGCGTAGTTGTGGAGGAGGAGGAATCCAAGAAGGAATAACGCAGTTTTGGAGGGAGATGTATCTTTGGATAGAGATGACCTAATTGAGTGGGGCCAAGGGAAAGAAAACTCATGTTTTATTTAAGGAAGAGGATGGTAGCATTATTATTCATTTTTTAGATTGTTATTCTTGTCTGCTCAAACTTTTGCTCCCTTTGCTGCTTAGCAGGGTTGCAGTGTTGTTTAGCACCGGGTGTTCCCGAGCGGGAATACCCCATCTCTTCTTGAGGAGCCTCATTGGGAGAGTTTGAATTCATCATTCCACATCAATTTTTTAGGCCAAGCTTCAGCCAACTTCATTAGTGCAGTTTTTCCAGAGATTGTGCAGTGTTGCTGGGTGCAGCAGTAGAAGGGATTGGAATCCTAGTTTCTGAGCTAGTTTCTCATCGGAGGAAGGTTTCCTTAACTTGAGGGACCTGTTTGGAGAGCTCCAAAGTCTATTTCAGATCTTTGGTATCAGACCACACATTTCCCATACATTCCCAGTGTTCTTTCAGCTAGGGAATGCGTTATTTTGGAGGCAACATTTAGTGCATGGTTTAGTGGTTCCGTTGCAATGTTTTTTTGTGATTGAGAGGTTCATCCTTTCATGGGAAGAAGCCCTGAGGGATCTACATCATATCATACATATTTCAGCCTTATACACTCTTATGCTTCATTGTTTCAGTGGTGATTCAGTAAATTTCTGAATATCATATTTTGTATGCAGAGTGTTTGACAAGAAACTCTTGTCGGGTTCTCTTGTATTTTGTATAAGGGAGACTAGATCTCATTTTCTGAGCATATTTTTTAATAAAAGTATAGATCTATTTGTCTCTACCATTTTTATGAGTAAACCCTCTCTTATACTGCGCAGTCACTTTTATGCAGAATTCCTTGTGTTGCAGTGTTTGGGGTTTTAGCTCATTTTGGCAATCCTAGGTGTGGGAGATCTGTTTAATCCACCTAGTTTGATTTGTTTAAGCTCTATTCTTTGATTTAGGTTTTATATTGACTAATATATAGGATCCAACATTCCATTTCACTTTTTTATTACATATGTTGCTAGAAATGCGTTTTTAGTGCATGATTCATGAGCTATCCCGATTTTGGGATATTACAGTGGTATCAAAGCTGATTTCTTGGCACAGCCTGTAGATCTCAGACCATTACATTTCAAAGGAAGGAAAGATGGACAGTAATCAGAAATTTTTAGTATGTGAAGGAAGAAAGGAAGACAATCTTACAAAGCTTCTTCCAAAATCTATGCAGAGCTTTCAAGGAGAGCTGAAGAAAATGAGATTGGATATGGGATCTCCAATGTGCAAATCTAGAGCTTAATCTATATTTGCACATGGTGAGTGTGAGCATGTAGCTACACACCATGATGCACAGCGCAGTCAAATTCCCAGGTCTATCTTAAGATGGATGAGAGGAGGAAGAATGCCTAAGAGGATGACTCTTAGTGATTTTTTGAGGAAGTATGAATCTCAAACTAAGAGGTTTAGAGATCATACTAATTTCCAAGATTTTTACAAGATCCAGGTGGAGAAGAGAAAGCAGCAAGATGCAGGTAGATTTCTTCTATCTACTTTTTTCGGATCACCTACATGTTCAGCTGGAGCTTGGGTGAAGGAGCTAGACTCCTATTTGCAACTGCACCATATTTCTGAAGATGAAGCCATCAGAGTTGCAACACTGCATTTCAGAGGTAAGGCTCATGCATGGTGGATTTTTGAATCTTGTTCTTTAAAGAATGCAAACACTTCCTCTTATGCAAGATTCATGGAGACATTTGTGGGGAGGTTTGGTGAAAAACTTCCTAAAACACATGAGCATAGAAAACTTGAGAGGCCAACACCCTTGCATGTTATAGAGGAAACCTCACTTCAAAAAACCATGGGAGAAGCTGACATCTTGCATTACACATTGCCGAAAGCAAGACCTCCAGTTCATATTCTTGAACAGCAGGGAATGGGGATCTCCTTTTCACATGAGGATCCAACTATTGAGTTGTTGCCCATACACATTGATGCAGATGAGGGCAACAGCGCTGTCACATCTAGAGCACATCCAGTACCTCATGCAGAGGGAGGAGGAGCACATTCTCCAACAGGAGGGATTCTTGTACCCTTACAATAATTTCCCCAGGATCTCATACATGGAGGTCCAAGCACAATCAGTGTGGAGCATGATTGTGCAGCATTGCAGCTGGAAGGAGGAGGTAGGGAGGAAGAGTAGCATCACTTGATGAGAGGCACACACCCTTCTCTACTTCAGAGAGCCAATGCAAGGAAGAGGTAGACTGATTTGTGTTGTAAGGGAAGGGGCAAGGTTGCCCAACCACATGAGCAGTCTACTCTTGAAATTGATGTCTCACTACATGTAGGCATTCCACCTGGGAGGCCACCTGATCTAGAATTGAAGGGAGACATCTTGTATTTGGATTCACCACTCTTGGATTTTGGAGAGGTGAAGAGTTTAAAGGAAGAATTTGGCATGGGGGATGTCAAAGTAGCAGGCAGCAGCATGAGGAGAGCTTCACATGCCAGATCACCTGCTTTATCTCTTAGGAGGATTGATCCTTATTGGAGATCTCAGCTCTTGGTAGAGTACTCTGGGGATCTTGGTGCATGCATGATTCTTGATGACCCAGATGGAGATGATCGATACATGGTGGATGATGTGGTCATATATTCCTATGGCAGGATCTTCTTGACTAGATCTTCTAGTCTCAAGGAGAAGCTGCTACATGCAGCACATGAGGACTTCTCTTCTATGCACTTGGAGGCATATTTCCATTTGATGGAGGAGTTCACTTGGGGGGGAATCTAGCATGACATATATCAGCATATGGAGAGATGCATAGCCCGGATGGTAATGAAGAGGAGGTCACAACCACTTCCCTACTCTTTGGAGGTGAGGGAGAATTTCCAGTTGAGCCATTTCAGCTCAAGATCTCAAGTACATGATGGAGGAGGTATCATTTCATATTTTGTATTATACTTCTTTTCCTTATTTGAGAAGCATGATGTAACAAGAATAATTATCTCTTCTTGCATATTGTATGTTGATGTACTTGCAGCTACTTGTAGCATTGATTATGGCTATCTTTTTTATGGTCTATGGGGGAAGCTAAATGATTCGTGGTGTGCACCATTGACACCATATTGTAACTTCATGTTTTCATCTTATGAGATGACTGTGGCAGCAAAAAAGTGGCTGGTAAAGCACTTTTTGTTTCTTATTTTGAGGCAGGCAAAGGTTGCACTAAGCTGGTTCCATGAGTGGGAATATGATTCACTCTCCGGTTGTCATTTGGCAACTTGTTCTCATTGTACTTTGCTTCCATATATTTCTGATGTGTTTATGTTCATGGGGAGATTTGTTTGGAGGGTGGGCTTGAGATTTAAGATACCCATTGGGAACATGATTCTCCCCACTTTACATGTTGTACACTTCAGGAGGGACCATGGGCAAACCATGATTGCCACATCACACTTCTTCTCTTCTTGTCGGAGGAACCACTTGGAGAACTTGAGGAGGCACTTCATGGTTGAATTGTTTGATGGGGGGACTTTGGCCATTCTTGGAGGCCATATCATTTCAACCCAAGGATAGAGGCAGCCCCATGTTTGCCATAAATGGAGAGATAAACCAATTGGATGGCATGCCACCGATATGATAGAGCAGCAAAAGACTTGTTTGTATGGGGCATCATATAAGTTGACCATCAAGATCTTACTTCATGGCTTGTATAAGGGAGAGATGAGGGAGCAGCAAGAGTTTTTTTTGTTGTGGTTGCACTTGGGAGAGTATGGGCAGAATTCTTCCCATACTTTTCATGAAATTTCTAAAGAGGAGGAAGGCACATTCATGGTGCAAGGAGGCTATCCTTCAGCATTGAAGGATCATGAGAGACTTCCATGTAGGAAGAAGATCTTCTCACATAGAAGCCTGATGGTGGATAGATTTGGCATATGGAATGTCAAAGAGAGGAGTCATGGAGCCTTATTACAAAGGCCTACAGTGCTGTCACATAGGAGTATGTTCTTATGGATGGCTATTCAAAGGAGAGGATGTATCCCTTCTTCTTGCAGATTTTTATGAGGAGATTATCACAGGAGGATTCATTCATGGACCTCAGTTTCATCCAACTCACTATGTATGGTAAGAAATGCATTTTTTTACTTGTTGATTACTCCATTGAGTATTTGTATCTTCTCACCATGTTTGAACAGTGCATTGCTCCACAAGAGAGCAAGAGTATTTTTGGGTTTCATGGTCACTTTAGGGCCAATGTTTGTAATGATAGTAGCCCATCTATACATGACCTCAGGCAAGTGTTTCATCGTTTTGATTGCACATAGCTGATATATATTGCTGCCTACTACTTCATAGTAGATGAGCTAACATGCATAGCTGGAAATTCCTTGGAAGACAACTTGTCATTTGATGCTCTAAATCAATAGTTGAAAGGACTGTGTTGTATCCACCTGAGAAATCGTGTGTATCATCCAAAATTGCACATAAATTTCAGCCATTTTCTGATTTGGATGCCATATGGTTATGATGTATCATTCATCTTGTATGGAATGGTTTGGGTTGGCATGGTTCTTGATTTTGGAAGGAGGGTCCTTGGAGACTCAATCTTCTTCCTGCCATTGGAGGGCAATCATGTTGTAGCCCTAGATCAGCATGCCCTCTACACTTATCATAAGTGGAGAGGAGGATAGCATGGGATAGGCCTTCTTGCCTATTATGTTCATTTATTCAGCCCACCTACATTTCAGGAGCCAAAGGTGGAGGAGATTCTTCATGAGTTGCCATGTTGGAGGGTGACTCACTTCATTTGGATGATAGCATGGGTGAGGGAGGCACTCATTCACCATGTTGGTCATGATTCCTACTTTGTGGAGGCCATGAGATAGCAAGTAGGTTTCCATTTACACTTTCCGCCTTTGATTGATGTAGACCATTTGGTTTTGCACACTTGGGAGGAAACATTGGATGATAGTTTATTTGCAGATTCTCTTGATGCAGTGATGGAGGCTATTGATGGGAAGCCACATGAGGAGGAGGGGAGAAATTTTTCTCTCCCTATACATTTTCTTGAGGACAAGCAAATATTTTGGAGGGGAGGACTGTAATGCTCCAAAATTTTAGCCTCAAAGCTAAATGGAACATTAGAGTTAACAGCAGCTCTAGCCGGTGAATAAATGGGTAGAAAAGCCCATAAGTCTCCTAAGGAGGATAAAAACACTCCAAGTGTGAAAGGGGACACTCTTTCTAGCTTAATAAAACACCTCCATGTGTGAATAGGGATAAAATCAAGTTTATTCAGTCCACTTTGACTAATTCAACAACGTAGTTGTGGAGGAGGAGGAATCCAAGAAGGAATAACACAGTTTTGGAGGGAGATGTATCTTTGGATAGAAATGACCTAATTAAGTGGGGCCAAGGGAAAAAAAACTCATGTTTTATTTAAGGAAGAGAATGGTAGAATTATTCTTCATGTTTTATATTATTATTCTTGTCTACTCAGACTTTTTCTCTCTTTGCTTCTTACTAGGGTTACAGTGTTGTTTAGCACTGGGTGTTCTCGAGCGAGAATCCCACCTCTCTCCTTGAGGAGCCTCATTGGGAGAGTTTTAATTCATCATTCCACATCATGTTTTTAGGCCAAGCTTCAGCCAACTTCATCAGCGCAGTTTTGTCGAAGATTGTGCAGTGTTGTTGGGTGCAGCAGTGGAAGGGATTGGAATCCCGGTTTCTGAGCTAGTTTCTCATCGGAGAAAGGTTTCCTTCACTTGAGGGAATTTTTTGGAGAGCTACAGAGCCTATTTCAGATCTGTGGTATCATACCACACATTTACCATACATTCCCAGCATTTTTTCAGCTAGGGAATGTGTTATTTTGGAGGCAGCATTCAGTGCATGGTCTAGTGGTTCTGTTGCAGTGTTTTCTTGTGATTGAGAGGTTCATCCTTTCATGGGAGGAAGCCCTGAGGGATCTACATCAGATCAGACATATTTCATCCTTCTACTCTCTTATTCTTTAGTTTTGTAGTGGTGATTCAGTAAATTTCTGAATATCACATTTTGTATGCAGAGAGTTTGACAAGAAACCCTTGCCAGGTTCTCTTGTATTTTGTATAAGGGAGACTAGATCTCATTTTCTGAGAATATTGTTTAAGAAAAGTCCAGATCTATTTGTCTCTACCATTTTTATGAGTAAACCCTCTCTTAGACTATGTATTCACTTTTATGCAGAATTCTTTGTGTTGCATTGTTTGGGGTTTTAGCTCATTTTGGCAATCCTAGGTGTGGGAGATCTGTTTAACCCACCTAGTTTGATTTGCTTCAATTCTATTCTTGGATTTATGTTGTATATTGATTAATCTATAGGATCCAAGAGTCCATTTCACTGTTTTATTACATATGTTGCTGGAAATGTGTTTTTAGTGCATGATTCATGAGTTTTCCCGATTTTGGGATATTACACACTTCTTCACCCCTGTGAGCATCACCCGATGCAATGAGTGCTAAGTGGACTATTCAAAAATCATGAGAAATTTGTCAGTTACGACTACGTCCCATGGAAATGGTCATAAATGAATGACTTACGTAGTGCAGTTGAATCCCAAAAATGATATCAAATGATAAATCTTGCTGCAACAAAGTGATTCAACATACTCCACTTTCAAAACACCTTCCTGGCGTAAACATGCAACGTGCATTCAATTGGAAAATAAATGCATCAACATCAAAAGACATGCAAGGCCTCAATTGGATACTAAATCTAACCATCTCTTACCAAACCATTTCAATGGTGTTTCTTCCAGTTGCACATCATCATGTGAATCATCCTAACCCACATCAATTATGGAATCCTCTTTTCCATTCCTGTTAAGATCTCTTTTCAACTTCTTCAAATGTCGTGGATGACTTGCTAGATACAAATTCCAACACTTGTCTACAAGATGACCTTGCTTATGGAAATGATTGCAAAACAATTACATCTTATTTTCGACATGGGTTTCCTTGTCCAATGGAACTTTGGCTTTCTACCTCCTTTGTTTTAATATTTTCCTGTGCATGGAAATCTTCTTCCAACATCTTGAAAATTTATGGTTATTCAAAGCACAAAAGAAACATGCAAACTTTCTCCAAATATTATGTGATAATTTTCCATGTTTATCATAATCAAAAGAAACTTGATTAAATGCAGATTTATACCTTGAACATTCACCTTTGTCGCCTTCTTGAGGAGGTGAATCTGATGAGGTAGTGGCTCTCTTTGGAATACCAATAATGTATTCAATGACTTTAGGGATTTCAACATCCTCTTGTTCGACATTCTCATTAGTTGCATGCTTATGAGCATCTTCTTGCAAAGTGGGTGTAAAACCTTTACACTTCTCATGAACAAAATATTTACAAGTTTGAAATAATGAACATGAAATGAAAGTCCTTCTTAGAACACCTTGATGTTCCTTCATGGCCTTGGAGCATTATCCATCATGTTGTTCATAACCAAGACCCAAATACTTAGGCCTTTGCTCAACAAAAAATGGCTCAACAATTCCTTGTGCATGTTGTCATAACCCTTTACCTGCATATCCCATTTTCATCAATAATTTGGACCCTATTCCTCTAGTGTGTCTTTCAAAAGCACCTACACACTCATCTTGAGAATAAATTGAAGATAAACTTGATTTGCATACCTCTTGTTCATACACATATCTAATATTCCAAGTAGAAATAAACAGCTATATAAACCAATATAAACCAAAAACTACAACAAATAGAGAGACATCACATAAATAATGAAAAATATGGAGAAGGCTAAGCCATTTTATTATATAACTGAAAGATACGAATAGGTACAAAGGTGATCAGAATTATGGCACCTTGACTTGCACAAGGCAAGCTGGAAATACTCTCAGAAATTCTCAAGGAATGGATTCCCTATCAGTGACTGCATTATCTCCAAAATTTTGTTTATACTACTACCAGACTGTTGCTACTGCTGAAATGGGATGGCTCTTTGGGGTTGTTCCCCTGCTCAAAAAATTACTAAACTTTTGGAGGGAGCTCTCCTCCAAATACCCAGAAAATCCCAGAAAGGGATTCTGGAATGGATGGCCCCTGAAAATCACCTCCCTTGAGGTATAATGCTATCCCAGTGAAGTACGCTGGCCCTAAATGAATCCCTGCAAATAATGGCCTCCTCATTTACCAAAATGATGGAATAGCTAAGGGTTGATCCCTTCTCACTATTTCGAGCTAAATCTCCTGATGAATCTCCACCTCCGGCACTACCTCCTCCAAGAATTGTGTGATCTCTCCTCAAGACTGTGCTACCCAAGAAAGTGTGTAATCCCTGGTTGAAGATGTTATGGCTCCCACCTGAAAATCAAAATATAGAACTCCTAACCCGAGCAGGCACTCGAAGTCCCCTAGGGCTGAGGTTGGGATCTCCACTCGGAGATGCCTGGTGTGCTGAACAGCACTTGCAAAACAAAAGTGTGCTCAATGTTAAGAGACAAAACATAGATGCATAATCAAATGAATGAATGAGGAGCCTCTTCCCCTCTTTATGCTTGGAGATCCTTTCTCTCACCTAGGCCCCACCAAAACTGTGTTGTCCCTCTTGGCCATGCTATCCCTCTCTCTCTGCGTTGTCATGGGCCCACGCTGCCACTTCGACCCTGGGCCCCACACTGTCAAATAATAATGTGCTCAAGTGAATTTATGGAATTTTTATTTCCTAAGTGTAGGCTAAGTGTCTTCTCACCCACTTTATTAACTGACTTAGCTTTATAAAAATTAAACTGGCCAAAAATTAATATTACCAATTACTTGCTGCAAATTAAGAATATTAAAGTCCTCCCCACCAAAATTTTTCTTGTCCTCAAGCAACTACAATGATGGATGCTACAAAATATTCTCACTCTCCCAAGTGGCATCCTCATCCGGAAAGTTCCTCCACCTCACCAAATACTCCCTGACCGTCCTGCTCCACAGTTGCCTCTCCCTGGTGTCTATGATGGCTTCTATCTGTAACACCAAATGCCCCTCATCATTTATTGGTGGAAGCTCCTCAGTTACAGTAACTCGCTGCCCCAATGCCTTTTTCAAGAAAGATACATGGAATATGTTATGGATCCTGCTACCTGTGGGTAACTCCAGCTCATATGCAACTTCCCCAATCATGTGTATCACCCTGTATGGTCCATAGAAGCGGGGCTTGAGCTTCTCAGCCCCCTTCTACTTCAGTGTGGACTATCGGTATGGCTAAAGCCGTAGGTAGACCAAGTCCCCTACCTAAAACTTCCTATCAACCCATCCTCTGTCAACATACAGCTTTTGTTGGTTCTATGTTGTAGCTAAGTTGTCTTTAAGAGCTCGAAGTATATCCTGGCTCTCTTGGATCCAGTCCTTGGCCCTGGGGGCCTTGCTACCACCAAAAATCACGTCAGGAAAAGATAAAGCATGATATCCATGTAAAGCGTAAAAAGGAGACATATCAATGGACATATGGAAGTTAGTGTTGTAGCAGTACTCTCCCAAGTGAAACCAACATAACCAATCCTTCTGCTACCCTATGACATAGTTTCTCAAGTAGCCTTCCAACCACTTGTTCACCATCTATGTCTGCCAACCTGTCTGAGGGTGATAACTAGTGCTCGGAGTCAACTCTATACCCACAAAATGAAAGATCTCCTACCAAAAGCTGCCCATGAAATGGCTATCCTAATCACTCACAATGGTTTATGGGAGACCATGCAACCTGAAAACATTTTTGAAAAAAAATCTGCCACTTGTGTTGTTGTGTACCACACTGATATAGAAAATAAATGTGCATATTTCATCATTCAATCAACGACTACGAAGATATAATCCTTGCCCTACACCATGTGAAACCCTCTAATGAAATCCATCGAAATGCTCTCCCATTTCCCCTTTGGAATGGGGAGTGGTTGTACTAATCCTGCTGGATGGCTCATCTCCCCTTTGTTCCGCTGACATACTTCGCACTCCCTGACATGCCGGAGTACGTCCTCCTTGAGGCCCTTTGTTGAGGAGGTAAATCCCCTCTGCGGACAGAGGCGATCCCTACTAGCCCAGCAGGGGTCTAGCAACAATCAAACAATGTTATGACGCAAGTCCCTAGTTACGAATGAAAATACTAGGAATAGAAGCCTACCTGGATTCCAACGCTATGATCTGAAGAAGAAGCGTCCCTGTTCCTCAGCCCCGGCAGATCACAATCCCTCCACGATCTCCGCGGATGAACACCTGCACATGGAAGAAACGAACAGATACAAGCATAAAATCTGGCACACGTAACTAAACATCAGTCAGAAAGGATGTTACTCGCATTAACATGATGGAAAACGGAGTGGAACCATAATCATAATCATCTATTAAATAATAAACGAAGAGAGATTACAACCAAGTTCTGACGTCGCGATCTCCTTCGGACGGGTCTCCGGTCGTCCACGTCTCGCAAAGCTCGCCAAGGAAAGGGAAAACCTCTCCGGAGTCTCTCGACAATGGTCTCCTTACTTGATTCGGCCTTAAGGGAAAGAGGGGATTCTTTACAGCACAAAGGCTCTTGGGAATATGGAGATTCAAAGCTTAGGCACTTCAAGACTAGCAGCCCTTCAGCCCCTTCATCAATGGATGAAGGCTATATTTATAGAGGAGAGGAGGAGGTTGGGATCCCTACAATAGTGGAAGGGAGGCCTTATCCTTTGGGAGGTTCCCCATATGGTGGAAACAAGAGGCCAAAGGAGGAAGGTCGTGGTTATTCAGGCGAAACCACTCCTGATGACTCATCCACGAAGTTGTTGTAATCAAAACTTCGCCTCCTTTTTTAAAAAACTTTCCATAAACAGAGTGGCGCGGGTTCAACACTGGGACAGAGCACCAATTGGCACGGGCTCAGTGTTAATTTTCCCCCATTGGCGCGAGTACATAACGCGCTACCAGCGCCAATGCAAAAACAGGTGTTTTTAGGGGTCTGCTCAGGAAATGATCAACAGAAGAAATGTTGTCCTCATGGAAAGGGATGCAATGATGGTATTTGCAAGGCATGACACTGCTTATTGGTCACAGAAATGAACCTGTAATGGGCGAGACGGGGATTGCAGGGATGGTGACAAATTATTGTGTAACAGATGCCCCCTAAAGCATGAGGCCCGAGAGAGAGAGAGGGGTGAAATGCTTTAAGAGAACATGTTCAACTGAAGGCCCGCCGTCGAAAAACCTGCGCAGAAAAATACAACTGATATCTCAAGTACATGATGTATAAGTGGTATGGACGCAGCCATCTGAAATAGAGTATGTTATAATCCGGATCCAGGGTATGGGCGCAGCCATCCAACTAAGATCAAACAAATAGACTCAGGTATGGTTGCAGCCATCCAATCAGTGAGTCATATACATAATGATAATAATCCACAATCGCAGCCTGGATTACAACAGACACAATCCAGGGTCTTGCGCTCCATCTCGACCCAAACAAAGTACAAGTTCGAGCATGCAAATATGTGAGCTGAAGTCGAACATGCAGGAACATCGTCTGATTACCAACCAATGATGAAAGTTGTTAACAGACGCGAGAGGAACCACCAATAATGACAATTGCCCTCAAGGTACTACAGGTACAAACTACGGCGTGTGAATTAATGAGTTGGCGTCGAACACCCGCAGAATCACTCGATCGGAGGTCAATAATGTAAACCTCACGTCGAATGCGACGAACCTGCCATTGAGGCATGCAGGCTCCAAGGTACCATAAGGAGTCTCTAGACCAACTTCCTAGATAATGAGCTGAAGTCGACAGGAAGTGACCTTGATCGAAGGTGAGCCATAATGTTTCCCACATCATCGACACGAGACAGAGGAACATGATGTTTTTTTTTGTGAATCAGGATCGTATGAGAATCAGAGGAAGGTTGATATTTGCAGAGGCCAACTTCTCTTGAACATATAAACGGCATGACAGTGGACTTGGCAGTATTTGACATCAACGGATCAGAGGTCATGGTGACGAGGCAATGAGCAAATGAGAGGTCAAAAGGGATTATCCAAACCCACGGAGGCAAAGTGAAGAAATGAGATGAGATGTCCCCAACCCGGCACGAATGCAGACAAGTGCCATGCTCAAGAGCGACATACTGCCGACACGACAACGATGATGGTTCCATTTTTTCCCCCACCATTTCGGTGAGTACCTCTTTATTTTTACACAAGCTTGAAGAGGATACCATATGCTTGTCATATAATTCCGCCCTTCGCGCGAATCCATCCTAGTGCATTTAACGAGTCCTAGGAAGGAGGAACTCGGAGAACGTCATTTCGACTGGATCCGATGTCATCAGAGTTTAACGAGTCTGACAAAGGGAGAACTCGGCGTCTTTTCATGTTTAGAGAGTTTGAAAAGACAGCAGAAAAGTAAACTCCAGTGGTCCCTTTTCGTAAATAGTTCCTCAGACCCGAAAAGGTAGAAAACAATATCCAAGAAAACCTCCTAGTCGTGATAGGCTAGGGTATTCCTTTTTCGTAATCAATCCATCCCAGCCCGAAAAAGGGGTAAACGTATACTGGGTAGATGTCGTTTCGTAGCCACTTTAACGAGATCGAAATGACAAGGGCCTCGGAAATCTTTTCATGTTTCAAGAGTCAGAAAAGAGCTGAAAGATGACTCCTCCTGGAGGAACGAGTGGTATAAAGGGTAGCAATGATTCCCCGTCAATGATGGAAGCCTCCAAATTGTGATAAAGTCGAAGGCTAAAATGACCACTCATCGCGAGCGGTTCCTCGGGAATGGGTAAAACGACAGTGAGCATGTGATCGGCCAGCGGAATGGTAGCCGATGGGTAGAAAGGAAACGGGTTAATGCAGCGAAACGGTGATAAAATAGCAATCACGAGAGGTAAGATTTTCATTTTTACACAAGCTTTAAAAACAGGAAACTCTGCTTGAGGTTGGTTTCATTTTTACACAAGCTTGAAACAAAGATAAACTATGCTTGAAACCGGTTTCATTTTTACACGAAGCTTGAAACAAAGATAAACTATACTTGAAAATAGGTTTCATTTTTACACAAGCTTGAAACGAAACAAACTATGCTTGGTAAGCATACTGACATGGTGACTCAATTCGAGTACATGCCCCCCAACTTCGATCCATGAAAGGTAAATGGGTGAAGGTTCAGTCTGATTCTGAAAAGATCGGTGAGATTTTACTTTATCTGATCAAAGACTAATTGAACGAACATGTTTCATTATTTTAACGAGGTTGACACACTTAAAAGAAATATCCTCAAGCAACTTGTTTCATTGTTTTCAGGAGCTCGACACAAGTGGAGGAACTATGCTCCGAGAACCTGGTTTCATTTTTAAAGAGCTTGACACAGGGAGGAAACCGTGCTCTAACCGACTTACATCAAAATGAACAAGAAGGTGGTGCTTCCAAGAGTTCCACTCCCGACTGAAGGAAAACATCCTGGAAGTCAGGACCCAATGCCCCCAGTACACTATGCACGACGGCGTCTTCACTGAGTGCGGGCACAGGGTAGGTAGACACATAGTTGACCTACGGTGGAGTAGATACAACGGGTGAATAAAAACTAGGAGGGGGTGATGGTGGACCAATTGCCACATTAGGACCAAAGAAAGAAAGCTGATCAATGGTCACGATCCGTCCTTCATGCGGAAAACAGGCCACACGAAATAGGGAGGAGACGAGTGCTCCCATGGCATAGCTGTAATCGCGCCCCAGGAGCAGATTGAAATCCAAAGGGCCTGGAACGACCATCACGTCCATATGGACGGTTTTACCTCCCAAAGTAATAGGTAACCTTGGAAGGATCCCCAACGGTTGACTCGTTCTTCTATTGAATGTCAACATATTCTGTGTAACGGGCGCAAGCGGCGGCGAACCGAAAGCTTGCCAGGTAGTTGATGACAAAATACTAACAGAGGAACCTTCGTCTATAATGGTGCTGGGTACAACCAGACCAAGAGCCTGTACTGTGATCTCGAAAGGCACATAAGACGCAAGGCGAAATCCTGCAAATCGATTCCAGTCAAAGGAAGCGACCAAACTACTCGAAGGGGCTACCATCGACAAGCGAAGGTCTTCCCCTGATGTTACGAACGAAAGCCCCTCCGGGGCCTCCATCTCGGGAGGAGGGCTATCCTCACGCCCTCCATCATGGGAACGGAGGAGGGGCTGGCACAGGAGTACGAGGGACGAGGATAATCTTTCTCCAAGTCGCGAGAAAGAATGCGAAGAGATCGGGGGGGGGACACGGTGTGAGATCACTCTCGCCAGAAGGAGCACACGGTGCAGGTGGACGAGGCCGGTTCAACGTTTCGCGACCAATGGTTGGTCAGGGATGGATTCATCAATTTGAATTTTCGGGGGAGTGGGATCGACCAAGGATGACTCTTGACCAATCGTAGGATCAACTGGTGGAGGACTCACAGAAAGCCGATTATAACCAGGTGGAAGGCATGGTGTAGAACCGGTCGGGTTGTCCAAAACTCGCTTGGCTTCATCCATATAAGGACAAAGGTGAATGGCATGGTGCCCTTCACACAACTTACAGGGATTGGTGATCTTACCCTGCTTCTTAGGAGCCTTATCAGTACCAGTTGAAGACATGGCCCCAACTTGGCTCCCGAAAATCAAAGGCAATGGCAGATGGCCATCGGACCATGCTTCGAGCACCTTGGGGATGTCAGGGCAGTCTCGAAGAAGATGGTCTCCCGTGCACAACAGACAAGGGAACTTGACTTTCCGTGGAGGGTTGGAAGGTTTATCGGGAGGAGATATTTCAGAAACAGTGGCTGCACTTTTAGCCTCTCGCTTATCAGACTTCTTCTTCTTTGTCTTCTTCTTCTTCTTCTTAGCCACCTGGCTACTTGAATCCAAACTTTCACCAGGCGAAGTAGAAGAGGAGGACGCAGAAACAGGGGAAGAAGGGGAGAGGTCCACCTTGGAATCAACATGATGTTGTTCAGGTGGAGAAACTGATTGAACAGTAGTAGAGACATTCGGGACAACAGAGGTTGAGAACAACCAAACAGGCAACCCAACAGTTAACCCAGGAAGGGACAACGTCGCCATGTAAGGAGCACCAACATTTCCAAAAGGAGGAAAATGACCAGGACTCCCTTCTGAGGGGATTCCTTGGTTGGTAAACTCTGAAAAAGTTTCCATCAAACTCAAATCCACACACGAGCTGAAAAAGAGTTAAGGGCACACGATGAAACGGTCAACAAGCAATATCTAAGCAGGCGTGTAATCATGGGCGATTAATTTTTGCCACATTGAAAAGTAAGAAACTCTATCGTTTCATATTTTAAGAGTCGAGAAACAATAGAAAGATGACTCTATCTCTTTCAGAGTTGACACAAGCGTGAAAGGACAAGCGCTTGACGGTCTTTTCAAGTTTAGGGAGTCAGAAAAGACCAAATGACTACTCAGGAAAAAACTAGGCACAAAGGGTGTACCAAATATCCGTGAACTGCAATATACACCTTGGTTTCAAAAATGAAACAGAAATCGACCAAGGACTTTCCGTACGTGCAGGTAGTCTCCCCGAATGTTGTGTTCGGTGTATCACGGGTATAGGGCGGCAGACTCGGCTTCCTGTGGATAAAGGATTGAAAACCTAGAGGGGTCTCCCTTTATATACGCGACGGTACGGGGAGCACAAGTTCGTACTAGCGTTGTCTAAAGCCAACAGGCGAACGACAGCTGCTAGGTTTAACGACGCCGGAACACGTCTCTAGCCTAGACCTTCTAAAAATGTTTCGTTAAGTTCCAATGCTGCCTTAGGTTAATTGAATAAATTTTACAGTTTATCTTCAATTAAGTTTCAATTTTCAGGCCCTATCGTATGTAGTGTCTCGAAAGACTCCTAAATGCAAAGCTATATGCCACAGTGCAACATTTCGTTCGATGAAAACTAGTTAGAGAAGAGTTGAGAGCTTTTACACGAACGAAATGAATGGAAGACAAACAATGAGATCTCTAATGCAACTAATGCAACTGAAAACTTTTCATTCAAAGTACTAATCACTAGCAAGATGGAAAAGATCACAATTTGCACCAACAAAAGCAAAAGAGATTTTTTTTTTTTTTTTCAATGTTTAATAGCTAATATGCACTAAACAAACTTGAAAACAAACGGAACAACTTGAGAAACGATTTCCAAGAGAGCGAAACAAACAAATTTCACTCAACAACACAAGCAATCAGATCCCCAGATCGACCAAAGTCTCTCAAAATGAAGAAAAGACTCAAAAGCTTCCAATGGACCGTGTGATCTAGGTCCAAGGCAAGACCAAACGAATTTCGAATGAAGGAATGAACAATCACCCAAAAATCGCAACAAAACAATGAACAACTACTTAGAGGATGCGGAGAATCAATCAAATAGTTGACAGGACAATCAAAACACCAAAACTCCCAAGGAGGGCTCGATACACTAAGCCACTAGATGCCCTAGGGCTTAAAACGTGAAATCGGTAGATAAAAGCAAACAACCAAAGGACAGAGGTGAATTCCCACTCAAACAGGACTCCAACACACTCAGGCGGTCGGAAAATCAAGAAGAGAAACACTGATCAAATCCAGAGAGCTCAAAAATGAGGAAACTCAAAAACCTTACAGGAGTGGCGCGACTGTAAGGGTGGAACTGGCACCAGAAAGCAATTGGCGTGGGCTGGACAAAGGCAACGTGCGCCAATTGGCGCGACTGTCGGGTTAAAAACCGCGCCAGTCGAGTTTCTCAGCCAAAATTAAAAACAAGCTACTCCAGAAGCAGACGAATGCAAGCTAAGCAAACCAAGAAGCAAAAACAGTGAAAGAACCCAACCCAGAAGGTTCATCAAGCAAGGAAAAACATAAAACAATCAAGGCGAGACAACAC
The DNA here is from genome assembly GCA_034641835.2 of Pinus albicaulis. NCBI lineage: Eukaryota > Viridiplantae > Streptophyta > Pinopsida > Pinales > Pinaceae > Pinus > Pinus albicaulis. The sequence continues at coordinate 1,588,423,248 of CM076580.1, read as the reverse complement.
AAACGAGACAATGAAATCCGGACGATCTCCCCAGCGGAGTCGCCAAATTGTTGAGGAGGTAAATCCCCTCTGCGGACAGAGGCGATCCCTACTAGCCCAGCAGGGGTCTAGCAACAATCAAACAATGTTATGACGCAAGCTCCTAGTTACGAAATGAAAAGACTAGGAATAGAAGCCTACCTGGATTCCAACGCTATGATCTGAAGAAGAAGCGTCCCCGTTCCTCAGCCTCGGCAGATCACAATCCCTCCACGATCTCTACGGATGAACACCTGCACATGGAAGAAACGAACAGATACAAGCATAAAATCCGGCACACGTAACTAAACATCAGTCAGAAAGGATGTTACTCGCATTAACATGATGGAAAATGGAGTGGAACCATAATCATAATCATCTATTAAATAATAAATGAAGAGAGATTACAACCAAGTTCTGACGTCGCAGCCTCCTTCGGACGGGTCTCCGGTCGTCCATGTCTCGCAAAGCTCGCCAAGGAAAGGGAAAACCTCTCCGGAGTCTCTCGACAATGGTCTCCTTACTTGAGTCGGCCTTAAGGGAAAGAGGGGATTCTTTACAGCACAAAGGCTCTTGGGAATATGGAGATTCAAAGCTTAGGCCCTTCAAGACTATCAGCCCTTCAGCCTTTCAGCCCTTCAGCCCCTTCATCAATGGATGAAGGCTATATTTATAGAGGAGAGGAGGAGGTTGGGATCCCTACAATAGTGGAAGGGAGGCCTTATCCTTTGGGAGGTTCCCCATAAGGTGGAAGCAAGAGGCCAAAGGAGGAAGGCCGTGGTTATTCAGGCGAAACCACTCCTGATGACTCATCCACGAAGTTGTTGTAATCGAAACTTCGCCTCCTTTTTTAAAAAACTTTCCATAAACAGAGTGGCGCGGGTTCAACACTGGGACAGAGCGCCAATTGGCACGGGCTCAGTGTTAATTTTCCCCCATTGGCGCGAGTACATAATGCGCTACCAGCTCCAATGCAAAAACAGGTGTTTTTAGGGGTCTGCTCAGGAAGTGATCAATAGAAGAAATGTTGTCCTCATGGAAAGGGATGCAATGATGGTCTTTGCAAGGCATGACACTGCTTATTGGTCACAGAAATGAACCTGCAATGGGCGAGATGGGGATTGCAGGGATGGTGACAAATTACTGTGTAACACCCTTCCAAGAGAACCTGTCCCTAATGGCTTGGTACGTTTTGGTGAACCCCTAGTGGCCTGATAGCGGTGATTCATGTGAGGCATGTAGTACCTTCTCCTTGAACTGAGAGCTCCCAGTCAAGAAGATCAAATCCATGAAATATATCACCTCGTCCATCACCCTATACCTGTCATCCTTAACCTATTCATACAATATCTCACCGGAAAAATGGTCCTTGGAGTACTCCACCAGTAACTGAGCCTTCCAATCCATGTCTAAGTTCATCAGAGACAACGCTTCCAACATACATGAAAGAGCATCGGCCACCACGTTGTTCTTCCCCTTGACATACTCGATGTCAAAATCATATGCCTGGATCTTGCTGACCCAATTTTGTTACCTCTCCTACAATTTCTTCTGCTCGAAAGAGAATCGAAGGCTGTTGTGGTCATTCCTCACCCTGAATCTATTCCCCACTAAGTACTGTCGAAACTTGGCCAGCACATGCATGATATCTAGCATTTCGTTGTCATATATTGGATACAACCTCTCATGCAGCAATAGATTTCTACTCTATAAAGCTATGGGGTGGCCTCCCTACATTAGGACTACGCCTACCCCATCTCTAGATGCATCACACTCAACGATAAAAGGCTACGTGAAATCCGGTAATGCTAAAACTAGACAGCTACTCATCACCTCCTTGAGCTTGTCAAAATCCCTCTACATTGTGTCTGTCCAACTGAATGCCCCCTTCTTGGTAATATCTATGGGGGGTGTAGGAAGTTTGGAGAGCCCCTTAATGAACTTTTGGTAGTAGGTGTAGATGCCTACAAACCCCTGAAGCTTTGTCACGTTCTTTGGTTCTAGCCAATCCCAGATGGCCCTGATCTTCTCCTTGTGGACCCTCACTCCATCCACACCAATGATATGCCCCAAGTAGAGCATCTCTGTCAATCCAAATTCGCATTTGGAGAGCTTAGCATAAAAAAATTTCTCCTCCAGTATGTGCAATATAGCCTCAATGTGCTACAAGTGCTCCTCCCATGTCCGACTATATATCAGGATGTCATCGAAAAATACCAGCACAAACTTCCTCAGTTGACCACAGAAGATGTGGTTCATGCAAGATTGGAAAGTGCCTGGTGCATTGGTTAGCCCAAAAGGCATCACCAGAAAATCAAAGTGACAATAGTGACATATGAAAGTTGTCTTGGGGACATCCTGGTCCCTCACGCAGACCTGATGGTAACCCGACCTCAAATCAATATTCGAGAAGAACTTCGACCCCCTCAACTCATCCATCAACTCATCAATCTCTGGGATGGGATATTGGTTCTTCATGGCCTTCTTACTAAGAGCCTGATAGTCAATGCACATCCTCAGTGTGCCATCCTTCTTCTTCACCAGTATGACAGAAGAAGCAAAAGGGCTAGCGCTGGGTCGAATGTGCCCCAGTGATAAGAGCTCGTGAATAGCTCTCTCAATCTCATCCCTGTAGGCTTTATGATGCCTATAGGGTGTAGTAATCATAGCCTGGATTCCCTGATCCAACTCAATGGTCTGCTCAAACCCTCGATCTGGTGTCTACCCTGGTGGTATATCCCTGAAAACTGTGGCATACCTGTCCAAAATCAATTGCACATCTGGGTGTACAACCTACCCTGTAGACCCTACCTACAAAACACACAGCTATATTTCCCACTCTATATCTCCCTTCTGGAAGTCTGCCTCCATTTGGTGTGTTGAAACTGTCTTTGGCGGGTAAGTGTGCATGCCCCGAATCATCTCATGCTTCCCGGTCTTCTTGTCTGTCCACTCCATATCCAAGGTCTCCTAGTTTGTAGTGACCTTACCTAGTCTGATCAACCACTACACTCCCAGTATCACATTGTTGTCTGGAATGTCCACCACAAAGAAATGATCCGTCAGAGTGTAAGTCCCCATAGTCACTGCCAAAGCTGGCACATACTTGGCACAATGCATAGTTCTGGCACCTGGTACCAGCACTGAAAACCCATCAAAACTCTTTGTCGGTATGCTCCTCCGCTCTACCAACTAGGCATCAATAAAATTGTGGGTAGCCCCACTGTCCACTAATACTGAAACATGATTTCCCTATACAGTACCTCAGACACGCAGTGTCAAATATTTGGGAACCCGTTGCAAAGACGCAAGGACTCCCCCAGTAGGTGAAAATGTTGCCCCTCCCGCTCCTGGTGGTGGAGGTGGTGGATGATCTCCTCTTTGTACTACATCCCTGCCTCCTGCCTCCATCTCCTCATATGTATCCTCTTCCCTATCACTGTCAGAGAAGACCTCTATGTAGTGTGCCTTCTCAATGACAAAACGATGTCCCGGTGCCCACGGCTCCTAGCATGTGAAGCATAGCTTATTCCATCTCAAGACTCTCATCGTCATCATCATCCAAAGGCCCCTGGCCTTGGTTCCCCTTCAGAGGTGGAACCCTCGTGTCCTTCCCCTTCGGCTGAAATGCCGATCTCTAGGGGAAAGGAGCTCGGGTCCTGGGTAGGGCATCTTGCAAATCCCTAGTCCTCCCAACTGCATCGTGGAGTGTAGTTGGCCTCGTAGATATAAATAACCCCTGTAGAGGTTCTTCCAACCCATTGATGAACATGTATATCATCCTGGCCAAAGACAAGTCAAGTACCATCATGGAGAGTCTCAAAAATGCAGAAATGTAGGTGTCCAAGATCCCAATCTGCTTGAGCTTGGTCAGCTCAACAAAGTGCTCCTTTAGATCCCTCCGATCAAACCCCTCTACCAACATCTATGTAAATTCTGCATATGATGTCACAACTGAGTGACCCAACGTGGCCATCCCATGGAGCCACCAATCATGGGCCTCTCCCTTTAGGTGCAGTGTTGGCACCTTGATGGCTTCTCCCTCTGCCAGATGATTGAGTTGGAAATAGATATCCAACTTCTCTACCCAAGACTTTTCCAAACAATTGGAGGATTCATCAAATGTTGGAAAGAAAAATCTGCCCATTGTACGTTGTACATCCCCATCCTGTGTGTATATGCCCCCTATGCTCTAATTGCAGGGTCTACTGCCCTTCTTAAGCTGCACAAAGTCATGGAAAGTGAGAGCCTCAACCAACTCTCACCCGTAGGATTGATACTTGGCAAAATAATCCCCCATGTGAACCGGTTCTGGTTCTTGAGGTGCTCCTACTCCAGTGCCCATAGCTAGAAACTTGGGCATCGTCGAACGTGGGGGAGTAAGTGATGCCATCTGCTACACTGTGAGCTACTCCTACAAGTGATGGGAGGCGCCAGACCCTTCTCCGGTGTGGAAACCCCTTGGGGTTTCACATTGTCTTTGGTATGCGGTAAACTTCTGCCCCATCTCTTCTATCCTCCTCGACAACTCCTACACAGACTTTAGGAGAAGTTCCTCGAACTTCTTCCCTTCATATTTCTCTTCTACCATTGGTTCCTCCTCTTCTAACTCCACTACTGGAATGCGGTCACCCTCTCCAAAAGTGGCCTTAAGCCTCCACTCTTGGTCCTTATACCTCCTTCCTTGGTAAGTGATGTATGGTTTTCCTGCTTGTGTCATAAACAACCTGCTCAGGCTGAGCCAAGTCTATGATCTCTGATACCACTGTAATATTCCAAGTAGAAATAAGTAACAATATAAAGCAACATAAACAAGAAACTATAGAAAATAGAGAGACATCACATAAATAATGAAAAATATGGAGAAAGCTAAGCCATTTTATTATATAATTGAAAGATAAAAATAGGTACAAAGGTGATCAAAATGATGGCACCTTGGCTTGCACAAGGCAAGCTAGAAATACTCTCAGAACTGCTCAAGGAATGGCTACCCTATCAGTGACTTTGTTATCTCCAAAATGTTGTTGCTACTGCTACCAGACTACTATTACTGCTAAAATGAGATGGATCTTTAGGGTTTTTCCCCTTCTCAGAAAAATACAAAACTCTGGGAATGAGCTCTCCTCCAAATACCCAGAAAAGCCCAGAAAGGGATTACGGAATGGATGACCTTGGAAAATCACCTCCCTTGAGGTATAACGCTATCCCAGTGAAGTACGTTGGCCCTGAATGAATCCCTACAAATAATTTCCTCCTCATCTACCAAAATGATGGAATAGCTAAGGGTTGATGCCTTCTCACTATTCTAGGTTGAATCCCCTGATGAATCTCCACCTCCGGCACTACCTCCTCCAAGAACTGCGTGATCTCTCCTCAAGATTGTGCTACCCAAGAAAGTGCATAATCCCTAGTTGAAGGTGCTATGGCTCCCACCTGAAAATCAAAAGATAGAACTCCTCACTCGAGCAGGCACTCGAAGTCCCTCGGGGCTAAGGTTGGGATCTCCACTTGGAGACACACGGTGTACTGAACAGCACTTGCAGACTTCGCTCAACAACAAAAGTGTGCTCAATGTCAAGAGACAAAACATAGATGCATAATAAAATGAATGAATGAGGATCCTCTTCCACTCTTTATTCTTGGAGAGCCTTTCTCTCAAATAGGCCCCACCAAAACTGTGTTGTCCCTCTTGGCCATGCTATCCCTCTCTCTCTGCACTGTCATGGGCCCACTCTGCCCATGCTTCCACTTCCCTCACACTGCCACTTCGACCCATGGGCCCCATGCTATCAAATAATAATGTGCTCAAGTGACTTTAGGGAATGTTTATTTCCTAAGTGTAGGCTAAGTGTCTTCTCACGCACTTTATTAACTGACTTAACTTTATAAAAATTAAACTGGACAAAAATTAATATTACCAATTAGCTGCTGCTAATTGGGAATATTACAACAGCAGCTAATTGGGAATATTACAACATACTTGGCTAGTGTTTCCTTTTCATCATGGAGCTGAGTCTCCATCTTATGCATCCTTTCTAGGTTTTCAATTACAATATGGAGTTGAGTCTCCAGCTCATGCATCTTTTCAAGAAGTTCTTGCTTCTCCACATTCATGGCAATCAACTTCTCTTGAAGTATAATGCTCTCCCTATTATCTTCATACATCTCTTGCACCATATCATTCATGATGTAGAGCTTCTGCAAAATATCTTTATCAAATAATTTTGCTAAGGAAGATTGACTAGAAACAATGCTTAATGAAGCTTACATCACACTTGTAATGCACAAAAAGCTTCTTTGTTTTGATTTGAGAACCGGTTCCTCAATTTGACCTTCTCTTCACACACATAAACTTTCACACAGTTAAATTCTCCTTGCACAAATTGAAAAACCAATAGATAATTCTTATAGCTAACCTTGGATAAAGTGAGCTAAATTGTGCTCAGATACCAACTTGATCTGAATATGTGTAAGCTAGTTTTTTTGTGCTAGCTCCCTCATTAGTTAAATAAAAATGTGTTTAGGATCATCTCAAGTTAACCAATTGTGCAAGGGTTTATGTGTCAAGTTTTATGTGTCTTTTGTGAGCAATTTATGGGTTAATTAGCTTTTAAATACTCATGTACAACAAACAAAATGCATAGAAATAACACACAACATATATATTACACAATAATTGATAATAGAGTTCACCCCTCCTGGGCTACATCTCCATGGACCTGCTTCAACTAGCCAAGCCCTCTTGGGATTAATGGTCAATTGTATGATTACATGCACCTGCAGTGCTCCAATGGCTTTGCAACCTACTCCATTGGATTCATAAGACCCAAAAACCACAAAATAAACTATTCAATTTCTGAAAATGGTTTCCATTTACCTAGGCTTGACCTCCTCTCCTCATGGCCCTAGGCTTCTTTAATATTCAAAGTGGAAACAACACTTTCATAAGTGCTCCAATGCCTTTGAACCATATTCCATTGTGTTCATAGCATCAAAATAATCTAAGAATGACTCTTCTTGAGCAAAATTGGTCGACAATTGCTCAGGTTATGGCCAAATCAATTTTTGCCTAGAAAACCCCACTAGATCTGGAAAACTGTAGTCAACTCCACTAAATCTGGAGTCGGCGCCAAAAGTGGTGGCTCCACTAAGTTTACTGCCAAATTAAGCATGGATTTAATTAGTCGATAAGCATGGGTTAAGAGGTGGTTAGGCGCGCTAATCAGCGCGTTTAAGTTAAGTGCTGCCCAAAGTTTATATGGAACGGTCTTGTGGGGAGGGGGTTGGCCCCCCTCCTCCGCCCATCTTAAAATACCATAAGGTTTAAATATATATTTTGTACTATTTATAATAATTCACAACTCATGGTGTATTGGTAAACATGTGCACTTGTGTGGGGGAGGTTGCAGGTTTGACCCCAACCTGCACCCTTCCTTTGCCATAAATTTATCCCAACATCATATAACATAAGGCTTTAAAACCTTATAAAATATTTGTATATGTGCCATTTTAATCTGCCACCCATCAACAAAGGTTTTCTACCATAGAATATGTTTCAATTTGGACTTTTTATATTTATATATAATGCGCCCAATAAAAACACGCCACATCACCCAGAGTACAAACCACTAGAAACATGACAAATCACCCAGCTTCAAAAATAGTCACAGAAGGACAAGTTGGCCATGGTTGACCTTTGTTGACTCCTTTGACCCTTTTTTTTTAAATTCACCTGTTCTAAATGGCGGTCGGCGGGCTCTAACTTCATCATACGGACTCTATTTTGACTGAAACAAATTGCACTGGATTCTTGGCGATAGGCCGTATCCATTCATTCTAGTTTGGTGAAATTCTGAGCACTTTCAATTTTTGGCAAATTTTTACTCCTAATCCATATTTTGATCACCTTGCTGCTCTGATATTGCATATGAAAGATCCCACTTGTGTCTTAATTTTAAACTGTGACTTCCTTTTACCTGAAACAAAGTGGATTTCATCCATATTAATCATCTTCCTTATATATTCCAGAGAAAAAATCCTCATGTTAATTTCTAGAATATATAAGGAAGATGATCCAGTCTTGGTATGCTCACTTAAGTCTAAAATTATTTTGATCTTTGGACTGATTCTTGGCTAACTTAGACTATTGAGAAGCCCTGCAGCTTCATGGATAAATTTGTCTATGAAATCTAAAAAATTAAACTTAATTGAATTTCTTCTTAACACTGAGGTCCACTGTATCATTAATTGGTTGTTTCCTTGATCATCTTGTTTGTGAAATGTTATGGGAAAAATGTCACCCTACTAAAAAAGAAACATGTAGACTAATACAGATGCATATATAAACATTCCTTCTGTATTGATCTTCATCATTTGTTCATGCATATTATTAGCCAAAAAATGACTGAATTTAAACATGAATGTTGGCTTATTCTCTTTGGAAAAATGGACAGAAATCCTACAATAGGCTCATCCACCCATTGGTATGACTGGTACCCTAATAGGCAAGATAGTATGAAAATAATCTGATTATCCTTTTCTGGGAACATGGAAACTGGATAGGAGGGAATTTTCTTAGGGATTTGAGCATCTTCTTGGAGGAAAATATAAAAAATCAAGGCTCTCTGAGGGAAGGTGAGCTTATGGTACAAATCCATCAGGGTAGCTACATAAAAATGGTTGAGGGACTCATTTTTAGGAATCAGTAACATTTGATATTTGGTTTCTAGTGAAATTTTGACTAGGATGTCTCCATTCTGGGCCACAATGGTTCTTTGAGAAGGATTATATCTTCCTTGATACCACAAGATGAAGTAAAGGAAATGGTGAGTATGTGTAAATGAAAACATAAGTAACATGGATTCCCAAAGACTGATCTCATCCACTTGGTCTAGATAAGTTTGTTTTAACCAGTGATTTAATTCGAACAAGTCGAATTCACACTCGGTATCAGCAATATTGTAATACTAGTCTGCTAGGGGCATATGTTTGAGGTATGGGGTGGCAGAAGTCTTATGGTTATCATTGCTGTCTAGTTTTCCATTGGTGGATTTTCCATTTCCCTTTACATCCATGTTTGAAAGATAGAAAGTGACATAGATGTGATTTGGATGGTACTTAGATGGATAATTGGATACCTGTCAACAATAATTGGGCTCTAAATTTGATGAAGATGATAGGCGCTAGCCATAGTATGGAATCGTGAGAGCTGAGATTGATACCTGTAATCAAAATCAGCAACAGTATAGTAGGAGGGTTGCGCGGGATAATATAAATTTACTTTATAACGATTTGATTAGTTACCATTGCAATTAAATATGTTATAGAACGGGCTTTGGAGAAATTAATGGTGAACAATTAATTGGCATCGGGAAGATTGCAATGGGTGAGTGTGTAATGGGTGGAGAGGGGAGGGATAGGTGGTATAATGTGGTTGGCTAAGGATCCAGCACGGTATTTGGCGTGGTAAGTTGACGTGGTGAGTTGACAAGAGCAAAGGAGAGAGAGGCAGGTTTTTTTGGGGGGGGGCAATGGTATGTGGTTTTGAGCAGGGGGGGGGAGGGGGTGAAAAGTGATGAGCGCTCGTCACGTATCATGGGACCCGGGTAAAGCAATACTGCTTTTAGAACACCACCCCCTGTCGTTAATGAGAAAAGAGAGAGGGGGGTGCGAATTCAATCCCCCATCGTTGATCCAGGCAGGGACGACCGTGACCTTTGAAAGATGTGCTCACCATACCACAAGCTGACAAACCACTTTGTCATTTTTTAGGTTTATCATAAAACCTGAAATTTAATGCTAAACAATTTATTACAAATTGATAATCGTGTTTAATGATACGATTATTATTATAATAATTATCAATATATCCTAAAGTATATCTAATTAACCCTAAGGGCGCAAGTAGTCTTGCAAGCCCATTTTATTGTTTAAAGAGACATCTTGCTAATTTCTACTCTAACCTTCTATTTTAATGAATTAATCAATATTAGACATTTCGATTAATTGTTTCACTTACCTATATAGTTCTTAACCAAGATTAAATTGTTTGGTTAAGCTATTCACTAACCTAAGAGACATAAATTCAAATTTTCTTGATCATGATTAAACTGTATGATTCAAACAAGGGTCTTTGATTGTGGCATTTAAACAAGCTACACACAAAAACCCTAATTTATTCTTCAATGTAAAATTTGTTATTTATTTCTAGTGGTATTTGGACTTGCTCACTTTTATACTTATTTTATTTTCATGGAGTTCTTCTCATTTTTTATTTTTATTCATTTATCCTATTTTTTTATATATACCCTCTTTTCATTTTTTTTAATATATATATATTTTTTGGAAATCATTTGCATAATGAAATATTATTTACAATTTGAAATAAATTGAAAGAAAGTATTCAATCACCATTTGATCCTATGAATCATAGGACCCTAACAGTGGCTCCAGTTGGGGATGGAACTCTCACTGTGAGCTGTAAAGAGTGTTGTAGATTGGTAGCCTTGAATTATTTTCTTCAGTATTTATTCTGCATCTAAATTTTTTTGTTATTGTTGTAGTTATGGCTACAAATTCATCAGGAGCTGAGGGCCTTGTCTTCGAGCTTCAACTTCTAATATAAGCCACCCACTCATGACAGTAAAAAAATGATATTTACAATGGTTTGAATGAGAAGTGCTTCTATGATTGAGAGAAATAATGTTTGAGAATTCTTCCTTTGACAGGTCCACCAGGAAGTTCTGCTCCAGTCAAGTCCTTTAGGAAAAATGCATTTTTACCTCTGTAGGTATCAATTGTGTAAGGTCCCTTCCATAAATTATCAAATTTTCCATGCTTACCTTTATCTTCATTTCTAGAATCCCATTTTAACACACTGTCTCCTATCTGAAAATCATCAGATTTAGTTCTTCTATCATAGATCTTATTGATGTTTTCACGGATAACTTGATTTTTTTTTGTAAATTTCCTCTCGTGATTGTTGAAGTTGTATTGTCTGATTTATTCTCCTCTGAAGGTAATTAGGCTCTACTTGCAACTCCTACAGCATTTTCAAACTAGGGACACCTAAGGAAGTAGGAAAAAAAACATCCGTCCCATAAACCAGTTGGTATGGGGACATTCCAATTGAGTTTTTTCTTGTGAGTCTATCAGCCCATAATGCATTGATTAATTTGTTATGCCATGATTTCTTTTTATCCTGCAACAACTTCTTGATGATTAACCAGAATCTTATCAGAAGACTTTGCTAATCCATTTCCCTATGGGTAATAGGCAGTTGAGTGTCCCATTGTTATTTGATATTTGTAGAAAAATTCCACCATCTTATTTTATTTGAATGTTGTTGCGTTATCAGTAATGATTTTTCTGGGTCATTTTGATCATGTGCTTAGTATTTAGCTCAAAAATAAAAGTTTTTATAATTTCTCAAAACTAGGATGACAACGTAGAGCTTGTCACTAGGATTCCAACGCAACTCGTTTCATCAAAATCCGAGTTCATATGAGTAAGTTATGGCCTGTTGTTCCCTTTCCCAAAAAACTAAAAAAATTGCAAAATTGGACAAGTTGCTGACATGGAAACCCAGTCAGCAAAAAAGAATCTTCAGGAATATTCCTCAGGTTTTTTCCAATGAGGTTGTGACAAGTGTCATCTTCAGATTCTTCAGATGGTTTTTGAAGGGAAAATTTTCCCTATGACCTCCAATGTATTCCTAAGTTTGAATTTGAATTTTTTTTAGGTTGGAGAATTACCCAACCAGAGGTCGCCACGTGTCCCCTCTAGTGGGCCCTATCCAACCCTTGGTTCGAATTCCTAATTTATTTCAAGGATGGCAAGGTCTTAGAATGTTTTATTTACAAGACCCAACTATGGTGGTGGAGCACATATATTATGGAAATATATTTTATATATATCCTAAGTCGAACTATGATTTGGGTAGAGGTCACATATGACATATATATATATATAACCAAAGGTCTTAAATTATATGCTATGGATGGATTTCTAAATTGGTGGACAACCATGTCTATTTGGTAAGAGGCTCTCTATACTTGGAGGACTCTAAACCTGGTGAAGACTCTTAAACTTGGCAGAGACTCTATTAGTTTGGCGGACTATGGTATATGTGTGTTGGGCCAAAAGTTATGCGCATGGGTCGGGGTCGAACCCACGACCTCACCCATGCCATCGCAATGCCTAACTATCTCCCCTACCACAGTGATTCTTAACCACTATGTTTGTCGTTCATACTTGAAGTTTTAATATGCCACCGACGGGGGTCCGAAGGGGCCACCCCCCTCCCATGTGATCAAGCACCCAGAACCAGGAGCTAAATAGTAAATTCTGACGGAAATTTTATGAAGATTAATTAGCACTAAAAGCTAATTATTTTGGTTAATCTGTGTTTAATTATCACTAAGCCACATTTTAAAACATCATTTGCGCTAAGTGCGCTTATTGATAAGAGCGCTTATCTTACTGTTTAATTCTCACTTATCATTAATATAAGTGTGATTACTCTGGCGGGATTTCAGCAGAGCGTGCCATACTTGGTGGACTTGATATTTTTAGCAGTCCTAACTAGCAGTCTTCCAAAAATAATGGAGAAATTGAGGGAAATACAGTTTTTTCCATAACTGAGGCAATTTTCGCCCAAACAGAGCTCAGAAAGAGGAATTCTTGGCTAATTGACATGTTAGGATCTCAATAGAGCAGGTTGTAGAAGCAAAAGAGGTCATCTATAGGTGTTTTGTGCATTTGAATATTTTTTAAGCCCAGGACCACTAGGTGTTGGAGGCATTGCCGGAGTATCCAGAATCCAAATTGAGCAAAAAAAAGTCATTTCTAGTATATTTTGATTTTTTAAACTCATTGGAATAGGTTCCAATAGCATTTGAATCTTGTAACAGAAATTTGAGCACACTTGAAGCTAATAAAAAGGCCCAGACTATGAAATTGGACCAAGGAGACGTAGCCTAGGAGGGGTGAACTCCTTCAACAAAATTTTATGTATTGAGCTCTATTATGTGTGTTTGTTGTGTTTGTATTTTCTATTGTTCAGTCATTTAAAATTATGCTTTTAAGTTTATGACAAACACTAAATTTCACCAAGTAAAATGAATTCACAGTCACATGCTCATGGAAAAACTCTTGATGAATAAGAAAACCAAAGCAAAGATAATTTTATATCTGGAAATGATACTAGCACAAAAACAACTAGAAATCAATTTTAGATCAAGTAGGTATCAGAGCACAAGGTTTATTGCTTGTTTTTCTTGAAGGGTTTTAATATTTGCAATTTTTGTTATGCTTACAAGGTTGAGATTGCAGAGAGGAGAAGGGAAGCTATTGGTAGCAAGTCCTGATATTAGGACAAGAAGGAAGAGGGCTGAGAAAGAATCATCCTCTCCCAAAGGACCACTCAAAGTAGCCCCTGGAGCACCTCAAATTCCATCTCCATCAGTTGAGATTGAAGAGGTACAAATTTCACAAGAGGCTAAAGTGATTGAAGAGGTACAAGCTACAAAGGTTGAGCTTGAATCCAAAGCCAAAATGTTAGGCTATGAAGAGAATCATGAACATTTTGAAGAAGAGGATGTTAAGAGAGACTTCAAAGAGATGCAAAGAATGGTTAAATTCATGTATGAATAATTCATTTCAGAAAAAGCTGGAGAAGGTTCAAAGCCTCCACATGGAGAAGGATCTTCAAACAGTAAGAAGGATGAAGAGAAGAGCTCAAAAGGTAGTGGAGGAAAGCCATCTCCATCTCCACCATCCTCATCTTCCTCATCCTCATTAGAATCTTCATCTTCCACATCCACCACAAAAACTCATACCCACACTCATTCCAAGATCCCAAAAGGAAAGACTCCATTACTCAAGTTGGACATAAAGTTTGAACTTCCCATATATAATGGAGAGGTTAATGCTGAAAAGATAGACAATTGGATTTTTCAATTGGAAGTATACTGCAGAATTCATAATCTACAAGAGGACAAGATCAAGATCAATTTGGCTTCATTAAGGCTAGAATGAGTAGCACTAGTTTGGTGGGAGCCAAATACTCAAGAGGAAATTAGAATCCATGGTAAGATTTCCATTTCTTGGTTTGAATTCATCTCTTCAATTAAAATACAGTTTTATCCATTAGCCTATATGCAAAAATAAATTATGAGTTGGAAAAACTTTAGGCAGCTCAAAGGCCAAATTGTTCAAGAGTGCACATAGGAGTTTAGAAAGAGAACTTTGTTGTTAGGAGTAAACTTGAATTCTCAAGATACACTCTTGAAATACATAGGAGGTTTACATTCATATTTGAAGCATACTATCCTTATGTTTAACCCAAGAAATTTAGATGAAGTTTGTGTACAAGCCACACACTTTGAGGCAAGGGGAAAACAAAACATAGAGGAGAAAGGTGAAAGTGAGGGTAAGGGAAAAGATAAGGGAGGAAAATGGAAGGGAAAGAAGAATGCAAGTATCAAGAAAGAGAAGGAAAAACTCACATGCAAAAATTGTTCAAATACTGGCCATGATGAAGACCATTGTTGGCAACTTCATCCAGAATTGAAACTAGGTAGATTGAAAGCCAAAGAGAAAGGAAAATTTGTTGCTATAGCTGAAAAAGACTTAGGGTCATATTTAGGAGATGAGACAAAAATTACTGCTATGGGATTGAAAGGGAAACATGTTAAATGTACTAGTTCCTCAAATAGTTACAACAACACTCCAAATGAAGACATAAGAGAATAATTTTTCCATATTAGAGTGATTTCTAATCATACGAAGATTGATGCATTATTTGATACGGGATCACAAGAAAACTTGATTTCAGAAGATTTAGTCAAAAATCTTAACCTTGAAATCATGGCACATCATAAACCATACCCTTTGGGATGGATTGTTAAGAATGCTAATTTACAGGTTACAAGGAAATGCATTTTTAGATTTTCTATTACTGCAAACTTTGTTGATGAATTCGAGTTAGATGTAATTCCACTTGACATTTTCGGGATTATATTGGTAAGTCCATATTTGTATGACAGAAAAGCAATGTTTTATCACCATGAGAAAAAATATCGTTTGCTTAAGGATGGAGTGGATTATGTTGTGAGAGCTCATTGCAACAAATTGAATACTTCTTTAGTTAATGCGAGGAAAACGAAGAGGCTAGTCAATGCAAGCCAAAACTTGACATTGATGATGATAAAATGACAAGATGCTTTGCATCATACTTTTCAAACAAATGCTTATATGTGTAATGAGTTGTTTCAGAATGATAATAGGTTGCTTTTGAAAGAAGGTGAAAAACATTTGCAGCAGTCAACATTGGTGTTGAACGATGTTGAAAACAAGACGTCGGTGCAAGAATTTGCAAAGATCAAAGAGAGGAAAAATTAGTTTGTAAAAGAAGGCATCGGTTTCAAAAATGTTCATTTATGGTTTCCAAAAGGCACATTACAATGGCAAATAAATTTGAGCAAGAGTCGACACAATTTCAAGGCAAAAGCAACTAAAAATCTCCATAGAGACAGAGTGCGAGGTGGGAAAGATTCCAAGTTTCCTTTGATTGTTGACCAAAGTAGGAACAAGATTTTTTCTGCAAAATTATATTATTGTTCTGCAAATTCAGAAATATTGCAGCATGACAGTGTCAATGAAAACAAGAGAGAGTCGCAAGAATCGAGGAAAAAGTCGACTTTTTATGAAAAGCTCCAAATGATGAAATTGGGAAAATTTCAATGGATAAAGACTAGAAGGGTGAGGGAAAAGTCCCCTCATTCACATAATCATTAATCAAGAGAGCTTTTGGGGTCCAAAAGGCTTCTAGTGGGGAGGAACGATCAGGTGCTTAATATTTAGCTCAAAAATCAAATTTTTCATAATTTATCGAAACTAAGATGACAGCATAGATCTCGTTACCAAGATTCCAACGCAACTCGTTTCATGAAAATCCAAGTTTGTATGAGTAAGTTATGGCATGTTGTTCGCTTTCTCAAATAGCTAAAAAAATTCCAAAATTGGACAAGTTGCTGACATGGTAGCCCAGTCCGCAAAAAGGAATCTTCAGGAATATTCCTCAGGTTTTTTTCCAATGAGGTTGTGACAAGTGTCATCTTCAGATTTTCCAGATGATTTGTGAAGGCAAAAATTTCCCAATGACCTCCAATTTATTCCTAAATTTGAATTTGAATTTTTTTTAGGTTAGAGAATTACCCAACCAGAGGTCGCCACGTGTCCCCTCTAGTGGGCCCTCTCCAACCCTTGGTTCAAATTCTTATTTTATTTCAAGGATGGCAAGGTTTTGGCATGTTTTATTTAAAAGACCCAACTATGGTGGTGGGGCACATATATTATGGAAATATATTTTATATATATCCTAAGTTGAACTATGCTTTGAGCGGAGGTCACATATGACATATATATATTAAACCTAAGGTCTTAAATTATATGCTATGGACAAAGTTCTAAACTGGAAGACAACCATGTCTATTTGGCAAGAGGCTTTCTATACTTTGAGGACTCTAAACCTGGCGAAGACTCTTAAACTTGGCGGAGACTCTATTAATTTGGCGGACTATGGTGTATGTGTGTTGGGCCAAAATTTTAGCACGTGGGTCGACGTCGAACCCACGACCTCACCCGCGCCATCATAATGCCTAACCGTCTCCCCTACCACCATGGTTTTTAACCACTATGTTTTCCGCTCATACTTGAAGTTTCAATACGCCACAGACCGGGGTCCGAAGGGGCCATCCCCCTCCCATGTGATCAAGCGCCCGGAACCAGGAGCTTAACAGTAAATTCCGATGGAAATTTTATGAAGATCAATTAGCACTAAGAGATGATTATTATGGTTAATCCGCATTTAATTATCACTAAGCCACATTTTAAAACGTCATTTGCGCTAAGTGCGCTTATTTTTAACAGTGCTTATCTTATTGTTTAATTCACACTTATCATTTATCTAAGCATGATTAGTCTGGAAAGATTTTAGCAGAGTGATCCATACTTGGCGGACTTGCTATTTTTAGCAATCCTAACTAGCAGTCTTCCAAAATAGTGGAGAAATTGGGGGAAATACAATTTTTTCGATAACTAAGGAAATTTTCGCCCAAACAGAGATTAGAAAGAGGCATTCTTGGCTAATTAAAATGCTACGAACTCAATAGAGTAGGTTGCAGAAGAAGAAGAGGTCACCTACAAGTGTTTTTGTGCATTTGAAGATTCTTTAATCCTAGGGCCACCAGCTATTGGAGGTATTGCCAGAGCATCTGGAATCCAAATTGAGCAAAAAAAAAGTCATTTCTAGTAGACTTTGATGTTTTAAACTCATTGGAATAGGCTCCAATAGAATTTGAAGCTTGTAATAGCAATTTGAGCACACTTTAAGCTAATAAAAAGGCCCACACTACGAAGCTAGACCAAGGAGATGTAACCCTGGAGGGGTGAACTCCTTCAACAAAATTTTGTGTTGAGCTCTGTTATGTGTCTTTGTTGTGTTTATATTTTCTATTGTTTAGTCATTTAAAATTATGCTTTTAATTTTATGACAATCACTAAATTTCACCAAGTAAATTGAATTTACAATCACATGCTCATGGATAAACTCTTAATGAATAAGCAAACAAAAGCAAAGAGAATTTTATATTTGGAAATGATACTAGCACAACAATAACTAGCAATCAATTTCAGATCACCTTCAGATCTTGAAAGAATGTTAGTTTCTAAGAATTTAATAATCATTGCATCAGTAGCCTCTCTTGTAGGTATAGCTTCAATCCATTTGGTAAGATAATCAGTGTTTGTGAGGATCCACTTGTGTTGAGCTAAGGAAGAAGGATGAATTTCTCCAATGAAATCTAGACCCCATTTTTGAAAAGGAGTTTCATCTGATATGGGCTTCAAGGGTAGGGGTGGCAATTTTCTTTTTCCTTCAAAGGTCTGACATTGGTGCATGAGGTGACTTTTTATGGACATTTGCAAATAAGGTTGGTCAATAAAAACCAAATATTAAAATATTGTTGGTAGTAGACTTCTAGTACAGGTGTCCTCCACAATCTCCTTCATGGAATTCCTGCATTACTCTATATGCTTCCTCCTTCAGTAAACAGTTTAGTAAAATCCCTCAAGCATCCTTCAAACACAAATTATTATCTAGAATACAAAATTTCATAGCTTTGGGTTTAAGAAATCTATCCTTAGTCTTGGTCAAACTAGGAGGATATTATAAATGATGTAAGACAAAAATAAGGTCTGCATACTAGGGAGAGGTTGTAAAAGCCTCTGTTACTTGTGGAGTCGCTTGCTTTCCTTGTTCATTAAGTGTAGCTACAAAATTTATATCCAAAGCATTAAAATTGGATTCAACCATTAATTTAGCTAATCCTTGACGCTTAATAAGTTTGGTAGGCTTGATTTCAATGGAATTTTCTAAGATGATAGCAATCCATTTACCTCTTTTTCCATTAGGACCATTTTGGGACAGTATGTATTTCACCACAGTGTTTGGAACAAAAGAAATTATATGTGAACAAAGAATATAAAATCTAAAATATTTAATTGCTTTGACTAAAGAAAAGGCTTGCTTTTCCATGATATTGTATTTCAATGTAACATCTCTTAAGGCTTTTCTAAATAAGGAAATAGGTTATTCATGTCCCTCATTATTCTTCTGCAAGAGAAATTTTGCAATAGTATGTTTGGATGCAAATGAAAAAATCAAAAAATGTTTGGTGAAATCAGGACTAATGAGCACAAGAGCTTGAGTTAAGGGTTCTTTTCCCTGATAAAATGATTGTTTTGCTTCTATATTCCATTTTACCTTAGTGTCTTTCCTCAACATATTTGTTATATTTCATAGAAATTATGCTAAATTGGGGATAAAACTCCTCAAAATTTTGATTTTTCCAATGAAATATTGGAGTTCTTTTACATTTCTAGGAGGACCTATCTTTAAAATAGCTTCAATTCTTCTAGGATCAATTTTGATCCCCTCTTTTGAAATGTTGTGACCTAGCAGTTTTCCTTCTTCCAAACAAACAATGTTTTCTTTGGGTTTAAAGAAATACCAAATTTTCTACATTTTTCAAATACTCTTCTTAGGTTAAGCAAATGTTCCTCATCTGTCTTTGAAAAAATAGTTATATCATCAAGATACATGACTATAAACATGCCTATTTCATTAACAAATGAAATATCCATTGCTCTTTGGAATGTGGCATCGACATTAATTAAGCCAAAAGGAATCTTAACATACATGAAAGCGCCCCAGGGCGTAGTAAATGTTGTTTTTTCTTGGTCTTCAGGATTCAGTAGAACTTGATTGTAACCATAAAACCCATATAATAAGGAAATTTTGCTAGATCTAACCACCTTCCGCAAAATGTGATCCATTTTAGACATAGGGTAGCTGTATTTCAAAAAAAAATTATTGATATTTCTAAAATCAACACACAGTCTAATTTCTCCAGTCCTTTTCCTAGTTGGAATTAAGTTTGATACCCATTTAGAATGCCTCACTAGTACAATAATCTTGACATCATACATTGTTTTGACTTCCTTTTTGACTAGGGGCATCAGCATTGGGTTGATTCTCCTAAGTTTTTGTTTAAAAGGATTTTGGTCTTATTTTATAGGAATCTTATGTTGTATAATGCTAGTTTCATAATATTTTAAATCCTCATAACTCCGGGAAAATACATCTGTGAATTCCTTGAACAAGTTTATGTATTTCTTATTTTCAACAGGGGGTAAAGATTTAGGTAGTTTAACCAATTTTGGTTCTTACTCAGTTCCTATATTGCAAAATTCAGCCTCACCTCCAGTAGGTTCAATTTTGGGTTTTTTAGCCACATCATTACAATCAAATAACTCTTCTAATGGAACTAACCCTCTGGGTAAAACATTATCCTTCAATTGTAGAATTTCTAATTCTTCTTGATATTGATCTATTTCATTCAATTCTATGTTATTCACACTCTTATCTACATTATTTTCTATATCACAATCCATATTAATATTGGTACATTCAAATTCATCCTTTGGCTGCAAAAAAAATTCAATTTGTTGATCATTTCCAAAAAATTTCTAGTACCTAATGTTATCAGGGACAATTGGTCTATTTTTTACTTCAACTATGTACTTGTGACTTAGAAAGTATGGCATTTTACAAGTACTAGCTGAAACAACCAAACCATCAGCTATGATATTTTGACTTCTTGGAATTATAGATAACTCATACTCAAAAACACAGTCAAGGAAATCTTGAACAACATTCTTGTAAGCCCTCAATCTTAGATGTTTGGCTCAGTATTCCCCTTTGAATTTTTTTATTATGAATTCAGAATCTCCATGAATTGAAATTATTTTGGCACCCAATCTTTTCAAAAGCTACAATCCAAGGATCAAGGCTTCATACTCAGCTATGTTGTTGGTACATTGAAAATTTAGTTTATATGAATGCCCTTCTGAGTTATTGGTTTGTGAATTTGAAATCCACACACCTTCTCCTGATCCTTCTCTGCTTACAACCCCATAAAAATCCATGTTCCATAAAGGCTCATTTTCTTCATCATGTTTTACAATGTCTGTTTTAATTTCTTCAATTTCACACAAATCAGTTTCTAAATTTGGAACTTTTCTTCCATACCTCCATCATTGTACAAAATGAAAGAATATAGGTCTGAATGAACTAAATACAAGGGATAATTGTGCGGTTTTCTCAACTAATTACCATGTATTTCATCAATGTGTCCCTATATAGTGTCCTTTTCTCACCAAACACTAGAATGGTAGCATAGTTCATATTCATTTGAAGGGTTCCTTGTAGTTTAGCTCCCCATGAGCAAGATAGAAACATGCCATATTTATAAGGTATATCAGCAACAACGATATCCATTACCACACTCTTAGATGGTATCTGGACTAAAGTGAAAAAAATATCTTTAATAAGGTCTAGGAATTTTACTTTACTTGAATCAAAAGAATACAAGTCTTTGTATGATCTAGTGATATCAAGTCCTAATTTTTCCATAACAGCCTTAGGCATAAGGTTGTGTGAACCCCCTGAGTCAAGCATTGCATTGAGTAGAATTTTATCATGAATTTTTAAACTGACATAAAATGGGGGTACACTTCCCTCCTGAGGTTTTCCATCAACTTCAAGCCCGAAGAGTAATTTTGGTTTATCATTAGTCAAATTTACTATGTATTCTCCTTCCCCTATCTTCAAAGCTTTCAACACTTGGGATCTGTAAGCATTCTTATTCATGAGTTCTATCAGGGGAATGGGTATTTTGAGTTTGGCCAATTCATTTTCAATGTTGAATGATGTTTGAGTTTTATCTATATCAATAACATCTTGTTTCTTAACAACATTTTTTGGGAATTATCCTTTTGTTGGCTAGTAGAGGGAATATCAATTTGGGTTGTTTTAGAAGAAGAATAAAATACTTTCCTGATAGGAACATCTGCACTATTTTTGGGAGAAATATCATGATTTTTCGTAGCAGAGGTGGCAACTATCTTTTTATTGGGAGTGTCAACAATATTTTTAGTAGGTGTTGGGAGTTTTAATTGGTGATTAAATCTCTCAATATTTAATTGTCAATCCGGGAGTGGTAAACACGAGTTGTACTATGTTTTTGGCTGAACTTAATGGTCATAGCATATAAGTTTCCTTAATAATGGTTTTTTAAAAGAGAATTAAATCTTAACAAAATTGTCTGAATTTATAAACAAAATTGAATTGACGTCACACTACTTATAGAACCAAATCTATGCTATTGTTCTGGAAATTGAACTAATTCTAAATTACCCTATGATATTCTAATGACTCAAATTAAATCACATTGGTAATTCTATTTTAATGTCTTGAATTAAATCACACTAGCTTTTCTATTTTAATGACTTGAATTAAATCACACTAAAAATTCTTGAATTAAATCAATCGTTGTAATTATGCTATGAATTAAATTATTTAACTCAATCACTGCAATGGAAATTATAACGCAATATCTATAATTGGAATTACACTACTTACTAGATCCTCTAACTAAATTGTCGTAAATTAAATTACTACAATTGAAATTAAAACAAAATTGTACTCTTTAACTAAACCAATGAAAATGAATTAATAACAAACTCACTACAAATGAAATAACTATAAATGAAATCACTGAAAATTTTGGCTTCCAATCACATTATTCTAACCTATGGATACAAGTAAAGAAATATTCACACACACAGCAGTATTGAAAACTCAATCTAAAATTTAATTAAATACATAAGCTCGCAATTAAACTGCAATCAAACTCAATCTAAAATGCAAATGATAGCTCTTCAATTAAACACATAAGCTCATACGAGTTCTTCAATTCGAATTCAAACAAATCAAATTCCAACAATTCATAAACTAAATATTTGATGCAATCAATCTTCATTTGTAATTAAATTAAATCTTTATTGCCTCAATTCACAAATTAAATCTTCAATCTTCATTTTTAATTCACACTCTGATTGAATGGAAATGGTAATAAAATGGCAATCAAATGAATTTGCTGGAAATCAAATGGATTCAACTTTTAAGACAGACAAAGCATAGCTCATAACTTGCATTTGGCTATGTAACAAATGGTAACAATAGTGCATAAAATGCAGAATTAGAACGTGCTTGTAAACATGCCGGAGTTACAAGAAAACTCTCCCACCCTGCATCAAGATCTCATCGAATTCACACAACAAGATGTCGAGCTATAACACAACACTTAAGGATCTAAACAAAAACAAATATATCACACTATCCTACAACAATCATGATTCATGCATTTAACACACAGTAATTGGAATTTAACTAAATGGAAATAAATTGAATCTACAACAATCATGAAAATGAATGAGAATGAATCGAACTACGAAAATCATAAATATAACTGAATAGAAATGAATCAAAATACAACAATTAATCTAAAATTAATGAGAATGAATCGAACTACGGAAAGAATAAATATAACTTAATAGAAATGAATCAAACTACAACAATTAATCTAAAATGAATAAGGAATCTTGCTCCCAGATGATGGTAGGCCCTTGCCACACCTGGGAAGCTTGAGTGACTTTCAGAGGAGGAAGTTCTTAAACCATTTTCATCAAAAATTCACAACAATAAAAACTCGAAGTGATCTGGATCAAATCAGAATCATGGTATTAAATTAAAAAAAAAAAAGTCTCTGATTACAACATCAAACAGAAACTTGAAGGATTCACTACTCTTGCTGCTCCACTCCTACTCCATTCGTGTTTTCCTCTCCTCTCCATGCTTCTCCTTGAGAGCTCTGCCTTTTTATACAGTGTTTTTGATAAGGTAAACCATAACTATTTGCCAAATAATTATAACAACAATCTAAAAAATGATATTCTCAATTATTTTGGAGAGCCTTCAAATGAGTTACGTTGGGTTGATCATGGCAATAATATATGAACTCTTTCCCCTTTTATCTCAACCAAGGCGTGCACAACCAAATCTGTATTGACTCAAAAGTGTACTTAAAACCGCATTGGAATATTCCCTTGACAATAACTCTTTCACGAAAATGATTTTTCCAAACGGTTTTATGGGTTACATGAATATGGGTACTCTGAACAAAACTCGCGTGTCGGAATTTTGAGATTCCTTACCATTTGATCACAAAATCCATACCTACAGGAATTTCATAATTAACTTTGTAGTAACTAGTTAAAATTGACTTTTGGACACTTCCGGCAATAGAATGCTTTGGAAAATGAACTTAGTGAAACCATCATTAGTAAATTACAACTAAAATGATCTCTAATCATTGAAAATATAATAAAAATAATGGTAATCAACCACGATGCATAGGATGTGATATAGCGATAAATGATGGAATTATGACGTGCAATGTGTGTAAGGGTGTCGAAATTTAGGTTATGAATAATGGTACTATGTGATGGAAAAATGGGCATATACAAGGCTCAACATCCCCCCATGGCTGAGGGTTTTCATGTCCTCATGCAAACAAATCTCTTGCTCATTGACAGATTCTTGACATTGTTTTGTAGATGTTGGTTCTTGTGGGACAAAATCGCTTGGATATTTGAAGGTGTTGGTTCTTGTGGAGCAGCGCTCACTTGAGAGTTTGGAGGTGCAGGTTCTTGTGGTTGAGCACTCTTCATATTAATATGTAACACTAATTTACTGAGCAATACAAATTGAGGACAAGAAATGAATGGATGGGGGAGAGATGATGGATGAAATGAGGTGGTGATGGAGATGGTGAATGAGTGGTTGCATACTTTTTCATCGTAAGGCCAATGTCTACAGGTGGTTTCCTTTATTCTTTTATGGCAATAATGACTTCATCCTAATTCTTGTTATTATGGAAGGAGAAGACAATATAGAGACTGATTAGATTAATGCACCATAAGGCTTTTGATTTTAACATGATCTTGTAACTAGATTATATGCAGATTGAATGGAAGGAAATAGAAATATAATCATTTATGAAGGATGAAATGCGAGGAATGAGAAGTGGTGAATCATTAAGCTTCTTTAAACTTCTAATGAATTAGATAATTATAAGCCAAATTTTCCTCAAGTTTTACCTTTGTCATTGATGTGCTCGGTGCTGCAAAATGAAGTGGAGGATGGAATGGCTGGAGCTGATGTGACTATTGATCTGAAGATGGAATGGTTGGATTTGATGTGTATATTGACATGGATCTTCTGGAGAAGGCTGAACTAAAGATAGTAAAGAAGGATGAAAAATGAAGGTCCCCTTCTCCCCCATGCCTGAGGAGTTGTATGTCCCCAAACAAAGAAGGATGGTGATTTCTGCAAATGATGATCAAGTTGCTATATGGAAACCTTTATTGAAACAATATGACTCCTATAATAAAAGGAAATGCTGGTACAAAAATCCAAACTGCTGCAAATCTGTGTTGAGATCTTAAAACCATATAGTCTTCAACTGCTACACAACCATGTGCCATCTTGGTTATGTGAATAAATGGTGTATTTTTCAAACATAAGCAAGAATCATTCGATTATTAACCAATGAGGATATTGTTAACCAATGCGAGATATCCCACCTTCGATGTCAATGGGAATCAAGGCACCGGGTACATTCTACTAGCCATGGATGGATTTTTCAGAGTCGAATGGACTGCAAAATTCATCCACAAAGAAAAATTGATGTATTTCCGTAGTAGATGACAAGGATACACGCCATTAAGGCATGTAGGCTCCTAGGTACCTTACCTAACCCTAACCTTAGTCCCAAATAATGTGTTGATGTCGATGGGACAAGGCCTGTTGGCAAGTGGGCCTTGGCGAATCCCACATCAACCAGCTCGAGTAAAAACATAATAACTTAAAAGATACATCATTTGAAGAAATTATACAAATTTACAAACTTTATTAGGAACCTTTCCCGCCAGTTACTTGGTTTTCAAGCAAAGTCCCTGTCCAGTTGCACCAGACAAGCTGGTTTTCACAAAAGGACTTATTTTTGTCTTTACTATTTCATTTATTTATTACAATACTAACTTTTCTACTATAGCGGAGAAAATATGTCCTCCTTAAAGTGAAAGAGAACTTCCAACGAAACCATGTGCGGATCAGGTACAAAGATAAATTCATGCTTAGATTCAACATATAAACTTTAGAAGGTATATGAGCATGAAAAATAAACATATTTGAAAGATGTGATACAAAAAGTATTTGAAGATGAGAGTGGTACTTCAACGGAATTGTAACCTGGAACCAATGCTCAATGTAATCCTGGTGGTATTGGCTCATTTTTTCTTTTGGACCACTATGAAAGTCCTCCTTGGTCATGCCAGGAAAACTTGGATAATTGGTCTCTGGAATGCATACAAGGCTTGCTGCTGGACATGGTGAAAGTTCTTCGATCTTAGGTTCAACTGGATGCTCCTGGTCGGATTTGGTACATGATTCATCGATCTCCTTGGTAGATAGGCAAGAGAAATCAAGGGAGACTTCCAAATCTTTTTTTTTTTTTGGAGAGATAGATAATTTCCTAAATGTGGTCAGGATGAACTCTTCCTGAGATGAATATATCCTAGCTACTGCTAGGATTTGAGAAAGTGCTTTGAGGGACATTCTTCAAGATCTAAATCATTTTTGAATTTCTCCTACTGGTTGATGATCCATGTCTCGCAACATGGATTAGTACCCAGGGGTTCTTACAGCACCCAAACAAATGATATAGTGTTTAAAGATTGGAATGTGGATATAAATTAAATCAAAAGCTAAAAGCTCACCACACTCATAAAAATCCGATTCAGAGTATTATTTAATCTATTAAAAGAAAAACAATTCTAAGGCATGCTTCTACTTCTACGCATAAAGGAAAGGAAAATAAAGTTCAAAGATAAGCAAAAACGGCCAGACTTTGGAGTAACCACACAAAAGTGGATACGTGGCTCTTCACTTACATCTTACCATACACTCTCTACCCTCTGACTTCCCTGCAATACCCTTGAAACTCTATAATAAAAAAATTTCCTAAACCAAAATACAACTCCCTCGCAATTGTGCCAAAATGTTGAGATTTTTAATTGGTGATTAAAGCTCTCAAAATTTAACTATCAATCCAGGAGTCATAAACACAACTTGTACTACATTTTTGGCTGAACTTAATGGTTAAAGTATATAAGTTTCCTTAATAATGGTGTTTTAAAAGAGAATTAAATCTTAACAAAATTCTCTAAATTTATAATTGAAATTGAATTGACGTCACAATGCTTATAAAACCAAATCTATGCTATTGTTCTGGAAATTGAACTAATTCTAAATTACCCTATGATATTCTAATTAATCGAATTAAATCACACTGGTAATTCTATTTTAATGTCTTGAATTAAATCACACTAGCAATTCTATTTAATGACTTGAATTAAATCACAGTAAAAATTCTTGAATTAAATCAATCACTGTAATTATGCTATGAATTAAATTATTTAACTCAATCACTGTAATGGAAATTATAACGCAATCTCTTACTACAAGGAAAAGACCCTCTAGTTGAGGTTATAAAGGAGGTTTTTAGTGTTATAAAATTGGCCAAAATTGTCAAAAAAACATTTTCTACAACATCCGTTTACGATTATAGAGGTTTTGGCGGAGCTTTTAACCGAATTTCAACGCAACTAAAAAAACTGGGTGGTCGAAGGTTATTACGGATGTTTTTTCCATCGGTGCACTACTAAGGTGTCAATGCACTGGTGCGTGTCATCTGGAAGGTGGCCCAGGGCGGTTGAAGGTGCATGCACCGAGCCGTCAAGGTATAAAATTGCACCGGGCGCAGTGTTGGTGATATAATGCACAGAGTCGTTCTAATTGGTCTTAGGATTTGTACGGTGCCCATAGGTCATCTCAATGTAGCGGTACGTAGACTTATAGAAATGCATCGGTGTGAAGTATTAGACAAACGCACCTATTGTTTTAATTCATATTGGTATTTGTGTGGTGCCCATAGGGCGTACAAATGCACTGGTGTGTAGTCTCACATAAACGCACTGGTGCACAGTATCGCACAAACGCATCGATATTTATAATTGGTATTGGTATTTGTGTGGTGCCCATAGGTCGTACAAATGCACCTGTGTGTAGTCTCACATAAACGCACTGGTGCGCAGTATCGCACAAATGCACCGAGATTTATAATTGAAATTTGGTATTTGTGCGGTGCTTGTAGGTCGTAGAAATGCACTAGTGTGTTGTATCATACAAACCCACCGATATATAGTAACTAACATGCACTGGTGTTCATTTTATTTTTTTTAGAAACATTGACCTGTGACAGTGCAATTATTGTGATTTTTTTAAATTCATTATTCATCAAAAGTCGACACATCTTATAACAGTATTCATATTAATTAATTTTTTATTAAAGCATTTGAATGTGATGTTTGGATTAATTTGTTATATCATATCATAATTATTGTGATTTTTTTAAATTCATTATTCATAAAAAGACGACACGTATCTTATAATAGTATTCATATGAATTAAATTTTTATTAGTGCATTTGAATGTGATGTTTGGATTAATTTGTTATA
This sequence comes from Pinus albicaulis, assembly GCA_034641835.2. Taxonomy (NCBI): domain Eukaryota; kingdom Viridiplantae; phylum Streptophyta; class Pinopsida; order Pinales; family Pinaceae; genus Pinus; species Pinus albicaulis. Next base: position 1,588,395,126 of record CM076580.1, on the reverse strand, counting down.
TCATATCATCAAATTTCACATCTCTTCATTATAATATTTAATCATCCATAAATTTAATCAGTGGTGTTACATTTCACGGCGACATTGGATAACACAGACATTGGAGAATGCAATTAAAACATATTTTATTATATATATATATATATATATATATATATATATATATATATATATATATAAGACAGTATTTGTCATACAAAATGGGATAGTTATTGGTATCCCTTTGTCTTTCAATTGGGACACTATGTCCATTACATTAAACAAAATGTATGATTTCACAGACAAATATTTCAAAAAATACAACGCCTTGTTTTGATATCAAAACATAGTGATCATCATTCTTAGCTTAAATTGTTGTCGCTGCTAGAGCTACTTCCATGACTTGGGTTATTTTCAGGAATGTTTTGTTCGCGGTGTTGATTTTTTTCTTCTTCTTCACCTTCCATCTACAAACATAAAAATAAATTGTAATGAGTGTATATACATTGGTGAGAATAATGAAAATTGCAATATTAAATAATATACCTCAATGTAAATTTAAAAAAAATGGTGTACCATATCAACAATTGACTCGTGAACTATACACATTATTTCAAAACCATGTAGTATGCCATCTTTCAAGATTTCATCTATTGGCACAGTTCCATACTTTGTTTCCTACAAGTTTTATACCCCATAACAAATCATATATTTAATATAAAAGATTTTTTTGTTCTATTAATTATAGACAGAGCTAAGTAAAACAAGATCGATAGATGTTTACAAATTCCACAATTAATTTCTAATATGCCAACATATACTAACAACCCATATTTAACCTAATGTCAATCAATTCGTCTGATGTTTCTTCTTTGTATGTTAGCACCTATTTAAAGACATTCAATGATGATTTTTGTAAAACAACTTAAAAAATACAAAAATTAAATTTAGTTAAGTTATAAGAAAGTAACTATTAATCACAAACTTATATATCAACCCTTTTCTTCCTTGTCGTCCTGTTTTATGTGTTGAATGGGTTCCATTTTCTTTTCTTTTCTGCAAGAAAATACTTGAAAAATAATATTTAATGCTAAATTGTTTATTTATTGTACTTAATGATTGAAAAAATAAATGATTACATGATTACATTTGAAGCACGTTGTTGTTGAGATGGCTCCTCCTGCGATGCAATTTTGTCCATTTCTTTGACCATGTACTTGTACACCTCTTTGGACATTCCTATTGGCATATTTCTGATATTGGCTCGTTCATCTTTTGATATTTTTATAATCTTCCTAAAAATGTAACATAACAATAAGCTATTTAAATTTTACATTGATATATGAAAAGTAAATATAACAAAAGTGATATTTATAAATAATTCTAAAAAAAACATTTAAAGGAATATTACTTTTTCATTCTTTCTTTTTTGTTGCTATACATTTTTTCTATTAAAAGTCTGACATCTCTCATTGACCAATTCTCTGGAAACTCTTCCTGTAGTTTAGATAAAATTTTGTTCTTGGAATTATTGGATTGATTTTTGTATTGTAAGTGGAAAGAACATCTATACATTCATTCCACTAGATCCCTCAAACTTTTGTAAAAGTTTTTCCCCCTTTCGTTAACCTCCGGCACCACTCCAGATGAGCTAAGGAGAAATTCATTTTCATTTTCATGTTCTATTTTTTTTCTTTTCTTAGAACAACATTCCTTTTTTGAGTTGTTGGTCCCTGTAGAACATTAAATAGATGTGAATTAATATATTGTTTGACACATGTTATCTAATAATTTTAAGTATATTACTAATGAAAAATAAAAATAAAAAGAAACTCATATTGGATCAATAGTATTTTTTCATTCACTTGATTCATCCTTTTGCAATTTTTCCATCAAGCTTTTATTCTCTTCTGGTCCTAGATCAGAAATAATCTTGTCGAGCTTCGTCATTTTTTGGCTTTGCATGATAGACAGTAAACGATACATATTAGTTAAACTTACATATAGTTCAAAAATAATATTTTTTGTAAACAATTTACAAAAAAATTTCCTTTTTTTCTTTTCTTGATGTGTTATCAGTGTTTTTATTACTTGATATCCTGTCAGACATTTCTTTATCAATATAAAACCTGCACCATATCATTCATTAATATATTTTATAAATAAATTTTCATGTTTTCAGGTAAACAAAAAATTCTCAAGAAACTAGCACGTCATTCATGGTGTACGCACCGACGTCAGTGCGTGGTGGTCTTATCAACGCACCACCAAAATAGTATAATACACTGTACGTTGCTCTATGTTAACAAGGAGCACCGGTGTGTTACATGTAAACCAACGCACCGATTAACACAGAAAAAATAATAAAAATCGACCAATGTTAGTTTTTGTAGCATAAATGCCCCGCACAAACAAGGGACCACCATACGGTGCTCTCTGTCAACTAGGAGACCCAGTGCGGTGTGTTATATGTTACATGGTGCATCGATTAACAGAATAAAAAAAAAAATTGAAACAACACGTGTGCGGTGCGCCATAATGAAATAGCGCACAGGTGCCCTATTTTACATATGGCGCGCTGATTAAAAAAAAATTATCACACAATACTTGCATTGTGCGCTGGGATAATCCAGTGCACCGATGCGCTAGGTTATGTCGGGCGCACCAATAAAAAAATATGTGTGTGTGTGTGTGTGTGTGTGTGTGTGTGTGTGTGTGTTTTTAATTCATGCAAGGGCCGACATGGATTGGGATCTGACTATGCAAGTCGTCCAATGGGTTGGATGTCAGAGGCCTATATCTAACAATACAAACCATATAAATCTAAAATGAAAAGCCCTAATTCTGAAATCACAAAAAATGGGAGAAGAAAGGGAAGAAACAAAAAGAATGAACGGTTTAGGGTAAAAATGGATTTTATTTTTTATTTTTTTTCTGAAAATGAAAAACAATTTGAAATTTTTTTCTTACTACGTAAAACAAACTGCATAAAAAAGTAAAAAAAACAATAAAATTTAATTGCGAGATCATTTGAAATTCTATGCTACAGGGTTTGAATCACCAGAGGTTTGGAATTATGATTATCTGAATACTTCTGTTTAAATGTATTTCGCTGCTCCACAGTGCTCTCGTGCTCTCTTGCTCTAGGTACGTCTCCTGCAAATCTCTAGCTAAAAGTTTTTGCAAAAATAGTGAAATAATGAAAAGTGTTTAGTATTAAAGAATTGTTTTATGAAATTAGATTTTTGAAAATATTTTGCCGCCCATTTTTCAATTTACCACTTTTTTTTCACTTAAAGAAAATAGAGTTGCATTTTTTTTATTTGCGGTTTTTCGTCACAGGTGTGTCACTTAATAGCACCTCACCGGTGCATATTTTCATATCACGACACCGGTGCACAGTAAATAAAATGCATCAGTGTGGTTATCTGTACATTAGCACCGATAACAAGAAGTCCATTTTTAAGGCACATAAATTACTTTTAAGTGTGTACACCAAAATTTATTGTTGATTTTGCTCAAATGCAGGGAGAAAATATTATAATTACATTGAATGGACACTTCTTCAAAATCCAAATCGTTCCATAATATTTCTCAAAGTCCATCGTGGAGTTCTCCCTATCCATCTCAAGACATAATGTTTACTTCAGATTTTATTTATATTTTCATTATCTAATTGAATTTATGTTTTTTATCCATGTCAATCATGCACAGCTTCATTAAATTTATAATGTATACAAATTTGCAGGTTCACGCAGATTCAGAATCGAGTTTAGATGCACAAAATATTCAAATAGCTCCAAAATGCCGGAAGCTCTTATGAGGAGTAGCATACTGCAAGGTGCATTTGGTAGATGAAAATGGACAACCGCTTCACTCTGCCAATTGTAACAATATTGAATTTTCTAGCCACAATCCTGGGAAAATGATGGTAATAATTATATTTTTTTTGTATATTGATTAATGTAATTATTTCAACCTCAAACCAATTAATCATGCAATATTGTCAACGTGCTTACTAATTGATATCATATATTTTGTACTAATCATGTTCAAATATGTTCTTTTAAATTATTAGGATTCTATTGATGATGAGTGACCTACCTACCATCTTCCATTGCACCCCACGACATGTCAAATCGAGAGAAGACTGAATTAAGAGAAAAAATTGGAGAGGAATGATACCAATAATGGTTGAATCAACCACCGATTAAATTCCCGCTACGTCCAGATTCACCAATTAGGAATGACTACAACAATAGTAGTTCTTCACAAGATGGCAATGGAGGCAATCAAATAGAGGTCGGTATGGATGGTTACTTAAGGGATACAACTTCCATGGAGACAATGTTGTTAGATGCATTCCAAAACGATGATCAGCTAGGGGATGATGCTCATATCGCTGACACCTTTTTCGAAAGCCTTAAATTTTCTTCCACCACCCATCTCTTAGGACCTGGTGGTCAGTCAAAGTCTACCTAGTTGGGGAAAAAAATGTTACTGTACAACTTGAAAGTAAATTTGGCTTGTCGAATGCATGTTTCTCAGAAATTTTGAGGTAAGTTACCATAAAGTCCTCCCTTATATAAATTTGAGAAATATAATCAGTACATAATGAACATTGCAAATGATCAATTTTATGAATGTTAATAATTATATCGGAATTAATTTTTACATTTATTAATATTTTCCATGCTCTCCAACTACATGCTATTCAAAGCTAAGGTTCTTTCGAGTGATAATGTCTTGCCCGGTAGCTGTGAAGAGGCAAAGAAATTGTTGAAAATGTTGGGTGTTGAGTACATATCATATCATGCATGTCAAAATGATTGTATTCTATATAGAGGAGAATATGAAGACAAAGAGATATGTCTGAAATGTGGGCATGATAGGTATGATAAATAAAAAAAGAAGGGAAAATCGCGTGGTCCTCCTTTTAAGATATTGAGGAACATGCCTATAATACCAAGGATTGAAAGGCTCTTTCGTTGCAAAGAATTAGCTATGTTGCAGGGATGGCATGCCTCACACAGAACTGAGTTGGGATTTATGTGAATCCCAACTGATTCAATAGCCATGAATAATATAGAGGATACATGGCCCGAAAAATTCAAGGATGAAGTACGAAGTCTACGACTCAGCATATTCATGGATGGCGTCAACCCATATTACCTCCAGAACACCAACTATTATGTTTGGCCTGTAGCAGTGATCAATAACAATATCTCCCCATGGTTGTTTGTGAAGAATGAACATCTTATGTTGGCTTTCATAGTCCCTAGTAGAAGACAAGTGAATAATATGGATATCTAGTTACAAGCACTGGTAGATGAATTGAAGGAATTATGGGATGGGATAAATGTATATGATGTATCAAGACCCATCGCAGCAGAGAGTATTTTTATGTTGTATGGCATATGTGCTTACATGACACATGATTATCCAGGCTTAGGAGTTTTCTCTGGTAAATTACATGTTTAATTTATTGATTTGTTTATATACGTAACAATATTCTTTCCCATATTAGTTATTTAATTCGTTGTAATTGTTCTGATCTTCATGATATTATTTAACGTGCCATGCATATTAATTGTGTACAATAATCTTGCAGGTCTTGTAACAAAAGGATATTTTGTATGTAAATGTTGTGGACCTTCTCTCAAAGCTAGATGGTCCAGGGATTTACAAAAGCCAGTGTCTGATTGCTCCAAGGTATTCCTCCTAGAATAACACCCTTACAGAAGAGCAGCATCCGCTTTAAATGGTAAACGAGAGAGAACCCAAAGGCCTCCAGTAACGACACCGGCTGAATGGATTAGAGAAAATGAGAGAGAGAGGAGAAGGAGTTCATAGAAATGTTTGATTCAAATGGGAAGCCTATGTTCGATGATCCATAATTCTTCGACACCTATGTTGAGAAATTTCCCATTGGGATGAAAAGGAAATATATCTTTTATAACCTCCCATATTGGGAGCATCTTAAAATTACCCACTTATTATATCCCATGCATATATTTAAAAATGTTTCATCTTATTTATGGAGGCACATATTATCGAAACAAAGTGACAAATTGGTTGTTAGGAAAGATCTTATTACTTCAAAAACTAAAAAGAAACATTGGCCAAGACGATTAGAAAGTACAAGATCAGAGGCAGGTGTTGGTCCCTATAATTCATGGTGTGTCAAAGAAGGTGATGTCCCATGGATTTTTAAAAAATATGATCTTTCTTTGGAAAAGGAATTTATAATGGGTGTGAGGGTACCATCTTCATACGGATCTTCACTACAGCGCTGCTTCACCTTGGATGACCATTTGTTGGGTTTGAAATCGCATGACCATTTGAATCTTCTAAGAGTACGTATATTGTCAAAAGCATGATTTTATTATTTTTTATATTAATAAATTTTATCCCATGCGGGGATCATAAAACATAAATAATTTTGTATATTATTGCACGTGTTTATAAATTTGCAGTGTCATTATCCTTTTTTCGTGCGTGGGTGTGTGAAACATGAATTCCCTCAAGACCTAGGAAGTGCAATATCTAAATTATCTGCATTTGTATGTTGGATCACATCAAAGGAGATTCATGTGGCTAGCATTCCATGGTGGCGTCAAGAGATAGTTGAGATTGTTTGTATGTTTGAGAAGGAATTGCCGACGAGTTTCATGGACTTGCAGTGTCATCTTCTAATCCACCTAGTAGATGAGGTTGAATTATTTGGGGTGGTTTCTTGTCGTTGGATGTTCTTTTAGAGAGGTACATTAAGAAATTAAAAGGTTTTGTTCGACAAAGGGCAAAACCCAAGGGGTATATGGCAGAGCGGTACATATCGTATGATTCTTTCTATTATTCCAGTGAGTACATCAAGCAGATCGACAATAGACTAGGTGCGGTGATTTGTGACGATGAAAGGGATGAAGACAAAAGAGAAGGGGAGTTGCTCCAAACGAGTGTAAAAAAGCGCTTGATAAAGAGTAAGCGACTTAAAATTTTTCAAATTTACACAAAGTAAATATTCATGTTGAACTTTGATATAATGTATATTTTGATCTCTGTGTACTATATAATGTCAGTTTGATTTCATCAGTGAATGCAGAAATTGAAGCAATCAATAAATTCGTTCTTTACAATTCCGAAGCAACACAATCGTGGGTCGCATTGTACAAACAAAAAAGGATGAAATGGGATAGTGATAGGAAATAATTCAGATGGTTGAATGGTAGAAGTGTACCTTATCCTGATCATTTAAAAGAAAATATGCCAAAAATATGCCCCAACAGTTGGGTTGTTGACCAAGTGAGAGAGAAATACGGTGCAACTGGTTGTTACCCGCTTGCTGAAGAGAATGCGCTAAACGTAGGGATTGGGTCAATCTAGTCGATCTAGCCACCGTGATCAAAACCTAGTACGAGGGACGTTAGGTTACGTCGGAAAGATACAAGAGATCATTGAAGTGGATTTCTCTTCTTTCCAATGTGTTATTTTTAGGTGCAAGTGGTGGGACACCCTTGATCGGAATAATGTAAAGCAAGATTGCAATAGTAGGTTGATATGCATCAACTCTAGAAAGATGTGGGATGAAGCTAAGGAGCCCTATGTTTTCCCCAAACACTGCAACCAAGTGTTTTTTTACCCAGATGTGTTGGATAGGGATTGGTGGTGCGTATTGAGACATGACCCTAGATCAAAACATATTTTTGAGAACAATAGTGGTATCATGCCATGTGAGCTGGAAGATAATGAGGGTGATCATGAGAACCGAGAGTGATATGGTACATGTGTTATTTCATCAATATTTATACTTTTTAAGATGGGTTTTTAGAAACACTAGATAAATATGTATTTTGAATTAATTGGTAATTTGCATTGTGTTAATGTTAAAATCAATATTTCACTTGATAATTTGCAATTATGTTGATCTCAAAAACATTGGCGTATTGTATAAAGTTCTTTTTTTGTAAGAAAGATCATAATAAAATAATGATAATTCTAAGTACATGAATTTATTTGCATTATTTTCTAAACTTTATTATGTTACAAAAAATCATATTATTCTGTATTTATTACTTTACAATTATTTAAAATTTTACAAATTTACAAATTTAAAAATTTTAATAAAATCATTTCACATTAATACGATTAAAATTTTCACATTAATATAATTAAAATTTTACAAATATTTTACATACAATTACAATTAAAATTACAATTACTATTTTACAATTTCACATACAATTACAATTTTACAATTACAATCATTTCATAGTAATACAATTAAAATTTTACAAATATTTTACGTACTTACAATTACAATTACAATTATAGAATTTCAGGTACAATTACAATCTTAGAATTTTACATAAAATTTACAATTACAATTACAATTTTACAAATTTACATATATACCATTACAATTACAATTTTAAAATTTTACATACAAGTACAATTTTAGAATTTTACATACAATTACAATTTTATAATTTTACATACAACTAGAATTACAATTACAATTTTACAATTTTACGTACATACAGTTACAATTAATATTACAATTACAATCATTTCATAATAAATTAAATATGACAATTACAATTAAAATTTTACAAATATTTTACATACAATTACAATTAAAATTACAATTACAATTTTAGAATTTTACATACAGTTAGAATTACAATTACAATTTTACAATATCATGATCATTTAATATTAAATTAATTAATAAACATCACGATCATGATAACCATCGTACAAACATCATATTTGACTAAAAAACACATTCAAATTCGCTAACATCATTGTGATCATGATCATCTAACAAAACACAATTAACATTGTATAACATCATCACAACACAAACATCAAATATAGATCTCATGTGAAATAAATGCTATCACATACACATTTATCTACAAGCTGCACATTAAATGAACATATCTAACATGACCTAACAATATACACATCATGATGATCACCAACATGTAAATTAAGTACAACTGCAACATGAACATCAAATTCATGGAAGATATATATATAACTGAATAATGTCAAAAATATTCAACTGTAATATAAATGTCATATATCAGCTGGTAGTACATCATCAATAGCATTACTAGTCGAGGCATGCTCAGTCAATGGTGCAGCCTCAACAAGCTCAGATACATGTTAATCATCACGTGCCTGCTGATCTGGTACTGGTGCCTCATGTTGATCAGTATCAACTGTTGGCTGCTCATCGTGATGACTCGACATGGGCGATGGTCCAGCTTGCTCATGATCATGAGTATTACTGGATGCTACAGGCTGTTGACTCAACATGGTCGATGGTCCAGCCTGCTCTCCATGATGATTGTTGGTTGATGCTAGTGGAGGCTTCTCATCTGGCCCGACGTGAGGAGAACGATGATCACTCCCCTTATCGTGATCATCAGATGATGCGTCGCTACTCGCAGACTGTCGATCATGTGGCGTTGCGTCTCGACCATGCCTATAACATGCAAAGGCCCTCCTCATTCGTGTAATTAAGGTCGTGGCTCCTACGACATGTCGCATCAGGTTGTACATGTCACGTGACATGCCTCTCCACATATGTACCAGCTTACCATCGGCCTGTATGTCTCTCATAGTAGCAGGCCTGACTCCCGCCCCAATAAACAATGCACAGAGTTGGTTGCCCAACTCCATCCTCAATCTACTATCAAGCCTACCGTGCCTAGCAAAAGGAGGTACCTACGCACCAGCAGGATCAGGTCTCTCTGCGTCGGCCTCATGATCCTCAGCATTTGGCATATTGTTGGGTGTGGAGCCTAATTATCTTGTTTATTTTTTATCACAGCATTGGACCCCTGTACCTTAATGGGGCGGCAACACCGCCCATAATTAAATGCTGCCTGGGGGGTCCAGGGGGGGCGGTTGCGACTTTATGGAGCCCCCCCTTGGTGGAGGATTGCGGGGCAGCGCCCCCGAAGCTAAAAATAGATGTATAATTGCCTTGTAAAAGTACATTAATTTCTATTCAATCTGGGCCGTTCATTAGGCAGATGATCTGACGGTAGAAGTTATGTTTACTTTAGGTTTTTTTGCCCTAGAAGGAAACGCCTCACTTGTATGAGGGTATTTTATTGCGACTGTGTATTGTATGTGTATTCTCATAGCGAGAAACAGATAGGGAGACTGTGAGAGAGAACAGAGGATATTACAGTGGATCTACTGTAGGTTGTGTCTCTTCATTTTGATAGATAATAGAAAGGAAGGATTGGTTGTTCGATTTGGACGTAGCCCAAACTGGGTGAACCATGTATATATGTGTCTCTCTGGTTTTATGTGTTTTGTGTGCTTGTGTTTTCCACGTATTTTATGTGTTGTATTGCTCTATAATATATAATTTTCTAAAAAATATATTTATCATCATCAGGATCCACACCTGGATCATTTGGTGGCACTGGCATGTCCTCGCTATCAAAAGACCCAATGTCTGCAAAATATATACAAGTACACAACAATAATTAGACAATTTCATTACAAAATTTAATAAAAACAAGTAAAGAACATGTTAGAATAAATTTAAATAAAACAGTAATATTACCTTTATCATCTGGTGGCTCATCATCTTTGAAGAGGATGTTGGCACGCCCTCGCCAATCCAAACCATCATAAGGACAAGGGACCATAACAAAGGGATGCTCGTCAACACTGGCTAGTAACTCTAGTGCATCATGCGAGAAAACTCATTCTTTCCCCTCTTAGGCATCATATGTCCCCGCATGTGCATTCCTGCATCCAGCATCGGCCTACGAGGTTGTCGAAAAAAAGTAGGCCTCGTCTCTGGAAACCTCTCAAAAAATAAAAATAAAAATCTATGAAGCAAAAGGGAAGTTGACCCTCCCTTATGCATGAGCACGACATCTATCTAAGGCTGTAGAGAACTACCGCAAAAAAATGGCAGACCACCTGACATGTCATGGCTCTTGTACTAAAGAATCAACATAATATAGAAGAAGGAAACTAATGCGTTGCCCATCACTGGTGTTGTGTGAAATGGTCGAAATCATAAGTGAGAGGCACCTCACCACCTCACTACCAAATGCAGCAATACGTAACTGACCTTTGGAGACCTGAAAATCTGAAGGAGACAGTATATCCATGCTAATATATCTATGGGAGTACACCAACTGACTCCCTTTTGCATAGTCAACTAGAACCTCTGGGAATGTGGGAAAATCCACCCCTCTCCTCGATAGCCATGTAATGAAATAGATGTCCTCCTCAGTGGGCACATACCACTGGTTAGGACCAACCCAAAAATTCTGTACGTGGGCATTCCACCTATAGATAAGATGTCACAAAAACAAACCATGGCCCTTTAGGGAAGTATCCTCCTCATAGAACTTGAGGAGGCCTACCTGCCTTAGGAGCCCCTGGGTAGCTGCTGTAATAGGGCGAGGTTACGCATCTCTCTCCCTCTCTCATGCCTCCCATAGGCGAACCATGTTATACTGGTCCACCTGTTGTTGTTGCTGTTCCCTCTTCTCTCCTTTCACGTCTCTAAATGATTGACATATTAAATACAATTTTTTTATTAAATGAGACATGTATTTAGCAATATACATATATAAAAATATTTGAAAAAAAAAAACACAGTCGGTGCGCCAAAAAAACAGGAATGCACCGATCACAGTGCGTCTTTTTTTGTCGCGCACCAGAAAATTTGCAGCGCACCTGAGGCGGTGCACCTGCAAATTTCAACACACCGTCCTCCTGGCATTGTTCCAAAGTCAACAGTGTGGTGGTATAACAGACCGCAGTGTTGACTATGGACCAGTGTCCGGAGGGCGGTGCGCTGACCAAACTATACGTCCCGAGGCATATAGTTTGGTCAGCGCACCAACCTCCTGACATCATTACATAGTTAACAGTGCGGTCCTTTACCAGGCCGCACCATTGACCATGTAGAAATGCCAGAATGTGTTGCGCTAACAAAATTACCCGTCCCGGGTGTTAGGTTCCTATAATAATAGGGTTCATAATTTTGAATTGACTATGATAGTCTTGTAAATATGTACATACCTTGCTTTCTGCAAGTTGTTTTCCCATATTTGAAAATAATAAAAAATGAAAAAAGAGGGTAAAATTCCTAAAAGAAAGATCAAAGGACTTAGAAAAAGAATGGACCCCAAAAACAAAAAGAGATAAAAATAGATCATGAAAGTGTTGCAAGTTTAAATGCCGCTACTTTAGTTTACTTTTGCAAATAAGATTGTGTGTAGCTTGTCCTAAATGTCAAAATCCATGAGGGTCAAGCAGCTTAAACTTGACCTCTCATGCTTTAAATTTCATGTTTTAGATAGAGAATAAAGATATGTCAAATAGTTTAAACTTGACAAATCAGTAGATAGTTAGAGAATAAATGAGGAGCTCAACAATTTAATTTGAGCCCTTGAATGAAATAAGGTTAGACTTAGATAGTTTTTATGCTTTGAAAGAAAAATGGATTTAGGGTTGCAAGCTTAAATGCACCCATGAAAATGAAGTAAAAAATGTTAGAAATAATGATGGGTAGGTAGAAAGAAATTGTGAAAAGCATGTAATAAAGCATCATCGGGAAAAATTACTAATTTCCCCTCCCCCACAATGATTCGGTATTCTAAACCTTCAGTTAGAGAGGCTCAGAGCATTTCTCTGACTTCTGTTGGGACCGGACCCAAGGCTTGATAACTGATTGGTTAAAAATATTGGATTTCCTTCATAAAACCCATTTCATTAGCATATTCACCCTTTTTCCAAATTATAATCCATTTTCCTAAGTAAAACATATTTTTGTTTAGTAAAAGTAAAAAATCTACTTAACTAATTTCATTTTCATTCAAAAACACTCAAAAAACCTACAAAATACATTTATCCTAATTTTATGTGTAAAAAACAAAAATGGGACAAAACTATGCTTTATTGCCTATTTTTGCACTCTACTTAGTTTTAAATTATGTATTCTTAATTCATTTCATACATTACACCATCATTTCATATTAACTACTAACCTAAGTATCAAACCCCTATATTACATCCCTCCCGTATATATTAATAAATCCTTTAGATTTAAACAACCCCAAAAACCCATTACTTAAAGTTTAAACCTATGTTATATATATCCCATGTGATGAAATAAAACCCGCCCTTTATTCCCATAGGTTATAAACATATCAAATACAAAAAAATCCCCCGCCCATGTGGTAATAAAATACATGTTAAAAGGTTTGGTTTGCCATATAATATACCCGTGCCCGTGGTTAAAACATATGTTAATGTTTTAATTGAAAAACATAAAAACATTTAACCTTTGCCTAATCATATGACATTACCCATGCTGCCGCATATACCAAACCTTGGACCCCACCCCGAATCCCAATGCAGCTTCCAAAAAATCACGACCATTTGCAATCAAACTCCCAAATCCAATGAATGAAATCTAATATCGCAAATAAAGTTGCGTGAATTTAACAATTTCATTCCTATGCGAAATAGGCAGTTTTGCCTTTTTCGCTCTCCTCTACGTGGCTTACATTCATTGGATCACATTAGATTCGTTCAAAACCGCTTACCACTTAGAACCCGCGCGATAACCACTCATGGTTTCTATCTTCTGAAGCCAGAAAACCGCCCATTGCTCGATTTGATTGACATTTATTGCAAGCCAGATTTGACCTAAAATTCCTAATAAACCCTAAAATTGCTTCATTGATCCCTTTTATGTGCTATCTCATTGTATTTATCCCCTGACTAAAGAAAAAAAAACATGTTCTTTGTTTTATACCCAGAATCAGTGAAAAACACCCGTATTTTCTATTTGAAGATTGTTGAAAGACTCAAATTGCTTATAGAGACCTGAAAAGATACCAAAGACCCATCAAACAACTCTGAACCTGTTTCCAAAGACCCATACCTGCATAAACAGGTATTTTCCGAGAAAATCGAGCCTTTGTCATTCTGAAAAGGAATTTTCTAAAGAAATTGAATACACTAAAAGCCTAATTTCTCCAAGAAAGATTCTAGATACCCAAAAAGGCCCAAAAAGAGTCAAAACCCTGTCAAAATTTTGATAAAACCCAGTTTTAAATACTGCGTTCAGTTTTAAAGGAAAACTTGAGTTTATTCTAGTTTTGGCAGACTATATAAAACTCCAATGAAGCCCAGAAACCCTTAAAAATATTCAAAATCCTTCAGTGCCCAATTTTAACCATTTTTAAGTCCAAAATTATCCAAAAAAATAGATAAAACCCTTGTTTTATCATCTCCTAAACCTGTGAGAGTCTGAAGAATAGTTTAAAGCCAAAATTAAAGGTTTAAACTAAAAAGAAAGCCAGTTTGTGCCTATTATATTAAATATACCTCTATCATACCAGAAATACCTTCTGTAAATAGTCTAAGCTTACAGAAATGTACAAAAAACCTAAAACAAAGTTCCTAAGATCTGAAGGTCAAAATTATGAGACAACCCCTGCTATGGCTAGAACTCCTTTCACTATATTTCCTGTTCCCTAAAGTCATTACTGGCTTCCCTTCAGACCAGGTTTTTATTAAAAAATCGTTTTATTTTTTGCATATTATTCCCACGATATGAAATTGGGCCAATAGTTTCAATACTAGTTGACAAACTTGTTGCTCCAGATTCTCAGATTTTAATTCAAATAATTTCATTGAAGAAACAGTTTGTATACAAAAAAAATAATTAAATCAAAGTCAGAGAGAGATCAGAAAGATGAAATTACACAGTGAATGATAAAATTAAAGTAAGAATTCACAGTGACAGTGAAAACAGAACAGTCAAAGAGCATCAGAGTTAAAGTGTATCAGATGAAAGTCAGAGTGAAAGTTAAAACATAGCAACAGAGCAGTCAATGTGAAACAGTAAAAGTAAATATGGAGGCAGTAAATGGTAAATAGATATGAAAATAATTTCACCAACAACAATGAATTTTATCCAAAGTGAAAGTAAAAACAGTTAAAAGAACAGTAAGGTTAAAAGATGAAAACAAAGCAAGAAGGGACATTTTTGCAGAAATTTCCTATTTAAGTCATTGTTTTGCAGAAACTATTGTGACCAATCCAAGATGAATTTTGCAAAACTAAAGGATGTTTATGTTCATAATATTTCCAACTACAAAAACCTCTCTCACTTTTCTAACATCAATTATGGGTTTGGAAATATTAAACAATATTTGAAAGAATGTTTTACAGAAAATTCCTATTAAGTCATCATTTTGCAGAGACTATTATGGCCACTAAGAAATACATCTTACAAAAATGAAGGAGGTTTTGGTTCCTAAGAGACCCATCTACAAAAACCTATTGCACTTTTTTCATAGGTATTATAGAATGAGAGATACATGCACATATTTACAGCTTATTATTCAGACTGTGAAAAACTATGTTTTACACATCTTTTTACAGAGCCTATTGTGAACAGCTGGAACTGAATTTTTGGAAACTGAGAGAGGTTTATCTTAGTAACATATTTTTCTACAAATAAATCTTTCACTTTTTACATATCTATTTAATATGGAGATATAAAAAGGTATCATTGGACCCCAAGTTTGCATAATTTCTGGAACAGAATGAACAAAGAAAGGAAACAGTTAGTGACTTGGATGCCTCATCATAAAATAAGAATTGATATCAAATTAAAATTATATTCTTTGTCACCATCAATCCATAAGTGTAGTGCCAAATAGATTCATTATTTTTGAGTGTCCTTTTATTAAGTTCTATTTATGTAAAACAGTTTGAGATATTTGTAAATCAATCTTGATATTTTTTCAAGATATTCTAGTTTAGAATTTGTATAAATACTTCACTCTTTGAAGTATTATTGTGGAATAAACTGTTGGAGATTTCTATAGTCATTTTTGTGGACTTGAAGGCTTTTTGTGTTCAAATTTTGAGTAGCAGACTGGATCAGATCAACTAGCATCATATTTCAGGATTCATGTGATGAGCTATTTGGAGTGAAGTATATTATAAATTTGTCATTGTTATATTTCTTTGTTACATGCATTCCATTATGTGTTCTAAATTTGAATGAATGAATAGGAGGATTACTTCAATATTTGTTAAAAGCACCATGTCTTAACTATTTTTCATTTCTATGTTTTCATCTGATTTCTAGTGTAGGGAACCCTTAATTGCTCCCTCTCTCGTTTGACCTCTCCCTACTACTTACCTTTTCCGGATCAAAGAACCCTTCATTGCTCTTTATCCTGATCATACCATTTCACAAAACAACTTTCCAAGATCTCTAAGGGTTATCTATTTTTCCCTGAAAAGAGTTATCTATCTTGCCTTGAAAACATTTGACTTTTTGACCTTGATCTCAGCTCTGTATGCTTGATTTTTGACTCCTTAGCCCAATGGACAAATAGATTTCCCACTATCCATCTCTTCCAGTGATTTTCCCCACCAAATCAATCAAAACAAAACCAATTGCACATTCATAACTAACCTAATATTTTATAAAACAAAACAAAGTTAAATTTTATAGAGAGAGCCCTCTCTGAACCCTAAGAAGGCTAGATTTTAGAGTTTGAAAGTTGGTTTGTGGTTACCTCTAGTTTTCTCAACTAAAATCCAAAAATATCACAACTAGAGAATTACTGGAGTGATAACACCGAGGTAGATATTTCAGTCAACGAACCACATTGCCGCTATTCCACAGGGTCAACGGTGCAATTAGATAACCGACCACACCACACTTTTTTTTAAATTTTAAAATATCACGGTGCGCCTTTCGGTACCACCCTGGAACCTTTGCGAATATCGTTAGCATCGGTTATGGTGCGGCCTGTAAATTTATCGCTAAAAGGCTTAATTATGGAAAAACAACAAAAATACCTGTACATTTGGCCATCGCGAAGGCATATTGGCTGTATAATTTTCAAAAGTAAATTTTCCCTCCGTTTTGCAAAATTAAAAATGCAGATTGGTGGGCAATGCATAGCAGCAACATTGCAATGGGTGCAATGGGAGCACTGATGTCAGGGCGCGTCCGACAAGGATAAGTTGCACCGGTGCTTGAGAGCTTTAGAGCACTGAAAAGTGAAAAATGCGGTTTTTTGGCCATAATTTTTTTTTTATTTAACCTTGTTCCGATGCGCGGGATTTTATAGGTGCACCGGTGTAGTTTCTTAAGACCGCATCAGGCAGTTTCAGTTTTGGTGCGGGGTTTTAGGATGCACCAGTGCACTACAGTACCGGTGCGGTTTCTTAAGACTGCACCAGGCAGTTTTAGTTTTGGCACGGGGTTTTAGAACGCACTAGTGTGGAATCTTTGTAAAGTACCGGTGCACTACAGTAATAAGACACACCAGGAGGGTTTCTACAGAGTGCATGGTGTCCGGTGTGCCAATTGTTTTTGTGCACCAATTATTTCTCTTATTGAATGCACCAGTGCAGTTTAGGATGATAAGTGCACCGGACAAAAAACAACTACAAAAACCTCCACCCACCAACATCCTCTAGTAACCTCCGCTACAAATGGATGTATGGGGTATTTTTATAAGGGGTTCCTCAAAAACATCCACTAGAGGGTCTTTTCCTCGTAGTGTCTGTAATTGGAATTACACTACTTACTAGATCCTCTAAGTAAATTGTTGCAAATGAAATTACTACAATTGAAATTAAAACAAAACCATGCTCTTTAACTAAACCAATGAAAATTAATTAATAACAAACTCACTGCAAATGAAATAACAATAAATGAAATCACTGCAAATTCCGGCTTCCAATCACATTATTCTAACCTATGGATACAAGTAAAGAAATATTCACACACACAATAGTATTGGAAACTCAATCTAAAATGAAATTAAATACATAAGCTCACAATTAAATTGCAATCAAAATCAATCTAAAATGCAAATGATAGCTCTTCAATAAAACAAATAAGCTCACACGAGTTCTTCAATTCAAATTCAAACAAATCAAATTCCAACAATTCATAAATTAAATCTTTGATGCATTCAATATTGATTTGTAATTAAATTAAATCTTTGTTGCCTCAATTCACAAATTAAATCTTTAATCTTCATTTGTAATTCACACTCTGATTGAATGGTAATGGTAATAAAATGGAAATCAAATGGATTCGACTTTTAAGACAGACAGATCATAGCTCGGAACTCGCATTCGGCTATGTAACAAATGGTAACAACAATGCATAAAATTCAGAATTAGAATGTGCTTGTAAACATGCTGGAGTTGCAAGAAAAATCTCCCACGCTGCATCAAGATCTCATCAAATTCATACAACAATATGCTGAGCTACAACACAACACTTAAGGATTTGGACAAAAACAATATCAAACTATCCTACAGCAATCATGATTCATGCATTTAACTAATAGATATTCTATTTGAGCTTATCACACAGTAATTGGCATTTAACTAAATGGAAATAAATTCAATCTATAGCACTCATGGAAATGAATGAGAATGAATCGAACTATGGCAAGCATAAATATAACTTAATAGGAATGAATCAAAATAAAACAATTAATCTAAAATGAATAAGGAAGCTTAATCCCAGATGATGGTTGGCCCTTGCCACACCTGGGGAAGCTTGAGTGACTTTCAGAAGAGGAAGCTCTTAAACCATTTGCATCAGAAATTCACAACAATCAAAACTCGAAGTGATCTGGATCAAATCAGAATCATGGTATTAAATTAAACAAAGTCTCTTATTACAACATCAAACAACAACTTGAAGGGTTCACTACTCTTGTTGCTCAATTCCTACTCCATCCATGCTCTCATCTCCTCTCCATGCTTCTCCTTGAGAGCTCTAGATTTTTATACCATGTTGTTGATAAAGCCAAGCATAACTATTTTCCAGATAATTGTAACAACAATCTAACAAATGTTATTCTTAATTATTCTAGAGAGCCTTCAAATGAGTTACGTTGGGCTAATCATGGCAAGAATATAGGAACTGTTTCCCTTTTTATCTCAACCAAAGTGTGCACAACTAAATCCATATTGACTCGAAAGTATACTTAAAACCGCAATGGAATATTCCCCCGACCATAACCCTTTCACGAAGATGAATTTTTCCAAACGGTTTATGGGTTACATGAATACGGGTACTCTAAAAAAAACCCACATGTCATAATTTCGATATTCTTTACCATTTGATCAAAAAATCCATATTTTCACCTACAGCAATTTCGTACTTAACTTTGTAGTAACTAGTTAAAATTGACTTGTGGAGACTTCCGGAAATAGAATGCTTCGGAAAATGAACTAAGTGAAACCATCATTAGTAAATTACAACTAAAATTATCTTTAATCATTTAAAAGCTAATAAAACTTATGATAATCAACCACGATGCACAGGATGTGATTTTGCGATAAATGATGGAATTATGACGTGAAATGAGTGTAAGGGTGTCGAAATTTAGGTTATGAATAATGGAACTATGCGATGGGAAAATGGGCATATACAAGGCTCAACAGTAGGATTATCAATTGTTTTCCTACTCCTCAAGTTGTAATGTTTATGGACTTCCATTATTGCATATTCAAAACCTTGTTTGTAATCTTCTTATTCCTTAGAATTTACTTCAAGTTGTGAAAGCAAGAAGAGGTCTTGGTCTTATTGAGTTAATAAAATGGATTCACTATCATTTATATGCATTAAATTTATTTGATTTTCGTCAAGGTCTTCAATTAGTTCTCCCTCTTCATCTTCATAGTTTTCTTGAAATGGGGGTCTGATATGTTGAGATGGACCTTTTTTTTCTCTTTGTTCGATCTCGGGTCGGTTTATCCTAAAGTTAGGATTTCTGATCTGAGGACCAGGTTGGTTTTCTCTAGGGGGAGCCCTATCATTTATTCTTAGTCTTTCCATCATCCTTTCCATGTTTTTGACCAGGGTATCTATTTTGGAATCAATATAAGAAGTAGACGGTTCTTCTTTTATGGTTACTCTCCTTTCAGATCTAAGTCTAGCTCTTTTAGCTAACAAATTGGCTTCCACACTTACAACATCTCTCTACATTTCTTCCAAGGCAGTAGGGTTCCTTTCCCTAAGCTAATAAGACATGTCAGCCTCAAAACCATATGGAAACTTAATCAACGCTAATCCTTGAGGAGGCTTAATGGTTTTTGGGATAGCATTATAAATGTTCTCAAATCTAGTGCAATAATCTTGCACACTTTCCCTAGGATCTCTCCTCATACTCTGCTACTATCTAAAGAGGATTTTTCTTGATTTCCCATCTATTGAGAAAATATTGATGGAAGGCAGTAAGGTCACTTATGGTAGCTATTGGTAAATATTTAAACCACTTCCTTACCTCTTCATTAAGGATTTGGGAAAAAACCCTCATCTTCACATCTTCTTCATCTATTTATTGAATATCAAAACAATCATTCATTTTGTCTATGTTTTTTTGTGTAGTAACTAGTCTAGTTCCATCAAATTGAGGAATTCTAGTCTGGTAGTCTTGGGGGATACTATGTAATGGTGAAGGTAACACTAGAGGGGCACACCTGGCTGCCATGACTGGTATGTGGGGACGAATGAAATATGAACTTATAGGAGGTGTAGATGTGGAAGGGACTAAAATAGTTTTAATTTTGGTCTGTGATGTTGAGGGGAGGTAATGGAAGTTATTGAAGAAATGGAAGAAGTGGAAATAGGGTGTATAGATTATGAAATGGGAGATGAGATAGAGAACAATAGGGATGAAAGTTCAACAAATTGTTGGATATATGCTTTACGGACAACTTGGTCTAGGTGTGTGACTAGATCTTCTAATTTTTCTAACTGTTGAAGAGCTTGGGTATCAATGTTTGGATCTATTGATTGATGTTTAGATCTATAAGGGAGTAAGACAGTTTGATCAAAGATCATTTCACCTAAAAAGCTTTCAAATGTGATCCTAAACATACTATGTTCAAACAGTAGATCAAACTGAATTTTATCTATAGTAACAAAGCTCTCAAGAAGGGAATTTCATCTTGGTGGGGGACTACTACTCCCTTGGCTTTCTATCAAAATTTTCTTCCGTATCAATTTCTCAGGGTCATCTAAGATCTTAGGAGGTTCTGGATCTGGATGTGATCTAGTGTGAATTCTTTTAGGAGCCCAATCTATATAGTATTAAACATGCAATTTAACTATCTACAAATTTTACAACCTCTGAACATTTATTTCAAAAAATTTAAATCTTTCATTTTCCGAAATAAATTTTTGAAACAGGGAAATAAATTTTTGAAATAAAGTGTTATTTGTTCCCTAGTGGAGTCACAAGGATGTTATCACTCCGTAATTTTGGAGGTTTCATAGTAAATTACAAAGGTAACCATATAACCACTTTGGAAACTGGGAATCTAGCCCTTCCAGTTTCAGAGAGGGATCTCTCTTTATGATTTTAACTTTTTTTTATTTAAGATATTAGGCTATCTATATAGTTAATTGTTTTTTGGTTTTGAAATTGTTTGGTTGATTGATGCCAGAATTTACCGTTGGCCTATGGAGTCAATTACTTAAATATGGATCTATTTCAGTCTTTAAAGATAGATTTCACAGGGCAAGGTATCCAAATCAATTGGATCATGTAGGTTAAATGAGATGGAAAATAAGAAGATTTAGAGAATTCATTAAGTAAAGAGAAATTAAGAATTCATTACTTAACTTCAGTGGAAAACATTGAAATTATTAAAAAGACAGAAATAGAGTGTATTCAAACAAATTCTAAGTATTTACTTTATTTTGAATAAAACAGAGAAGAAAAACAATGATGAATAACTTTGTAAACACATAAACACAAAAGAGAATCACTTCACCAGTAACTTGACACAATAATATTGTGGAAGAGATGTCTTTATTACTTAAATGTCCACTGAAACTTGGTGGAACAACTTTACAATAGTCTCCTTGATGCAAAAAACCAACCTCTACTACTTTGAACTAAGAAGTATTTATAAGATTTTGTACAAAATATCAAGATCTAAAAGATCAGCATATAGTTTAGAAATCTCTAACAACTAATTACAACAATTAATACACAAATATAGGAATTCTAAAACTGTTCTAACTATTGGCACTGACTTCGAGGGAAACGGTTGATGACTTGGCCCCAAAATGTGTTAGCCTTGCTTTTTGTCTGTTGGAGGTGAAAACATTTTACTCAATGGTGTCACAAAATTGATCTGATCCTTCATCACTGGGTATAGAAATATTTATTAGCTTTCTATAGACTTCATCTAATTCAGTATATTTTTCAAAAATTGTCTTGTTGATGAAAATGTGTTTAGTTTCATGTTTGATAGTTAAATCAAAATCCAAAGCTTCTAAGAAAGCTTTCCCTGTGATATGCCCTTTGATGCCCGCAAATTTGGATTTGTCAGTCGCAATAGTGTAGAGCTTCTGACAATAATCTTCCAAGTTGATTAATTGTCATTCATTGCTACTAACCCTGGAAACCCTCTCTAGTTCAAAAAATTGAACTTGATATGAAATCTCTGGACAACAGTTTCTAGAGTCTGACACTTAGTTTCCAATTGGGTCCTCAAATTCGTCTTTTGCACTACATTTTTAATCTCTAAGATAGACTCTGGCTTGTCTGCAACCTAGATCTGTTCTAATTCTGATCTTGTCTTCAAATTTAATACTTTAATCATGGTTGAGGCCTCCCCTGGTTTTTGTCCCAGTGTTGTTCTTACTTGTTCTATTGATGTTTTGCACATGTCATTTAACTCTTCTTGCTAAAAAATTATCTAAATGGATGGCCAAATTTTAGTTATGGCTTGATTGATTTCCAACCAAACATTCTCCTTGGCTTGTACTTAATTCTTAGCCATCAATGACTCATTTTCCAGTTGTTCAACTTTATTGGCAATTTCGTGAGATTTATGCATCTCAGCTACATACAGGGTGTCATTTTTTATCTTCCGTCCTTCCAAGTTCATTAGCTTATCCTATAGTTTGTCATTCTCTTTTCACTAAAGAGTAAGTTCATGTATAAATTTGCTTAAATCACTTGATGATGATGTTGAATCTCCAGTTGTTCTTTCAACTGCAATTGGGATGGTTTTCACTGGAGCTAGGGTTGATTGTGCATCCTATTCTTTTTCCTTCAGTAATTTTTTCTATTTGATCCTCCATGTCCTTAATCTATACATTTTTCTCAATAATCAGTTTGATCATGTCTTCTTTGTGATTGTAATTTTTTTCTATTTCATTTTCTTTTGGATCCTTTATAGAAGGTAACTTAAGTTTTTTCCTAAGTGTTGCTATCTCTTCATTCTTTCTCTTCAGAATTTCTTCCACTACTTTGACATCAATGGGATCATATCCCAGTTTGATCACCAAGTCCTCCAATAATTTAATTTTATTGTCCTTTGCCAATGAGGATATTTTCTCCAGCTTTAACTGTTTTTGGACATCACTGAGTGATGTCCTTAGTTTTGAAGCTTCCATAACAGTGTTGGTCATGGTAGAGAAAATAATTTCTCCATACTATCTATGCATATCCATTTTATGTATAGGATGTATCTTCTTTACATCAAATGAGAAAACAGTTTTCTTGTAATCTGAAGGGGTTTTTGGAAATGGAACTTGAGCCTACAAGAATGTCATTTGCATTCTTCCTTTCTCACTATGAAATGTTGTTAATAATCTATGTTGGGAAGTACAGGTGTGCTTCCAAAATTGTGCATATGTGTTGACCTTGAGTGCTTCCTTTTTCTATTTAATTTCCAAAAACTTATTGAATATGTTTGGCTCATCTTGGTTGTCACCCAATTCTATTGACTGCACTATTTCTGAAGGATCCTGTGAGGTTGAGGAGGATGGAGTATTAGGGAGAAGATCCTATGACCCTGTCAAAACCTATGAACCAACCATGACAATGGTATCCTGTCCTCCTTCGTTCTAAATGATGACTTCTTTAGGGTATGTCTTCTGCCTTTTCTAATAAATGATGAACTCTTTGGCATTAATCACTGTAATTGTTAACGATATTTCTTCCCTTGGTATTTTATTCTTCTTCTCTTGAGGCACTGGAGTTTTGGAGGTGCTTTTTGATAGAATCTGCTCCTCTGCTTCCTGTAAGTATTCTCCTCCCATTGTTCTTGATTCATAAATTTCTCGATCTCTAGTCTAGGAGTATGATTGTAAGGTGTGGTTTTGTGCTCCACCCTTAAGTTAGAGACTATGTTGAATGGGTCATATGACTAGGTGAAACTTGGCTGGAATTTCATCTGTTTGTGGACTAAATCTACCTCATTCACTACTGCTCTGGTATTGCATATGAAAGATCCCACTTGTGTC
This sequence comes from Pinus albicaulis, assembly GCA_034641835.2. NCBI lineage: Eukaryota > Viridiplantae > Streptophyta > Pinopsida > Pinales > Pinaceae > Pinus > Pinus albicaulis. The sequence continues at coordinate 1,588,370,816 of CM076580.1, read as the reverse complement.
TTAATTTTAAAATGTGACTTCCTTTTACCTGAAACAAAGTGGATTTCATCTATATTAATCATCTACCTTCTATATTCCAGAGAAAAAATCTTCATTGGAACATATTTCAGTAGCTTGTAAGGAGCCAGTTCACACCCATACACTCTTATTTCTGTATAATTCTAGTATAGATACCAGTCTCCAGTCTTGGTCTGCTCACTTAAGTGTAAAATTCTTTTGATCTATGGACTGATTCTTGGCTCACTTTGACTGTTGATAAGGCCTGCAAATGTATGGATAAATTTTTCTATGAAGTCTGGAAAATTAAACTCAATTGAGTTTATTCTTACCACTAAGGTCCAATGTATCACTGATTGGATGTTTCCTTGATCATCTTGTTTGTGCAATGTTATGGTAAAATTTTCACCTTGCTGAAAAAGAAACATTTAGATTAATATATATGAATATTTAAACATGCCTTCTATAGTTATATTCATCATTTGTTCGTGCATATTATCAGCCAAAAAATGATTGAAATTAAACATGAATGTTGTCTTATGCTCTTTGGGAAAAATGGACAGAAAGCATAGAATAGGCTCATCCACCCATTGGTCTGACTAGTCCCCTAGAAGGCAAGATAGTAAGGAAAAAATATGCTTAGCCTTTTTTGGGAACATGGAAACTGGATAGGGGGGGATTCTCTTGGGAATTTGAGCATCTTCTAGGAGGAAAATCTCGAAAATATGGGCTCTCTGAGGGACGGTGAGCTTATGGTACAAATCCACCATGGAAACTGTAGAAAAATGGTTAAGGGACTCATTTTTCAGGAATTAGTAACATTTTTTTTATGGTTTCTGGTGAAATTGTGACCAGAATGTCTCCATTCTAGGCCACAATGGTTCTTTGAGCAGGATTATATGTAGCTTGACACCACATGATGAAGTCATGGAAATGGTGAGTATGTGGAAATGCAAACATAAGTAACAGGGATTCCCAAAGGCTGGTCTCATCCACCTGGTCTAGATAAGTTCTATTTAATGAGTGATGTAATTAGAACAAGTCGAATTCACACTCGGTATCAAAAATCTTGTAATATTGTTCTATTAGGGGCATATGGGCGAGGTCTAGAATGGTAGAACTCTTAGGGTTATCATTTTTGTCTTGTTTTTCGTTGGTGGATTTTCCCTTTCCCTTTGGAGCCATGTCTAAAAGATAGAAAGTGAGAGAGACGTGGTGTGGATGGTACCTGGATGGATAATTGGATACCATTCAATATTAATTAGGCTCTGGATTTGATGGAGATGACAAGCGTTGGCCGTAGTATGGGATCGTGAAAGTTGAGATCGATACCTATAATCAAAATCAGTAACAATGTAATAGGAGGGTCATGCAAGATAATACCAGGTTATTTTATAACAATTGGATTAGTTACCGTTGCAGTTAAATCCATTGCAGAATGGGATTTGGAGAAATTAATGGTGAATGGTTAATTGGCAATGGGAAGATCACAACGGGTGAGTGTGTAATGGGTGGATATGCGAGGGACAGGTGGCAGAATGCAGTTTTTTGAGGATCCAATGCGGGAGTTGACGTGGTAAGTTGATAGGAGAAGATGAGAGAGAGGCGGTTTTATGAGGGGGGGTGGGGCGAAGTGATGAGAGCCCGCCACGTAGCGCGGGGCCTAGGAAAATCAATACCGCTTTTCGGACCCACCCCCCTCTTCGTTAACGTGAAATGAGAGAGGGGGGTGCGAAGTCAATCCCCCACCATTTATTCGGGCGAGGACGGTCATGACCGTTGAAAGATGCACTCACCATACCACAAGCCACCAAACCACTTTGTCATTTTTCAACTTTATCATAAAACCTGAAATTTAAAGCTAAACAATTTATTACAAATTTTTAATCCTGTTTAATGACATGATTAATTATTATAAGCATGATCAATATATCATAAATTTTATTTAATTAACCCTAAGGACGCATTTAGTCTTGCAAGCCCCTTTTATTGTTTAAAGAGACATCTTGCTAATTTCTACTCTAACCTTCTATTTTAATGAATTAATCAATCTTAGACATTTTGATTAATCCTTTCATTTACCTATTTAATTCTTAACCAAGATTAAATTGTTTGATTAAGCTATTCACTAACCTAAGAGACATAAATTCAAATTTTCTTAATCATGTTTAAACTCTATGATTCAAACAAGGGTCTTTGATTGTGGCATTTAAACAAGTTGCACACAAAAACCCTAATTTATTTTTCAATATAAAAATTGTTTTTATTTCTAGTGGCATTTGGACTTGCTCACTTTTATACTTATTTTATTTTCATGGGGCTCTTCTCATTTTTTATTTTTATTCATTTATTCCATTTTTTTATATATACCCTCTTTTCATTTTTTTTAATATATATTTTTTTTAAATTATTTGCAGAATTCAATATTATTTACAACTTGAAATAAACTGAAAGAAAGTGTTTAATCACCATTTGATCCTATGAATCGTAGGACCCTAACAGGGCCTACTGTAGGGCATGGCCTAGGCAGTGCCAAAGAGAGAGAAGAAAGGAAATGCCAAACCAAGAGAGAGATAAAGAGATACCAAAGCCTAATCTGAAGGGGCCCACTCCACAACTAACAGATCTTTCAAGAAACTTCTAGAAGAAGTTAGTTAGAGTACAACTGGAAATTTTGTAGCAAAACTTGGGTTGTTTTTCAATACCATTAGTGGTTTAGAGTAGTGTCCAAGTTCTTGATTGCCTATATATAGGCTTGATTTTGAAATGTAAAAGGGGGAGAAATCTTGGTTGTACATAGGGGAAACTCTGCCAAAATTTTGGTGAATTATTGGGAGATCTTGAAGCAATCTCGAGGAAGAATTATGTAGTAACTCTTGAATTGTCTGTGTTTTTGCATCATGTATGTTTCACACCCATCTTATTTTTTTATGTTTACTACCAACTGAATAATTTCGATGGCACTTTGAGTTGTGAACCTGATTTGTTATGTAAACTATGTATAATTGTATGAGAATTATTAACTGGAATGAATTATTCCGTCAATACGATAGTTTGGTTTAATTTTGCAAGATCTATCATGCTAGTTTGAAGAGTATCTTCACTTTCTTGATATTTCTTACAAGAGTTTTGCAAGAAAATGGTAATTTTCAAAATTTTGTGTTTTCTAATGGTTGAATTTTTAATTGCTCAGTTATCCACCAAGTCTTAGTTGGTTTAAATGAATTCTTAATTTCTCCTTTAAATTGGGTAAGGCTTGATTCTCCATATTTCATCCATATTTTAGATTTTTCAACCTTTTAAGTCAAACCCAAGGGTTATGAATGCTCCTACTTAAGATTAGTGGAAATGCAGCCCAACAAATGAATTTAATGTCTAGTGGTTTTCCCTCAACCTTGAATCCCAAAAAAAATTCAAAACTTAACAAAAACTTAAGTTGAGTTTGAAGAATTCTCAAGCATATTTTAAATACTTTATTCCAAAAACATGTCATGAATGTTAGATGTAAATGATGAAATGATTTCTTGGAACACTTGTGATTTTAATTATGTTGGATTTACTTGTTCACATTTGAGTACAGAAAGATTTTCATTTGCAGAGGGACATTAATTCAATGGTTGTGATTAAATTCTTCAGGTAATCTCTTTTTCTTGTGACAGTTGTAGGGGGAAATGAAATGCATGCATCTTGAATATAAAATGAAATTATGTCGTAATTACCGAGTTCAAGTTTGAATTACAAAGTCATTTACAACAATGGATTTACAAGAAAATTTTAAGTAGACAGCTTTATTTTCTCGCATTTGATCTATTGAACATTCTTATGTCAAGAAACATGAACTAGAATATTAAAGTAAAGAGGCTCGAAAAGATATTGAAAATTCACAAAAATAGATGACCATACATACAGATTTAAATATAATATCCAAAGATTAGAGTGAAAAAATATATTTCACTTATATGTTCCCGGGCTCTGCACTACATCTCAACATAGTGTGACTTTGGGGCCCCAACAAATTGCATTTATTGGAAGCTTCAATGGTCAAAATCAAGTTGTTGTAGTGTGGCGATGCTGCTCTTCTTTTGATGAAGAGTTTGAATAAGAAAATCTACGATTTGATAAACAATACCATTAACATTTATTGTCCCCGTTGTGTTGATTCCAAAGCTGGGTGGCAAGCCCCATAACTTCTTACGATTGAGGAGATATGCCTTGTCAAAATTGGAGCCCTGAATGTATGGTTATGGTCCCTAAATTGAATGTTGAAAAGCAGCATGATGATTGGATAAAGGTTGAAATAAAATTTGATAATTTTGTGTGGGTTTTATCTACCCACCAAATGTGGATTATTCTATCCCCAATCAGCTTATTTATTTTATCAAAGGATGGCCTGAAATTACATTTCTATTCCTAGGAAATATTTGTCAAATGCAGTCTCAATGGGTCATTAAGAATTGGCTCCATAATTTGAAATTTTAAAAATTCATTTTTTTTGCCAAGTCGGCCTCAAGATTTTATGGGCTTTTCATCCCCTGTAGAAGCCCCATATTTCTCTATATATAACTATTCAGATCTCTTCATGAAGATTATCATTCTAACATGGATGTAATTATCTATCTTCGGAGGCATGATATAGACACACATATCTAGAGTATAGGTCTAATTTATCTAAGATGTTTTGGGCTTGAATGTTATACTTCTCTTTTGTTTTACTTCTTCGAATTCAAGGAGCCTATTATGTGACTATTACATACTTTTGTAGTACTATTTGAGGTCCATTTTGATGACCTACGGCTAAGGTTTTTCATCCTTGTCTAAGAAACTTTCTTATTTTTTGTCTGCGCATATTTTGAGGCCCTTTCTCTCTCTTCCTAAGGCCTATTGATTCGCAGCTCCTAAGACTCTACTTCAGATTACACAAGGCTTATTCTGGGGGCCAATTAAGAGTTCATTGTGGCATATTTCTGAGGATTTTCATGGGATAATTTGTGCTAGTTTTGAGGCCTATTCCAATCCATCTCTTATACTGCATATCCTTATTGAGAAATGTGCTTAGAAATTGAGGTTGAATGAATACACCTATGCACTAGAGTGATGACTATCTGGATGGAATGAGAAATTAGTGCAATCAAATATTTGCACTCCTCATTAATATCTGTAGAATTGGGTATGCAATTACTCATAAATATATAATGTGTGGTGTGAAGTATGTTCTAGGTGCATCTTTGACCCTGCTAAGAGCATAAATCCATGAGATTGCTAAATTTTGTTACAACAAAAGATTATTTGTAATGACCCACACATAATTTGTGAGTTGTCTATGATCTAGTATATCTATTTGATCCTTTGATAATGTGAGAGAAATAGCTTGACCTATGCAATCGAGTATCTATGTGTTGAATCAATATGTGTTGGATGTGATGGATCATTGTAACAATCCCTCATTCATTTTCCATGTAAATAAAATAAAACCAAGGTCATGGGACACGTATTCCAAGCTGAATGTTGGGAAAAACATTATAATTGGCATCACTTGTGATTAATAATGGTTATCGAAATTGGCAAATGCAAAGTGGCAATAATTGGCATTTATGTATGAAAATAAATGAAAATAGGAGAAAAGGAAGGTGAAGAGACACATATTTGCATGCAAGGGAAAATAGAAGGAAAATGAATAAAATAGAGGCCTTAGTGATAAAATATTTATGATGATATTTCACAACCTTTTTTCAGTTTAGCTTTGTTCTCTCATACTCTTGCACACTTAGAGAAATCTTGGAGAATTCTTGGAGCATTGTAGCATTCACTTGGATTTAGAGAAAGAAGGCAAAGGAAAGTAGGAAGCGCGAGGAAATAGTTTGATCAACAACTACAACTGGATTGATTTGTAGGTAACATGTTGCATGTGTGATTTCTTTGCTGAATTTTGGATGCATGGTATATGCATGTGATTCTATGGTTATGTGTTGTCATTGGCATGGAGATTTACCTTAACTGACAGTGATTTTAGCCTCGTCTTTCTATTTCCCGGATATTCATGGTGTTGTGGGTTTTTCCAGTTGTAATTCTAATTGTTTCGCATGTTCCTTATGGATGTGGGTTGGAAAAAATGCTCTGGAAACCCTAGAACAACTTGGGTTGAGTTACTGGTTCCTGGAGTCGTTGGTTGGGACAAACACTTTGGAGTCCTTGGTGGGTTGAGTTACTAGTCCTTGGAGCTGTGGTTGGAACAAACGCTCTAGAGATGTGGGTCGAGTTACTATTTCCTGCAGCCCAAGAAAACTTGGGTAAAGACTGATATGGTTGATGTTATTGATTGCATCACAGGGAGGTTGAATCATCATGGCCGAGGGTTGATGTGGTTTGGCCTTACACACTAATTTGTCATCGTCCCTTACCATTCCCCGTCCCTATTTTCAGAGGGCTCATGTGACCTGTGAGCAATGTCATGCCTTGAAACCATCATCATTGCATTCCTCTAAACATGAGCTTCAATTTCCCTAAAGACATCTCCTTGCAAAAAACCATAAAAACATCCCTTTTTGCATTGGCGCGGGTAGCCAGTTCATCACTCGCGCCAATGAGGAAAATCCTACAAAGAGGTCGCGCCAACTGGCGCTCTGTCCCAGAGTCGCAGTCGCGCCAGCCAATTTAAGGAGTGTTTTTTAAATAAGAATGGCGGAAGTTTCATTTCAACAGACTCAGAAACTGTTATCTATCTTGAGTTGGGAGGTTTGGCTCCGGGAGTTCCATGAAAGGGAAGTGGTTTGCCACCTCTCATGGAAGCTTCCTTGAAGATAGGGCCAATCCCACGATTATAGGGATCCCAACTCCCTTCCTCCATCTATAAAAGCTAGCTCATTGCCATTGCAAGCTAGTCTTGAAGTGCCTAAGCCTTGAATCTCCAAGTTCTCAAATTCCCAAGAGCCTTCATGCTGCAAGAGCCCTCATTTTTCCCTTAAGGCCAACTCAAGCAAGGAGACTATCGTCGAGAGACCTCTAAGAGAGGCTTGTCCCATCCCTGGCAGGCTTTGCGAGACGTGTACGACTGGAGACCCTTCCGAAGGAGACCTCAGCGTCAGAACATTGGTTGTACTCTCTTTCGATTGCTTATTAATGAATGACTACTGGTTATGGTTCCACTCTGTTTTTCACTTATGATAATGATGAGTTATATCCTTTTTGACTGATATATAGTTGCGTATTCTGGATTTTATGCTTGTATTCATGTTGTTTCTTGCATGTGCAGGTGTCCATTCACGGAGATCGTGGGGATCGTGATCTGCCGAGGCTGAGGAACGGGAACGTTGTCTCTTCTACGAATCATAGCACTGGACTCCAGGTAGGCCTCCATCATTGGTCTGTTTATTCGCAATTAGGAACTTGCGCTGTAGCATTTGATGATTGTTGCTAGACCCGTGCTGGGCTAGTAGGGATCGCCTCTGTCCGCAGAGGGGATTTACCTCCTCAAAAAATTGGCGACTCCACTGGGGATCGTCTAGTTTTGATTGTCTCGTTTTGATTGTCTTGTTTTGATTGTTTCGTGGTTTTCCTTGCTTGGTTAGCCTTCTGGGTTGGGTTCTTTTGTTGTTTTTGCTTCTTGGTTTGCTTAGTTATCATTGATTTGCTTCTGGAGTAGTTATTTTTTATTTTTGGATGAGGAACTCGGCTGGCACGCTTTTTAGCTCGATAGTCGCACCAATTGGCGCATGTTGCTTTTGTATCGCCCGCGCCAATTACTTTCTAGCGCCAGTTACAGCCTCACAGTCGCGCCACTCCTGTGAGACATTAGGGTTTTCTCAGTTTTGAGCTCTCTGGGTCTGGTCAGTGTTTTTCTTTTGGTTTTTCAGCTACCTGAGTGTGTTGGAGTCCTGTTTGACTGGGAATTTTCCTTCGTCCTTTGGTTGTTTGCTTTTCTCCATCGATTTCACGTTTTAAGCCCTAGGGCATCTAGTGGCTTTGTGTATCGAGCCCTCCTTAGGAGTTTTGGTGTTGTGTTAGTCCAGTCAATTCTCTAATTGCTCCTCCGCATTCTCTTAGTGGTTGTTCACCTTTTCATTGCGATTTTTGGGTGATTTCTCTTCTCTTCATTCAAACTTCGTTTGGTCTTGCTTTGGACCTAGATCACACGGTCCATTGGAGCCTTTGAGACTTTTTCTTGGTTTTGAGAGACTTCAGTCAATTTGGGATCTGATTGCTTGTGTCATTGAGTGAAATTTGTTTGTTTTTCTCTCTTAATATCGTTTCTCAAATTGCTTCTCTTTGTTTTCAGTTTGTTTAAGTGCATCTAGCCATCAAACATTGAAAAAAAATTTAAAAAATCTCTTTTTGCTTTTGGTTGATTAGTGCAAATTGGAATCTTTTCGATTTTACTAGTAATTAGTGATTTGAATGAAAAATTTTCGATTTCATTAGTTGCATTAGAGATATCATTGATTGTCTTCCGATCATTTTGTTTGTGTAAAAAACTCTCAACTCTTTTGTAGCTAGTTTTCATCGAACGAAATGATGGACTGTGGCATGTAGCTTTGCATTTATGAGTTTTTGAGACGACACATTCGTTAGGGCCTGAAAACTGAAACGTAATTGAAGATCAACTTTAAAATCTACTCAATTTACACTAAGGCAGCATTGAAATCTAACGAAACACATTTAGAGGTCTAGGCTAGAGACGTGTTCCGGCATCTTTAAACCTAGTAGTTGTCGTTCGCCTTTTGGCTTTAAACAGCGCTAGTATGGACTTGTGCTCCTCGTACCATCGCGTATATAAAGGGAGAACCCTCTAGGTTTTCAATCCTTTATCCATAGGAAGCCGAGTCTATCGCCCTATACCCGTGATACACCGAACACAGCATTCGGGGAGATTTCCTGCACGTACGGAAAGTCCTTGGTTGATTTCTCTTTCATTATTGAAACCAAGGTGTATATTGCAGTTCACGGTTATTTGGTACACCCTTTTTCCTAGCATTCCTGAGCAGTCATTTGGTCTTTTCTGACTCCCTAAATTTGAAAAGATCGCCAAGCGCTTGTCCTTTCACGCTTGTGTCAAATCTGAAAGAGATAGAGTCACCTTTTTATCGTTTCTCGACTCTTAAAACATGAAACGGTAAAGTTTCTTATTTTTCAATGTGGTAAAAATTAATCACCCATGATTACACGCCCTCTTAGATTTTTCTTGTTGACCGTTTGATCGTGTGTCTTGACTCTTTTTCAGCCCATGTGTGTGTTTGTTTTTTCTTCTCTTGTCGTTTGCCACAGTGGCGGAACCTTCGATTTCGTCTACTGGTAGTCCTTACACGGACGATTCATCAGAGGTTTCCCAATCCTCTACTGAACCACAACAGCCTATTGTTTCTGAGTTTCCTGACGGGGGACCGGTTCTTTCTGAGCAACCCTTTGGGGGACCAGTTGAGTTGGATTGGCCCTTTTCGGACCCTGTGTCTGAATTGAGATTAGGAGCTGATTTCCTTTCTCTTACATCGGGTTCGCCTTTTGTTGCTGCTGTATTTCCTCCTAGTCCTCGCCGTTTATTGCGCGATCTAACGGCAGGCTCAACCATGAGTGATTCTGGTGAGGAAATCCCAACTTCTAGTGAAGACTATCAGCTCTTCCCACGAAGATTGTTTCCAGGAGAAAACTCTGAACTGGCTGACATGTCAACAGCCAGTCCCTCTTTACCACCTGGGTACAGGTCTTTGGGTCAGATCATTTCTGTCGCAGCCTCTATGGGAGTGTCAGCTCCTTCTCCGAGGCTAGCTGCTCCTTCACCCGGAGTGTCTCCTCAGACGCCCGTTACTTCTGTACCCGTTCGGCCCACTGTTTGTGTGGCCGCCTCTTCTCCTGTTGTCACAGCACCCTCTGTCAGGGCTATGCCAACTCCTGAAGATATCTATCTAGCGACTGTTATACCGGAAAACATCTCTCTAGAGGAGTATCGGTTGTCTCTGCAACAGCCGAACCCCGAGGTTGGACCATCCTCCCAAGATCCCAACCGCTCTTATTTTTCGCACTATGCATAGGATGGTACACCCGTGTATGCTTTCCCAGGTCAGTATGACGAGCACAGGGACATTTTACGTATGCCCGCTCCTGAGGCTTACCTCCATGCTCAAGGTTTACCTTATAACCAGGCTTATAACCCGCAGGGGAAACCTTTCCAAGGCCAACCTTCGGGCCAACCTGGCCATCCTTATGACCCACAAGGGCAGCCCATCTAAGGCTACCCTGCGGGCCAGCAAGGGCCATCATACGGTCCGCAAGGACAGTATTACAGCCCTTCCGGTCAACCTGTTCAGCCTCAGCCGAGGTACCAACCGGGACCGGTCTATGGTCCTGGGGGGCAAATCCAATCTTCTCTACCAATGCAACCTCAGTATCCTGTTGTTTCTAACGTTGCATATCAGCCGGGACCATCCTATGGTTCTGCTTCAGGTCAAACCGGTTTCCAGCAACCTCCTGGCCCTGTTCCTCCACCAGGCCAACCGGCCCATCCGGCACAACCTGGTGTTCCGCCTCCAGGCCAACCGGCCCATCCGGTACAACCTGGGGCTCCTTCACAGCCAGGTCAGCCTGTGCAACTGGCGCAGCCTGTCTATCCGGGTCAACCTGTTCATTCAGGGCAACCCTCTCAGTCGGGTCAACCTGTTCACCCAGGGCAGCCCGCTCATTCCATTAACCCTGCCCAGCAGCCGATTCATTCGATGCCGCAGCCAAATCAACAGCTGCGCCCTACTTATCAGGCTCCGCAGGGTTCCACTTTTCAGCATCCTACTCATCCTCAGGGTGGTTATTATCCTCATGGTCAATCTCAACCGAACTATAACCACCCCAGAGGCTCTCAGTATTATCCTCCTCCACCCGATTTTACCCACACTCAGCAGCCAAATCCAAATGCTGCTTACACTGGGCCGACACATAATCAGGGTACGTACTCTGGTTATCAAGCCTCACACTCTGGTTACCAGCATCCAAATCAGTCTGGTTATATGACCTACGCCCCCTATGGTCAAAATCCTACGAGACAGAACCCATGGGGGCAAGGATATTCACAACCATTGTGGAGTATGGGTACCAGACCTCATCCTGGGCCCGGCATGACAGTTAATCCACCATTGCCATTCCTGGCTACCTTGGAGCTGCCGGATGTTTCAAAATTGACCAATGATCCGATTTTACATATTCCGTATTGGCCTCCGGTTCCCACCAAGATACCAGGTGGCTGCCCCAAGTTTGAGGGAAAAGCTGGAGAGGATCCCCAGGCGCATGTGATGACGTATCATCTTTGGTGTTCGTCTAACTCTTGGGTCGACGATTCGATTCGTCTGCGCCTCTTCCAGCGTACTTTAACTGGAGCTGCTTCTAAGTGGTACATAGAGTTATCCCGTGGCATTTTCCAAGATTTCAATTCTTTAGCCATGGCTTTCCTCACGCACTTTCAGTTACCAGTTCGTTATGAAGCCGGGACGCACCTCCTGACTTCTCTGAAGCAGGATAAAGCCACTCACATCTCTGATCACATTCATGAGTGGCGGCGCCGTCGTAGACTGATCAAGTTTCACATACTTGATCAGATACTGACTCACTGGTTCACCACCTCCTTCATGAATAAAACCGCTCAAGATATTGCAATGGGAGCATGTGTGATGGAGGAACAAGCCATTGCACGTGCCCAATATATGGATCTTGTGTATTCTCAGTCCGGCACGCTTTATGATATCTTACCTGATGCTCCACGGTCCGGAACCTCTAAGGCTCCACCTACCCCTGCGGTGGATGGTGTCATTGGTTCTGTCTCTCAGAATTCGAAGAAATATTCAAATGGGAAGCAGAAGTCTAATTCTTCCAACAATGCTCCTGCTAATCCTGCCCCGTTCGATTCTGGAAAAACCGCGGAGGTGAATGCCGTTCAGGCCAATCCTACAGAGAAATCCTCCAAAGGGAAGAAGAAGGGCAAAAGAAAATCTAAATCTGATGCCCCAAAGCCAGAATCTAAATCTCGCACTGAGGATGGCTCCCAGCATAAACCAAAGTACCCTTGCCTCATTTGTGAAGGGGACCATTATACTAAGGATTGTCCACGACGATCCAAGGTTAGTAAACTTCTCAAGGGCCCTAAAGGGACTCTGGCAGTTCTAAAAGAGCCATTCCCTTGTCAACAGACCCAGATGGTTGAACAACCATCACCATCTGCACCATTTGGGTCCCAAGTTTTCATGATGAAGAGTGTTGCACCTATCTCTGTCGCTACGCGTTCGAAGGATTACAACGAATCACGGCAGGCACCCGGGAAGGCAGTTGCGGATGGACCGCCTCCCCCACCTGTCTCCGGTTCGTTGGAAATCGAGAAGCCTACTCCTAAACCCGTTGTGAAGCCACCTTCTAAAGGTGTTCTTCAAAGATCTTCTTATAATCCAAATGCTCGTGCCGCTCAACATTACAGCATTGTTGAGGATTTGGCACAGGTGCCTTCTGCTATGTCTGCGCTAGAAGTTCTTCAAAGCTGTCCTTCGCAACGGAAGGCTTTATTGTCTGCAATCGGGGGCATTGATCCCGCCGATTCGAGTCTTCTCACCTTTGATTTAGAGAATGTCACTCCCTAACTTCCACATCAAATCGCTCTTGTTATTCAAGTCAGGATTAACGGTCTGAACATTCATAGGGCCGTGGTGGATGAAGGTGCTTCTACCTGCATTATGTCCTCCGCTTGCTGGAAGGCCATCGGCTCTCCAGCCCTTTCGTCATCTCCTAATTCCCTAGAGGCATTTGATGGTCGGGAATCTAAACCTCTAGGTGTTCTCGAGAGTCTAGCGATTACATTATAGGGGAAGACTTTCAACGTGGAAGTAGAAGTAGTCGACGCCAGACTCAACTACAATATACTTCTCGGCCGCAGCTGGACCCATGCCATGCTCTGCGTGCCGTCCACCGTATTTCGACTCCTTAAGTTCCCTCACGAGGGAAAAATTGTCACGGTGGATCAGTTGTCATTTTTCACCTCTACCTCTGAGAACAACGTGCCATACGTGGATCAAATTCCAAATCCCCCGGACAGTGTAGGACCCGGTCTCTTCAAAGACCCAGTCCTCATGGGGATCTTTCCCGCACCACCACCGCACACTGCTCAAGTTAACATGATTTCCAAGTCCGATTACCCCTGGCCTATTCCTACGCCTGAGCAGGTGTTTGAGTTTGGAGAATCAATGCCCTTGACTCCAGTAGAGATCAGCTACTGTGAAATTGTTGCCGCATCTGATCCTCCACCTCCTCAGCATGCTCCTTTGAGCATGGCTCTCGACATCTACTCTCAATCCCCCTGGCTTGGTTAGGCTGATTCACCTGATCCTCTCAAAGAGACTTTTCCTTCCGATGAGGCCATCATTGAAACTATGTCTCTCGAGGAACTGCTTTGGGGCGATGGACATCATCGCTCCTCTTTTATGCCTAGCTTGGGGGCAATGACTGACTGTCTGGAGCGTTATGCTTCTTAGGTTCCTACCCCTCCTCTTCAAACGCCTATTTTGACGCACGAGGTTTTTTCGGAGGGAAACCTGGGTAACATCACTCAAACCATCCTGATCAAAATCTCCGTTAAATTGGGGATCGTTGAGAATATTCACGTGGGAGTGACTTGTTCTCCCGATGATATTCAAGTCTATACTAATCTTTTTAAAGAATTCAGAGATGTATTCGCCTGGTCCTACGAGGAAATGCCGGGGATCTATCCCAGTATCGTAGTGCATGAGATTCCAACCTACCCTGGTGCGAAGCCCGTGCGCCAACACTTATGCCCCATGCATCCTCGGAAAGCCGCCGCAATTAAGGCAGAAGTTGAAAAACTTCTTAACGCGGGCTTTATTTATCCCATCCCCCTCACAGAATGGGTTTCCAACATTGTCCCTGTCGATAAAAAACAGGGTACGATTAGAGTCTTTGTTGATTATCGCGACATCAATCGTGCCTGTCCAAAGGATAATTATCCCACTCCGTTCATAGACCAGATCATTGACGAATGTGCCGGAAGTGAGATTTATTCCTTGATGGATGGTTTCTCGGGGTATAATCAGATCAATATTGCACCTGAGGATCAACACAGGACGACATTCATCTGTCCGTGGGGTACATTCGCCTACAAAAAGCTCCCGTTCGGCTTGAAGAACGCTGGAGCCACTTTTCAGTGTGCGATGTCCTATGCTTTTCATGACATTCACCATATCATTCAGCCTTATCTGGACGACTTGCCAGCTCATTCAGCTAAGCGAGAGGACCACCCCGAACATCTCCGCTAGATCTTTCTTCGTTGCAGGCACTATAATATTAGGCTCAATCCTCATAAGTGCGTCTTCAGCATGGATTCTGGCCGTCTTTTGGGATTCATCGTCTCCAAAGACGGAATTCGCCTTGACCCTTTAAAGGTTGAGGCCATCATTAATCTCCCATCACCCTCCTCCCTATATCAGTTACAAAGTCTGCAAGGGAAAGAAAACTTTCTTCGACGCTTTATCCTGAATTATGCCGAGGTGGCCAAAGGATTCACTCATCTATTAAAGCATAACGTTCCCTTCCACTGGGACAAAATCGCTCAGCAATCCTTTAAGAAGCTGAAGACGTTGCTTGTCAATGCTCCGTTGCTTCGTCCTCCGGACTACCACCGCGACTTCACTTTATATCTTGTCGCCGCATTTAGCACCATAGCCATGGTCTTGGTGCAGGATGACGATGACAGTAATGAACATGTTGTTTATTATCTGTCACAGAACCTTCTCGATCCAGAAACGCGTATGCTCATGTCGAGAAGTTGGCGTTAGCCGCAGTACACACTGTGCAGCGCTTTCGCCATTACATCCTTTTGCGTATGATAACAGTGGTTTCGGATTGCAACCCTATGACGTATATTCTCTCTCGAAAATTACTAGGGGGAAAGTACTCCAAGTGGATTGTTATCCTGTAGGAGTTTGACTTAGAGTTCACTACCGCTAAGTCAACTAAATCACTGGTTTTCGTGGATCTTATATGCTCTCTCCCTACAAACTCCGCTCCCTCACACTCTAAGGACCATATACCGGACGAAACGCTTTTCCTCATCAATACTCGTGACCCTTGGTATGGTGACATAATTGTGTATCTTTAGACCTTGACATTTCGGTCTGAGTTGGATAAAGCTGCCCGCCGTCGAATTCGGCATCAGTCCCAGCCCTACCGTATAGTAGGAGATACCTTATACCGCATTGGAGTAGATTCGGTGCTCCGGCGGTGCCTAACCTTGGAGGAGGCTGAAAAGGTCCTAAATGATTGCCACAGTGGCACCTGTGGTGGACATATGTCCGGATATGCTACTTCCTAGAAAATTATGCGAGTAGGTTATTTCTAGCCTTCCATATTCAAAGACTGTATCACTGCAGTCCGTAAATGTCGTGCGTGCCAGATATTTCAGCGCAAGATGCGTGCGTCACCTCTCCCATTGCATCCTGTTATTACCGTCGGCCCTTTTGCAAAATGGGGCGTGGATTTTATGACGTGTAACCCTCACTCGGCCGGGGGGCATGCGTATATAATTTTCGTTGTCGACTACTTCACCAAGTGGGCCGAGGCGATGCCTACACTAGCTGCTGACGGTAAAAATGGCTGCTCAATTTATATTCAACCACGTTATTGCACGGTTCGGGGTTCCTCAGGCCATCGTCACCGATCATGGTACTCATTTCCGAGATTATATGATGGCTGAGTTGACTTCAAAGTTGGGCTTGCGTCACGACAGCTCAACACCATATTACCCTCACGCGAATGGTCAGGTTGAAGCAGTGAACAAGGTTCTGGTCACTATGCTTCAACGAACAGTTGGTATTCAAAAATCCAATTGGCATCTCCAACTGTTCTCAGATCTATGGGCATACCAAACATCTGTAAAGAGTGAAACTAGATTCACACCATTTCAATTGGTTTATGGTCTGGAAGCAACTCTCCCGGTTGAATGCGAGATTCCTTCTTTGAAATTAGCTGTGGAACTTCTACCTAATACTTCTGTTGAGGAAGAACGTCTTCTGTATCTAGAATGGTTAGATGAAACCCGTCATTTGGCTGCTTTGGTTATTGAAGCACAAAAGAAGAGGGTCAAAACTCATTTTGATCAATCTGCTTCCCCCCGTTCCTTTATCGAAGGAGACCTCGTCCTCCTGTATGATCAAGCACATGACAAGCTTGGAGCCGGTAAGTTCCAGCCTATGTGGCATGGGCCCTATATAGTAAAACGTGTTTTGAAAAATGGGGCTTATGAGCTTATAGATTATGAAGGGGTTCCGCTGGCGCAGCCCAGAAGTGGGCTGTACCTCAAAAAGTACTATGCCTGAAGTGATTTCTTGGTGTGGTGTGTGTACATAGGTGTGTGTTTCTCATTTGTGTGCATGTATGGTGTGGTGTGCCTTGTAAACATCTTTCTGCTGATCGGGTCTTCCTGGTTGTGCAGATGTCCATTCATCCATTTGTTAGTTTCGCGGATGGTGCCTCCCGCAGTACCAGGAATCTGTCTTCAGCAGCCTGGGTAATCTATGATCCTGCTGGTGAGTTGGTCAACCTGCAAGGTGGTGTGTCTAGGACGTACTACGAACAACATCGCAGAATATAGTGTTGTGTTAGAATTATTAACCAAGGCAGTAAACCTTGGTATCCGTGAATTGCTTGTCTATCTAGATTCGCAACTTGTAGTGTTATAGCTGAACGGACACTATTCGGTAAGAAACCCGTCCATTTTACGTCTGTATCTACGTATTCGATTACTGGAAAGGAATTTTGACTACATTACATATCAACATATACCCAGGCATTTGAATACATTAACAGATGCGGTAGCTAATTTGGTGTTAGACAGACATTTGCGCAATTTGTAAATCATCATCACATGTAAAGAAAGATCCATCCAGAAATAGATATGCATATATATATAGATATCGAAGTGTTTACATAGCGTGTGTCACATAAAGTCAAAAAATATACATAATCGTCTTAAATACATCCGGAGACATTATGTCTCTCAAAAAATATGTGTGGTAAAAGCCCTAAGAGTCTAATCCGCATGGTGCTCATGATAACATGTAACTGCACGCACTAAGCGTCTCAGGAGTCCGTGGATTCGACTAGTTACTCCCACCGTATGTCGCTGGTACGCCATCGGTACATCCGCCAGCCGAGCATAGTCTGGGATCCCTCGGGAAATACCCTCGAGATTCTGGATCAACTCCTCCCCTCCTGTGCCCTCTGCCTGAGGATCAGGGGAAAGAAGAGTCCTCCGCGCGATTGGAGACATACCGGCTGGTCTCTCGAGGCCCACATCTACATACACATAAAATGTGTTAGGATGAATGTGTATTAACAAAAAAATCATAAAACATAAAAATCAAAAGAGATGAGGTCATACCCAACTCCTCGTCCCAGTCATCTCCTTCTGGCAATGGGAGATCTGGGTCTCCGGTGAAATCAGTTCCTGCATATGGCCAGTCCTCTACTACGATCAACTGGCGCCGCAACCACCCAAAAAATTCCGGCCTCCACGACATCTGTTGGCCTCCTCCAGCTCTGGGCATTAGTGCTACCCAGCGAGCCATTCTTGGCTCTCATGGAATCAGCTCAGCTACGATAGCCCCTTGGCCTTGGAAGATTGGTAATCATTCCAGAATAAATGATACCAGGATGGAACCGTAGCCGAACTGTTTCAGTTTGGCTTGCTTGCATTTCGTGAGTTGTCTCTTCATGTTTATTGTTACTGTTGTAGCCCAGTCAAACAATAGGGGACTCATGCATTCTGAGGCCAGCAGGAGTTGGGCCTTTGTGGCCTCGTGCGGTGCCTGCAACCCTGCATCCCGCGTGATGGTATGTAGGACAACCCTCAATGCCAGATCGGGGATGGTGTGAATATCCACCTTTTTACTCCCTGATCCCATTTGTGCCCTTGGGCACACTCGTGCCATCACTTCTTCCATCTTCTCACCGGATGGTCTGCTCCTAGTCAAGATGAGCATCGGACCTCTGCGAGACAGTCTGGTTATAAAATACACATCAGAGACCTCCAGTTCCAACACCTGGTCTCGTAACTTGAACACTTGTTCCTGTTCATCCCAGATACTGGAGGAGCTCAGGTTGAGCTCGTAAGCACGGTGTTAGGAAGAACTTCTTTAGCCCAAAATTTCTGAGGGCATTCATGCAAGCCTCATTTTCTATGGCCTGTTCATCCTCTTCTCCATGCTCTCTTTCTTTCCACTCAATCACCATTTCTCTTGATTTCCTACATCCACATGGTCACAAACCCTCAATTAGATCTCTGTTGGGCTTCAAAATTCATTCAAATTGGTTAAAATCTCGAATTTTTAGGCGAAAATTTAGGTTCGGCCGCTGGCTCGGCTGTTTTGTGAACAGTCGCGCCAGCTGGCGCGAGGCCTTTACATATAAAAGCCCATTGGTGCGGGTCCGTGCCCGATATCCGCGCCAATGAGCGTAGCCCTAAAAATTTAAAGAGTGGCCACAGAGGTCTGATACATGAGGGAAAAATATTAAAAAGCGGATTGAAATGAAGTATAGGGAAGCGCCTCTTACCTGTAATAGACGAGAATCTGAATGGTAAACTGGTTCTGTCGCAATCGCCGTTAGAAGTTTTGCACACCAAATGGACCACTGCTGATTTTCACCAAGGTAAATAGTAAATGTAATTTTGTTTTTTACCATTTTGGCATATTTATAAATTTTTCGACACAGGATAGGTTTTAAAAGTTATTTTTCTCAAATATTTTAATATGTTATGTCGAAAATGGGTTTTACGCTTGCTTGGTATGTGCAACAACAGGTCTTTCCGCGACTTTAACGGTGAAAACGAGTTGTATTTTATACTTTTTCGGACTCGGTAAATACACGAAAAAGTCACTTTGGAGTCATCTTTCAGCTCTTTTCTGACTCTCTAAACATGAAAAGATTGCCGAGGCCCTTGTCGTTTCGATCTCGTTAAAATGGACACAAATCGACATCTACCCAGTATACGTTTACCCCTTTTTCGGGCTGGGATAGATTGATTACGAAAAAGGAATACCCTAGCGTATCGCGACAAGGAGGTTTTCTCGGATCTGAGGAACTATTTACGAAAAGGGACCTTTGGAGTTTACTTTTCTGCTGTCTTTTCCAACTCTCTAAACATGAAAAGACGTCGAGTTCTTCCTTTGTCAGACTTGTTAAACCCTGATGACATCGGATTCAGTCGAAATGACGTTCTCCGAGTTCCTCCTTCCTATGGCTCGTTAAATGTACTAGGATGGATTCGCCCGAAGGGCGGATTTATATTACAAGCATATGCTATCCCCTTCAAGCTTGTTATCAAAAATAATTGGGGTACTCACCAGAAATGGTGGGGGAACAATGGAACCATTATCATTGTCGTGTCGACAGTATGTCGCTCTTGAACATGGCACTTGTCTGCATTCGTGTCGGGTTGGGGACATCTCATCTCGTTTTTTCACTTGCTTCCATGGGTTTGGGTAATCCTTTTTTACCTCTCCTCTGCTCATTTCCTCGTCACCATGACCTCTGATCTGTTGATGTCAAATACTGCCGAAACCACTATTTGTGCCGTTACATGTTCAAGAGAAGTTGACCTCTACAGATATCAACCTTCCTCTGATTCTCATATGATCCTGATTCACAACAAAAACATCATGTTCCTCTGTCTCGTGTCGATGATGTGGGAAACATTATGGCCCACCTTCGATCAAGGTCACTTCCTGTCGACTTCAGCTCATTATCCAGGAAGCTGATCTAGAGACTCCTTTATGGTACCTTGGAGCCTACATGCCTCAATGGTAGGTTCGTCGCATTCGATGCGAGGTTCTCATCATTGGCCTCCGATCGAGTGATTCTACGGGTGTTCGACGCCAGCTCATTGATTCACATGCCGTAGATTGTACCTGTAGTACCTTGAGGACCATCGTCATTATTGGTGGTTCCTCTCGCATCTGTTAACAGCTCTCATCATTGGCTGGTAATCAGACGATTTTCTTGCATGTTTGACTTCAGCTCACATATTCGCATGCTTGAACTTGTACTTTGTTTGGGTCGAGATGGAGTGCAAGACCCTGGATTGTGTCTGTTGTAATCCAGGCTGCGATATTGTGGATTATTATGATTATTTACATGACTTATTCAATGGATGGCTGCGACCATACCTGAGTCTATTTATTGATCCTCATTGGATGGTTGCGCCCATACCCTGGATCTGGATTATAGTATACTCTGTTTCGGATGGTTGCGCCCATACCGCATATACATCATGTACTTGAGATATCAGTTGTATTTCTCCACGCAGGTTTTCCGACGGCGGAGCTTCAGTTGGACACGTTCTCGTAAAGCATTTCACCCCTCTCTCTCTCTCGGGCCTCATGCTTTAGGGGGCATTTGTTACATAGTAATTTGTCACCGTCCCTACCATTCCCCGTCCCGCACATTGGAGGGCCCATTATGTGACCTATGAGCAATGTCATGTCTTGAAACCATCATCATTGCATTCCTCTAAACATGAGCTTCAATTGCCCTAAAGACATCTCCTTGCAAAAAACCATAAAAACATCCCTTTTTGCATTGGCGCGGGCAACCAGTTCATCACTCGCGCCAATGAGGAAAATCCTACAAAGAGGCCGCGCCAACTGGCGCTCTGTCCCAGAGTCACGGTCGCGCCAGCCAATTTAAGGAGTGTTTTTTTAAATAATAAAGGCGGAAGTTTTGTTTCAACAAACTCATAAACTGCTATCTATCTTGAGTTGGGAGGTCTGGCTCCGGGAGTTCCATGGAAGGGAAGTGGTTTGCCACCTCTCATGGAAGCTTCCTTGAAGATAGGGCTAATCCCATGATTATAGGGATCCCAACTCCCCTTCCTCCTTCTATAAAAGCTTGCTCATTGCCATTGTAAGCTAGTCTTGAAGTGCCTAAGCCTTGAATCTCCAAGTTCTCAAATTCCCAAGAGCCTTCATGCTGCAAGAGCCCTCATTTTTCCCTTAAGGCCGACTCAAGCAAGGAGACTATCGTCGAGAGACTCTTAGAGAGGCTTGTCCCATCCCTGGCAGGCTTTGCGAGACGTGCACGACTGGAGACCCTTCCGAAGGAGACCTCAGCATCAGAACATTGGTTGTACTCTCTTTCGATTGCTTATTAATGAATGACTATTGGTTATGGTTCCACTCTAGTTTTCACTTATGATAATGATGAGTTATATCCTTTCTGACTGATATATAGTTGTGTATTCTGGATTTTATGCTTGTATTCGTGTTGTTTCTTGCATGTGCAGGTGTCCATCAACGGAGATCGTGGGGATCGTGATCTGCCAAGGCTGAGGAACGGGAATGCTGTCTCTTCTACGAATCATAGCACTGGACTCCAGGTAGGCCTCCATCGTTGGTCTGTTTATTCGCAATTAGGAACTTGCGTTGTAGCATTTGATGATTGTTGCTAGACCTGTGCTGGGCTAGTAGGGATCACCTCTGTCCGCAGAGGGGATTTACCTCCTCAACAGCCTCTAGAAGCCCTTACTTGGTTTTGTTTTGGTTTATTCCATGAGGTCCCACATTCATGCTTGGAATATGACATGGGGGTTATTGGACAAAAGAGATATTTTAGTTCAGCCCAATCTATGGTCGGGTGCTACGTGGAAGTCCATGACTTGGTTGGTATTTTCATATATTAATAAGAGTTATTTTCCTATTGTGATTTATGAATACTTGTAGTGATTATGTTAGTGATATTATAGCTGAGTTGCCATGGTTTCTATGTTGTTTATTTGTTGATTATATTTTGGTTATATGATGTATGTTATCTTTGGCTCTTGTCATGATTTGTTAAGTTGTCAATTGGTTAATGAATGTATGGACTAACAAATGTTGTAGCAGCTAGCTAGAGAGGGTTTAGTGCCTTCTCGATGATTCTTATATGAATACTATCAATTTATGATAATATATGCATTCATGGCATGTAGCTTACATGTTTTTCATATTTTTGACGAAATTTATATTGTGGATTAGGCATGTCTAGGTCAAGTTCTTTCTTGATTTTGATTGTTTGGCATTGTTGTCATGTAAATTATGACTATGGAATGTTACAAGCAATTTTGGGTAGTGGTCTGAAGGTTGGCCTGGAAAGGTGGCACAAATACCAGAACCTCATGCTGAGAACTACAGAATTTAGGCCATAATTGCATGGAAGCAAGCCTATGTGTGTGGTTGGAGGCCTATAACTACACTCTTTCCTTGTTATGTGTGTAGTTAGAGTGCTAGTTTAGAGAAAAAAAGGTTCCAACTCAGGGATTGAACATATGGGGTGTATCTTCAGCTCTTGAATGATTTCTAGTCCATGTAGGATGTTTTTAAGTGTTCATTTTATAGGCCCCACTTCCTTAACTGGAACTTGGAGTTCGGGTCATGTCATAGTGACACTCATCTCATGTTCACCCTGGTGAGATTGTGAATTTGGGTAAATGTGGGATGGGGTGTTACAGTCATGTTATTCATTGCTATGCATAAAAATCAATGAAGAGATTAATCTTGAATGTGTAATTGAAGGTTTAAGTAATGGTTCAAGAATAATTGCAAATTAGAGGCTTAATCGTATGCATTTGTAAAGTTATTCCTATGCATAGAGTGTGAGAACCCCCATACATGATCAAGAAATTAATACACCTTAAGATATTGGATCATGGATCAATTTGTTGTGCACTTGTGCATTTGGGATGATAGTACTTTGCGTACTCTTGGATAGTATGAAGCCTATCAACCTATTCAATTGAGATTTTTCCAAGAATAAATTGTGATCATGTGTTGTTAGTGCATAGCTGCCCATTTTTTTTTGAGTTGAATGATGGTTTGATATGTTATAGTGTTGGAAAAAATGTTTTTTTGAATCATGTTGCAGGTCCATTTGAGAAAAAGTTTCAAAACATGTGAGATCAGAGGTAGAATGTTTATATTGATATATGTTACTATGTTTGAGAGGTGTTGTCAATGGTTATGAAAAAATGTGTGGTTGAAATTATGTTTCTATTAGTGTCTTGTATGTCAGAGAGAGGTTGTTAGTTGAGTATGTATTGATCCAATAAATGTCATGTATAGTTGAATGCCTAGAGGTTAGAGTTTGTGAGATACTGATGTGTGCATATTACTACAAGGTTTTTGACAATTTATTGTGCATGCTGAGCAAAGGATTCATATCAATTTTGTTACTTTTTTTTATGTTTGCTACCAATATAGTGACCAGATTCACTTGATGATATTGTTTTTACTGAAATATTTATGTATGTTGTTGCTAGGGTTTCTTCATGAGATGAAGATGTCAAGGTTTCATTGTATCAATATTTTACGTTTGTTGTTGATTATGACCAAAAGTTCTAGGGTTTTATTTTGTTAACAAAGGTTTATAGTGTTGTAGAGGTAATTGGTTATGAATTAGGGTTTATTCAATGTTATATGTTGCTATGGTTTGTGGCAACTAATTGTATTACAAGGACAAATATGTATTATGTCATATAGTTTTGGTAGTTGATGTAGTCTTAGCACACCATCATATATATGGAATATACATTAAAAAAAATGGTTTTTGACATTTCACTATTGCATATATGACATACAACAATCTCATATATCTAGGGTAGAAAAGTTTTGAACATTTTCAAAACCTCGATTGTGTCAGTAATATTACAAGTATCTATTTGTGACTGATCTCTGGCTGAGTTTGCATGATGACATATGACTGAATAAGAATTGGCAAGCTAGGGTTAAATGCACTATTTGAACTAATTTGAATATTGCTAAAAAAATACATATGTATCTTGTGCAGACCCATTGAGATAAGGTTTTATATTGATGTACATGTTGAAAAAAAGCATATATGATTGTTAAGAATATTTTTTATTGTAGGTATATGTTAGAGGGATGAGGTTGATGTAACTTGAGTAGATATGTTGATATAGGTACAATGGTTGTATGACAAAGACACATATGATCACATATTGGTGTACTGACAGAGACAATGGAAAATATTATTCCTTTATCTTCTATCTTAAGGGTGGCAGGGTGGTGCAAGGTGGATATTGGATTCTCCTTCGGGTTAGAGCTTGAAAACACTTTAGGGTGGTAGGGTGGTGCTAAGGAAAGTTGGAGAATGCAGGGTGCTAGATCTTCCTTTCAGCTAGAGTTGATAAAAATAGGGGGTTGAAGCCTCCTTCTAGTTGGAGTTGGTAAATCAGGGTGTTGGAGCATCCTTTCAGTTAGATCTAATAACTCAGGGGGTTGGAGACTCGCTCTAGTTGTTGCTAGATAATCTCAAAAGTTGGAACTTCTTATTGATGTAATCATTAAAGACTTATATTAAAAGCATTCAGTGGTTCTTCTTCGGGAAGGATTTCCACCTAAAAATTCATGTGTATTGACTTGATGTTGTGCATTGTTGAACGATATTGCTAATTTATGTTTTGATATAATTCTAATGATAATTAATGCTCTGTGAAGTTAAATTTAACTAATTGAAGTGAAATACCGATTCACCCCCATCTCATTGTTTCCAACAAGAAAGTGATTAGAAATATGCAAAGAGAGTTTTTCATTATATTAAGGGTACCTCTCACTATAATATATTTTCAAAGCTCATATTTGTTGATTATCTTCAATGAATTTGATTGGGCAAGGCACAATGATGACATAAAATCCACTTCTAGATATGTGTTTTTCTTCAATGGTGGACTGTTTATTTTTTCATGCAAGAAACAATGAACATTCTCACTATCAGATATGGAAGCAGAATATCATCTAATTTTGAATGCAAGGAAAAAGGAAGTTTGGGTTCATTTTCTCTTAGTGAGCTTAGATTTATTGTTCAGACCTAAATTACTATTTATTATGAAAATCAAAGTGAAATTCAGGTCGTTGATAATCTTGTTGCACATAGTAAGATGAAGCATTTCAAACTTCATGCTCATTATCTATGACAATTGGTTCAAGATAAGGATGCCACTTTTGTCTATTGCAACACTGATGATTAGCTCGTTGATATCTTTACAAATCTTTTATTTAAAGCCTAGTTTGTCAAGCTAGGTGATTTTCTCAAGCTTCATAAAGATGAAAATATGAGGGGGTGTGTCCTACAAATGTACTTTCACCTCTTAAACCTCTAGAATGTTGCGTTGATGGGGGGGGAGTATGACCTACAAACACAATTTTACCTCTTGATCCAATTTTGTGTTGATGGGGGTGTGTTCGAACCTAGTGTTATGTTGGTTCATCACATATTTGGAGATTCTAGAGAAATTTAGTCAAAGGGTCAACTAACACTTGATAGTTAATGGAATGATCACATTGTGGGATAGTCAATTGAGTGGTCATCGAGTTGGTCAAGTAGCAAACTAGAAGACATTGGTCGACTATAGATATCATAGACTAAATGGTTAAAGGAATCAACTGGATCAAATTAACTTGAATAATCAAACAACCAACATAAAGATAAATGACTCAAATCAAATATAAGAGTCTTAGTTGTACTAAAGCTAGTGTAAGTACAAAATGATCCCAAAATTCGGGTAATGAACACAATAATGTAACTTGTGTTCATCATTGATTTTAAGATCCAAAATACTGAATTGGAAAATAAGAGCATTAAACACATCCAAATGATTTTCAATTTTCATGATTTCTTTCATATTCACTATATATTTTCCTCTTGATCAAGTAGATCCAATCCATCAAGGACTTCATCATATAAAGGATTTCTAAATTGTTCCACAATCCCGTTGTTGTTACTTCTCCAATAATGTTAAATAAGACATCATCGACTAGACATAACCAAATTGTATTGAGTACATAACTCCAATGCTCTACAGCCATCTTTTATAGTGCTTTGTTAACAACGATTTTTCTTTTAAGTAAAGTTCATCGACTAGGGGCCACACCATATCGAGACTCCTTCAAAATGTGTTTCCAACATACTTTTGATGTCCAATATTTGGTAATCCCTCCTTCCTCTTAGCTCTTGGTCACAACCCTTATGTCATCCATGTGACCAAGGGCTAAGGACGAGGCCTCCAAACCCCAAATTTCTAATGAAAGGCTATGCTAAGGGTATTTGTTCCCATTTTTTTTTATCAAAGCAACATAATAATAACCCTAACTTTCCTCTCTCCAAAACTAGGGATACCACAATTGATTTATGACCCAAACTAGTATATGTAATGGCTACTGTAAACCTTTAGTTGGACCTAAATATCTTTAGAGTTATTTAGTGAACTCTTTCATGATTCCATCAAAATTTCTAGGAAGAATTTTCCCCTTAAGTCTCCCCTTTTAAATCAAGGCTTATGCTCATGCCTATAACATGCATATCAATTCACAATACCCTCTAATGACTTCAAGTGGCCTAGAGCTTCTCCAATCTATCTAATGACAAACCATGGTAACTAGCCATGGCCAGGACTAAAATTTCTTATATATCTTTCTTAAGTAGCCATTTATTTCATGGCCATAACATGAATGGGATGACACGTATGTATATTAAATATTGAATATGGATCATATAAGCATTATTCAACCATTCCATTTTGATCTATTGGTTCATGACATATATAGATATTATATAGACCATATTGAACACTAAGAAAATGAGTACATAAACATAATATATTTACATTTCAACAAGGATCATTTCTTTCTCATTAACATAGTTTACATTACAAATTTTAAGTCCAAAAAGGTACTTATCTGATCAGGAAATTATGATGTCTACAATTGATGAGGGGTGAGCCACATTCCATCCCACCATAAGCTCAGCTACATTGAAATATTTATTACAACTAACTACCTCCAAGCTAGACCAAGAAGCCATGAGGGAAGTTTTTCTCAACAATATAAGATGGATTTATGAAGTCTATTCTCTATAATCAAATTAGATCAATATTTCCCTTCAGATCACACCATGCCCAAATTTTTACCCAACTGATATGGGTGGTTTCTCAGCATCCCTACCACACAAACACCCCAAGGCAACATATTCCAAGCTATTAGTAGTATAAGGATGGAGATCACTCTCCTTCATCTTCTCATAGGTTAGTATATAATCCTTCAAAATGTATAGCCAAAGCCTAATCCCATTCCCAATTTGGTCATAATCAAACCTACACAACACAAGGACAGAATTCACTTAAAAAAGAATTATTTAGTGCCTCTCTTGAGTGCTCAAGTGCATGGATTCCAAAACTTCACTCAACAGATGGCCATTTTAGGCCCACACAACATGAAATGATCCCTTCACTCAGTCGTGGGTCCCTCAGAAGCACCTTTACGAAATCATCATGTATAAGATAGATAGTCCTCAAAAATTCATTTGACCCTCTACCTTAGGCTAGGACTTGCCCCCCTTAACTTGTTCACCATAATTAGGTGAACCTGATCATGCATGGGGTTCCCTTATCCTTCATACAAGAGCCCTCCTCTCACCTTTAGTTTTTTCTACACCCTTGCGCTATGCTCTTATCTCTTCTCTTGTGTTCCCACTGGTGTTATACTTTAGCTCTCCTCCCTTCCTCTTGCTCTTTTGTTTTTCTCTTCTCTATCTTTTTTTGTCTTTCACAGGTTAGTTTCCTTTGCTTCTCCCCTCAATGGGACTGCATGTCAAGTCTACCCATGCTGGTCAAATTAGAGACTTTTGGTGAAGTCTTCAAGAAGTATGTTGCCTATACTCCAATAACTCGTTCCTCTCATAACTGTTGACAATTATTATTGCACCTTCCTAATAGATATTTTCTTTGGAAAGGTTGACCATCCTGAGATTTATGAACATTTGGCTCAACCAATAATCCATTAGAAAATATTAATCCTCCAATTAACCTTTGATGGCTTTCCTCTCCTCATGGCTTCACATGGTCCATATCATATCAACACTTCACCACTTCATCAACTAGCATTTAAATTATAATTACAATTACTCCAGGTCTTTGGCACATTTTCATTTACATGCCCATACATAGATCAATAAAAATTTTAATTACAAGTACAATTTCAATGAGGTTAAATGTTGGGGATATTACACCATGCTTGACTTCTTCAAAAAAATTGCATATCTCCATACATAAATGTATGTATCCATTGATAAATGATTCTATAATGTATTTTAACTACATACACACAAACACACATATTTACTACCAAACTCTAGTTTTTACCGCGACTTTATACATGGACTTTCTCCTTTGTAATGAAAGTTAGGGCCACTCATGGCTCTAAGGGCCATTCTATGAACTATGAATGATATTTCCTATTTGCACACTCAAATAACTTAGACCCTCTGTGGCTTTTCGACTCTTCCTCTGCAACTTCCCAAAATCCCTACTTAACTGCTCTTCTCCTAGTCGTCGCCAATAACCCACTAAGTGGGTGATCAGGTGCTCAAAATTATGCTAAAAATGAAAGTTGTCAGAATGGTGTGTGTTAGCACCCTATGAATTTTTGTCAAGCAAACAGGGGCTAATTTGTCTTGTGCAGCCTTCAAGGAATGCATCTCCCCTGAAGACACATCATCCTTGAAGTCTTCTGCATGCCTTTGCCTTTTAATGAAATCTCCTCTGCTAAATCCTAGTGTAAAGCCTCTCTGTTTGTGAAAAATGTCCCTAAAGGCCTGCATTGCCCCTTATACCCTTGCAAAATACCACATTTAAACCCTTTTTCCCCCCTTGTCAAAATTCCCCTCTTACCCTCTAAAACCTCCCAAAATCCCCTTCAAATTCTACCCATACCCCTTGTTTGGTCTAATTCACCCTTTATCCCTCTATCGTTCCCCTTCTTTGGTCTTAAAATCCATTAAAAATGGGCCAAAACCCACTTTTTAACATTATAACAGTCCTAGCCCCTTTTCCGCTAAGCCCCCGCACCTCTTCCTCCACGTGATCCAGCGCCAGAACCACCCACTAGCCCGAAAGGCACTTGCCGTATTCGTTTATCGGGCGCAACATCAACCGTTGATCTTGGTTGATCGGACGGTGATCGTTAACTTTGCAACCTTCCATGCTTCCCCGTTCAAAACCCCCGATCGCGCCATCGCCGTCCATTTACACGCAAATCCGACGGTTCGGAACCTACCCACCCCTGTGGACCCCGCGCACTGTTCATAAACCAGCCTGTTTCTATCGCACCGCCTTTGGGCAGAGGGTGGTATTTTCTGATCGGCCAGCGATTCCATACATCATCTGACGCATGGCATCGGTATGGTTCCAAAACCGCTTTCTCATCGCACGTTAACGTTCGTCCGCAGATGCCATTAGATCTAGGGGAGTTGATCGAATAGCTGTCGCTCCACGAAGCTGCACGCAGTTTAACCCATGGCCACCATACTCCTGGCCCATTGTCCGTCGCCCTCCAATAATGTTTTCCACCGTCGATCTCCACTGAGATCGGACAGTTTAGATTTGATTGTCCTACCGTTGACCCCATATTGCCACGTCAACCTTTTCACGTCGATTTGTCGTTTTCCACCTTTTCCTCTTTATATCCATTCAAAGGTCATTTCCATAGGTTTTATTTAAAAAACCTACTCCGCTACACTCACGATTCTCTAGAACATATTTCATTGTTTCGTTGTGTTTTCCGCCACCAACCTGCACAATTCCACCGTCTCATCATTCTGGCCGACCTCATTGTCTCCATTGTGTCTGTCACCCCCACGTATGTTTTCCTAACCAGTTTCGTATTTTGCAGGATCATCAACAGTAAATGACCGCCATGATGCACAATCTTTGTTACAGTGACTGAGAAATCGAAGAAGACCATGTGTAGAGGCTGAATTTATGAAGAAATGACCCGGGAAGGTTACGTCGTAACTTTCATTAAAATAACAGAGTTCGACTCTGTAAAACACTCCCGGTGCCATTAACACACAGATTTCACAGTCAGAGATATGAATGGAGCAGCAGAGAGTTTGCGGCATGCAAACAAAGACCTCTAAGCCCCTGTAGTAGTTGAGAGGCAGAGTGCCAGATGGAAAATATTATGAATCGCTTAGAAGGTACAGCACACAGAAATCAATGCGTATCAGGGTTTCTACAGCAGCAGAATGTTTTTCCTCCATAAAGGACAAAGCGCCCATGCAGTTTTTATTCTACACCATGTCCCTGAAGAAATTTCCACTCTGAAAACAGTCCGAAGCTACCAGAGCATTTGTTTCATGAGTATGGCAGACCCCTCAGCCATTTCTTTTTGTTTATTGATCAAAGTATTGTAGAGCACCGCAGCCAGAGTACGTCAGAGACATACCCGAAGTAAATAGAGGCCTGAAGGATATCACTCTTCCATCCAAAGAGTGACGGGAATTGAATGCTCAAAATTTAAACAGAATGGGCTTCGGCCCTCTTTCTTTTCAGAAGCTTTAATACTGCATTTAGTTCTTCACCTACTCCCTCTGTTCCTCTTCAGCTATAAAACTCATGAGAAAATATTGTAAAGGTTTTTGATGAGATATCAGAGAATTGTAAGCTGTTTCTCTTGAGACAAGTTCTCTGCGTAGATTGTAAGATAGACTGAGGAAGGTTCATCAGGCTGAATATCAAGCTGTAAGCTATGTTGTACTTGATTGGTGTTGTTCTTAATATGACAAACACATTTCTTTGGATCCTGATCTAAAGTTGCGGTGATGTTTTTCTATCTCTTTGTTTTATTTCATTTCATTTCATTTCTTCTGGCTTGCATCAGAAAACTGGTATAGGATTTACCCTTGTTAGGTGCCCTATGCTTCTACTCTCCTTGCCTTTAATTTTTTCTGCTATATGTGTTATCTAAGAATCGGTTTCAATTGATTTAACCAGTGTAGTGGATGTTATTGCCTTCTAGCTGATGTATGAATTAATGAATCTGTTTCTTAGATGTTCTTGTTAGGATTAATTGGATGAATTGATAACACTGGGAGGATTAGGACTTAGTCTCTACCTCACTAGGATCTTTTTCACCCCTGTTACCTTTCTAAGATCCCTTAAGTACTCCTTTGAGAGTTTCCTCTGAGTATGTCCAAGAAGGTCTAGAGTTAAATGACCTCTAACCTGATCTATAGACAGAATATCGGTTTTCTCTCCTTCCTACACCTTCCTTCCTTGTTGTTCCACTCCATCATCATCTTTTAGGATCTAAGGCTTTAGATGACTAGCCCAACTGAAAGCTTGCATGTTGATAGCAAGTAAACCCTTTCCTGACTCCATTTCCCAATGGTCTTGATGTTTTCCTGATTCACCTCTCCTTTGCCTAAATTCCTCTTTGCTCATCCTTGTCTTATATTGAACCCTTCCTTCCTGATTCCCAACAACCAAACTCAAACCAAACAAACAAACCATATGCCTATAACTAGCCTAACATCTTAAATCTGAGCTTCAAAGACATACACCTTTGACTCATATAGAGAGATCCCTCTCTGGACCTAGGAGGGCTAGATCCTAAGGTCTGAAAGTGGTTCTGATGTTGTCTCATCTTTTGGTCCTGCCAATCTGGCCAAAACATGGGAACCCCAACATAATGGCGACTCCAATGGGGACGAGACCACTTTGCCTTTAGATTGGCATTCAATTGCTGATGGTGGATAGCATCTTGCTTCAAACAGTCAAATTCATCCACCTGGCGACTCCACACTCCATAATTCTAAAAGACTCCACTGGAAGAAGAACCTGAAAAATGGCCAGGCCTCATAGAAGGGTAGAACATATGGGTTGGATCTGGCTCAAAGAATTCATTGTTTTTGTCTATCACTATGTTCTGTGCTGCTTTAAGCCTAATCAAGTGTACAAAGATAAAACCCACATTGAGTGTGGGAAGGAATTCATACCTCAATGTTCAGACCATGAGAAGACCTATACTCCTGTGAATAACCTAGTGGAACAAGAGCCTCATGTTGTATCACCCACTCCAAAAGAAGCTTCAAGCAGCCGTGAGCCTCCTGTTGCACTATCCACACCCACAAAGGTTATAGAAAGGTATAAACCTCTGGTTTTTCCTCTTTTCTTCCAACCCCTTCCTACAAAGCTTATAAACTAGCTGCCTCATTTTGATGGAGACAATAAAAGGGCCACTACTGAAGAACATGTTCAAAATATTGAGGATTTACTTGAATTGTATGAAATAGAGGAAGATGATGTACGCATTAGAATGTTTGCATTTTCATTACAAGGAAATGTTAAGATTTGGTTCAAAAACCTTCCAGCAGCAAGCATGTTCAGCTTTTATCAATTTTCTCAAGTTTTCCTTGGAAAATGGGCAGCCCCAAAGAATGTTTTTCTCATCCTAGAAGAATATCAGAATTTGAGAAGGCAGCTAGGAGAGACAGTGCAGAATTTTTCAGCCAAGTTTAATAAGGTGTATGATGCAATACCTTCTGATATAAAACCACCTTTGGGATGGGCACTACTACACTATCCTAGTTCTTTTGATCCTGAGGTGGAATTCCATATAAGGGAAAGAGAGCCTTCGAGCCTAGAAGAAATGAAAAATATAGCAATCACTGTTGAGTATAAAATAAAGTGCAGGGAGGAGAGATTAAGGGCATTAAATAGAAACCAAACAGAGTCAATAGCACAGATCTCTTTAGAGAAAAAGTTGGAAAAATTGATAGAAACTACCAACACCCTGTTGAACACAAAGGAGGAAGAATATGAGATCGAAACCAGAAATAACGATTGGGAAAGTCCTGCACCTTGTCCTCAAGAAAGACAAACCAGATCACTGTAAGACAGAAGCCACATGCAAAGAATGTATGAAGAACTGGAGTTTGAATCATAAAATTAACTTGCAGACTGTTTTGTAGAAAGACTTGTTGAGAGTCCTGAAGACTGAATGGGTGACAATGCTGATAATTATGATTTCTCTGATGTTGATCTGTCTGATGATAATTTTTTCCAAAGGGAAACTGAGCTTGCAGGGCCATCATCAGTAGATTCATGGGAGGAATATCATGACCATCAACTTCAGAAAAATGATGAGCCAATGCAGGCCATCTGTGATACTGATGAAGAAAATGCTGAAAGCATGATAGCAGAAGATGGTTCCATGAATTTTCATTCTGCCATATATCAGATCATCAATAATGATTGCCATGAAGGAGGAAATTAGCAGCTTTCTAGTGCAGAGGATAAGAAGGAAAGGAATGAAGAAAACCTTGAGCAAGATGAATGTCCTAAAACTTCTCCTAAAAGGGTTGAGGTAATCCAAGAAACCCCTGCTCAAGAATATGTTAGTCTTTTCACAAAATTCAGTCCTTTTTAGCAGGACCCGCCAAGGTCAGGAGGGAACAGCCCCACTACACATGATGAGTTCTCCAGTTCTTGTTGCAGTGAAGATGAGAGAGATCTTATTTCTCACATACACCTTTGTCTTGATCCGGTGGAAGAAGAGGTATTCCTAGTTGATGCTCATCTGCCAAATACTCTCGACCAGGGAAAGGAGGAGTGTGATTACAGAGGCCACACTGCAGATGCAGTGATCGAAACTGTCAGGGATGCAAATAGCCTATCAGTCATGAAAGGATTTGAAGAAAAAAGGTTATATCATGTTTTTGTTGATCCTGTGGCAGAATACATGGAGGCCCAGGTTGGCTCAAGCCCTCTAGCTTTGATCCTTTGCAAGAGCCAAATTCATCAAGAGTGGTCACCATTGCTGGTGACCTCAGTTTTGAAAAAATACATACATAACACTCTATGGTTATCTCTGGAAAGAAGTCAGTGTTTCTATCCTTTTTTGTTATTGCTTGACTGGTTGCACTGGCATTATTGCATCACTTAAAAGCATCAGAGATTTCCAGTTAGAGTAGGGTAGGTAGGAAAAGCTCAATAAAGCTTAGTTGTGAGCATGTAGTTAGTTGTTCTTAATTTCTGCAAATTTTCTATCCATGTGCAACTGTCTTTATGCCATGGTCCACAGCAAGTCAGACAGTCTAATCCTGGCTTGACTTTTTTTCAATTTCTGTCTTAGAATGTAGAGAAGAAATCTGTTGGACAGTTTAATCCCAGCAGATAATAGATTAGGTAGAGAAACATATGAGGCCAACAGTCCAATCTGGTCTCATGGAGCAATAAAGGTAGAAATAGAATAGGTTTATTTTCTTGTTTGAAAAAAAAATAAATGATGTAAAGGGTCTGCAAGTCCAAGTGCACCCTAGAAGAAAAAATGCTAGGATTGTAGGAAGGGTAGGTAGATAGTTGAGAAAATGTTTCTGCTGATTAATGTATCTATCATGTTGTGGCAGCTGAAAATCAAAGGAAGAAGGGATGTGCCAAGCAGTAGGCATCTGGCCTACTCCAAAGATCATTTCTGGATTCTTGCCTCCTTCAAAGAAGAAGCCATCCCCATGTGGAGCCACTGTTAGCCCCCTATGAATTTTTGTCAAGCAAACAGGGGCTAATTTGTCTTGTGCAGCCTTCAAGGAATGCATCTCCCCTGAAGAAACATCATCCTTGAAGTATTCTACATGCCTTTTCCTTTTAATGAAATATCCTCTGCTAAATCCCAGTGTAAAGCCTCTCTGTTTGTGAAAAATGTCCCTAAAGGCCTGCATTGCCCCTTATACCCCTGCAAAATACCGCATTTTAACGCATTTTCCCCCCTTGTCAAAATTTCCATGTTACCCTCTAAAACCTCCCAAAATCCCCTTCAAATTCTACCCATACCCCTTGTTTGGTCTAATTCACCCTTTATCCCTCTATCGTTCCCCTTCTTTGGTCTTAAAATCCATTAAAAATGGGCCAAAACCCACTTTTTAACATTATAACAGGCCTATCCCCTTTCCCGCTAAGCCCCCGCACCTCTTCCTCCACGTGATCCAGCGCCAAAACCACCCACTAGCCTGAAAGGCGCTTGCCGTATTCGTTTATCGGGCGCAACATCAACCGTTGATCTTGGTTGATCGGACGGTGATCGTTAACTCCGCAACCTTCCTTGCTTCCCCGTTCAAAACCCCTGATCGCGCCATCACCGTCCATTTACACACAGATCCGACAATTCAGAACCTACCCGCCCCTGTGGACCCCGTGCACTGTTCATAAACCAGCCTATTTCTATCGCACCGCCTTTGGGCAGAGGGCAGTATTTTCTGATCGGCTAGCGATTCCATATGTCATCTGACGCGTGGCATCGGTCCAGTTCCAAAACCACTTTCTCATCGCATGTTAACGTTCGTCCGCGGATGCCGAGCGATATCGCCGTGTGCCGTTAGATATGGGGGAGTTGATCCAACGGTTGTTGCTCCATGAAGCTGCACACAGTTTAACCCATGGCCACCGTACTCCTAGCCCACCATTCGTCGCCCTCCGATAATGTTTTCCACCGTCGATCTCCACCGAGATCGGACGGTCCAAATTTGATTGTCCCGCCGTTGACCCCGTACCGCCACGTCAACCTTTTCACGTCGATTTGTCGTTTTCCACCTTTTCCTCTTTATATCCATTCAAAGGTCATTTCCGTAGGTTTTATTTAAAAAACCTACTCTGCTACGCTCACGATTATCCAGACCATATTTCATTGTTTCGCTGTGTTTTCCGCCACCAACCTGCACAATTCCACCGTCTCATCGTTCTGCATGGCCAACCTCATCGTCTCCATTGTGTCCATCACCCCCATGTATGTTTTCCTAACCAGTTTCGTATTTTGCAGGATCATCAACAGTAAATGACCGCCATGATGCACAATCTCTGTTACAGTGACTG
Organism: Pinus albicaulis; assembly: GCA_034641835.2. NCBI lineage: Eukaryota > Viridiplantae > Streptophyta > Pinopsida > Pinales > Pinaceae > Pinus > Pinus albicaulis. Next base: position 1,588,335,103 of record CM076580.1, on the reverse strand, counting down.
AGAAATCGAAGAAGACCATGTGCAAAGGCTGAATTTATGAAGAAATGACCCGGGAAGGTTACAACGTAACTTTCATTAAAAGAACAGAGTTCGACTCTGTAAAACCCTCCCGACGCCATTAACACACAGATTTCACAGTCAGAGATATGAATGGAGTAGCAGAGAGTTTGCGGCACGCAAACGAAGACCTCTAAGCCCCTGCAGCAGTTGAGAGGTAGAGTGCCAGAAGGAAAATATTATGAATCGCTCAAAAGGTACAACACGCAGAAATTAATGTGTATCAGGGTTTCTACAGCAGCAGAATGTTTTTCCTCCATAAAGGACAAAGCGCCCATGCAGTTTTTATTCTACACCGTGTCCCTGAAGAAATTTCCACTCTGACAACAGTCCGAAGCTACCAGAGCATTTGTTTCATGAGTATGGCAGACCCCTCAGCCATTTCTTTTTTTTTATTGATCAAAGTATTGCAGAGCACCACAGCCAGAGTACATCAGAGACATACCCAAAGTAAATAGAGGCCTGAAGGAGATCACTCTTCCATCCAAAGAGTGACGGGAATTGAATGCTCGGAATTTAAACAGAATGGGCTTCGGCCCTCTTTCTTTTCAGAAGCTTTAATACTGCATTTAGTTCTTCACCTACTCCTTTTGTTCCTCTTCAACTATAAAATTCATGAGAAAATTTTGTAAAGGTTGTTGATGAGATATCAGAGAATTGCAAGTTGTTTCTCTTGAGACAAGTTCTCTGCGTAGATTTTAAGATAGACTGAAGAAGGTTCATCAAGCTGAATATCAAGTTGTAAGCTATGTTGTACTTGATTGGTGTTGTTCTTAATATGACAAGCACATTTCTTTGGATCCTGATCTAAAGCTGCGGTGATGTTTTTCTATCTCTGTGTTTTATTTCATTTCATTTCATTTATTCTGGGTGGCATCAGAAAACTGGTATAGGATTTACCCTTGTTAGGTACCCTATGCTTCTACTCTCCTTGCCTTTAATGTTTTATGCTATATGTGTTATCTAAGAATCGGTTTCAATTGATTTAACCAGTGTCGTGGATGTTATTGCCTGCTAGCTGATGTATGAATTAATGAATCTGTTTCTTAGATGTTCTTGTTAGGATTAATTGGATGAATTGAGAACACTGGGAGGATTAGGACTTAGTCTCTACCTCACTAGGATCTTTTTCACCCCTATTACCTTTCTAAGATCCCTTAAGTACTCCTTTGAGAGTTTCCTCTGAGTATGTCCAAGCAGGTCTGGAGTTAAATGACCTCTAACCTGATCTATAGACAGAATATCGGTTTTCTCTCCTTCCTACACCTTCCTTCCTTGTTGTTCCACTCCATCATCATATTTTAGGATCCAAGGCTTTAGATGACTAGCCCAACTGAAAGCTTGCATGTTGATAGCAAGTAAACCCTTTCCTGACTCCATTTCCCAATGGTCTTGATGTTTTCCTGATTCACCTCTCCTTTGCCTAAATTCCTCTTTGCTCATCCTTGTCTTATATTGAACCCTTCCTTCCTGATTCCCAACAACCAAACTCAAACCAAACAAACAAACCTTGTGCCTATAACTAGCCTAACATCTTAAATTTGAGCTTCAAAGACATACACCTTTGACTCATATAGAGAGATCCCTCTCTGGACCTAGGAGGGCTAGATCCTAAGGTCTGAAAGTGGTTATGATGTTGTCTCGTCTTTTGGTCTTGCTAATCTAGCCAAAACATGGGAACCCCAACAGTGTGGAGCTTGAATGATCGCGTAGATCTCATCATCCTGAATCCGACACAACTCATTTCACGGAAAACCGACACTGTATGCTCCCATAAACGTGTTTTTTCCACTTTGTCAAACATGTAAATTTTTGGAAAAAAAATTGCGCGGACAACCCAGTCAGCAGTCTGTATTATTGATTGGGCATGCACAACGGTAGGGTGACTTGGTGAACGTCTCCTCGGTGAATTAAATTGTGCCAAGTGGCACTATCTGGTTTGTTTAATTTTTCACGTTTTTCCTGATTCACCTCTCCTTTGCCTAAATTCCTCTTTGCTCATCCTTGTCTTATATTGAACCCTTCCTTCCTGATTCCCAACAACCAAACTCAAACCAAACAAACAAACCTTGTGCCTATAACTAGCCTAACATCTTAAATTTGAGCTTCAAAGACATACACCTTTGACTCATATAGAGAGACCCCTCTCTGGACCTAGGAGGGCTAGATCCTAAGGTCTGAAAGTGGTTATGATGTTGTCTCATCTTTTGGTCTTGCTAATCTAGCCAAAACATGGGAACCCCAACAGTGTGGAGCTTGAATGATCGCGTAGATCTCATCATCCTGAATCCGACACAACTCATTTCACGGAAAACCGACACTGTATGCTCCCATAAACGTGTTTTTTCCACTTTGTCAAACATGTAAATTTTTGGAAAAAAAATTGCGCGGACAACCCAGTCAGCAGTCTGTATTATTGATTGGGCATGCACAACGGTAGGGTGACTTGGTGAACGTCTCCTCGGTGAATTAAATTGTGCCAAGTGGCACTATCTGGTTTGTTTAATTTTTCACGTTTTGGTTGGGTGTGGTGGAGGCCAACCACAGGCTACCACATGGCCTAGCCAGGGGCCACCACATGGCAGCATGAGGGCCACCAAAATATATGTTGAATTCTTATTGGAAGGGGTGAGGGTTGAACCCGCTACCTCCAAACACTAGCACCAAGCCTTCACCATTGCGACATAGCTATGTTCCTTGCTATATAATGGTTTCCGCTTTGTTTTATGGTGATAATGTTTCCGCCATGGGGGGAGGGGGTCAGGGTCTAGCCCAGCCCTAGTCACCATCGGGGGTGGGACCATGGGCAGGAGTCTAGCCCAGCGTCCCCCAATGGTCCATAACCTTAACCATAAATTCCAGCATCGACGGACATATGTCCACTTAAATTTTAAGGTTGGTGCTTAGAGGATTAATTGCGTAGTTTTTATTATCAAATTTTTTTATTAAACCATATGCTCTATGGTTTGAAATCTTGTCTTTAGTACTTATTGGAAAAATTAACATGGCGACAAATTCGCCCAGAATTTGGGGAATTTGGTGCTTGGTTAGTGGAATTCTTAGCATATTTGTAGGATGGTGCTGGATTTTGAGGAATTTGTGGAGCGGTTAGTGCCAAAACTTGGGGAAGTAATAACTTACTCAGTTTTTGACCAAATTAGAGGCAAAAAGTATTTACACAGGCATCTTTGGGAATTATGGAGCCATTGGAATAATTTTCAGAGATGTTTGAGTATTGTAAACATATGCAATCACACTTTTGAGCATAATAGAAGAGTGTCAAGCCCTTGGAAGTTGGACCAAGGAGACGTAGCCCAGGCGGGCTAAACTCCTTCATCATGTGTTGTTGTGTTACTATTTATGGTGAAGTTCATGTCTGTTAGAATTTGTTTTTCAGTGTTTTTTTAACGTTAAATTGCTCAATAAATTCACATAAAAGCACATAAAGAATCATGTTTAACTTGTAATTTACCTCATAATCCTCAAGCTCTTTGTTTATATTCTGAATTGGATCTTAGAAACACTAATTTTCCTCATTCATATCAAGTTGGTATCAGAGCACTAGGTTTACTTGTGCAAGGAGGATATAATTGTTTTTCAAGTGTTTAAATTCTTACCAGGTTGAAGCTCAAGAGAGGAGAAGGCAAGCTTCTAGGTGCATGTTCTCTAGTTGGAGCAAGGAGAATGAGGGCATAGTTGCCACACTCTCCACCACAAGATTCACCTCCAGTTGCAGTAGAAGCTTCAGTAAGCATGTCTCATGAAGGAGGAAATGATAACATGACAGAGGATGAAAAGGATTTGAGGAAGGCTTTCTTTGACATGAAAAAGATGGTGAAGGTTCTTTATGAAGAGAGGAATACAAGGTTGTAGGGTGAAAGCTCCAGGCCTCCAAGAGGAGAGGGTTCTCTAGGAGGAGGAGGTAATGGAAATGGTGATAAGCCACCATCCACTCCACCATCATCCTCACCACCATTTTCACCTTCATATTTATCCTCTTCCACTACTACAACCCTTACTCATACCCATCAACATACCTCAAAAGGAATTGGTAAAACACCCTTGTTAAAACTTGATATTAAATTTGAGTTGCCTATGTATAATGGTGAAGTGAATGTAGAGGAGCTTGATGTTAAGTCCCTATATTAATAGTGTAGTCCCTTATTATGTTAGTGTATCCCCCCGTATTGTTATTGTTGTACCCATGTAACCCCCATATTGTTATTATTATGCCCTTAAATTATTATTGTTAGGTTGGCTAGGGTTACATTGTGGCCCCACTAGGATTACATTGTGGCCCCATGGACTCTTATTTATAGAAATGAGGTTTTGTCATTTGTATCATCCAAGAATTGTTCATTCATGTAATGTATTGGAGGTTGCCTCCTCAAAGTGGCTTATTTCTAAGGCATTGATATCTCTTTTCTTCTATTTTTGGAGATGGTTTCACAACATTTGGTATTAGAGCTTTGGATTATAGGGTTTTCGCTACTCCAAACCGGTCATCATGGAATTTTCTCTATAACTGTTTTTCTACGAAGGTTCAGAAGCTGAAATTTTTAGAGTGCAAAGCCAAAATCCTAAGAACAATCGTTGCAAAATTTCACATCTTGGTTCGCAACATTTTCAAAGATATGATCTATGGAAGTTAGGTCTTTTTCAGGCTCCCGAATTTTATCTCAAAGAGGTGATCATGGGAAAATCTTCATAACTCTCTCTCTAAGAATTGGATTGGAATTATATAAAAAGTGACTGGACACACACAGATTGTAGTTTCTTGTCTATAAATTTCAGAGTCAAAGGATCAAACAATGACACATGGCAAGTCGTACAAGTTCGCTCTACTAAACCATTCCATAATTAGGTCATTGTGGGAGATTGGACATTAATTTATCTTGAAGAATCCAAATCAATTCAGACCTATGGCATTTGAAATAAGCTTCAGAGGAATACTATAGGGCTAAATTTCAGATATTCAGGATCTGCAAGTATAGAGATAAGTCAATTTCAATATCGAGCTCCTCAAAAGCAAGTAAAAGGTGTGTATTTGGTTTTTAAAATTGCATAATGTTTGTTTGAAAAAGGAGTTTGAAGTGATTCCAAGGGCATATTTTAGAATTTTTATCATTATTGGGTTCTATAATGCCTCCAAAAAATAATTCCATACCCATTAAGCCCTCAAAAAGCTACACTATAACGCATGAAGAGGAATAATTGCAGTATGAGATATCAAAATTACGGTACCAAGTGCAACAAATTTTGATCTTACAAAGAGCAACCGAAGATGACATAGATGGTTTAAAAGCATAAATGGAGGCTAAGTTGGATGGTTTGAAGGATCAAATAATAGCTAATATGGATGATAAATTAGTGGAAGATCACATCAAGCACCAACAACAAGTTCTCCAACTCTCAAAGGATAACCTAACTTTGGTGCAGAATCTAATGAAACAACAGGAATATCAACATCAAATCGAAAAAAGTTCTGAAGTAGTCATAGAAACAAGAACTCGACAAGTACAGTCAATTTTAGAGTATCTCAGCAAGTGGAAGAACTTTCCTGTGGAAGATTCCACATGGGAGGATGATAATTTTATACAGAAGCATCAAGAAATAATCAAGCATTGAGGACAACACTTGTTTGAAGGAGAGGGGCATGTTAAGTCCCTATATTAATAGTGTAGTCCATTATTATGTTAGTGTATCCCCCCTTATTGTTATTGTTGTACCCCTGTAACCCCCATATTGTTATTATTGTTCCCTTACATTATTATTTTTAGGTCAGCTAGGATTACATTGTGGCCCCATGGACTCCTATATATAGAAAGGAGGTTTTTTCATTTGTATCATCCAAGAATTGTTCATTCATGTAATGTATTGGAGGTTGCCCCCTAGAAGTGGCTTATTTCTAAGGCATCGATATCTCTTTTCTTCTATTTTTGGAGATGGTATCACAACACTTGAAAATTGGGTTCATCAGTTGGAGGTCTATTGCAGAATTCAACACCTTCAAGATGATGACACAAAGATTCAGTTAGCTTCCTTGAGATTATAGGGTGCAACACTAGTATAGTGGGAAGCCAAGACACAAGAAGAGATGGAAAACCATGGTAAGATTTCAATATCTTGGTCTGATTTTATTGTTGCAATTAAATGCAATTTTACCCTCTAGCATATATACATAAAGCTATTATGGGCTGGCAGAATTTTAGACAACTAAAGGGACAAAGTGTGCAAAGCTATACTCAAGAATTTAGGATAAGAGCACTAGTTTTGGCTGTCAATTTATCTTCTCGAGACACTTTGTTAAAGTATATTGGGGGTTTACACAACTATCTTAGACATACTATTTTCATGTTCAATCCCAAAAACTTAGATGAGGTTTGTGTTCAAGCCACACATATAGAAGCAAGAGGGAATCATAATGCAGATGAGAAAAGTGATAGTTCCATTAAGTATGAAGATAAAGGAAAGGGAAAGTTTAATGGAAAAAGAAAGAAACTTGGTTCTATTAAGTTATAAAAAGAGAAACTCACATGTAAACATTTTTCGAAAAATGGCCATGATGAAGACCATTGTTGGAAACTCCATCCAGAGTTGAAGCCCAACAAACTTAAAACCAAAGAGAAGGAGAAAACAACTGCAATCATTGAACATGACTTAGGTTCAGATTGAGGAGATGAAACCAAGATTACAACAATTGGTTTGAAAGGTAATAACATAACAAGCACTAGTTCTTCAAGTTGTTATAATGTAACTCAATATGATGATACAACAATTGAACTCTTTCATATTAGAGTTGTTTCAAAGCATACCAAAATAGACACTACTATTTGATAGTGGTTCTCAAGCCAATTTGATTTCAAAAGACTTAGTTAAGAGGTTAAATCTAGAAACTGTCACACATCTAATACCTTATCCTTTAGGTTGGATATGCAAGAATGCAAACTTGCAGGTAACAAGGAAGTGCATCCTAAGGTTTGCAATCAATTCAAACTTTCTTGACAAAGTTGAACTTGATGTAGTTCTGCTTGAGATTTCAGGTATTGTTTTGGGAAGTCCTTATTTTTATGATAAGAGGGCAGTATTTCATCACCATGTGAATAAGTACCACTTTTTTAAGGATGGAATTGAGTACATAGTTAGAGCGCATAAGAAGAAGATGAGTTTTTCACTTATGCATGCTGGACAAATGAAGAGAATAGTGAATGCAAGTCAAAATTTGGCTTTGTTAATGTTCAAGCATATTGATGTTTTGAATGAGACCTTGCAAGAGGATGCATAAAATGAACAAGATGATTTCATTGTAGTTTATAATGGTTGTAATAAGATGTTTCAGGGCTCTAACATGTTGCCTTTCAAAAGAGGTAAACAAGATGTGAAAAATTTGCAACAACCCACATCATTGTTGAACACTTATGAGAACAAGGTGTTAGTGTTGAATGGTGCAAAAATAAAAGAACAAGCGCCAAAGAAAGATGAAAAAGAAGTCATAGGTTCCACAAGTACTTCTTTTGGGTTTCAAAATGGTACATGGCAATGGAGAAAACACTTGGTCAAAAATCGACGCAAGTGCACGACAAGACAAGCTAGAAATTTCCATGTCGACAATGTTCGATGTGAGAAAGTAGTTATTCAAGTTTCCTTTGATTGACGACAAAGGAAGGAACATGTTTGTTTCTTCAAGGATAGTTTTTTTCTGCAAATTCTGGGAAATTGCAGCAAGATGGTGTCTACAACAACAAGACAAGGACCATCTCCAAAATCAAAGAAAAATATCAGTTTTTATGAAAGTCTCAAATTGTTGAAATTAGGCAACTTCTAGCGGATTGAGACTAGAAGGGTGAGGGGGTTGTACCCTCATCCACATGTTCAGTAATGAAAGAGATTTTAGGGTCCAAAAGCTTCTAGTGGGGAGGAATGATCAGGTGCTCAAAACTTAAATTTTTCGAAATGGTGTGGAACCTGAACAAGTGCGTAGATGTTGTCATTCTGAATCCAGCACAACACGTTTCATGGAAAATAAATACAGTATGCTCCTAGAAACGCATTGTGTCAACTTTGTCAAACATGTAAATTTTTGGAAAAAAAATGCAAGGACAACCGAGTGAGAAATCCGTACTACTGACTGGGCATGCACAGTGGTAGGTTGAATTGGTCAATGGATATCCTTGGTTAATCAAATTGCACCAAGTGGCACTATCTAGTTTGTTTAATTTGGCGTGTATTGATTGGGTTTCGTGGAGGCAAATCACAAGATGCCACATGGCCCAACGAGGGGCTGCCACGTGGCAACTCGAGGGCCACCAAAATATATGTTGAAGTCTGAGAAGACTAGGGGGCGTTGAACCCAGGACCTCCAAACACTAGCACCAAGCTTTCACCAATGCACCATAGCTATGTTCCTTGCTATATAATGGTTTCTGCTTTGTTTTATGGCGATAATGGTTTCACAATGGGGGGAAGGGGCCGGGGTCTAGCCCCATCCCTGGTCACTGCTTGGGGTGGGATCATGGGTGGGAGGCTAGTCCCATGCCCCCCCAATGGTCCATAACCTTAACCATAAATTCCAGCACCGATGGACATATGTCCACTTTAATCTTAAGGTCGGCAGTTAGCGGGTTAAATGCGCTATTTTTATTATATATATTTTTTTATTAAACAATATGCGGTATGGTTTGAAATCTAATCTTTAAGCCTTATTGGAAGAATTAACGTGCCAAAAAATTCGCCCAGGATTTGGGGAATTTGGTGCTCGATTAGTGAAATTCCGGGTAGATTTGTAGGATGGTGCTGGATTTTGAGGAATTTGTGGAGTGGTTAGTGCCAAAACTTGGGGAAGTCATAACTTACTCATTTTTTGACCAAATTCGAGGCAAAAAATGTCTACACAGGCATTTTTGGGAATTTTGGAGCCTTTGGAATAGGTTTCAGAGTTGTTTGACCATTGTAAACATATGTAATCATACTTTTGAGCATAATAGAAGAGGGCCAAGCCATTGGAAGTTGGACCAAGGAGACGTAGCCCAGGTAGGGTGAACTCCTTCATCATGTACTTTTGTGTTACTATTTATGGTGAGGTTCATGTCCTTTAGATGTTGTTTTTTAGTGTTTTTTTTTAATGTTATTTTTCTTGATAAATTCACATAAAAACTCATGTTTAACTTGCAATTTACCCATAATCCTCAAGCACTTTGTTTATATTCGGAATTGGATCTTAGCACAACAAAAACTAATTTTCCTCATTCAAATTAGTGGGTTGGGCTACCATTAGTCTTCTCCTTACTGTGAACAGGTTGAGGGTTTCATGGCATCTAACTCTCTGCTAATTGTGGATAGCCCGAGGGTTTCATGACATGTGCCTCTCTCTTCATTGTGGATAGGTAGAGATTTGTTAGAATAATAAGTTTAATTTGTGATGATATGTGCAATCTAGGTGTTCCAGAGGTTTTTCAGGATGCTAGATACATTTATGTAGTCAAAAATTAACTTTAAACAACCGAAGAACAAAATATCACCCATAATCGTGTCATTGTATTATGACCAAAAAAGCCAAAACGTAGAATAGTTAGACAATGTACAACTTTTGTATTTCTTTCAAGCGAATTAAATCTCTATGCTTAGTGAGAACTTCATGAAAGGGTCTTAGAGCCACAATGCTCTAGTGTCCTACAATGCAAAGTATAATACAATGTTAACAGAGGAGTACACATTGCAGACATGCAATGGATTTCTTTTAATTTTCATTTTCACACAAAGAATGGAATAACTAGAGAATTAGGTATCTCATATTTACAACAATGGGTTAGTCATTATTGGTTGTTATTCACAAATTAGAATTAACTTTAAGGAAAACCAACTCACTTAAACTAACCCACTTGTGATCCTTAAAAAGTAATTTTTCACTTTTGGATCATTAACTTGGTTACAACCAATCATTAGGACTACTCATTATTGGCTAATGTTGACAAAAACCAAAATTAACTAAGGGACATTTTTGCTTTTTATACCCGCCGAAGACAAGTTATATCACAATTGATTGCAAGTCAAACTGAGTTGAATTCAATTAGTTATTTTTTTTTTTTTGTAAGCTTGGCAGGACTACCTCTTCATCAAGTCCAATATATCTATTACCCCGATCGGGGTAGAGAATTGAACTGGTGATTTCATATCAAGGAGTGCCTTAACAGAGCACTCGATCACCGTCTATTCAAGACCTCGTGGACTAGTTATTAAATTTTTGAAAATAAACTTTAAAGTTTATTAAAATAGTTTAAAATTTAAATATTAAGTTGAATATTTTGGAAATTAAAAATTAGTTTTTAAAATTAAAATTTATATTTTTTGATTGGGGATGTACAAAAATGACTTTTGATTTTAAATAGAATTGTCTAAAAATTAAAATTATTTTAAAAAATAAAAAATAAAACGAAATCTAGGGGAGAGGGGTCAGTTATTGGACACCTTGGCAGTGACTGGGCCCCCACGCCACCTAGAGTGCCACGCGTACGTACGATAGCACACCACCTACTGCGGGCACGTGTCACGCATATGGGAAACCTCTCCAGCCGGTCGACGACCTCTCCAACCAGTCGCTTCCCACGTTTAACCAGAGTCTTCTGGTAGAAGCTCTCATTTTCACTCTGGGGCTGGTTACTAATCGTTTGACTGTCTGTTTGTTGTGCAGTTCTTACACTGATGCCCGGCACCTCCACCTCTGCCCTATGTTCACTGCATCCCAGGTTATGGAGTGTTTGCGCTCCTGGTTCGAGCGCTTGTGGTCCTGGTTCGAGTGTGGGGGTTGAACTTTGTCGTTATACCTTGGCTCTGTTGTGGTTATACCTCAACTCTGTATTGGTTAAACCTCATCTCTGTGGTGGTTATACCTCGGCTCTGTGTGGTTAAACCTCGACTCTTTAGTGTTTATACTCGGCTCTGTGTTGGTTATACTCAGCTCTGTGGTGGTTATACCTTGGCTCTGTCGTGGTTATACTCGGCTTTGTGGTGTTTATACTAGGCTTTGTGGTGGTTATTCTCAGCTCTGTGATGGTCATACCTCGGCTATGTGGTGGTTATACCTTGACTCTGTGGTGGTTATACCTTGGCTTTGTGGTGGTTTTAGCTTGGCTCTGTGGTGGTTTTACCTAGGCTATGTGGTGTTTTTACTCGGCTCTTTGGTGGTTATACTCGGCTCTATGGTGGTCATACCTCGGCTCTATGGTGGTCATACCTCAACTCTGTGGTGGTCATACCTCGGCTCTGTGGTGGTCATACCTCGGCTCTATGGTGGTTTTACCTCGGCTCTGTGGTGGTTTTACCTGAGTTCAGTCCTGTGTCATTTTCAGGTCTGGATGCTTGAAATTTTGTTTTTAGGTGCGTTTTTCAGGTTTGGATGCTCAGAATTGTGCTTTCAGGTGTGTTTTTCAGTGTGGGTTTTCCTTTTTTTAATGTTTGTGCTAATGTTTGTGTTGCCTCCTCTGTGAATGATTGTATTCTGATTGGGTTTTTGCATTGTTTGCAGGTCAATGTAGTTGGCAAGGAGGAAGGCAAGGAGGGAGAGGAAGTCGAGGAGAGCAGTCGCAAGGTAGGACTTTTTCCTACCAGTCATATGTATGTGTTTTTTAACACATTTAACTTGAAGGATATGTTTCTCTGTTGAGATTTTTTACTGTTTTTTTAAACACTTGGGTTTTCTGTAAATTGTCTGGTTTTTTAACACATTTAACTTGAAGGATATGTTTTTGTTGAGCTTGTTTCCTATGTTTTTATGTAAATTGACTGGTTTAGGGTAGATTTTTTGTGTAAATTAAAAGGAATCTGTTTTAATGTAAATTTTCTCATATTGTGTTAATAATGTTGTCTAAATTCTCATATTGTGTTAATAATGTTGTCTAACTTCTCATACTATGTTGTTAATAAAGTTGAGAATTTCTCATACTGTGTTATTTACATTGATATATGCACATGTAAGTTGTCTCTATTCAATAACCTTAGTTTTACAGTCACTTCCGTAGAGGTATTTACCCTTTGTTCCTGATTTTTCTTAAGGGTTTTGAGGGTTTTGACTTGCAATATGTGAATTATTGGTTTTGCATTCTTGTTTCACTCCAACACATTTAGGATTTAGGATTTTGTTTTTTTAACACATTTAGGGTTTAGGGTTTTGTGTAAATTAAGATTTTGATGTTTAAATTATTTTATCCACCACAGAGCTGAAGTATGTTAATAATTTTGTATATTATGTATATGTTTTCAATTAATTTGATGAAATTTTCTCATACTATGTTAATAATGTTGTCTAAATTCTCATACCGTATTGTTAATAATGTTGAAATTTTCTCATATTGTGTTGTTTACATTAAGATATGCACATGTAAAGCAAATGAAGTTGTCTCTATTCAATAACCTTAATTTTATATTCACTTCCATAGAGGTATTCTACCTTTGTTCTTGGTTTCTCATAAGGGTTTTGAGGATTTTGACTTGCATGTGAAGCCTCGGTCTTGCATTCTTGTTTCACTCCAACACATTTAGGGTTTTGGGTTTTGTTTTTTAACAGTTTTAGGGTTTAGGGTTTTGTGTAAATTGAGATGTTGATGTTTAAATATTTCTATCCACCACAAAGCCAAAGTATGTTAATAATGTTTTATATTCTATACATGTTTTCAATTAATTTAATGACATTTTCTCATACTATGTTAATAAAGTTGTCTAAATTCTCATAAAGCAAATGAAGTTGTCTCTATTCAATAAAATTAATTTTATAGTCACTTCCATAGAGTTATTTTACATTTGTTCCTGGTTTCTCTTAAGGGTTTTGAGGGTTTTGTCTTGCATGTGAAGTCTTGGTCTTGCATTATTGTTTCACTCCAACACATTTAGGGTTTAGGGTTTTGTTTTTTAACACTTTTAGAGTTTTGCGTAAATTGAGATTTTGATGTTTAAATATTTTTATCCACTACAGAGTCGAGGTATGCCACCACAGAGCCGAAGTATGTTAATAATTGTTTATATTGTGTACATGTTTTCAATTAATTTGATGAAATTTTCTCATACTTTGTTAATAATGTTGTCTAAATTCTCATATTGTGTTAATAATGTTGTCTAAATTCTCATATTGTGTTGTTAATAATGTTGACATTTTATCATATTGTGTTATTTACATTGATATATGCACATGTTTTGACTTGCATGTGAAGTCTTGTTCTTGCATTCTTGTTTCACTCCAACAAGATATAACCACCTTTGTTCCTGGTTTCTCTTAAGGGTTTTGACTTGCATGTGAAGTCTCGGTCTTGCATTCATGTTTCACAGAGTCGAGGTATTAATTTTACAGTCACTTCCATAGAGGTATTTTACCTTTGTTCCTGGTTTCTCTTAAGGGTTTTGACTTGCATGTGAAGTCTCAGTATTGCTTTCTTGTTTAACAGGGTTGAGGTATTACAGTCACTTCCATAGAGGTATTTTACCTTTGTTATAGGAAATTCTCTTAAGGGTTATATCCCACTGCTTCTTAATCAATTAAGAGGTAGGATTATTCAATCAGAGTCATTCCCATTGCAAGACACAATTTTTCAAAGTGGGGCAATGGGCCAAAACCAAGTTGGAATTTGGTGTAATAGAATTTTTTTTCGCTTATGAATTCAATTTCTTTGTTCATACCCACTTTTTGCAGTTACGAAAGCACTGAAATAGTTCCAAAATTGCTTAAAACGCTTTAGCGGCTCTTCAGAAATAGGGAATGCCTTCCGGTCAGCGGTAAAAGGTTTCAGGGTATCATTGGTTTGTAGTTATGATTTTTATATTCTACTTCTTTTTAATCAATTAAGAGTTAGGATCATTCAATCAAGGCCATTCTCATTGCAAGACACAAATTTTTAGAGTGGACCAATGGGCCAAACTCCAAGTTAGAATTTGGTGTCATAGAACTTTTTGGCTTATGAATTCAGTCTCTTTGTTCATAGTCTCCTTTATTGAGTGATTTTTATTGATGAAGTTAGCAAGTAATTTTCATTGCACCAGTATAATGATACTGGTTTTTTTCCCACTAATCTAATTAATTAGAATTTTTTAGCATTATTTATTTTACTTGATTCCCTCACACAATTTCGTTATATAAGTGTGCTGGTTTTCTCCCCGTGTTGATATCCATATTATTTAACATGATTATCAGTAGATTTTTTTGTTCATTAAAAAGCATGTAATGTTCAAGGGATATTTTGTTTAGATGTAATAAAAATTGAAATTGTGATGTTTATATTCCTATAATATTTTCAACAGAGAAAATTTTCATGGAGGGATTTTTGTTTCTTTTGTATTCTTGGCAAAATTGATCATAACTCTGTTATTAATCACTATTAAGAAAGATTATCATTGGCTTCTATCGCTGAATGTGGGTTGTCCTGTCACTTTAAGTAACAAAGTGATGGCACCAGCTATCACTTGTTTTAATGGTGTCATTGATGATTGGGATTATGCCTTTGCAAGTGAGCAAGTTAGAAATAGCTTACACTGTCAATTTGTTAACTCCCAAGGAATACAAGATATATTTTTGTAGAAATTACAAATTGTTTGATACATACTAATTAAAAATAAAAAATATGATATAGGCTATGGCAAGTGTTGTGTTATTTTAAATAAGGAATTATAACTTCAACATAATAACAAATTTGTAGCAATTAGAAACTGTTTGATACATACTAATTTGAAACTGTTTGTAGCTTCCCAACATCTGTGGTTGTTATCATTGGCAAACCTATTTCATCCTTACCAAAATCACAGTGTGATGTGGTTACAAAAATTAATTCATGCCACACCTATGCTTGATGGCTTCCATTTCCTGCATTTCCCAAAAATTTTGAGTTGACTGCCTACCCCAAGTATGGTGGACTACCCAAGATTGGATGATTAGGAGGTGCCTAAATGTTTCCATATGCTTGACTCCAATTTTCTCCATGTATCCATGGTGGGACTGAGTAGCCCAGGTCTCCACTTGTGTTACTAACCCCAGCACTGACTACAGGTGTCATATAAACACAGTTAGGATTCAAACCTAAACTGGTAGGGGTATAAGAAGTGGGCCTAACCCCTGCATGATAGTTGGGGACTTGGCTGTTATTCAGGTCTTGAAATGATGGTGTTTGCTCTGCAATGCGGTCCAGCATGTTAGACATCAACCTATTTGCCTCAGACTGGCTTGAACCATGGTATTCCCTACTTGTCACCCCTCCTCCTTTTTCCAACTCTTGTTGAACCTTTCTTGCCTCTCTCTCTTGCCTTGCAAATTTCTTTTGATGTTCCTTATCTTCCCTTGCTTTTTGTCTTTCCAACCTTTCCTTTGCTCGAGCTTCTACTGTTACAATCCTTGCAGCCCTATTTTCATTGGCTAACTCCTTCTTTCTCTTTTTAGCTTCCTGAATTTCATTCTTTTTATGTTCAGAATCGAACATTAAATTCATATAATCTTCAAATGTGAGAAATTGTGAACTCCTCCATAAAAAAAGATAATCTAATGTTGATTTCCTTGACGAGGCCTTCACTCTCTCTACCGGTAACTTTAGGAATGTACCAAGTAATCTCTGCTTTTTTGTTGCCCCATGCTCCTTCGGACCTGACACTTGGATTTCATCCTCTGAGACAACTGATTAGACCCTGTTGTTGTCTTCTTTAGTCACTTCATGCTGAATAGGCTCCTCTTCCAGTGATCCATTGTCCACAAAATAATGAACAAGTTCGGTGTTCAACCCTGATGGTTGTGAAGGCATGTACATGTTTTCCTCATTGGTGGCAGATACATTATTTCCAATGATATTCATCACGGCCTCTGCCAACCATGATGGTGCGCTTACTTGGGTTGGCATGGTCAATTGCTCATTGTCAGCTGCATCACATGGAATATCACATGCATAATTCGCAGGTGGTTCAGTGGGTGTGACAACCTCATTGATATTGTTAGTTGGTTCATGACTGAATTGTGTCTCACTGACATGCTCATCATCCTCACCATAGAACAACCCTTCAGAAAGGGACATTATACCTTCAACAACAACTACATCTTCTTGGGCACTGACATGGTCTTGTAATTTCTCTGCTTCTTTACCTTCCACTTCAAATGCTTGCCTACCACTGGTATCATGCATAAAAGCATTAAAATTAAGTGGCCATATACCAGTCCTCCTAAATCCAACCTTGATATTAGAAGGTGCAAGAGCCCTTTTAAATGCTTTACTTGCAAGCTTAGCTAGCTCAAACCTCTTTAATTCAACCCCTAGATTCTTTGCCATCCATGAAGCTCGCTCAACCATGAAATAGTTTTTGAAAGGCCAAAACACGCTCACATCAAGGGGTTGCAATTGTTGAGTGGTATGAGCCGACAATGTTAACAAGTCAATGCCCAATTTATTGGCCTCCTCAATTGTCTGCAAAACCATGTGGCTTCCATGGCCATCTAAAATCAGTAAGTGCTTGTTTTTAGGTGAGACACCACCCGGTACAGAAGTAGCAAAGTGGCGAAGCCAATTTAGGAATAATTCTTTTGTCATCCATGCATGTGGATGTGCAGCCATGCATGCAACTGGTTCACAATTCTGTATATAATTTTTTAGTTGAGTTTTACCTTTAAATAGATAAAATCCTGGTATTGATGAACCAATTGCATTAACACAAGCAAGAATTGTGATCCACTCCCTGCTCTTAGGAAATATCTTAGGCACATTTCTACTCCCTCTCTTAGCAATTACCCGCATACCACAATTCCTTCCTTCCTGTAAGCATGTTTCATCACAGTTCGATATATGGTTTGGGACATATGAGTGTTGGTCATATGCAACAGAAAGAGTGTTATAGAACTTGGAAACAATTGTAGGGAGTATATTTAAAGCCATGTCTCTGTCAAGGCCCTCCGTTGTACGTAACACAAGGTTTGGATGCCTCTTTTTAAACCCACTCCACCATGATTTACCAGGAAAAACATCTTTAAAGGGGTTTAGCCTCCCTTGACAGATTTAAGCTACAATGTATTTAAGTTGTATAAGATCTAACCCATGTCCCAATTGGGCCATCTCCTTACACCACTCGACCACCTCATCCTCCTCCTCTTCAGTCATAACTGTAATAGGCCCACTACACTTTGTATTAGTCAACCCATTTATCCAATAATGTATGTTAGAGGCAACAATACCATGTTTTTTTGCAGATGCATGGATTGAATATCCCTTAAACTCGATGTCATCAATTGCATCGAGCATGTCTTGCTTTGTCCAGCCTCTGATGGCACTGATTTTATTTGTTGAGCTTGCGCCTTGCACTGTGGTTGAAGGTGACTGTGTGGCTGATGGTGAGCTGGGATGATCTGCTACCACAAATTCCTTTTCAACGACATTGTTGGTAGAATTGGGAGCATTCATATCCTCATCTTATGAATTGATCCACAGTTGGCCCCCACTTGTCCCTCACCTCATGTTCCTTATCTGATATGCAATAGAAACTCTTGACATGGCTCAAACAACTTGTAGATTTACCACGAAATTTTGATTTAAAATTGTATTCGAGTACAACATGAGTAAGAAATTTGATAAGTATTACAGCACAACTATATAGAGTAAACTATATTCATGTATGAATTCCAATATTAGCATGAGAAAGATAAGTAATACCTATTGATTGTTAACAACATGAAATCTTATGTTGATTGTTGTGAACTCTTGCATCTGTGTAGGCAACTTGGTATTTTACTCAAAAGAGTTCAGGTTGCATCTGAGTGTATATTGTGTTATCAGCAAGGATTTTATCTTAATAATAAAACCAAACCTAGTAATCCATTCCTATCAATGAAGAATTTTGTGAATTAATTGACATTGAAGTGGAACAAACCTGCTTTACCTGAACAGTTGAATTTGGATTACGTTGTTACTTTGAATTGTTGAATGATTTTTAGTATATTATATTTCAATTATGTATGACTTATAATATCAACATGAGAAAGATAAGTGATACCTATTGACTGTTAACAACATGGTTGTAAGCTAACATGGTTGTATGCTAACATGGATGTAAGCAACATGGCTGTAAGTTAACATGGCATCTTCTATTGTTAACATGGTTGTAAGCAACATACTTTTTGGATTCATTAAGACAAGTTTGGTGACTTTGTTAAATTCCATCTACTGGGGGCAAGGGTTGAATAAAGGTATTGACTTGGCAAGAAAAACTAACTAGATAGGACATTCAATAGGACATTTATAGTTTCTGGTTAAGTTCATATTGAAGCATTTTGTACTGGTGTAGAGGTATTGACTAACAGGACATTCATAGTTTCTGGTTAAGTGTATGAAAGTTTCAAGATGAATTCCTTTCATGTCCAAGCAGTCCCAAGAAGATTCACCATATTGTTTTTGAATCATTTCTACCACCTGTTGTTGTCATTTTGTACTTAAGTATGTACCTATGTAGAGTATTTTTCCAGGGCTAATTTCAACAAGTTGAGCACACAGTTCCTTGTTTCCACCTATGGCTGTAATAGTGAATGATGCAAAAATAGCAGGATAGAAGGTTTCTTGAAACTGAGGGCTAAAAGTATAATTGTAACCACTAAAAGAAACATGGTATTCAATGCATCTTATGTTAGATAAAAATTGTTGCAAGACATGTTATTTTGTTTGCTCTTGATATCCCCTTGATTTTTCTAAGGTTAACAGAGGGAGAATACATTCTTCCTCTCCATAATGGTTCTCCAACCAAAGAGGGATTTCATTTACTAGTTGAGTCGGTGGAAAATTTTCCATTTTTTGGATATGAGATCCATTAGAGATGGTCATTTCTCCATTCTTGCAACTAATGACAGCATGAACAGTAGCTAACCAGGGTCGGCATAAAACTATTGGGTGCCAGAGTTTTGTGGTTTTTGGGGATATTACTATGAAATCTAAATGGATTCCCTATTGAATATTGGTGTTGTTGCTTAAGCTCTTGGTGTTGGAATCACTGCTCTTGCCTTTACTATTGGTTTAGGTTATACTAATGAAAGGTAGAGCTATGTCTGGTAGCTATGGCTTCCAATGATCGGATATGAAATGCCCTTATGGAAATGAACATTGTTTATGTTTGGCTATATGACTCATTGGAAAATTCCACCTCCTATCAATGATACTAGATATAGACCTCATCCTTAGTCCATGTCAATAAGCTATAGATACACTTTGGACATGGACTTATCTACCTAGTGTGTATATGCTCAAAAAATGTGTGTTAATGTTTCTTGTTTGTTTAGAACAAAATAGATACAACAATTTATTCTATTTGGCTAAGCATGTGATCCGACTAGTGTAGTTCAACTTGTTGCTCTTAGCTTGAGCTAAGCAGCAGTTCAGAAGCAGTAGTTAAGAAGGAAGTTATAGTGAAACTGAGATTAGACTTCTAATTAGTTGTATTTCCACTCTTGCAATATCTCTAACTCCTATGTAGTTAGTATCTTTCCATTCTTATAACAACGACTATGATTTAATTAAAAATCTTTCTCTATTTGAATTTACGAACTAAAGGCATACCTGATAATGGAATAACTCTAGTCTTAGTCCCATGCCTTAAGGTAAGTAACTTGTTGTCTTAGAGTTCAAGCTTTAGTTCAGAAATAACTACGACAACAATAAGTACTATTAGTTTCCGAGTAGAACTACTAGCTTTTGTCTGTAACTTAGAATATTAGACTATTATCTCTAAGAACTACTAGCTAGTATTAATGGGTCTCTCCATAATAGTGAGACCTTATAAGGATGTTACTTAGTCAATCAAAGCTAATGAACAGAGTAGTAAGCTTTCCAGATAACTTAAACACTACTAATATGTGGTTTCTAAACTATTCACATAAGAAAGGTGATAGAATATGATGATAAGTATAAGATTTTCCCTAATCAGGACATAGGTCGTGTCTTAGTAAGCTAGTTTGAATACTCATAGCTTCTTTAATCTACGTGATTTTCTTATAAAAATAACTCTCATTACTAGTATTCACTATCATAACTCAAGCTTGTAAATAGTAGAATTCCCTACATTGTTTCTAGCCTTCTCTTGCATGGTTGTGGGAATTCCTTGATTGATTTGTCTAGGATGTGAGGATAGAAGCCATAGTTACTGAACTAAGCTCCAATAAGAAGATACTAGCAGTTATATGATATATAACTTACAAGCTTAACATGGTTTCTGAATTAAAATAATGATAAAGTACTCAATATAATAACATTATTCAACAAAAACCAAAAACCTATATGTCTCTGGCAACCGATGAAGAGAATGAATGTAACACTGTCTAAACACTTCGACTATATGTCTACAAAATGAATGAAACACTATCTGAACAACATTGTATGTCTACAAAATGAATGGAACTATAACACTCATAAATAAATAAATAAATAATTGTTTTTACCCATATATAAAAATACATTCTTACTATACAAAAATTCCTCCGTACTAACACTCGGAATTAAACTTTTACCAAGGATCATCACCATGAACTACCAAGGTCCATCACCATGGACACGTTGAGTTCTAGATCATAGAGTATAACATAAGAAGGATTCAGAGTTTTAACTCCCACCATACCATATAATTTAAAAAAATATCAAAGGTCCTAATATTGAATTCATTACACATTGTTTTAACCGAACACTCTATACATGTACTAGATATCGATTTGAATGGAAATAGACTTTAGACTTTATGATATAGATATGATAACTATATTTCGAATCAAAGTATTAAATGAGAATAATTCTCGGGATTGTGATTTCTATGTAAATGGTACATGTTTGTCATGGAAATTTATTATTCTCGATGCTGCCATGTACCAACTATGACAGTTGGCCGACTGAGCTCGGATCGAGGCGAGATTCAAGGCCACATGCCCTAATCCACACCATTCGATCGTTTTTGGGATTCTGTGGTCCTTTACACTAGTGGGAAGCAGAAGTTAACTCTGCTAAACCCTAAGCTCAAGCCTCATTTGTCTCAGCTCGGTCTTTAGACCTCTCCTTCGGCTCTGCAAAAAATTTACGGTATTCCTTTGTGGATAGGCATCATTTGCTCATAGTTTTGTTCTCCATTTCTCCCATGGCTCTTCCATGGGCATTCTCCTTTGATTTGCGGTGGAGTATGGTCTTTTGTGAACAGTATTTTGACAGCTCTGCGCCGATTTCTCCTGCAACGTTTAATGACAATTTCTTCTCGACGATACTCGGGTAATCTTTGCGATCTCATTGAAGCATTGTTGTATTCCGCGAAATTTGTATTATGCATTTACCATTTACACTGTAAGTTTTAATTGCTAAAAATTCATGTTTGGCTATCAAATCAGCTTCGGATGAGTCTCTCGGACTTTTACCTACTGGTAATTCTCATTTTCCCTTAATCATTCTGTTATATTTTCTGGATTTTCCCTTCACATATCTTTTCTAAGGGTTCACGGCTTATCCCTCAGCTTATCTCCAAGGGTTTTTTTTTTTTTACTCAGGTAAGTGAATCTTCCTGTGAAGGCTTCTCTTTCTACACTAAAAAGCTTTGACTTGATATTACCCAAAAAGTGCTAACCCTCATAGCTCGTTACAGGTATTTTCGATGGTTTTCGCACTGTGGCCCAGCTAGCCTTCTTCTGGAGTTTTCGATAGTATAAGGGGACTCCAATCCTTTATTTATTTTTTGCGAGTTTCAGTCAAACTGAAGTCATTTTTCTCTGTTTTAAGAGAACTGAGTTTAGCTACTCATATGATATTGTTTTGTATACTATTTATACTAGGTCATGATCTTCGGACCCCGGTTAAGAACTTGCGTTGATACAGTTAATTCTCTAAATGTTTTTCATTTTGTAATAACAAATTCCTTCCTACATATTTTCTCTTTAGTTGAAATGAAAATTCGCTATAGGAATACTATGTCGTCGCTTAATGATTTCTATCCACAGATTTATATAGTTCTTACCTTTATTTTTCTTTTGTTACTGTATGTAGATGATGTTGTATCTACTGCACTATTTATTGTGTATTTAGCCTTTATACCAAAAATCCATTTTATCTATAAATTTACACTTAGTATTTTATTCTTGATTTCCAATAAAAAGCATCTGCTAATATTCTGGGAATGGAACTCTAATGTTTTTCCATGTTGTCTTCCTCTAGAATGTTAAATGTAGCTATACACTGTTAACGAATATAAGGTGTCCGGACCACCTCACCTGCATGTCTGTGTTTAGTTTACACTTGGGGGATGATGTGTCTAGGGTTAGGGTTTTTACCCCATACCCTTGACCAACGGTCCTTCCAATTATTTCCTTTTCAAGAAGGCATCTTTCGTCAACATGCATAAGTATATTAGTTTTTCTACACCATTTAAAAGAAACATAGTATGCTTTTGTTTATACTGTATTAGGGTACATTTCAACACCTGTAATTGTTTGTACTATATGAAAAGACTGTAAAATGTTTGTTTAAATTTGTTTACCTAGAAACTGATTCTTCATGTTCCCTATCCTGATAGCCCGTGCTGTATAAACTCAGACTAAAATATTATTTTCACATTTAGCTTGACTCAAACAGCATTTAGATGCTATTACTTTAAATATCGTAAGGAACCTGTACTGCACTATAATATTCATACATGTTTGCTGTCATATTTAAAGAAGTATTAATATTCAGACTGGCATAATTATTTCTTTTCTAGAAACTATTTATCATTCTATTTACCATTCTATAACTTGGTATAAACACCTGGGCATACATAGAATAATAATTAATTTTACAATGATTTAATTCACAGAGATTGTACATATACTTATCTAATTATGCAGTTATAGTTGTGGTCCTCTTAGCCTTCAAGAGAGGCAATTACGTCCTCCTCTTGCCCCCGTGCTCTAATCCGGAATGGTATGGGTTAACAGTGGATATTTCTGCTGTGACCTTAGGACACCTAGTCCAGTCAGTACTAGAAATAATTTGGGATTCTCTGAGTGTTTCCACTGGTCACTACCAGCTCTGGAAAATTTTCACTCTCCCCTTTCCACATGAACATAACCCCTACTCCTCACTGGAATCAGTCTCTTATTCCCAGAGGAGAAAGTAATTGTTTCCAACTGTCCCCAACCACCTTCCAGTTCTTGGAAAACATTTACCATCATATTTTACTTTTTATCAAGTTATTTTCCATAAATAATTTCTTCATTATAATTAATAACCTTTCAGCAAAAACATAATAATTCCAATCTTTCCTTAAAACAATAATTAAAATTCTCTTTTAACTAGTTAACAACTAGTTATCATTAATGCAGCTATCACAGGAACATTGTCTAAAAACTTTGATTGTGTGTAAAAACTCTGATTCTATGTCAGCAACAGCTGATGAGTATAATGAATGCTTCAAATGCAGTAAGGTTTGATGTTTTATAGTTTTATGATCTATAATTTAATTGATAGGGAAGATTGGCATGGATTTCCATCTCCCAAAGTAAAATATGTGTTGTGGATTGATTTCTACATGATCCAATGGATGATAATATTTCATGGTTGATCCTTGTGATTTCTTGTGCTTTCCTGAATTTAATTCTAGAATTGAAATGCTTTCCTGAATTTAATTCCTAAATTGAAAGGGTTGTTGTGTTTAATTCTTGAATTGAAAGGTTGGGTGAACTATTTCTTGAATTGAATGGTGTCATTTAATGTCTTCAATAGGTTGAATGGTTAAACGGACATGTACATATGGTTGACACACATTTCACCTATTCTTATTGATCAGATTTGGATCAAGGACCTAAGTGATAGCTCAAAATTCAAATTGCTAGGAAGTGTGTTGAACCTGAGTGACTGGATAGATCTCGTCTTCCTGATTCTGGCGCCACAAACAGTTCAAAAAACAGACACCGTATAAAGAAGTTATCGCGATTTGAAAATTCCAATAAACTGCAATTTTTGGACTTTGACCAAGTTTGACTGGTATTTGGGGAATTTAAAAAGAGAATATTACAAGGAATATTCCTTCTTATCCAGTCAGATTGTGACAAGTGTCACCATGTTATTCGCATTTTGGGTGCACGTGGATTTTTTAAACCAATTGGAGGCTACCACGTGGCCCAGGTATGGCATATTAAAATTTTTGGGATCCGACCAGAGTCGACCCCGTGACCTCCGAGCGTGCATACATAGTTATTTACCATATTCGCTAAGGTTTGTGACTTAGCCTTTATGATTGCGCGTTATATTTAAATTTGAATGAAATCCAATTTGGGGCTCGAAGGAGGGCCAGCCTCCCCATAAGACCATAGCCCGTGACCTAGGGCCAAATGGTGTAACCAATAGTTAAATGTAACCATCGGCCCGTAGAAGTGGTCACATGGTTTAATGCCAAGGTTTACATCGGAAATTAATAGGCGGTCTTTACAATGGTTGTTACAACAAACCCGCCTCTGCCATTTACGTTGTCACATGATAGTTGTTAGCCCATCCACTGGCGGTTTATCTGCCGGCAGTTTATCCATCGACGGTTTATCCGCTCCACTTTTACTTAACCGCACATTTTTTTAAGACATGTGCCAAAAAATGTCGGTTAATGTTTATTTCCAATGGTTAGCTTGGTGGTATATTTGGAGTGGGCACACCATTTTTACCATAACCCCAAACTTAGCTACAGTTAACTTGAGTTCCTCCACTTTTAGTGGAGTTTTATAGGGGTCACTGGACAAAATGAGTTCAGGCTCTATCTTGAGCTAGATTTGACCAATTTTGGAGTGGCAATAGTCAATTTAGACTATCTTAGAAATTTTATAACTATTGGTGAGGGTTTCAAAGCGATAAAAGGAATTTTGAGCAAGATTTTTCTTCAGAGAAGTTCTTGGGGCCACTAGGACCACCATGGGCCAGCAACAGTTTGAGGCCTAGACAGAGCAACTATAGGCCTTATTCAAAAATCTAATAGTCAATTTTGGATGTTTCAAATTTTCTGGAACTAATGGTGTGGTTTTCAGAGCCTATAGAGGACTTTTGAAAGCCTATATGCTTCAGTGAAGTTCCAGGGCCACTAGGGCCAACAAGTGCCAGCAGCAGTTTGAGGCCTAGCCAGGGCAGCTAGAGGTCTTATGCAAACCAATAGTCATTTATGACTGTAATGAGAATTATGAATCCAATGGAGGAGGTTGCAGAAGATTTTGAGGAATTCTAGAGGTCTATAACCCACATAGAAGTTTTATTTGACCCCAAAGCCAAGGGGTGCCACCAAGTGTTGGAGGTGAAACCGGAGCAGCTAGAGGCCATTCTCAGCGAACCAATAGTCTATTTTGACTATTTTTGACATTATGAATCCATTGAATGGATTTTTAGAGTCATTTGGAGACTTCTAAAGGTCGAGAACCTATAGGGAAGTTTTGGGCAGCTTAGGGCCAACTGTGGAAGGAGGCCTAGATTGGGGAGCCAGTGCTCATTTTGAGCAAACGATAAGTCTATTTTGGAAGTTTGATATGTGTTGGAGACAATAAGTGAGGTTTAAAGGACATAAAAAGAATTATGTGGGAGTTAGTGCCATAGAGAAGCTTAGGGTAGCTCAAGAGCACCGTCAGAAGGAATCAAGTCCAAGGGAACCTAGATATGTTTTTAGAGTGATGAAAGCCATGACAGGGATACATATGTTATTATAAACCCATTGGTTTAGTTTATATAACCATTGGAGTTGATTTTGTAACTTGTAAAAGAAATTTTTCCATAATCCCAAAGAGCCAAGTCAAGATGACAAGAGCTCAAGGAGACATAACTCACGATATTCGGGTGAACTCCTAGATTACATTTTCCATTATGTGTTTATTTTTATCTGCTGCATTATATTTCAGTTGCAGATGTTTAATTTCAGCAAAAACAAATGGACTTAAAGCACTTAAACAGTTAAAAAACATACACCTATTTCAAGTATAAATTTCGCAAAAATTCAAGTATAAGCTAGATCTTTTATTTGTTTAACTGAGTGGGAGGTTCTTGAAAAGAATAGCAAGTTATCCAACCCATTTAAAAATTAGGTTGGTATCATAGCATAGTTTCTTGATTGACAAAGCATAAGTTTTCTTGTTGACTTGAAAGGTGTTTTCACTGTTAAAGAATTTGACTGTTTGTAAATTAATAGTTGCTTACAAGTTTGAGTTTGCTAGAGGTGAAGGGAAAGCTACTGATAGCTAACTCAAAAAGAGGACAAGAAGGAAGAAGAGCTGAAGGCGTCTTCCTTTCCCAAAGGACCTCAAGGAAACCCTTGAAGAACAAGAGGGTGTTGGCAAAAAAGGCTACTTGACGAAGAGCTTGACTCTACAACCATTTTGTTCAAAGGATTTGTCAATTGTTTTTGAAATCTTTGTGAATTTTGTTGAAGTTATTTTTTTCATTGACATAAGATGACAACTTATTCAAGTGAGGTTTCAAAATCCTCCTCCTTCACAATATTCTTCGATGAAGATATGAAGCAAGACTTCTACATCTTGAAGGACATGGTGCAAATTCTATTTGAAGATAGAAGAGAAAGCACTAGACTTCATGAGCGATTAGTTTCTATGATGGAAGAAAAAGAAGGACTTCTACAAAGAATGCATGAGATGGAGATGCAGCTCCATCAAGCCCAAGAGGCCTTAACCAAGAACATGCGTGAAGCAGAGGTAATTCACTCAAATCTGTCTTCAGTTTCCTCTTCAGAAATATCTTTTCGTTCATTTGAAAAGCACACTAGAGGTATAGGGTCCAAGTTAATGTTTAAAATGGGGTATGAAGGCAAGGGTTTAAGTAAACATGCACAAAGCATGATTGATCCTATTTTGGTTGAGGAACGACCTAAGAAATTTGGTCTTGGTTATGTTCAATCTAATGGCGAAGACTCCAAAGCCATGAAGGCATATGAGGAAACTTAAAAAAGAACTTTTGCTCCAAGTTCTAAACCACAAACATGTCAAGTTTGTTTTCAAGTTGATTGCCACTGTTTGAAGCCTATGTTGCGGTAAGAAGATTGTATACATGTAGCTTATGGCAAGCATGAGAGTTTGAACAGTTTTCAAGACATAAAAAATGATGTTAGTCTTCAAATAAAATCTGGAGCCTCTACAAGTTCATCTCCTCATGACGGTCAAAAAGATGGACATGCAAAGGAACATGCGATGTATAATTCTTCCCATAGTCAAGTTGATTATGTTTCTGCAAGGCATGACATATCTACATGCTTGAATGGAAGAAAGAGTTGTTGTGCATATTGTGGTCTGTGTAACCATGTTGTTTCAAAATGTTGGAAGAGGATGAAGGCATACATGAAGTAGTTGAGGCAAAGGCAACTTGCAAAGAAGGTGCACAAGATTTACACACATTGCCAGAAGATGGGACATGTTGTATCCCAATTTTGGATATTGCATCCAACTAATCATCCCAAGAACATGAGGCAAGAGGATAGAAATAATGGCGAAAGTGGGACCAAATATTCCATCATTAATGTGAGAACAGATGTTTCACATGAAGAAGAGTTGCAGCAGCAAAAGTCGTTGTGGAAGTGGCTTAGTAAGAAGTGGTTTGACTTCTTGACACAGTAAGACATACATCCATTTATACATATCCAAATTTTAGTTATGTATGCATGTTTTCTGTTGTAATCTCATGTTTGTTTGAGCCATCTTGGATCGATGATCAAGGACATGATGTTCAACTACCTTCTATCAATTTCTCGCCAGAAATTTCTGAGTGATTTCAAGGAAGACAATTCTTGACAGGAGGAAAAGAGCATTCAGGAAGGGAAGTATCGACTACCTTTGAGTTGTGGTTCAAAGGCACTAAGCCATGCAAGGAAAGTGTATGAAGGCTGAAAATAAGAGGGTGTTGGACTCTCGTCTACTGTACAGATCAGTATATCAGTCTTTTGGGGTCCAAAATATTCCCAATGGGGAGGTGTGATCAGATTCGGATCAAGGACCTAAGTGATAGCTCAAAATTCAAAGTGTTTGAAAGTGTGTTGAACCTAAGCGACCAGATATATTCGTCTTCCTGATTTCGGCACCGTGAACGGTTTGAAAAACCGACACCGTATGAAGAATTTATCACGATTTGAAAAGTCCAGTAAACTACAATTTTTGGACTTTGACCAAGTTTGACCTGAATTTGGGAAATTTAAAAAGAGAATATTCCATGGAATATTCATAGAATATTCTTGAAATATTCCTCAAAATATTCCTTATCGTCCAGTCAGATTGTGACGAGTGTCACCATGTTATTCGCAATTTGGGTGCATGTGGATTTTTTAAACCAAATGGAGGCTGCCACGTGGCAGGCCCAGAGGCCACCACGTGGCCCAGGTATGGCATATTAAAATTTTGGGGATCTGACCGGAGTCGACCCCATGATCTCCGAGCGCGCGTGCAGAGTTATTTACCATCTTTGCTAAGGTTTGTGACTTAACCTTTATGATTGCGCTTTATATTTAAATTTGAATGAAATCCGATTTGGGGCTCGGAGGAGGGCCAGCCTCCCCATAAGACTATAGCCCGTGACCCAGTGCCAAACGGCATAACCAACAGTTAAATGCATCCGTCGGCCCGTAGAAGTGGTCACGTGGTTTAATTCCAAGGTTTACAGCTGCAGTTAATAGGCGGTCTTTACAATGGTTGTTACAACAAACCCGCCTCCACCATTTACGTTGTCACATGATAGTGGTTAGCCCATCTGTCGGCGGTTTATCCGCTCCACTATTTTTTTCCCAAGAAAAAATTCGTAATTTTTCATTAGTGAAAAGAAAATTTACATGTTGCATTTTTAGCATATCATCTATGCATTGATCAAGTAACAATAATCCAAAATAGTTCACAGTTCTTTCATATATTATCCGCTATCATCTATCACTATCTAATGTCAATATACAATATATATATATATATATATATATATATATATATAATGCCGCCGCTAAATAGTATTAAAAACCAAAAATATGCAGTCAACTAGAATACTACTGGGTCCTCCAAGTCTTTGATAAATGGCCTATGATAGTACCGATAAGTCTGGAAGCCAGTGTGTTCCGTGATGTGCCATCTGCCCCAGTCTAACTGCGAGGCTTCTTTGGATAATCAATCAACCACATGATTTCTTTGCCTATAAATGTGGGAGATAGTAATATGATCAAAATATGCTTTAAGTGTAAACACCTCATCCAACAGAGCTCTAAGAATGTGTGCATGACAATGTGATTTTAGGTTGAACCAATCAATAATGATTTTAGAATCCCCAAAAATCTAAATCCTGTTGCAATCATGTTCCTTGGAAAATTGAAGAAGTATTCTAAGGTTGTTAAGCTCCACATAATTATTGGTGCCAGGGCCAAGTCCCATCTTGAGGTGGAAATGATGAATATTGTTTATGTGAAGAAACCCCCTTGCCCACATCCCTAATTATTTGCAGCACCATCAAAATATGCCGAAGGAGAATTATCCTCTCAACTGTTACTTGACCGCACATTATTTTAAGACATGTGCACAAAAACATTGATTAATGTTTATTTCCAACGATTAGCTTGGCGGTATATTTGGAGTGGGTGCACAATTTTTGGCATAACCCCAAACTTATTTGCAGTTAACTTGAGTTCCTACACTTTTAGTGGAGTTTTTTAGGGGTCACTGGACAAAATGAGTTCAGGCTCTATCTTGAGCCAGATTCGACCAATTTTGGAGTGTCAATAGTCAATTTAGACTATCTTGGACATTATAGAGCGATTGGTGAGGGTTGTAGAGCCATCAGAGGACTTTTGAATATCTTTTTTCTTCAAATAAGTTCTAGGGGCCACTAAGACCACCATGGGCCAACATCAGTTTGAGGCCTAGACATAGAAGCTAGAGGCCTTATTCAGAAAGAAAATAATAAATTTTGGATGTTTCAGATGTTCTGGAACTAATGGTGTGGTTTGAAGATCCTGTAGAGGACTTTTGAAAGCCGATGTGCTTCAGTGAAGTTCTAGGGGCCACTAGTGCCAGCAAGTGCTAGCAGCAGTTTGAGGCCTAGCCAAGGCATCTAGAGGCCTTATGCAGCAAACCAATAGTCATTTATGACTATAATGAGAATTATAAATCCAATGGAGAAGGTTTTAGAAGTTTTTGAGGACTTCTAGAGGTTGATAACCGACAAAGAAGTTTTCTTTGACCCTAGAGCCAACGGGGTGCCACCAGGTGTTGGAGGCGAAACCAGAGCAGTCAGAGGCCATACTCAGTGAACCAATAGTCTATTCTGACTATTTTTGACATTCTGAATCCATTGAAGGGATTTTTAGAGTCATTTGAATACTTTTGAAGGTCAATAACCTACACGGAAGTTTGGGCAGCCTAGGGCCAACTATGGAAGGAGACCTAGATTGGGGAGCCAATGCTCATTTTGAGCAAACGGTCACTCTATTTTGGAAGTATGATATGTTCTGGAGATAGTAGGTGAGGTTTCAGGGACATAAAAACAATTCTGAGGGAGTTAGTGCCATAGAGAAGCTCAGGGTAGCTCAAGAGCATCAACATAAAGAATCAAGTCTAAGGGAGCATAGATTTGTTTTTAGAATGATGACAGCCATGACAGGGATATAGATGGTATTCTAAACCCATTGGTTCAGTTCAAATAACCATTGGAGTTGAGTTTGTAACTTGTAAAAGAAAATTTTCCATAATCCCAAAGATCCAAGTCAATATGACAAGAGCTCAAGGAGACGTAGCCCGCAATATTCGGGTGAACTCCTAGATTAAATTTGTTGTCGTGTGTTGATTTTTATTTGCTGCATTATACTGTTGTTGTAGATGTTAATTTCAGCAAAAACAAATGGACTTAAAGCACTTAAACAATTAAAAAACATACACCTGTTTCAAGTATAAATTTCGCAAAAAGTCAAGTATAAGCTAGATCTTTTATTTGTTTAACTGAGTGGGAGGTTCTTGAAAAGCATAACAAGTTATCCAACCCATTTACAGATCACTTATGCAGGTTTTACCCAACAATGGGATGTGTTGCCCCAATGCAAAATCAGTGGGTGTCTATTTGATGGGATAGTTGTACTTTTGGATGGAAAGCATTGTAATGTTTTGTAGTGCATTTTGACTTAGTTGGTAATTCAGAACTAGAGGTACTTGAGACAATAGGTCTTGTCAACTTGTGATGTTAAGGCTTGGTGTATGACAGTTGTTGGTCCAATCAAAATCTGGGCCCATTTTGGACATATTTATATAACTTAATATAAAGTATTTCTATACATATTTTAGCGAGTTTATGATTTTTTTTTTATGGATGTGTGGGACCAGTACTATAACTACTACTAGTCCTTGCACAACAATAAAAGCTTCTCTCCTATTCATCAAACTATTAATTTTAAAGAAAAATGCCCTAACTATTAATTATGTGTATCATCAAATCTTTATATAGAACATACTAATATAATTTGAATTTATACCAAATGTCATAACCATTAACTAGTTGTACTATATAATATGATATCCACTTTATTATTATTTATTATATTTTAATTAATATATATGACATTTTTTATAACTTAATATGATATCTTTTCAAGTACCATCTAATATTTATATGAGATGGACTAATATAATTTAAGTTTAGACCAAATGTCATTACCATTAATTATATGTATCATCACATATTCATATAGGACAATATTATACCCACTTTATTATTATTTTTTTAAACATAGTGTTTGATAAGTTGGCATTACATTTTCTTTCACTTTAATATGTATATGATATTTTTTAACCTGTATGTATTTTCAAATATTTTTTTAATTAAAAATACATAATTATTAATTTATAAACTTTTATTTATTTATTTTGATATAAAAATTTAGTTATTCAAATCTTATGGGAGAGGGGTGATGAGTGAAAATCACTTTAGGGAATTAAATTTCCTAAAAAATGGCATAATCTTGGTGATAAGTAAGATGTCTTCCCTTAAAAAAAAGTCATAAAATGTATTTTTCAATTTATGTAAAAAATATTATTATAAGTTAATATGTACTTTTTAATCTATTTTTAAATTCAAAAAATATTAATATAAAATAATAGATAAGAAATATTATAATTACATGCTAAATAAATAAAAAATAAAAAATATAATCTTACATCAATTAAAAATAATAAATTTAATTTGTAATGTCTTTTTATCCATAAAATTATAAACAATATTTTCTCTACAAAATTAATAATATAGTTGTCACATTAAAAATAATTAAAATAAAGATCATTCAGATTTTTAATAACTGTGATATTTCATAATAAAGATATAAAAATACACCATAAACTATATATAATTAGTTAATTATAATCCATGTTATGCATTAAAAATTAAAATAAAAAATTATAAAATATGTCCAAAAATAAATGTAGCATATATGTATTATATATATATTATCAATGTTTTAATAAACTTAAAAGAAAAAAAAAATTATATATGACATAGTTTATAGTCAAAATGACATTTTTAACAACATTATTTCTGGGTAATTTTAATAAAAAAATTGTTTAATTTGTAGAATTCCAGTGCCTCGTGGGTTTTTTTCACGGTGCTCAATTGACAATCTGACATAATTCCTTCATTTATGTAGGGTCTTTCGTCTATGTAAATTAATTAAATCCTAACCCTGCATTCAAGAGAATTGACCCGATGACCTCCCCATGGCAAGGTGCATCCATGTAAATTAATTAAAGCCTAACCCTACATTCAAGAGAATTGACCCCGTGACCTCCGCAGCAAGGTGATTTAGCAACAAGTACTCAAGCAATTGAGCTAATCCTTGAGACTCTTACATCTTTACATTTACAAAAAAAAAACATAATGATCACTATTTTCTAAATTTTAAACTATGTTTTCGTATTATGAGCTTGAAAACAATTTTAAGTCGGTCGATCTTTACATTTGGAGTAAAACAAGGTTCCTATTTGAGATTCTCGTCACCCTTGTTGTCTTATACATATGTAAAGTTTAAGGTTTCAATATATCTAGAGAGTTGTGGAGAAATATTGAGATGATCCAAAAGCAATCCATAACCTATAACCTCAAGATCAAGGGAAACACTCCCTATCCTATCATCTTGATCGAAGCTGACCTATCCCCCATTGAAAGTACGACTATGTTTAGATATCTGATGTATAAGAATATCTTTACAACATGGAATCCAAGAGGCTCATAAAATTGCTTCTAACTTTAGTCAAAACCCCCACTTGCTCCTCAAGCACGGGTGCCATAAGGATGCCCAGTCTTAACTCAAAATTTGGGGGATTAAGGAGGAGATCATCATGGGAAGCAAGGATAATATCAAAGATACTGTTACATCCAATTTTAAGGGCAAAATGTGGGATGATAAGGAGCTGGAGGTTAAAAGGAAGCTAGGATACTATAAGGATGTGATCAACCCCACCCTCGATAACCAAAACTATTTGTCTATTTTGACCAACACTAAGAAGAAAATGAACATCGCTAGGATAGGAACTATTGAACTCAGCTATGTAAAACACACACATAGGAAAGATAAGCATGAGATATAATTTTATTAAACATATATGTGTATTTATATTACATTGGCGTGACTCTTGGATTCAACATTCCAAGGTCACTTGGACTCCTCTTTGACTGTTTGGCTTCCACATCTACCCATAGAGGATTAGGTGTCCAACATTCCCCCCCTAATTCAAAAGGTTATGTGTGAGTCCAAGAAGAGAGTTTTAATACAAATATGCAAATTATGCATGTCATCACTTAGGCTTAATGAGCTCTCTGAAATGTTGGCATAAAGAGGTGGTTTAAGGATGACCACCAACACTGGAACGCTTAGTTCAGTTCCCAGAACTCTTCTAAATCTGGCAAGAAGCTGAGGTCTTATGATAGAGGAAGTGCTCCTCATATTTTGAAGGGGGAGACCTTCAACCTAGAAGAAGGGAGGTCTACAACCTGCGATGGTTTAAGGATGACCACCAACTCTGGAATGCTTGATGCATTTCCTGGAACTCTACCAAAACTAGCAAGAAGATGAAGTCTTCTGCTAAAGGAAGTGTATCGAATTCTTTGAAGAGGAAGAATATCAACCTCGCATAGATGGTTTAAGGTTGACCATCAACCAAAGGCATGATCATGGGCATATGTGTCTTTGCCTACAACTCTAAATTTGGAATGACAGGTTGTGGCTCGGGCTCGCTTGAATTGCTATGTCTCTGGCTACAACTCTGAATCTGGAATGAGAGATTGTGGCTCAGGCTCGCTTGATGTGCTTGTAGATGACCACCATTTCCCCCCTTGTCAGGGACAAGGTGAGATGATAGCGAAAAACTCAACTGCAAGATTGTTCAATATTCTAGAACAAGTTCTGACATATGACTTAAACATCTTCTTGGCTGTTGATGGCCATTGCCAAGAAGCAATCCATCCAAGATGAATCTTTGTTCTTGCAAGAGGCTTGTTTCTGAAGCGTCTGTGTGAAGAATGGGTGTGTCGACCACAATGATTTCATGGGTGAAGATCGAAACAATGACCTTTCATATGGCCAACTCGATCATAGTGTTGGCATTTTACAATATGGTGTTGTTGTTGTGGAAGAGGAGAAAAATCTGGAACAGTTGTAGGTGAGCTATCATGAAGAAATCCGACACTCTGAAATTTGATGGGCTTGGATTAGTCCGGGATATGAAAGGACAACTCCTTGTCATATCCAAGACATGTTATGTGCTTGTTGTGGACAAGCTCTTCCCAAGGTTTGATGATGGGCTTGGTAAGTGCAGGTTGGATGTTTTCTTTTGCGTGCAAATCTGCTCTTGTACTGGTTTCAATGATCTGAATAGTTTCTTGTTGCTGATGTGAGTTTGTCTCAAAGTTATAAACAAAAACAAGTTCAGAATGATGGCTATGCTTCTGTAACTCCTCTTATTGTATCTGAGATTCAAGCTGCAAAAACTCAATCTGTTCTTGTGCATTATGTAGGCAGGTACGAATGTCAAAGAGAGTGTCTTTGTTGATGTTTAACATCCCATCAACATTGGCATGTATTAAAGTATTCAATAATTCTAATATATTACCCATTTGATCCATTTTACAACAAATACAACAACACCAACCAATGTGCAAGAATTTAGTATAAATGTCTTCTCTATTTTACAAAAGACTGCTTTTGTCTAAAGTGCAGAAAACAATTAATGATCTGGAACACAAAAATCTATTATACCACCTTGTCTCACTCCTTAAATGACACTTTCTGGAACTACTTCCAGCATTTCCATGAGGTTCAACTTATCAACACAAAGTATATACACTTATAATTTGTTATTTGTCATACCAGTCAAGCTTTCAATGCAAAGAGAAGAACCACCATACCACATACTACTTGCAAAGTGTACCATGAACGTGGCCCTTAAAAAATGTGCTCCATTCATCATTCACAATAAGGACTGCAAGTTCATAAAAATTATTGAAGATAACACCAATATTTCATGTCTAGCCACGGTAGTAAACCTAAAGCTTCCCACTAAGGACACAAGTTTCCGCGTGCTCGCTGGAGCGTTGTATGGAGGTGAACGTGGAAAAATAGGCGGAATTATAGAAGTAATATGTCAGTTCTTACTTCAAGAAATATCCTTTAGGTGCTATAACCCTCTGCCCAAATGTCAGGCCTTACATTTTTTCATTTGTATCTTCAGTAAGTAGCCAAAAGACACCTTGTTGCCAAGAGCGGGATTCGAATTGATGCCCTTTCGAACAAGCCCCTGAAATGGAAGTAGATAATGCTCGGACTAGAGGAATTACTCCTTACTTTTGCAGCTAAGTGGTAGAACTTTTTCTGTCAAGGGAAAATTGCACAAAGCCATACCTGTTTGATCGTTCATTATCACGGTCGACTATCATGCTAACTCTTTCGACCCTCCACTATCACACTAATTTCAACAACTTGAAATGGTACCATATGGAGCGATGGAGTTTTAACACAGAGGAGTGGGGAGGTGGTCGAGAGGTATATATGAATTTGCAAAGAGGGAGGCTACGTATGAGGTTGAAAATCCACTACGCATACCCTGCACAAAACTTCAGCGCATTCCCAATATTGTTTCAACTTCATAATAATCCGACAATCCAACGCTCTAAATAGCGTATGGGCTACTTATTGGCTTCAATGCAGAGAATCATAGTTCAACGCTCATACCAGGAATTACACATGGAAATAGTGTAAACAAAGTTCTAACCAACGTTTTAACATGAGTTTAATTAACACTCAGTTTCTTTGCACCTATTCTCGACTCTCCATTGTTTTCTTATGCAAAAGGAGAGGGAAACACACTTGCAAAAATGGAATGAGGCCGAAACAGTGTAGGAGTTGTGTGTAGACAACGTCGAGGCGACCAGAGTGGGAATTGTGTGCATACAGCGTGGAGGCAACCAAACATTATCTTTAAAGCGAAAGGATGGATATGGAGTTGAGTGCTATACACTGCGCGAGAGTGGACTGTGGAGAGGTGCCGAGAGGCAACCGAAGTGGAGCTAAGGGACCAAGGTCAGTGTCAAGAGGGAGAAGCATGGTGGGAGAATGAAACCGTTGAGAGATGGGGAGACCTGAAAAATGAAAGATTGAGCAAAATTGATAGTGCAAGGTGGAATTATGAGGCAAATTTGGCAGAGAGAAGGGAAACGTTATTTGGCAGACAGGTCTGACTCTCTATTCCAACATTATTTGGCAGACAAGTCAGCATGAAACAAAAAATATTCTCACTCTGGAAGCGTAGATACCAAGCATGTAATGAATAAAATAATGTAAATAATGATTAATTAGTTAATCAGTAATTAGGTTGAAAGGCCATGTCTGATGAGACATGACCTTTCGTGAAGAGGCACCTGCCTAGGTATATAAGCATGCCTCATTTGTAATTCTCAATCATCTCATATCTCATTCATAATACTTTCTAATATAATATTTGTATCCTCAATGGATATTATGATATTTCAAGTCTTCTAGAATATTTAACTTGAGAAGGAACTTTGTTCGCTTCAATATAGTGCAAGTTCGAAGCAAAGGCAGAACACAATTTCTTCAGGTAGGCATGTGCATATGCATTATTGAACTGAGGTATTGAGGGGCATTCAAATGTTAAACACAGTAACGTAAATGCATTCAAACACATTCAAGGTGTAGAGTTGTCAGTTATGTTAAAAACAAAGCTGGCATAATCTGAAAATGCCAGGATCTCATCTGCTGCTCTGATACCATGTTAAACATTGCATGGCAAATATACACAAATAGGAAAGATAAGCATGAGATATCATTTTATTAACCATAGATGTGTTTTTATATTACATTGGCGTGACTCTTGGATTCCACATTCCAAGGTCACTTGGAATCATCTTTGACTGTTCGACTTCCACACCTACCCATAGAGGATTAGGTGTCCAACAATAACTAATTCTCATG
The DNA here is from genome assembly GCA_034641835.2 of Pinus albicaulis. Classification (NCBI taxonomy): domain Eukaryota; kingdom Viridiplantae; phylum Streptophyta; class Pinopsida; order Pinales; family Pinaceae; genus Pinus; species Pinus albicaulis. The sequence continues at coordinate 1,588,297,594 of CM076580.1, read as the reverse complement.
AACTTCAGAGTGAGATCGGACGATGGTCTACTACCAAGACTCCCCGGGACGATGAAATCTGTCAGATATGTGATACTAAGAAGGTGGAAGATGAAAATCAATTCCTTCTAGACTCTCCGACCCTTGCCCACATCCGCTCCCAATTCCTTATCAGCCACACCTCCAATCTTCTTGACCTATTAAGCCAACACAACTATAACGATCTTGGAATGCTTCTTTCCCTTCTCCTTGATCACAAAAAAAATATTTTGAAGAATGACAATTAAACTCTTTTCTTGAGGTCCGACAGACCACATTGGAGTGGACATTAATCATCCTCGTCACCATCATCATTTTTTTTAAAGATTCAATAAAATATGTATTTTAAATCTAAATTTTAATTCCATAATAAAATAACATTAATAAGTTTGAATGGTCAATTTTCACTTTAAGTTTTTTTAATTACAAAAATTATTTTTAAAATCCTTTAAAGATATTAATTATGATATATTTTAAATAAGTTAAATAATAATATTCATAGTTACAATAAAATATTCTACTACTTCAATTTAATTTATTTATAATTTATATATTTCAATGTTTTTTTTTTTTTTTTTTTTTTTAATATAAAAATTATATTTAAAATCTTTAATAAATATTAATTTTGATTTACTTTAAATTGGTTTCTTAATAATATTTATAATTACAAAATTAATTTAAAAATATTTAACTACTTCAATTTAATTATTTATAATTTATAGATTTCAACATTTTATTTACTGCTACTCAATATAGTAATTTATTTAGAAAAATATGTTAAAAAATAGCTATATAAATATAACTCAATTATAGTATAAATATAACTAATCAAATGTCAAGTCTCACTAGCACAATAAGTTTAACCTAGTCAAATAGGCTACTCAAGATCAAACTTTAAGATCAAACCTCCAGAAAGCTGTTCCCACTTGTTAGAGAGAAGAAACAAATTAAACCCCCTTAACTTTTCTTTCTTCAGCCACAAGTCAAGCTGATAGTGACTTAACAATACACTCATCCTTATTTATTATATCCCCAAAGCTCAACTCTAGTTAAAAGTCACAATATTTTATGCCAACACCAAAGTACAATAAGCTCTCTTATTTGAAAGTCAAGATATCACAATAAATATGAGGTATTTAAAAGTCAAAATATTTGAACCCCGTAGTCTAAAAAAGTAACAGAATGGCCCATATTTTGAAAAAATCCGGCAAAGATTTTATCAGAATTTTGTATACAGTTGTTAAATTTTAGTATTTTGAGAGACCTAAGGGATTTTGATAATACTAAATCCATTTCCACTCTCAAAAATAGATTCCAAACACTACAACTACCTCATTTTTTGAATTTTATTGAACCGGATTCGAGCAAAAACCTACTGTACCGGCTATATTGCATAGATAGACAACTTCTATTTGAACTACCGACAAATGCCATTTACGGGTTTCGTAAGCGATGCACAACCATGAAGAATAACGAAGCAACCTAATTTACTACCTGTCCAAAATCAGGCTACCCAAATTCCTGCGGTTTTTTAATGGATTTAGTGGATACCCTTAATTGATTTCCTTGATATCCTTCATCCTCTCGCGCCCTCTGCAGTAAAAAAAAACACGAATCGAAAAATGCTAAACTTTCTTATTCCATTATGATTTTCCATGTTGTTAACTTAATACATACTTTCCATTTTATTTTTTTGACAAACTAGGTTGTTGATTATCGATTTCCTTGATATCCTTATTGGAACGTTGGGACACGAAATTCTCGTGTTTTTTTCAATCTAATATATTATTAGCGTTGTTTACGGCGAAGCTTATTTCCATTGCTATCGGCCCATTAATGCGATGGCAGATGCACTGCCCACCGTTAGATCTAAAATTGTTTAAATCTACTAGTGGGCAGTGCATCTGCCACCGCATTAATGGACCGATAGCAGTGAAAATATTGATTGTCGTTATCTACCCGATATTGATTGTCGTTGTCTACCAGCCCACCGGCCTAACATTTTCTCAGGAAAATTATTTTTTTGATAGTGGAAATGAGTTAACACCATCAAAACCGGTGAACACTCAATGATCCTAAAGCATACGACAATGCTGGTGTGAAAAGGATCAATCACAGATGTCGCGATATAGTTGTTGCATCCTTACCCAACTTTATGAACAAATAAATGCCTTGCTATGGGCGTTCGGTGGTGCCAATAATGCAATTTGTTCTTTAAGCTGCGCTTCTGTATAATCATTTCCTCAGTCTCCTGATTTCCTCTTCACACAGCCGAAGGCAAAATTTGGCTCTGAACACAACGACAATGGGCCATAACTTCTTGTTTCAGAATCCTCCATCCCCATACATTCAAGGATTAGAAATACTCCAGCTTGTCACAGGCCTGGTTTTAGGATTCACAGAATGCAAAGATATTATGCATCTCAAATACTCAAAATTCAATCAAGGGTCTCCATCAGCCCAGGTTTCTAGCAAAACAGGAATGCTTATTGCGTATACACCAGCCTTCTTAATCGCTTCCTTCTTTTTGTTTTGTAAATTAGACTGGCCGAATGCCAGCATTTTGCTTTACAAGTCGGGCCTTCTGCAGCTTTCGATTACTGTAGAGTTACACACACAGGCTGGAATTCGGCTCCTTGTCTTGACAGTTGCAGTAGCCCTTCATTTTTTCAAGAGGGTCGTTGAGGTACTCTTCATTTAATTAACCCTTCTCTATCTTTTCCCTGTTTTTGCTTTTAACATTTTCTCTAATTTGCATATAAAACCTTTCCTCTGTTCTACTCCGCTATGTGTGCTGTATGCAGGCGCTGTTTGTGCATCGCTATTCTGGAGGAATGGCCATCGATTCCGTCATTTTGATCTCCTTCATATACAGTTTTTTTGCTACCTGCCTCCTTTATGTTATGCAAATATCTGAGAGCTTGCCATCGCCATCCATAAACTTGATGCCACTGGGCATTTTCCTCTTTATCGTTGGCATGAGTGGGAATCTGTACCATCACTATTTGCTGTCGAGGCTTCGGAAGGATGGCGCGAAGGGGTACTGCATCCCACAGGGAGGGCTATTTGAATTTGTGGTTTGTCCGCATTACCTTTTCGAGATTATTGATTTTGTTGGGCTTGCCGTCATCTCCCAGACTGCTCTTGGTTTCTGCACAGCTATTACAGTGTCTCTGTATCTGTTGGGCCGAAGCTTATCAACCAAAGCATGGTATGTGAAAAAGTTTGAGGGTTTCCCCTCCAATAGAAAGGCTTTAATTCCTTTCCTATTATGAGAGCCATAATTATTTCATCTGTGCTCCATCTGTTTCTATTTCGGGACATTGTCGTTGGATTATGACTCACTTTTTCTTTCAATGGAACCTTTACAAATTTTCTTCCTGTTATGAGAGCATTAATTATTTCATCTATGTATGCTCCATCTGATTCTATTTCTTGACATTTTTATTGGATTATGACTCAATTATTACTATTATTATTTTCTGGTAATTTCGGAATATCAGCTGCACCAGTACAACTATTTCATCATAAATCTCACAAACAGGCTGCTATGCTATGTTTGTGCAGCTATAACATAACATGTCTCCATGCTGTACATAACATGTCTCCAGAGACGACACTAATGGTTCACTGATTTATCTTAATTTAAAACACATCTCTATCTAGATTTAGATTTACTGGGATGTGTCCACTATCATAGCTAGATCTAAAATTAGCATGCCTATTATTTATAGCATCGATTGGGCTTTGCTTTGCTTAATTTCTGAATGAAAACCTTTCCAACTATTCTCCCATAGGTGCTGGGTCATGTAGCAGCCTAGGTAAGAGGTCAGTGCAGACTTGATGCAGAAGCATCTTTGAAAATTCCAAGTAAGAACGCAAGTGCATGTCAAGAGATGGAGAAGGAAGGCATGGAGGGATTAGTGCAAACACGACAAGCTGTTTATTCACAAAGACAGAATGATGCAGCGCACAGTTATTGCGCAGAGGGAGAAAGCACACAATAGCTAATGTCGAAGCACGCCAATGATGACACCAACAAGAAGCATGACAGTGACTTAGAACAAAAATCATGCTAAGAAGGAAGATATCGCACATGGCTCTAGGTGAATCTGAATAGTTAGATAATAAATTAAAGAGTTGAAGAGGAAGCTGAATAGTCAGCCAGAAGAACAGATAAGAGTATAGGCATTATACGTAAGGTTTGTTATTAGAGTCACAAATAGCAGAGTTGAGTAGAGAATCAGCCTAGTTCGAAATAGGAAGCATAGAACCAGAGCTACTGCATTGTTTCTGTAATATATGTGCTCTGAACATGAAACTCGTGACTAGGCGATTGCGCTCTGAATGTTATCTGGTTTTGTGATTGAAATGCATGTATTATTTGTATTAGCACCATCTCTGTATGACCTTAGAATTGTAGGGTGTTGTGTAATAGAGGTGACAGAGTTGGGAAATGTTCCTCATTGACCTCCCATACAATGGTGAATGGTGAGAATGTATGTCGAGTAACACATATTCATTTTTGAGCCTAAGCTTCACTGAGTTAAAATCTAAATTTGAATAAAAATTGGTAGGTGTTTTGGTATGCACCACAGTTATCTTTGCAATCATGCTAATTGGTTGGCCAAGTAAGAGGCCAGTAGAGTCCATAGGAATCACGTCACAATCTACAATGTCATGAAATATTCCATGGAAAAAGTTACTCTACAAACTATAACCTGGTTGGTGGTCCATTCATCCTCAACCATCCAAGATTATTGTAACATACCTGGCTGCTTTCCTTGGCTAGCAGGACACCAAACTCATAAAATATTCTTCTTTAGAAATGCTGTAGCTATGTCCAGAGCTTCTGACAGCTTCCAACCAGAACTTATATGCAAAAATTAAATGTGGAATATTTAGGCATATACAGAAATCTGATACATATGCAGTTCCTGCGATGTACAGGTCAATTGACTTAGCCATATCATCTCATACAAAACAGAGTGTACATAATAGCATAAAGATTATATGCAACATAAATCCGTTTACCCATGCAAAATACCCAAGTTCCCTACAAAAGTAGCATGATAGTGATTTTCTTTAGCTGTACCAAGAATTTGTGCCTTACTTTGGGATAGCCAATTTTCCTGTGTTACATCTCTGTTTAGCTGGAGAAAAGGAGACATACATTTCTTGTCTTTTTTCTTATTTTTTCCACTTGCTACTATTCCCCTTCTAATGGGATTATTGTTTTGAGCCTCATCATACCTGGCTCTCGGTATAGGCCACAACCTTCCCTAAAGGTCTAGGTGGTTCGGACCTATGGAGTACTTTATGCTATTTCCTTATGATGTTGTTGTTTCTTTCTATGGCTATTCCCAGAGGATTGAGGACTGTTTGCAGATTCATCAGATGCATATGACTTGCTCATCAAGGATTCCAATGGCGGTGAATGATGTGTCACCAGGAGGTGATCTTTCAGTTCATGGGATTTAAAATGAGAATCTCTTCTATAATACCTCCGACTCCTCATGATTGGAATTATTCCTCTTCTGTAACTGTTTTTGTATATTTTTCAAAATGTGGAGTGTCAGGGTTCTGGTTCTGTTCTGTTCTTCCTGGGCTTTTATAGCCTCTCAATGTCATCCCTATAACTGTGGATTTGATCCTTGTGGTGCCTCACAAATTCTTTGTATTCTTGACTTGTCGTTATTAAACTCCATGTCTATATCTTTTGCTCTCATTTCTCCCTCATGGACATTTTTCTTTCAAGTTCAATGGATCAGCCAGTTATCCATGTTGCCAAATGTTTGTCAAAATCAAACCTGCAGGTGTCCTAGTATTTTTTTTGAAAAAATAGTACTGATTTTTAGATAACAGATTGTTCAACTATGTTCTCCTTTCAAGGATCTTTCCAATGTGTGTGAGCTTGCTCCAAATAAATTTCAGAGCTATCTTTTGTGCCTCCTGGAAGTTAATGAAAATCAAGGTCTGAGATTGTCAATTGAATGTAGCCTGAGTGTTTGTGAGAAAAAGTTGTTACCCTCCCCACCTGGGTTAAAATCCCACTTTCTTGAAATATTTGCTCTTAGGGCACTGATTATTGATGAGCTATATATGATCTATTCATGAATTGTTGACATGACCTTATGAGTTGTCGACCTGGCCTTGTGCTAAAAGAGTCTAGGATTTACCCTGGGTACCATCCTTGGAATGAGGAGAAGTGCCTACAAGGTTTCCCTGGGATATGTTAATTGGAAAAATAAAAATCAGGGTCCAAGACCAACTTCTGCCAAAAGTAGAAGAAAAGAAGGTGAGAACCACCACAAACTTTTTATTCAGGTATAGTTCTGGATTCTTAAAACTCAGCAATTATCAGACTGATCATACACTGCTCTAGCCAATTTATATGGCCCTTGCAAAATAGCAACTGTGAAAATTTCAACTTACTGTAGAAATCCTATTGCAGCAACTGGAATTTATTTTTCTAATTGTTTATTAATTTAACAATTTATCTGCTACAACAAATATCAAATAAATCACACTCAAAACTTCACAAATAAAGTGTGGAAATAATAGCACTGGAAACTGAGAAAATACTAGCACACACATAAAAATGACACCGTTATTTTTGGACAACTGTCTCTGGAAAAACCCAACTTGGGAAAACCGGTGCAACAACTGAGGGTTTTTATTATTATGCATCAGTGAAAGAGAATTTCTGAGTACTACTAGATGCTAAAATCTGGCAATCCTACAGAGAAAAATACTGGCAGAAATCTAGTGAGGATTTTTCCTCACCCCGCAGGCGAATCTGACACTGAAGATTGGCCTCTGAAACCCTCTACGAATTGCCCTGCGTCACCCTCTGTGTGGGCTTTGTGCAAGCTCTAATTCGTAAAGCTTGGATCTCAATTTGAGTTGCTTCTTCTGTTTATCACTGACTCTGGAAATGCTTCTCCCGGCCTCTGCAAAATTCTTCTGCCATCGGAACACTGAAACGACTTCCTGAATTTGTAAATCGAACTGCCTTTAGAGGCTACTGCACAGTCCTTACATTAGCCTCACTGTGGTTCTTTTGTTTCTCTGCAAATGCACTCACTGGATCTGGAATTCTTCTTCCAGCCTCACCGTCCCTGGCCCTCACTCACTACTTCGATCTCTGGCTCTTCAACAATTACTATTGCTCTCTGGAAATTGATTTACGAAGGAAATTGAACTTCTGGTGTGTCTTCTCCAAGTGCCCATCGATTTCTTCTTATAATCCAATGTTGGAGCTGTAGAAATTTGCTGAATAATAAATAATTATCCACCGAGACTATCCTGGTCACATATCAATTCGAATTCATATGCAACACATAATCTCTTCCACTCAGATCATCAAACATGCGGAAATAAAACAAGCGATAACACATCAATTCATCATACACATTAACACAGTATGTATGGGAAAGCTTATAGCTGAAAACCCCGCAGCTATTGTGTATATTATAATGGAGAAATCATGTAACAAACTCAGTACAATACTTCTCACAAGTACTCAGTACTTTCTCATAAAGTTACACACAAACTAGCTTGGTTTTGAACAAGTCACAGGTTCAAAACTCATCCACTAATTGCCTTGCCTCTATTGCGCAATCATGGTCTGTCTAAATAGAGATCCAAGGTTCGAATCTCCTTGGCTTGACAGCGCAATCATCATGGGAAATTCCTCCAAGTGTGGTGCAAATCTCATGCACAACTGATGTCGCCACCGATAGCTAACTCCACCCTTTCATCTACCTCTTTCACTGGTCTCCACTGAACTGTCCATGCACTGTAGTGAACTGATGTGTTCTTGAGTTGAATAATGAGTTACTAATTAATGAATTAAATAATATTTAATTCACTCCACTCATAACTAATTGATTAGCTAATTAAACTAATCTCCACTAGTTCAACTAAAATAAACAGAACACAACTCCACTATCTGTCTCATTAACTCCTCCAAACTTCTGCCACTGAAGTCCAACTGAAGTCAACCATGCATGATGCCATCAAACCCTTGGGAACCACGTGATTCCTCTGTCAGATGCATGAGCCACTTCCAAGGCTCGAACTGAAGTGCTCCAAGAGAGTAAACTGAATTTTATAGTCTAAATATTATTAAGGGTAAATAATATTTGACTTCCCTATTTTAAGGAGAGGCAGTCTAAAAATAGACTTCGACCTCTTTGACCTCAAAAATAGAGTCTCATCTATTTTTACCAACATGACACATACTTCAAGAATCTCAAACTGGAATCTCCGAACCATGCTCCATATGTCTAAAAATAGACATAGTCTAAAAATAGATTTTGCGCCAGAATTTGCCTGCGGGCCCACTTAGTGAAGGCGACTTCATTTCACTAAGCTCCATCATCTTGCTGCATTTTCAACACTCCCTCTCACCAAGATATGGATTATCTGCAACCCCTATCCTGCCTCTGTGGAATTCGAACTTGCTCCTGGTGAGCGCCTTCGTCAGGATGTCGGCATCCTGATCCTCCGTGGGAACATATGAAAGCATCATGATTCTTCGCTGAACACAATCTCTGATATGATGGTACCTGATGTCGATGTGTTTGGACCTATCATGAAATACTGGATTAGCCGAGAGTTTAATGCAACTCTGGTTATCACAGTAGATCACTGTAGGCTCCAAATGTAACCTGAACAATCCTGCGAGGATCTTCCTCATCCAAATAGCCTCGCATGCAGCCAAGCTAGTTGCCATGTACTCGGCCTCTGCTGAACTGAGTGCCACGGATCTCTGCTTCCTACTGTACCAGGAAACTGCTGTCGACCCAATGCTGAAAACTCCTCCAGATGTGCTCTTCCGGTCCGTTGGGCTCCCTGCCCAATCTGCATCAGTGAAGCCAGAAAGCTTCGCTCCATCCTCCTGTCTGTACCATAGACCATATCTCGATGTGCCACTAAGATAACGCAATACATGCTTGCCTGCCTTCCAAAAGAGCTTGGTAGGCTTAACCATAGCTTGCGAAAGCTGGTTAACAGCATAGCATATATCGGGTCGTGTATTGACCGGATACATAAGCGACCCCACCAACTATCGATAGACAGTGGCATCCACTACCTCCGCTGAAGTAGCATCCTCCTTCCTCTAACCACCAGGAAGAGGAGTGTCAACAGGCTTGCAGCCTTGCATGTTGAACCTCTCCAGAATCTCCCGAGCATACTTGCCCTGAGAAACAAACAGTCCTCCGTTGCGCTGCCAAATCTCCAATCCCGGGAAATAATGAAGGATGCCCAAGTCCTTCATCTCAAACTCTCGTGCAAGATCCTCCTTGCATGAAAGTATCAACTGCTCATCGCCAGTCAAAATCAGATCATCTACATACAATACGATGATCAATAGCTTCCCCTCCACCACAATCTGGTACAGGTTTGGATCCGCCTCACTCTTGGAGAATCCAAGCCTGGTGAAGTAGCTGTCTATCCGAGTGTACCAAGCACGAGGTGCTTGCTTCAGCCCGTACAGTGCTCTCTTGAGTCGGCACACATGTGACTCACTGCTGAAGATCTCAAAACCTTCAGGCTGCTCTATGTACACCTCTTCCTCAATAACTCCATTGAGGAACGCAGTCTTCACATCCATCTGATGAATGTGCCACCCCATCTGCGCTGAGAGAGCAAGGATCGTCCGTATGGAAGAGTACCTTGCGACAGGTGCAAAAAGTCTCCTCATAGTCAATCCCCTCGATCTGTGAGAAGCCACGGGCGACAAATCTCGCCTTGTACTTCTCCACACTCCCGTCAGCCGCCTGCTTCACCTTGTAGATCCATCGCAAACCCACCACTGATTTCCCAACCGGTCTTGGGACAATCTCCCATGCACTGTTCCTGATGATCGAATCATATTCTTCGATCATGGCATCAACCCATGCGGGTTCCTCCTCAGCTTCCTCAAAAGAGGATGGCTCTGTCACAACACATTGACTCATAAGAGCCATGTATCCAGTGTACCGATCCGGTGACTGTCTCTGTCTGCGCTGTGCTGTAGGTGGTCCTACAACCTTCTCTGCATCTCGAGCCAGTCGCTCAGCTTCTATAGTGCGCATGTGCCCTCTGATGGTTGGCGCTGCATGGGTGGTTTCTTCCACCTCCTGAACTTCCTCTTGTGGCTGATCCACATCCGGAAGCTCCTCCTTAGGAACTAACAGCTCCTCATATGCATGCAAGTGTAGCTCCCTCTCAAGCGAACACTGCATGGCTTTCTCCTCCTGAAATTTTATATCCCGTCGCACAACAGTCTTGCGACTATCTGACAAATACACCCGATAGTTGTGAGGTGTATCAGTGTACCCCACAAATATTCCAACCTCAGCAGTTGGATCCAGCTTCCTTCTCGCATCCTTCGACACATGCATGTAGACAGGAGAACCAAAAATCCGCAAATGGGAAATATCAGGCCTCTTGCCAGAATAAGCCTCCTCCGGTGTACTCATGCCAAGAACCTTGTGAGGACAACGGTTCTGCACATACACTGTTGTATTGCATGCCTCAGCCCACAAGTGAAGGGGTAGGCCCTGATCATGCAACATCGCCCGTGCAACACCCACGATCGTTCTGTTCTTCCGCTCAGCCACCCCATTCTGCTGTGGGTTATGGGGTGCGATGAGCTCTCTCCGAATCCCTTCTGCGCTGCAGAACTCCTTGAATTCAGCCGAGATGAATTCACCACCGTTAACACTCCTTAGAGCAATCACCTTCTTCCCCGACTCCTTCTCGACCAGTGCTTTAAACTCACAGAACTTCGCGAATGTATCGCTCTTCTTCTGCATGAAGAAGATCCAGCACTTTCGAAAGAAATCATCAACAAAGATCACATAATACTTGTGCTTTGCTGTCGAAGCAACTGAGAAAGGACCACACACGTCTGTGTGAACTCTCTCAAGGATCGTCGTGGCGCGACTATCCTTCTCGTGAAAGGTGGCTTTCACATACTTCCCCAAGGTACACCCCTTGCACTGATCTGACTGCGCAAGAGTGCCCTTAGGAAGCCCGGTAGAAATCTGCTGCAGGATCTTCAAAGCTCCATGGTGAAGGTGGCCCAATCTCCTGTGCCACAGTTCGCCCTCATCATCCTAGCTCACCACTTCTCCCGCCTTGCATGCCATTGCTGCGCAGCCATCTACCTGCAACTGATAAAGGTTCTTGGTTTGAACCCCTATCTTCCGGGTCTCTCCAGTAGTCTTACTGCGCAGGAAGGCTTTTCCTTCGCTGAAAACCACATCATACCCCTTATCCTCCAACATCGCCACAGAGATCAAGTTCTTCTTCAATCCAGGTACATGCATGACATCCTTCAATACAAAGGGTTTACCAGACTCCCTCTGAAAGGATATGGTACCGATACCAGTCGCACTGTATCTACCATCATCGCCCATCTCGATGTGCACACCCAAATCTTTGTCCTCGAGATCTGAGAACAGCTCTAGATCTCGAGTCATATGAAATGACCTTATAGTGTCCAAGAACATGCGGATCCCGGCACACTTGAAACCAAGCATGCGGTGATGAAACTGGCGACCACCCCCACACTTCCCAGCTCATCTCTGCACTGAGTGAACTTCGTGAGGTATTTGGCGATACTGTTGCCTTTCTCCATCTTGATGTTCCTGAGCTTATCTTTGAGCGCCAGCTTCCTTTGGTCGCTCTTACTCTGGAATAGATCCGTCAAAGCTTTCCACATTAAAAATGGAGAAGCCTTTCCATGCAGGTTGGATACAATATGATCCTTGACGCCCTCCAACAGGATCCTTCGACATTTCACCATCTTCTTTTGCCATGCTTCGACTTCAGCTGCATCAGTGGGCTTTTGGACATCCGTATCTACGAACTCCTTCAGACCCATTATCTTCTAATACTACTTCCATGCGATCCTTCCATGCAACATAATTCGAACTGCCTTCAAGAGCATATTCGAGTCGCAAACCGTTGAAAGACATTTTCAACACTGGCACCAAGAAAACAAAACTGCTGCAAAACTTCGAATTCCACCTCAAAGCTCAACCGCTCTAGATCGTGAGAACAAATTATTTCTAGCACAGAGATTGACTGCAAGGGGCATTTACCAGACCTTTCACTTTTCGAAGAAAGATGAATCCGGAGGCTACCTGGCCCGCATGCAGACTCTGTCTACCGAAATAAGTTTGTAATCACTGTGATGATCAATCTCTGCTTCAATAGCTCCGATACCATGTAGAAATTTGCTGAATAATAAATAATTATCCACCGAGACTATCCCGGTCACATACTATTTGATCTTCATACACAACACATAATCTCTTCCACTCAATCAACTCAGATCATCACACCTGTGGAAATAAAATCAAGCGATAACACATCAAATCATCATACACATTAACACAGTATGTATGGGGAAAGCTTATAGCTGAAAACCCCGCAGCTATTGTGTATATTATAATGGAGAAATCATGTAACAAACTCAGTACAATACTCCTCACAAGTACTCAGTACTATCTCATGAAGTTACACACAAACTAGCTCAGTTTTGAACAGGTTACTGGTTCAAAACTCATCGCCAATTGCCTTGCCTCTATTGCGTGTTTCAATGCTATGGGATGGCCTCTTTATATAGATAAACCACCAGCCTGAACTGCGCAATCCTCATGGGCTTACTCCACCTATCTGTGTGTTGCAAATAGCAACAGTATAGTCACAATTGATAGCTAACTCCACCCTTTCATCTATCTCTTTCACTGGTCTCCACTGAACTGATCATGCACTGTAGTGAACCGATGTGTTCTTGAGTTGAATAATGAGTTACTAATTAATGAATTAAATAATATTTAATTCACTCCACTCATAACTAATTGATTAGCTAGTTAAACTAATCTCAACTAGTTCAACTAAAATAAACAGAACACAACTCCACTATCCGTCTCATTAACTCCTCCAAACTTCTGCCACTGAAGTCCAACTGAAGTCAACCATGCATGATGCCATCAAACCCTTGGGAACCACGTGATTCCTCTGTCAGATGCATGAGCCACTTCTGTAGCTCGAACTGAAGTGCTCCAAGAGAGTAAACTGCTGTTTATAGCCTAAATATTATTAAGGGTAAATAATATTTGACTTCCATATTTTTAGGAGAGGCAGTCTAAAAATAGCCTTCGACCTCTTCGACCTAAAAAATAGTCTCATCTATTTTTACCAACATGACCAATGCTCAAAGAATCTCAAACTGGTATCCCCGAACCATGCTCCATATGTCTAAAAATAGACATAGTCTAAAAATAGATTTTGCACCAGAATTTGCCTGCGGGCCCACTTAGTGAAGGCGACTTCATTTCACTAAGCTCCATCATCTTGCTGCATTTTCAACAGGAGCACCAACGACCAAGATTAAAACTTAATCAATGGGATCATCTTCGAGTCAATTCGTGTGAGTTTCTAGATTCACACCTTGACTTAATTAATTCTAATTAATTAACCATATTCCCTAAGTTTAGACTTAGGAAATATTTAAAAACTGGTTAATAATCTAATTAAGCCATCTTTAAGTGGAATTTCCAGAAACGATTTCTGGATTTTGGAGATCTCATTTATTCTAGCCTCTCCACCAAATTTCGTGGCTAGAACACATCCAATGCTACAGAAACTAACATGCCCTGTTAGCGAGGATTGTGTTCTCTTTAGTGTTGCACATTTTGCTACAACACCCTGTCTCTGTATCACCTCCTGTCACGTTGCTGATGTCTAGCTACTGTGACTACTTGCAACTGCCCACCAACCACTACGCAACTCTGATGCTGCATCTGTGTTGTTGATGACCTTTTTATATTGTTGCCAACACTGCATCTGCACTACAACTCCCTCTCATCTGTTGCTGCTGCATCTGCAACTACTACAACTGAGAAGCATCTGAAATACTGAATGAACTGTGTTCAATATGATGCATCTGTTTCTCGAGTCTCTGACTGCTACTAGCCTCCGCACTATCTCTGAAGAATCTACGTTGCTGCTAACTCTGCACTATGCCACTCTACATTGCTGCCAACTCTGCACTGCGCTCTCTAGCATCTGACTACAACTGTCACTTCGGAATTTGACTGCATCAACTGCCACTGATCCATCCTGCTATTGAATACTGTGGGCCCCCGTAGCCAGGTAATGATCCATGAGGCAGAATCCTCAGTGGACCCTACCCAAATTTGTAGCTTTCTGGGGCTACAATTTCAAATCACCCCACCTCACTCCTAGAGATATGGTTGCTATCATAGCGAAGTATTCCTCGAACTTGGAGGATAGGCTATCTATCTCAGCATGTGTTGCCGCCTTGTCCTACTTCTCTTGCTTGTCCTTCTTTCTGAGAAGACATTGGGTACTATAGTGGCCAAACTCGCCACGCCTGAAGCACTTGACCTTAGAATCTAGATATGTCCTTCTTCTTTCTCTGCTTCCCTTGCCCCTGAATGGGACCCTTTGATGCGAGGGCCACATTCTTCTGTTGGAAATGTTGTCATTGATGGTAAAGGAAGTAGCAAAGAAGGAGCATCTGAACAGCAACAAGGCAAACAGAGAAGCAAGGAGCAACATTAAACAAGAAGCAAAAAGGAAGTAAGGCAGTTAAGGAACTAAGGCAGCAGACAACGCAGAGACAGTGAATAGAAGTAGAATGCATAATTGAAGCAGAATTGTCCAGAGACAGAGTAGGAGAAAAAGGCCATCGAATAGAAAAGAATAAGTGAATGATAATCTGTGATAAGTAAGAAATCCATTGAAGGAATTAATGGTTGCAGAGACATGATGAATGTAGCGAAGATTATAATTGTGATGGACCATAGTACAGTGATCAGCTTGTGGAATCAAGAACTTGAATGTGCAGTTAGAAGCGGAACTGTGACAGGATAGAACTCCGGACATGCAATGGAAGGTTGATATATTATATATATCGTAGCAGAATTAAAGACAGAGTGACATTGTGGTGTGTCGAGATCGGAAGGCAGCAACCGGTGTAAAGAATGTATGTTAAAAAGACTCAAACGAAATTGTGCAATAGAATTGTAATAAAAGGCAAAACCTTAAAGCGCAACTTAATTATAATAATACATTGAAAAGGCGACGGAACCTTGCGTGGAAGAACGGAACCATGACTGGGTGAATAGTAAAGGTGGTTTACGGTTTTCATCGCACCATCGATGCGGAGTGAGTGGTATTTGAGGAGTTGGGAGCGATTCCATAAATCACTCGACACGTGGCAAGGAGGACCCACGGAAAACCGCTTGTCACTGTGCACCATCGCGCGTTATAGTTCGACCCAGGACGTCCAACGATATTGTTGTGCGCCGTTGATCTGGAGGGAAGCCATCGGACGGTGGTCGTATGAGGAAGGTGCACGAAGAATAACCAAAGTATGGAGGGCCATCGCACGTTAATGTTCGGCATTGGAGGTCGAGCGATATGCATATATGCCGTTGATCTGGAAGCTTGCTATCGAACGGTGATCGGACGCTGGACTTGCGCGAAGGTTACCTATGGTACCATGCGCGTATGTGATTGGCTATTGATTATATTTGTGGGCCTGGGGTCAAAGGTTTACCATATTATTTGAAAGTGTTAAAATGCGAAGGGTTAACTTTAATCCTAAAGTTCTGTTCAAAATTGTAAATATATTTATTTATCAATTTCTTCAAATTGATAAATAAATTAAAAAGAAATCAAAGAGGTACGTAAGGGTGCTAAAGGTAATACCGTTCAGGAATACCATTAGTAATTGAATGGTTTTGACCCATGGTTTTAATAAAGGTGAAAACTATATAAGGTGATGAGAATTATGAAGAAGTGAGTGCGTGCGAAAAAGGGTTGATAATAAATGAATCTCTTTTAGAGATATCTGTATGAATAAACTCTGATATATCTGTATCTATGGCGCACCTGTGAATATGATGATTGATCAAGATCTTTAAATCAGATGATGATTAATTCCTGGTTCAATCGACTGACGAAATCATGAAGAACATATAAGGGTTGTGAATGAATACTTCACTCTGAAGTATATCTGTATGGAATGGGTAACAGATTGCTGAATTAAGGATGCACCTCTGAAGAAATTAAATAAATCTGGTGGCCTGCAAGGTATGTTGTGTGGAAGTGGATGAAGCGTGGTCTGCAGTGATGCTGAGGGTCGAAGCTGTCAGTAAGGGGGTTGTAGCTCCCTTCCAGTGGTAGCTGGTAAACGAGAACAGGGGGTTGTAGCTCCCTTCCAGGGAAGGCTGGTAAACGAGAGAAGGTTGTAGCCTTATGCAGGTGGGTGCCTGCGTGCTGGTATGAGTTTGCACCAACATAAAATTGTAAGAAGTTTTCTCTATAATAAATATTGAAGACTGAGATTACAGCAGCGGTGGTTTTCTCCCAAATTGGGTTTCCACCTTAAATCCTGGTGTTCATATGTGTTGTTTATGTTTGATGGTTTGTTCTGTTATTTCTGTTCATGCTTAATGCTTATCTGATGCAATGCTCTAAGTAAAGACATAATAAGATATCTGGACATAAATGTTGGATGCAGTACTGTAACATATGGTTTTAAGAGAAAGAAAAAGAAAGAATTGTTCAGCCCTAAATACTGATTCACCCCCCCTCTCAGTATTTTTCCCAAGAATTGGTATCAGAGCGGGTCCTTCTGAAAAAGCTTAGCTGCTAGAAGGAAGATCAAGCAAAATGAGAAATCAAGATGGAACAGCATCCATCAGGCCTCCGCTCTTTAACGAAAACAATTTAATCTTCTGGAAAACAAGGATGAGATCCTATCTTCAGTCTCTGGGAGCAGAGGTATGGGCAATTGTTGAAGGAGGATATCAATATCCAGCTGCAGTACCAACAGATCCGACGAAAAGAAAGAATTATGAAACAAATGCAAAGGCGATCAATGCTCTATTGGGAAGTCTAACTGAATCAAAATTTGTCAAAGTCATGCAGCTGAATATAGAAAAGGCAATATGGGACAAAATCATTCTAAGTTATGAAGGTGATGCAAAGGTAAAAAGTGTTAAACTCTAAAATCTCATAATTCAATATGAGAATCTAAAAATGGATAATGAGGAGAGCATTGCCAATTTCTTTTTACGTCTTGATGATATTGTAAATCATATGAGAAATCTGGGAGAAACAATAACCGAATCTACCTTGGTTGAGAAAGTCTTAAGATCACTAACGACAAAATTTGAGTCAAAAGTTTCTGCCCTTGAAGAAAAGCAGGATCTTCAAAATCTTACTGTGGTGCAACTTCATGGCATACTAACTGCATATGAAATGAGAAGAGGAGGACCATCTGAAGTCAAAGAAGCAACCTTTAGAACTTCTACAAAAGGGAAGGAAGTACAAAAAAACAGAAGGATCAGGATATATCTCAGAAGAAGATGAGATAAACTTTGTAAAAAAATTTCAACTTGGCACAGGACGGTTCAGAGGTAAGCTTCCTTTCAAATGTTTTGATTGTGGAAGAGTTGGTCATTATGCTGCTAAGTGTCCTTATAAAGAAACACATAAAAAGGGGAAGGAAGTAGCTAGAAGGAATAAGAAACGTTTTGGCACTAGAAACAGTTACTATACTCATGAAGACAGTGATGGGTTATTTGATAGTGAGGAAGAATGTGAACAAGATCTTAGACTTCTCATGGCATTTGAAAAAGAATCTAGAGAAGAAAATGATACTTTTGTGGATGCTCTAGAAGACAGTGATTTTCTTGATGAAAACAATAAACTCAAAATTTTCTTAGAAGAGAGTAAAATAACCATAGAAACTCTGAAAAATCAGCTTGAAGAAAAGGAGAAACACAATGAGAAATTAGAGTGTGAAGTAGT
Organism: Pinus albicaulis; assembly: GCA_034641835.2. NCBI lineage: Eukaryota > Viridiplantae > Streptophyta > Pinopsida > Pinales > Pinaceae > Pinus > Pinus albicaulis. The sequence continues at coordinate 1,588,279,723 of CM076580.1, read as the reverse complement.
AAGTTTATGAAAAGAACTTGAGAAAGTAAAGACTCTGAATCTTAGATTTTCTAAAGGATCTGAAACTTTAGATGAGATTATCAAGGTACAACGTTCTCCTCTTATAAAGACAGGTCTTGGATATATTGGAGAATCTTGTCAGGCTTCAGCACCAAATTATCTAAAAGCAGTTACAACTGGTTTACAACATGCTGCCACTCAGCAAGGGAATAAAGAATCTTTACAGGTAAAGCATGATCATCTCAATTCAAAGAACACTAACAGGAATGTCTTTCAAAGAAACACCAATCAACAGGTAAATTCATGTAGAAGATTTTATAATTGCAGAAATTTCTTCTTCAATGGACAATGTTTCTCATGTCACAATTTTGGTCATAAAGCTGTTCAATGTGTAGCATATAAAACTATCATGACAAGAGAAGCAAGAAAGAAAAGGATTGATATTGAAGCAAAGAAGAATACCTATAACAACTTTTCTCCTCTTCAAAATGAAGTTGAATGTGTTTATTGCAATAACTTTGGCCATGAAGAATCTGAATGCAGGAGCAAAGTTCAGCCAAAAGAACATATTCCTTCAAGCTCCAAAGTATGGAAAAAGAAGGAATTACATGTTGAAAATTGTGGCATAGCGTTGTTTGCAGAAGATGAAGAAAACCAATGGTACATTGATAGTGGACGCTCAAGACACATGACAGGTGATAAAACCAAACTTCTTGCATATAGTGCTCTAGAAAAAGAAAGGAATGTTACATTTGGAAATGATACTCCTGCAGTCATTAAGGGAAAAGGGTCTGTTTTTCTAAAAGAAAAGGTGAAAGCCAATGAAGTCATGTATGTGGATGGATTAAAGCATAACTTGTTATGTGTAAGTCAAATGTGTGATCAAAGAATTGAAGTTGTCTTTAGTTCAAAAGAATGTGTGGTACGTGATCTTGAAACAGGTAAAACAATTATAAAAGGAAAAAGAACTCCAAGCAACCTGTATGTATTAAAGAACTGCAAAGAACAATGTTATTTGAGTAAATCTTCAGAAAATTGGCTATGGCATAGAAGGTTGGGGCATCTGAGCTTCTCTCAAATCAACAAATCAAGCAGACTTAAAGCTGTTCGTGATCTTCCCAATATTTTCTACCTGAAAATATCATATGCAAATCTTGCCAATTCGGTAAGCAAACCATAGTACAATTTAATGCCAAGGAAGGATCATCAAGTAAGCCTCTTGAACTCATTCATACTGACATATGTGGACCTATGAGGAAAAAGTCACCACGTGGTGAAGAATACTATATCTTATTCATTGATGATTTCTCTAGAATGTGTTGGATTGGGCTGCTTAAACACAAAGATGAAGCATTTGAGAAATTTCGGATCTTCAAAGCACTAGTTGAGAATGAATTAGATCTAAAAATCAAGTGTCTCAGATCTGATCGAGGAGGAGAATATACATCAGATGAATTCCTTGAATTTTGTGAACAACATGGCATAAAAGACAGTTTTTTGTAGCTGGCACTCCACAACAGAATGGTGTTGCAGAGAGAATGAATAGAACAATTCAACAAATGGCTAGAGCTATTCTTGATGATTCCGGAACACCTGACACATTTTGGGGAGAAGCGGCACATACAGCAGCAAACATTATCAACAAAGCACATGTTCGTGTAAATAGTGATAAAACTCCATATGAACTCTGGTATGGTAATCCTCCCACTATAAAGCATTTTAGAATTTTTTGGAGCAAATGCTTTATCAAAAATAATGATGAAAAAGTTGGCAAGTTTGAACCCAGAGCGGATGAAGGAATATTTCTTGGTTACTCCTCTAGGATTAAGGCATATAAATGATACAATAAAAGACTTTGAAATATTGTTGAATGTATTGATGTTGTTATTGATGAGTCTCTTGCAGCTCCAAAAGAAGAAAAGCAAACAACAGATGAAGATGATGAGGACACATATCCTTCTACATCAAATAGTAATGATACAAATAGTGAACCCAGTGAAGAACCCTAAGATGATTTGTCTGAAAAGGATCCCTCCAGATATGTTCAAAAGAATCATCTAGAATCTCAAATTTTGGGAGAAAAGGGATCAGGTGTACAAACAAGGACTCTTGTGGGATCTTCTAGCAATATGGTATTTCTGTCCACTATTGAACCTCACAGTGTTAGTCAAGCTAGCAAAGATGTATGTTGGATTCAAGCCATGAATGAAGAGCTTGATCAAATTGAAATGAATCACACTTGGGAATTAGTACCAAGACCTCATGACAAAAATGTCATTGGAACTAAATGGATCTTCAAAAACAAGTTAAATGAGAATGGGGATGTTATAAGAAATAAAGCTAGACTTGTTTGCAAGGGGTATGCTCAACAAGAAGGTATAGACTTCTAAGAAACCTTTGCTCCTCGTAGCCGACTTGAAGCCATAAGAATGTTTCTTGCTTTTTCAAGCTTCCAACAACCGAAAGTTTATCAAATGGACCTTAACCGATTTTCTCAATGGTGATCTAGAAGAAGAAGTTTATATAGAACAACCAAAAGGATTCTGGCTTGGGAAATGATGCAAAACTTGCTCGTAGACTTAAAAAGGCTTCTATATGGCTCCCAAACAAGCTCCAAGGGCATGGTACTATCGTCTCGACAAATATCTTCATCAACAAGGATTTTCAAAAGGGTTCACCGATAGCAACTTATACACAAAACTCGAAAATGACAGACTATTGATTGTGGTAGTATACGTTGATGATATCATTTTTGGAAGTAATGAAGAGTCTATGAGTCAGAAATTTGCTTCTGATATGCAGCAAGAATTTGAAATGTCTTTACTTGGGGAGCTAACATTCTTTCTTGGATTGCAAGTGCAACAAGAAACAGATGGCATTTTCTTATCACAAGAAAAATACCTCAAGCAAATCCTGAAGAAGTATGGCATGGAAGATTGCAAACATGTAAGTACACCAATGATAACCAGATGTAATCTCAGTTCTAGTGATGATTCCCCCATGGTGAATCAACCATAATAAAGATCTATGATAGGAAGTCTACTTTATCTCACTGGGACAAGACTAGAAATTATGCATGCAGTTGGGATTGTTGGACGATTTCAAGCCAATCCAAAAGAGTCTCACCTTCAGGTTGTGAAAATAATATTCAAATATCTACAAAAAACTCAAGATTTTGGACTATGGTATCCGAAGAATGTTGATCTTACTCTTCATGCATACACTAATGCAGATTGGACTGGAAGTGTTGATGATCAGAAAAGCACTAGTGGTGGTGCATTCTATATGGGGCCCCGGTTAGTATCTTGGTTCAGCAAGAAGCAAAGATCCATTGCCTTATCTACAGCAGAAACAGAATATGTGGCAGCAGCATCATGTTGCACTCAACTTCTCTGGATGATGCAAACCTTACAAGACTTTCAAATCAAATGTTCACCTCCTATATCCATTATGTGTGATAACACGAGTGCCATCAGTATCTCAAGGAATCCTGTTATGCATTCCAAGACCAAGCACATTCCCATCAAATATCACTTCTTACATGAACAAGTGCTTGAACAAAAGGTGAAATTGGAGTATGTTCCCTCCAAAGAACAAGTTGCTGATATATTTACCAAACCGCTACCTAGGGAAGCGTTCGAATATCTCAGACAGAAACTGAGAGTAGTCTCTGCCATGCAGAGGATCAGGTCTTCTTAAATACAGAAGATTAAACTGGTTGTGAGTTGCTGTTAGGCATCTCTAAATGCACAGGCTAAGGGGGAGCATTGGTCATATGAAAAGGATGAATTGTTGGTCATATTATGTTTGAAGATACAACATGATCTCAGGGGGAGCATGGCATTGTCGGTTCAAAGGATCTTGATCAAACTCTTTGCCATTGATGTCAAAGGGGGAGGAAAAGCAACAAAGGGCTTCTAGAAGACCATCAGAGGAAGAGTATTGCCATCAATGCCAAAGGGGGAGATTGTTGGAAATGTTGTCATTGATGGCAAAGGAAGTAGAAAAGAAGGAGCATCTGAACAGCAACAAGGAAAACAGAGAAGCAAGGAGCAGCATTAAACAAGAAGCAGAAAGGAAGCAAGGCAGTTAAGGAACTAAGGTAGTAGACAACGCAGAGACAGTGAATAGAAGTAGAATGCATAATTGAAGCAGAATTGTCCAGAGACAAAGTAGGAGAAAAAGGCCATCGAATAGAAAAGAATAAGTGAATGATAATCTGTGATAAGTAAGAAATCCATTGAAGGAATTAATGGTTGCAGAGACATGATGAATGTAGCGAAGATTATAATTTCGATGGACCATAGTACAGTGATCAGCGTGTGGAATCAAGAACTTGAATGTGCAGTTAGAAGCGGAACTGTGACAGGATAGAACTCCGAACATGCAATGGAAGGTTGATATATTATATATATCATAGCAGAATTAAAGACAGAGTGACATTGTGGTGTGTCGAGATCGGAAGGCAGCAACCGGTGTAAAGAATGTATGTTAAAAAGACTCAAACGAAATTGTGCAATAGAACTGTAATAAAAGGCAAAACCTTAAAGCGCAACTTAATTATAATAATACATTGAAAAGGCGACGGAACCCTGCGTGGAAGAACGGAACCATGACTGAGTGAACAGTAAAGGCGGTTTACGGTTTTCATTGCACCATCGATGCGGAGTGAGCGGTATTTGAGGAGTTGGGAGCGATTCCAGAAATCACTCGACACGTGGCAAGGAGGACCCACGGAAAATCGCTTGTCACTGTGCGCCATCGCGCGTTATAGCTTGACCCAGGACGCCCAGCGATATTGTTGTGCGCCGTTGATCTGGAGGGAAGCCATCAGACGGTGGTCGTATGAGGAAGGTGCACGAAGAATAACCAAAGTATGGCGGGCCATCGCATGTTAACGTTCGGCATCGGAGGTCGAGCGATATGCATATATGCCGTTGATCTGGAAGCTTGCTATCGAACGGTGATCGGACGCTGGACTTGCGCGAAGGTTACCTATGGTACCATGCGCGTATGTGATTGGCTATTGACTATATTTGTGGGCCCGGGGTCAAAGGTTTACCATATTATTTGAAAGCGTTAAAATGCGAAGGGTTAACTTTAATCCTAAAGTTCTGTTCAAAATTGTAAATATATTTATTTATCAATTTATTCAAATTGATAAATAAATTAAAAAGAAATCAAAGAGGTACGTAAGGGTGCTAAAGGTAATACCGTTCAGGAATACCATTAGTAATTGAATGGTTTTGACCCATGGTTTTAATAAAGGCGAAAACTATATAAGGTGATGAGAATTATGAAGAAGTGAGTGCGTGCGAAAAAGGGTTGATAATAAACGAATCTCTTTTAGAGATATCTGTATGAATAAACTCTGATATATCTGTATCTATGGCGCACCTATGAATATGATGATTGATCAAGATCTTTAAATCAGATGATGATTAATTCCTGGTTCAATCGACTGACGAAATCATGAAGAACATATAAGGGTTGTGAATGAATACTTCACTCTGAAGTATATCTGTATGGAATGGGTAACAAATTGCGAAATTAAGGATGCACCTCTGAAGAAATTAAATAAATCTGGTGGCCTGCAAGGTATGTTGTGTGGAAATGGATAAAGCGTGGTCTGTAGTGATGCTGAGGGTCGAAGCTTTCAGTAAGGGGGTTGTAGCTCCCTTCCAGTGGTAGCTAGTAAACGAGAACAGGGGGTTGTAGCTCCCTTCCAGGAAAGGTTGGTAAACGAGAGAAGGTTGTAGCCTTTTGCAGGTGGGTGCCTGCGCGCTGGTATGAGTCTGCACCAGCATAAAATTGTAAGAAGTTTTCTCTATAATAAATATTGAAGACTGAGATTACAGCAGCAGTGGTTTTCTCCCAAATTGGGTTTCCACCTTAAAATCCTGGTGTTCATATGTGTTGTTTATGTTTGATGGTTTGTTCTGTTATTTCTGTTCATGTTTAATGCTTATCTGATGCAATGCTCTAAGTAAAGACATAATAAGATATCTGGACATACATGTTGGATGCAGTACTGTAACATATTGTTTTAAGAGAAAGAAAAAGAAAGAATTGTTCAGCCCTAAATACTGATTCACCCCCCCTCTCAGTATTTTTCCCAACATCTTCTCCTCCTTCGCACTCTTTGATCCGTTGCTACTGCTACCACTAATGGAGCTCTTTAACAGAGCTCGCCTCGACTCCTGCTGCTGCAAGTTTGACCACATCCTGTCCCATTCCGATAGCTTGTCTCTGCCCAATATTCTTTGGACAAATAGTTTCCAATCCTCAGAGACACTGTTTAGAGCTAATCGCACTAGCTCTGTCAGTTGAGGCGCTGCCCCAGCCACTGCAAGCTGGTCTCAAACCTCCTGAATCCTGGTGAGGAAGGGATCTATGCCTTCCCCCTTATGCATCCAGATGCATCTCAACTTTTCTTCTAGGAACATCTTCTGCTGCTCGAAAGTGCTCTGATATCGCGCGGAGAGAACATCCCACATCTCTTTGGCAGGATCCTTGCTAGCTATGTGTGAGTCTATATGGTACCGGACTCTATCCAGGATCAACCGCTTCACCTTCGCCATTTCCTTCTTGTATTCTTTTAGCTGATCCACATCCTGGGGAACTGCCACAACACTGTCTATGTGGAGCTTCAGGTGATATTCATCCAACAGGAAGGACATCTTGGCCTTCCAGTTAACATAGTTGGAGGAACCCTCCAACCTATCTTGATCTCTAAGTCCGACTGTGGCCATCTCTGAACAAGTCGAAAACTCTCTTTTTCCTTCTGCTCGACTGTTTCTCTGCTACTCGCACTCCCTTCTGGAATGCACAGATCTGCTAGCTGGTACTGCCAATCTTCTTGGAAAAATCGAACTTCTAAGACTCGAAGTTCCCTGAGAAATTTTCCCTCTGTTGTCTGTGCATTTCTCTTCCACCCGACGCTAGTTCTGCTGTAGCAAAACCCTTTGCGTCCAACCAAGGACTATGCTCGGCGAAAAATCGGAGTTGTTGCCGCTCCCTCTGATTGATGGAATCACTAACCCGGGCAATTCGACTTTTCTACACCCTACAACTGAAAATCGAATTGCTGTCCCAACAATTCGGTCTGCTTGTCATTGAACTGCGCAACCTCTAGGAATTTCGGCTTGCTGCTCCCACTGAGCAGCAGAATTCTTCCTTTTCTTCTGAGCTTCCTGGCTGATCACTTACACTCTGATACCATGTGAAAAGTTCAACTTATTGTTGAAATCCTATTGCAACAACTGGAATTTATTTTTCTAATTGTTAATTAATTTAACAATTTATCTGCTACGACAAGTATTTCCCGTGGAGACTTCAAAATAATAAATGCAGGACTTGGGGGACTAGGAAGAAGTAATTGAGGATTCCTTGAGCCCCAAATTAGAATGCCTTCATTTGAGTTTCACTAGAAGTATAACCAGATCTACAATGAAGAACGTGGGATTGGTTTGGGACTCCAGCGTATGGAAGGACTGAGTTGCAGTTCCAGTACTTATATTAGGAGTTCAATATTAAGTTATTTCATTTGTCATATATATGGGTTAGTTACTCTGTTAAGGACAGATCCAGATGTTTTTTTTTTCCAATTGAAGAAATCGTGCCTGAAGCAGCTCTCACGTTGCAGGCATACATTGTCTTGCCTGGGATTGGACCACAAGACCTGTGGGGCCAAACCTCCCCACCTAACCGTTGGACCACATCATCAGAACTAGATCCGGATGTTATGATATCCTTGGATCCATGCTCTAAATTTTTGAGAGAGAATTTGAATAAGGATTTACACCAAGGAAAAGACAGGGTAGGATTGATCTCAATTTAGCTCCACCATTATTGCTGCCTTATTTGAACTTATATGAAGACATTGACATTATGAACACTGGCTCAGCCTTCTTTTGAAATCACATTGGCTAGGGAATCATGTGTTTTGTTGAAGGAAATGCTTGCGGGTAACAATCTCTTGATATGGCATGTGATCTGCCCCTTTACTTTTGACAATGCACTATATTCTGTTAGTTAATTTCTTGCTTATAATTATTATACTACATTAATGATTGCATCATTATTGTATTGTGCATCGGTTGTGCATCAAACAATGTTATTATCACCTCACATTTATGATATACTAAATTCAGGAACTTACTATGGCATCAGAATTTGCATGTCAATGTTGGTAAAGTTGTGTTTGTGGCAATATTTAAAGATTCTGTGATAAATTTTCGGGAGCTCATGGTGTGATTCTGGAGGCACTTTTAAAAACAATTATTGCAGGTAATTCCAATGCTTATTTTCCTTGAAAATTCAGGACTATTCAGGGACCATGTTGGAATTTCAGCTTTCAATTAACAAGTTATTGAAAAATTGGAAATACTAATCTATAAGAATACTCAGTACAGCCCACTGGTATTTGTCTAATAATGTAACCTGAAACCACATCATTCATAAACAATGGAATTTGAGTATCAAATGAAGGGTTTGTACAGTTCATAACCTCTCTCTTGTATCGCTGTCAGGTTCATTTTTCTTCCATTTCATCTAGAATTTTACAATTTTTTGTGATCACTATTTTATCTTTGTACTCCTTTTATCTTGATTCATTACAATTCTTGTCTCCGCACCCCCTTTCTGTTGGAATTTTTTTATACAGTAAGCCTTTGTTTGCCCTGATGCCATTTTCCCTTTTTGGTTGTGCAGTTTTTACAATATTTTGTAATCACTATATTATCTTTGTACTCCTTTGCCCCATTTGGGTCTTGATTCACTACAAGTCTTGTCTCCACATCCCCGGGCTGTTTGGAAATTTTGTATACTGTAAGCCTTTGTTTTCCCTAAAGCCATTTTCCCCTTTTGGTTGTGCAGTGTATTTGTGGTTGCATCAGTAATGTAATTCTGGAGTCACTTATTTTCTGTATTTGCAAGTTGTGTCACTCTTCTTTGACAAGCCTATTTTATGACCTGCTCATCTTTCCCTGTATTCAGGCATATTTCATAATTTAAAGTTTCTGCAACAATGTTTCTTATGCCTTCTGTAAATGACCCATTGTCATAGTTTCATTTCTTGTTGCCTGTTAGAATTCACTGCTTGTCTTGATATAACCTTTTATGAATTTCTGCTGGACGCCTCTTATCATTAACTATTCCCCTCTATAGCAATTATTTTCTGCCCACCATTTGGTCCTAATATGTCAGTTCTTTGATGGGCATGTGAAACATGTGATGGTCATACTGGATCAATTCTTGGTGTATATTGTCTTAATCCTGTATTGCTGATTATCGATATTCCTATAATTTTACTGTTCTTATTTTCATTTTGCAGTTATCATAACCCGCTAAATTCATTGTTTCAGTTCTTTTCCATTTATTCCATCTAGAATTCTATATATTTTAGCAACCAGTTTTGATACTTCATTCCTACCTCTCAATGCCCGCAAAATCCATCTGATGCATGCCATAGTAGCGTCAGTACCGATGTTTGGCCCAGGCCAGGACATGCAGCACCTGCATGAATTATGCAGATTCATACTGTTTGTTCCAGGCCTATTCTGCTCGTGACATATGGTGCTCACTCTTTCTTTGCTTGTATTTATTATATCATATCATCTTCTTGGAGATTTCATTCATTGAAAACCTTAAATCCACAGTCCTGTATCTGTAATTTTTCTACCATCCTTGGATTTTCTTGCCGTTATTCTTTGCTTCTCGTCACCATTCTATCATCATTGGATTTTCTTGCAGTCATTCTTTGCCCCTCCTTAATAATTAGAGAGAAGAATTTTTTGGGCCCCTCTTTACCATTTCATTTTTTTGTTATTGCGTCAAAGCAATAATAATAGAGACAAAGTAGACTTTTTTTCCAAAGAATGAATCCCAAGCAGAGACAGTAGAATTTTTTTTTTCAAAGAATGAATCCCAAGTGACATCAATATATAATCAGTAGGCTTTTGTGCTTTGTCCCTAATCACATGGGAACATTTCCTTGGTTTTGTTTTGGTCGCTTCTCTCTTAGTCTAGTGTATCTCATCTTCTTTCTCATCATTCTTACTTCTTTTCCTTTTCTTCACATCATTCATATTTCTTTTCCTTCGATCCAATTCATAAGATTAAGATTCTTGTTAGTATGATTGCCATGTTTCATTTCGTTTTTTCACATTAACATTTTCCTTGCCATTGATATATGTTGTCATGTTTATATTCTCGCCTTGGTTTTCTTTATTGCATTAGTGACATATTTGTTGTTATAGCTAATTACATATGTAGCTGGTACCTCGGAAAGCAGCGTGAAGACTATAGTGTAACTTCTATTAATTGTGGATAGTTCTTTTTCTATTTATCTGGTTCGTCAATCTTATCGTGATTGTTCTGTTCTTTTCTGTTGATTGATCTATTTTTATTTTTCATTCTTTCTTTTCTTCTTTTAGAGGTAAAAAGAGGAAATTTTTAATGAATTGGTAATAGATTTATAGAGAGCAGAAATGCGTCTAACCTTGTGATACTAGATACTAGATACGAGTGATACGAGTGAAAGCCAAAAGCTTGTCCAATTCAAGACAACTACATTTATTGTAAAGAAAGATACATGTTTTGTATGTAAAGAATAAAGAAAGATTGCTAAAACTATTGGTATTTGAGCTCATTAACATTTAAGTATGAAAGAAATGCACAATAAATAGAAACTGAATCACACAACAAGAAATACAAAGAATTTACAAAGAGTTTGCAGGGTAAAACCTTGACAGTGTATTAAGGAAACCTTCACAGGGCAAAGGATTGGAATGCTTATTGCTCTAAGTCAAAAAATGATTCTCCAAACATTACATCAAGCCTATCGAGTAATCACCAATTTAATATCCAAACATTTCATCACTTAACTCCCTATGGTTATGCAATGCAACTATATGAACCGTAAACAAAGTTTTACTAAGATAATTACATTATTGACATAAATTGTTGTCATTATTTTACAATCTCCACCTTGACAACAATTTTCCTAATCCCTTGCCCATGCCCATTCATCATCTTTTTTGCATTCTAAGAGAAGCCAAACACCACCACAACTTCTCTACTAACGCTGGCTTTATGAACATGTCTGCACATTCTCCTATGTATGGACCTTCTTCAAAGCTACTTTGCCGCCATCAATCACGTCTTACAAAATGGTATCTAACATCAATGTACTTAGTCTTGTTGTGATAAGCCGGATTTGTAGCCAAATGAATAGCACTCTGATTGTCACAGAGTACATTTACCTTCCCTTGTGTCCTTCCAAGCTCATCAAGTAGACCTTTCAACCATATTGCCTCTTTACAAGCATTTGAAGCAGTGATATACTCTGTTTCAGTAGTGGACAAAGCAATTGTTTCTTGAAGCTTTGACATCCAGCTAATTGCTCCACTTGCAAGTGTAAAAACATATAGTGTAGTAGATCTCCTATTGTCCAGATCACTTGCATAATCAACATCCACGTATTGGCAGACTGAATCTCCACAACCATTAAAGATGATACAATAGTCACTCGTGCCTCTCAAATACCGAAGTATCCATTTCATTTTTCGTCAATGTTCTTCTCGTGGATTTGCTATGAACCTGTTGACAACTCCAACTGCATGTGAAATGTCAGGGCTTGTAGATACCATCACATACATTAAATTTCCTACCGCATTTGCATACGGTATATGAGACATATATTTATTTTCTTCATCAGTTCTAGGACTCAAACCTGAAGAAAGTTTAAAATGGAAAACTAAAGGAACATTAACAAGTTTGACACTGTTCATACTGAACTTTGCAAGTATTTTCTTCACATAATCTTGTTGTGATAACCCTAGCTTTCCATTTTTCCTGTCTCTGTGTATCTCTAAGCGCAAGATATGTTTTGCAGCTCCAAGATCCTTCATATCAAATGTCCTGGAAAACCGAGCCTTTAACTTCTTGATTTCTTCCATGCTTTTGCTTGCATTAAGCATATTGTCAACATACAATATCAAGATAATGAATATACTATTTAAACTCTTAAAGTACATACAATGATCATAGTAACTTCTAGTGAAGTTTTGGTTCACCATGAATATAGTTACCGATGAAACGAGAACTATTACCTCAAAACAGGAACTCTAACAAAAATACATCAAAAAACCATGAAAAAACAACTTGAAAATGAAAAGTTGTATTCTGGAATAACCTTCATTTTTTTTTTTTTTTTAATAATATATTATTTTTGCGGGGTGAATTTTCAACAATTTTTTTTTTTTTTGCTCGTTTAGACTAATCCTAATCTTCCCATTTTTTTCTCCTTCCATTCCACCCATGGGTTTCGAACCGGTGACCTTACAGAACAGAGTGCCTTAACAGTGCATCCCATCACCCACTGTTCTACACCACATGGGCAATTTTCAACATATTTTAAAAATGCAAGTAAAAACCAATTTTAAACATAAAAAACCATGAAAAAACAACTCGAAAATGAAAAGTTGTATTCTGGAATAACTTCTTCTTTTCTTTTTTTTTTTAAGGTAAAATTTCAACATATTTAAAAAATGCAAGTAAAAACCAAGGTTAAGTAAAAGCCAATTTTTTTGGTGCAAAAACCACCCCAAAAATGAAAATTGTTGAAACAAAAATTTTAGAATTAAAAAAAAAAAAACACAACAACAACGACAACAAAAACATTTTAAAATAATTGAAAAAAAAAACAAAATTCATTTATAAAAAAAAAAAAACCCTAAAATGTAAGAAACAAAAACAAAAATAAAAAATAAAAAACATTCTAAAAATTAAAATTTAAAAATATATATATATATATATATATATATATTAAATAAAAAAACAAATTAATATATATTAAATTTAAAAAATAAAAAGAAAATGTTTATTAAATTAAAAAAAAAATAAATAAATTTTCAAATAAAAAATTAAATTAAAAAAAAATATATTAAATTTTAATCAATTAAAATTTTAAAATAAAAATTGAAAATTGAAAATAAAAAATAAAAATAAAAAACATTAACTAAATTTAAATTAAAAAAATTTAAAAATTAATTAAAAATAAAAAATGAAAAAATCAAATACAATAAAAATATTAAATTAACAAATAAACAATAAAAAATAAATAAATTTTAAAAAATAAATTAAATTTAAATTATAAAAAATAAAATATATATATGAACTTAAATTAAAAAACATATATATTACACTTTATTTAATTTAAAAATAAATTAAATATTAAGATAACAAGTAAAATTTAAAAACAAAAATATTAAATTTTAATAAATAAATGAATAAATAAGTAAATTTTCAAATAAAAATTAAATTAAAAAAATGGTTAAAATGAAAATTAAAAAATAAATAAAAACCAATTGAAAATGGAAAATTGAAAAATAAATAAATTAAATTAAAAAAAAAAAGGTTGAGTTAAAAAAAACTTAATTTAAAATACAAAATTTTAATTTAAATAAAAAATATTTAATTTTATGTAATTAAAAACAAAATTAAAAAATTTATAGAATTTTATTAAATTAACTTAGAAAAACCTAATAAAAAATTTAATAATAAAGAAAAAAAAAGAAAAAAAAAGAAAAAAGAAAAAATAATTCAATTAAATTTAAAAAACAAATATAAAATATAATAAAAATATATAAACAAAACAAAATAAAAAAATGTGAAATTATATATATATAAGGGACAGTGGCGCCGTCCAGGTGGCGACGGAGGCCGGCCATTGGGCGGGCGGGGAGGCTGCAAGCAACCCCGCCCGCCCAGTAGCCGACCTCTACACCACCCTTACAGCTTCCCTGCCTACTCAATCGCCGGCCTCCGCCGCCACCTGGGCGGCGCCACTCTCCCTTATTTTAAAATATTTTTTTTTACTTATTTTTTAAATTTAATTTAATATTTTATTTTAATTATTTAATTTGTTTTTTTTTAATATATTAAATTTAATATATTTTTTAATATTTTAATTTTATTTTTTCATTTTTTATTTTAAGTTTTGCTTTTAAATTTAATATTTTTACATTAATTATTTTTTTTGATTTTAAATTTCAAATTTATTTATTATATTTTAATTATCTTTATTTTTTATTTTTTCATTTTCAAAATTTCAAAATGGTTTAATTTTAAAAAATAATTAAATTTATGTATATTTGTTTTTTAATTATTTCAAAACGTTTGTTTTTCATTTTTTTTAAATTTTTTTTTTTGAATTTGTATTTTTATTCTATTATTATTTTTTAATTTTAATTTTAATTATTTTAAAATTTTCTATTTAATTTTTTTTTTTTTAATTATATGGTTTTTTTAATAACTTAGAAAAAAAATTTGATGTTTTTTTTTATACTTTTGGTTCAACTTTTGTTTTTTTCTTTAAATTATGTTTTTTTTTTTTTAATTAATTTATTTTTGTTTAAATTTTTTATTTTTACAAGTTAATTTTGTTATTTTTTACATTTTTATTGTTTTTAAATATATATTTTTTATTTAAGTTTTGTTTGTCATGTTTTTTTAATTTTAATTTTATGTTTTATTACCAACATGAAAATCACGACTCTAAAAAAAAATGGTTGATGCTGCATCAATACGTTACAAAATTAGCATGAAAATCACTAACATTTTAAGACAAATATTCATACTTCATAAATAAAAATATTAAAGTGTAAAAAATATGAAAAAAAAACAGGTGATTTTGCATCAACACTTTTCAAAATCAGGTGTTTTTTTTGCTACCTCAAAAAAGTAGGTATTAGTTCAGTTACCTATTTCATTGGTAACCATGTTCATGAAGGAGTCAAACTTCTTGTACCACTACTTGGGAGACTGCCTTAGGCCATACAATGATTTTCTGAGCTTGCAAACTAATCTTCTGTTGCAACCTGTACAAAACGTTCAGGTTGTTTCATATAGATCTCTTCATCCAAATATCCATGAAGAAAAGTTGTTCTAATATCTAACTGTTCTAGAACTCAAGATCAAGTAATGTAGTTAGTGCTAACATAATACGAATAGAAACAAGTTTTACAATTGGTGAAAAAATCTCATAAAAGTCAAACCTTCTACATGAGAATACCCTTTTGCTACCAGTCTCGCCTCAGATCTTTCAATACTTCCATCAGTATTCTGCTTCAATTTGAAGACCCATTTGCATCCGACAACACTTCTCCTTTAAGAAGTTATACAAGATCCCAAGTTTTGTTATTGGCTAAAGAATCCATTTCTTCATTCATATTCTTCTTCCATTTTTCATTATCTACATCGTCCATTGATTCTTGATAACAAGAAGGTTCCCCATCTTCAGTAATCAATGCAATAGATGAAGAAAAATATTCATACCCTTTGGGTGTTCTTCTTTCCGTTGTAGACCTCCTTAGAGTGATTGGTTGTTGAATTGGTTCCTGAACTTCTATAGTTTCCTTTGCATTTTCTTCAGAAGTTTCTTCTTCCTTCCGAATTTTTGAAAAAGGTCGAGTCTCCAACTGAATTTCTTGATTTGGCAATTCCTATTCCGTTCAACTTTTCCAACGTTGGATTTTAGAAGAGAAGATTCATCAAATGTTACATCTTTACTAATGACTATCTTACGTGAAGAAGGATCCTACAACCTATATCTTTTCACCACATAGTCATACCCAACATAGACATACCATTTTTCTTTTGGGTCTAACTTAGAACGCTGATTCTTTGGAACAATAGCATATGCATCACAAAAAAAAAATCTTAAATGTGAATAATCAAAAGACTGACCCAACCAAACTTCTTCAGGAATTTTACAATGAGTGACAACTGAAGGTGATATTTTTACCAAATTAGAAGCAGTAGATACTACTTCTGCGCATAACTCCTTCTGCAGGTTAGCATTGCTGATCATGTTTCTAGATCTTTCCATAAGAATCTGATTCATACATTTAATAACACCATTTCGCTGAGGACTATAAACAACAATTTTATGTCTAACAATCCCTTCATTCATGCAATATTGTTCAAATTCTAAGGAAGTAAATTCACCACCATTGTTAGTTCTTAAACATTTAATTGATTTGCATGTTTTTTTTTATCAACCATAGATTTAAATTGTTTAAATTCATTAAATACATCAACTTTTCTTTTTAACATATAGACCCACAATGTCATGGAGTAATCATCAATAAATGTTACGAAGTAAGATGCACCTCCATAAGATACTATAGGATATGGTCCCCAAATCATAATGAATATAGTCCAAAATTCCTTTACTATTATGACTTCTGGTTTTACATTTTTGTTTACATTGTTTTCCATATACACAATGTTTGCAAAAATCCAAACTCAATGATTTCAAATTAGGAAGTAATTTGTGGTTCATTAATACGTGAGGGCCCTTTTCGCTCATGTGGCCTAATTACTGATGCCATAGGCGAGTATCTTCTTCTACCTTTTCAGATACAATCACTGCCTCACTAACCTGAGTACTTCCTTTGAGTTTGTAAAGGTTTTCGATCTTCTCTGCCTTCATAACAACCACAGTGCCCTTTGAAACTTTTAACGCTCCATTTTGACTTGTAAACTTGTAACCTTCAGTGTCCAATACTTCGAAAGAAATAAAATTCTTTCTCAACTCAGGTACATGTCTAACATCAATCAATGCACTAATTGTATCATCATACATTTTAATTCTGACATTTCCCATCCCAACTGTTTAACAACATACATTATTACCCATAAACACAAAACTACCATTCACAACTTGATACGAAGTGAACCAATTTATGTGCAGACTCATGTGATGAGAAGCACCAAAATGTAACAAACAATTTTCATAATTCTGAGAAACATTGTAAACATGCATAACTTCATCTACTATACCTAATTCAACAGATAAACAACAATCATACCTGAATTAACTTTATTTGCTTCCTTCTTTGGGTTTTCAATGGACTCCTTTCTTTTCCAACACTATTTCTTGAGATGTCATGTTTTGTTGCAATACCAACATTTGACTTTACACTTCTTGCCTTTTGATTTTGATCTGGAAGAACTTCTTTCTTTCTCCCCTCTTTCATTGGACCGACCTCTGGCTACCATAGCTTCTGGTGCCGAAGTTTCAATGCTAGACTTCCTCCATACTTATTCAGATAACAGATCTCCCACAACAGAATCAAATTCTAAAGATTCGATTATACTCAAATTGATAGAAGTCACAAAGTGATCCAAAGACTCGGGCAAGGAACACAACAAGCTAATAGCTTTATTTTCTTCTTCAAATTTAACATTAATATCTGAAAACTGACAATAAGTGTATTAAATACATTTAAGTGTTCTGCAATTTTAGTACCCTCCATCTGAAGGCTATACAACTTCCTCTTCAAATATATTTTGTTGGTTAAAGACTTGGTCATATATAGTGTTTCCAACTTTACCCACAAACATGTTGCTGAGGTTTCTTCAACAATGTTGACAAGAACTTCATCTGCAAGGCACGACCTGATGGTACTGAGAGCTCGGGCATCCAAGTCCTCCCAATCCAAATATGTCATGCCAACATGTTTATTTCTAACCCCATCTAATGCTTTTTGTAACCCTTGTTGCACCAACAAATCCTGTACCTTCAGTTTCCACAATGAAAAATCGTTCTTAACTGTGAAATTCTCCACCTCAAACTTGGCATTAGTCATTTTAGTCATTTCTTCCTACACGGGTTTTTTCAAAAAATTATGCTACTAGGGTTTCCTTCTTTCACCTAGGGTTTTACCATTTGTTTTCAACTCAGGGTTTCATCTGCTTCTTGATTTAAACAAAATATTTTCCCTTCCTTTTTACAGAAAATAAAAACCCATAACTTTTTTTTCTTTTTGAAACCCTACTTTAATTCTTCAAAAAATAATCTTTATAAAATCCAGGATTTTTTTTTACACTTCTACAGAGAATTCTTTCTTCCAGAGAGAAAAAAAAATATTTAAATTTCTGCTGCAAGTGTTCTTAAAAAAATTTATCCATGCACACAATTGCTTCTACAGGTCTCTAGGGCTCTTCGTGTGCTCTTATTTACTCGCACAACCTCCTATAATATTGCTCCTTATCTCTGTGTGGGCTTGACTTTCCTGACTCAACAATCTCGACTGTCACGACGGTTTGGCTAAACAAGGTGACAGTCATAAATATTTCTCCTAGTCAACAAGAAAACAACTCCTCGTCTGATTTTGGTATGCTCTGTTGGAATCTCTGTGGCGAAAACTGCTTCATTTGCGAACAATCAACAAGAAAATGGGCGACAACTTCTAGAGGCACAAAACTTAAAAAATTTGACCTCGTGGACCACGGTTCATATGTGACTGCTTTGTAATTTTATAGATACACAAAACTTCAAAGAAATTTGGTCTTGTGGGCCCCAACTTGGGCTATATGACTCCCTTATTTCAGTTGGTCAGTGAAATGTAGACTTATTTGCAGTCGGGGCAACTTCAGATAGGGTTGGCTCCTTACAATGTGGCTCTTCTAGGCTTCCAATGTCTTGCTTGACTTTTATTAAAAAGAAGCTACAACTTAGCAAAAAAACGACTCTGTTATTCTCTATTGCTCTCTGCCCGACAATTCAAGCGACGATTCTCTCTCGTTTCAATCAATGATGATTCTCTATCATTTCAATAAACGATGATTCTCTCTAATTGCTGGTTCCACCTTAAATTGAAAACTCTCTAATCGCTGGCCCCACCTTAAATCAACGGCTTTGTGATTTGATTTTTGATAGCTTGAACAAATCTCCTGTAGCAACTATGGTAAGCAAACAAACTCCTCAAGACACTCACAACCAAGCTATGATACCTCTTATTGGTATTTTGAGCCCTTAACATTTAAATATGAAATAAATGCACAAGAAATAGAAACTGAATCACGTAACAAGAAACATAAAGAATTTACATGGTAAAACCCTGACAGTGTGTCAAGAAAACCTCTACGGTGTTAGGTAAATTGACTGGGGGTTAGAGTCAAGTTTGACCGAGTTAAACAGTGATGGTTTTAGGGGCACATGGTATTGTGCACCCATGATTTTCTGTCTGTGGTATTACATGTAATGGAGCCTATAAAAGGCTCAGAAGACTTCATGAAATGTAGGCTAGGGAGGTGAGTAGTGAAGGCTCACGTGGCCAGGTTGGCCAGGGTTTTGGCCAATGCTAATGAAATATCATTAAGATGGGTTTTCCTCGGAGTTGGGGTTTTTCCCGGTTAAATATTGTGTGTATTTTTTATATGTTTTTTTGTTGGTAATTTTATGTTGTTCCTCTCAGTAAATAAGTTAATATATTCGATAATGTTTTCTTCATTTGGTATCAGAGCCGTATTTGGCTTTAGAGGGACACTTCTATTACCAAGGGTTTGTATTGGCCTAATGGAAAGAGATTAGAGAATTTTTGAGGTCTAAAATGGGCCTCCTAAGAAAAATGTACAACCAAAATAAACTTTATAAGAACCAATAGGATTCAAGATGATGATGTCTACCATGGGGGATGATTCACTATTTTTGGGGAAAAAAAGTAAAAAGATTAAAAAAATAATAAAACTAATTTTTCAACTTGTATTTTCAACTTATCTCCCTAAGGTTTTACTCAAATTTGGAGAAGGAGTATTCGTTGGATGCAAAATTTAATTCCTCATCCAAATATTACCCATGTTGCATACTTTTGATGGACCTTGCTACACGAAAAATGAGAAATACATGAAAAAAAGTAATTGCAATAACATTTTTTTTATGTATTTCTCATGTTTCATGTAGCAGGGTCCATCGAAAGTATGCAACATGGGTACTCCTTAAATAAGGAATCAAATTATGCACCCAGCAAGTGTTCTCACTTGAAATTTGAGTAAACCCATAAGGAGATAAGTTGAAAATACAAGTTGAAAAAGTAGCTTTTTCTTTTTTCCCTAAAAAATTTGATGATGTAATCTAATTTTATTTTATTATTTCCACTATTATTTTATAATTTCCTTAGGAGGCCCATTTTAGACCTCGAAATTCCCCTATTGAGAGATTGGCGCAGAGCTTGGAAATGATGACATAATCCTTGGTGAGTGAATCCATTCTGGGATAGCCACGAGGCATGCCTAGGCTGCACAAATTTGAGATCTCAGAAAGGGTTTCAAGGCTATGGGCATATAAAATTGATGAAGTTATCACATCACTGTTGGATGCGATAAGAATCTCTACTGTTGTGGGAACTGTGTACTTCACCACCCTTTGTCACAAGAAGTGGTATATATGCGGCATAAGAGGCCGGAGAATCACAGGTTGAAAATGGAGGTTGGTGCAGCACCCAACTGGGTGACCAAGCAACCACAACGATAAATATGACTGTGAGAAATGGAGGACAGGTTCAATGGCATTCTGTGCAGTGTACGGGTAGCTCGTTGACTGCCTGGCTGATTTTTACAGTTGCCACGTAGTGTTGGGTGGTGTTGCCGGTGATCGGGTTAGCAGTTCAGATTCTTAGACGGTAATGGAATAGCCATGATGAGCAATAGATGTCAGCAAAAAATATGTGATTCACAAGGGGCCCACAACTATCCATAGAGAATGGTGAATATTTTTTTTTTAAAACGTTGATATATATGGGGTGCAACATAATGCGCAAGAGGTAGACTATAAGCATGGTACAATAAGTGTTGCAAGGGTGTAGGAATCATGGAAAATCCATAGTGAGGATGCACATAAAGTATTTGATGGAATTCAAAGTAGAGAGGATGGTAATATAATGATAGAAAAAAGAGATTTAACCAAAAAAAAGAATATTATAATTGATTTAATTATTGCATGTAAATGGGCATATGGTTGTAAGACCCGGTATGGCATGTGTACCCCTGGGTAATCAATAGTAAAGTCTGGGTTAGACCTAGGTGATAGGGGGAATGTCGGGTTAACAGATACCCTGAGTAAAAACTTTGAGGGGGGTAAGGGCCAGAGTGAGCAGGGTTGGGCTGACTCACTTGGTAAGGTTGGATGGCTTTAGTCAAGGAACCCCAAGTCAAGTTCAAGGGAGGAATGTTATGTAAATTAACTCAGGGTTATAGTCAAGTCTAATCGAGTTAAACAGTGATGGTTTTGGGGGCACATGGTATTGTGCACCCATGGTTTTCTACCTGTTGTATTACATGTAATGGAGCCTATAAAAGGCTCATAAGACTTCATTATAATACAAGTCAGGGAGGTGAGCTGTGAAGGTTCACATGGACGGGTTGGCCAAGGTTTTGGCCAAGGCTAATGAAATTTCATTAGGATGGGTTTTCCCCACAGTTGGGGTTTTTCCCGGTTAAATATTGTGTGTATGGTTTACATGTTTTTTTGTTGGTCATTTTATGTTTATTCCTCTCAGTAAATAAGTTAATATATCTGGTAAATGTTTCTTCACACGTGGCAAGGAATTGGAATTATTATTGCTCCAGTTCAAAAAATGACTCTTCAAACATTACGTCAAGCCTCTCGGGCAATAATCAATTTAATATTCAAACATTTCGTTACATAACTCTCTATGGTTACGCAATTTTCTGAACGACTGTTATAGCATCATTTCTCACCTCTATATACTTGATGCTCTATGTTATGGCCTTGGGAAACCCTTTCCCTTCAGACTTGGTCCTTTACCTAAAAAACATTATTTTGAATTCCATACGTGACTCCGCTCTCTCAAAAGCGCATGCACACGCGGGTCTAGTTATACCCAACCCGTGTATATAATTTAAAATATGACAAAAATATAAATTCCCTATTTTATGGGCGGGGTTTACGGTTACACTAGAAGCTTACCTACAAGAGCCCGTGGCCAAACTGTTTCCCAACTGAAAAAATTGTTTTGAGGTGATATAAATACACCTCATTGGAAGGCCTAAAGGGGAGAGAGATATATGTATTGATACTATAACCATTTAGTCCCTGATCAAGTCTGATTTATCCCTATGCTTCCTGCACTTCCGAGATTGTGGAAACCCTCGTTTCCCTCATAGATATGTTTACCCCTCTTATGTGACATCCTTATGTATGCTTATGGAAGGAGATTGTTCAGGCTTGGGATGGACGGATCCGGAGGAAAATTTTGCTTGGCACCGTGGCTGAATCAGGTGTTATTCCTCCACACATCTTTACATACATCAATAAAGAAGCTATGTCTCGTTCCTGATGTCGTGATCTTTATGCTTTATACATATTATGATCTTGTTATAGTTGATTTCATGTTATTTTTTTATAAGCTTATATGATATAACACTGACATCTAGAACATGCTTTCAATTATTACAAGTCTATGTGCTTTTCTTGAATGAGTTGCAGGTTTTGAAGCACTTGGAGAAGTAGAGGGTTTGAACCTTGCAGGATTTCCTTCAAACGTAGGACCTATAGGTAAGGCCTCTTCTCCCAATTTTATGATTTTAAGCATTAGGACTGTTAATTTGTTTGCTTCTTGTTGCTATATGCCTCTTGCTCCGTTGGGGTTCTCAACACAGACCCTAGGGTAATTCATCCCGTAAAATAATTGGCGAGTCCACTGGGGATTACATCCGTGTAATTCCTAGTTTGGGTTGTTTCTCTCTGGATTTGGGTTCTTTGTTTGGTTTGACCACTTTTCCAGTTTGTTTGGTTCATTATCCATCTAGGAAGAAGTCCTGATCTTCTGGCTTAGACTTGGATTTTTTTTTTTTTCTTTACTTCCCTTTTTATACGTGTGTTTTCCAGTTTACACAATCGCATATATATGCATTTTGGTCCAAATAAACACGCATATACGGGGGTTTCCTTGTACACAGTCGCGTATACATGCTAGTTTCTCTCTGTCAAGCCGCGTATGGCCATTTTTAAATGAAATTTTGATATTTTGATTCCAGTAAAGTCTTTTTCTTGTTCTTGGCCACTTCTATTGAATCTTTGATGTCTTTGGGAAGTGTTTCTTTCTACATTTTATCAATTTCCTCTCTTTCTTGTTGAAAACCTAGTCAACTTAGGGTTTTCCTTGCTTTGTGAAGTTTAAGTTTTGGGTTTGAAACTAGGGCTTCTTGCTGAAGTTCTTGGTTGTTCTGAGTATTCGGGATAGTGATTTGGTGTTGGTTTGCTCATGCTTAGCCTTCTTATTTCTTCACCTTTTGCTTTACTTTCATTGGATTTCTTGGTTTTATTGGTTTTTAGAGAAAGACATTTATGGCAATGTTAAATAGTCTTCTTGATTTTTTTGAAGTTTCTTTGTTTGTTGGAGTTTTGTGCTGTTGATTAGGTCATTTGTTTGAGTTGGTTACCTCTTTCCACTTGTTAAGTCTTGTGATGAAAATTATATTGATGGCTTAAGGAATTTGAGGCCTTTTTTGCTCAACTTGGTGATTTTGAGTTTTTGGGTAGTTTTTGCTTTCTCAAAGAATTTCTTACTTCCTTAAAAATAAAAAGACACAAAAAACCTTTTCTTGCCTTTGCTTTTTATTTTGGGTTTTTTTTAAGGCTTTTTCATCGTTTTTGAGCAAGTGTAAAGTTTGTCATTTGGTCGAATTCACTTTGTTTTGGGAGAAGTTCTTGGTTGAATTTGCCCCTTTTTGTATCAAGTTTTTGGCATCTTTGTTAGGAGAAGTTCTTGTTTGAATTTGTCCTTTCTTTTGTGTCAAGTTTTCAGACCTCTATTGGGAAAAACATTTGCTTGTTCTTTAGAATAGTCCTAGAATCTTACATTTAACATTGGTAGTTTGCATTAAAGTAGTTGCATTGTAAGCATTTTTTAGTCTTTTGTAGATTTTGAGTGTGTGAGTGTGTATTTTGAAAAAGAGAAAAACTTTTGTTTTCATTAGCTTGTTTGTAGTTCCTTTGTAGAAATCTCTTTTCATCGAAGAAAAAATTGGATTTTGCATGTAGCAGGTTTCTATTGATTTCTTCTTGCATCCATAACACCACAAGTTGCATCTCCATTTCACCCCTGACTTATAAAGAAAAACCTTTAAAATCAAGCGAGAAAATTTAAAATGAACTAGAATATTTTTGAATTGTCATTAAAATACATCAACTAGTCTAGGTCATTAGGGTCTTGGAATAGGTGTGTGTATAATTCACTCTCCAAGGCAACTCTAAATTTAAGCTTAGAAGTTGATTAAAAGAGTGAAACCCAGTCTCGTTAAGCTATCTGGTAAATCTCTCCTAAAAAGGGAGTCAAGCGCGAGGGAGAGTGAAAGCAGGGAAGAGAGATACTTGCGAGATCTCGACCAAAGACTGTTCCACCCAGCTGCTGATACGAACTGGTGACCTTAGTTTGCATTCTTAGGTATCGCATAGGTGGCTACGTGGGGAATACTCGTGGTACCTGAGGTAGACATTGCATCACGTTCATTATTACTTCTGGAGGGTGCCCTTGCGAAGCTTGGGTACTTGCACTGAAAAAGGCTTTTGTCTGGAGGTCAGTGTAACTATTTATGTTACCTTCGCTAGTGTTGAAAAACATAACTAGGTCGGTCTTCATATTGACTATGTAATTATGTATTTTATGTAAAGAAGAAGACAAAGATAATAAAATGTATATTGGTTGTACTTGCTTCATGGGTTTCATGAGCAAGATTTTATCTTAGGTTAATAGACTTCTTCTTGATGTATATATAGGGTTTATATTTTATTTATAAATATATTCAGTGCCATGTATATGAAGAACCTAGTCGTCATTGAATGCTCCAAGACCTTGTCTGAAAAGCTGTGGAAGAATGGATTGAAATAATTCTTATATCAACGCTGGAAATCTATGATGAATTCTGTCTACTCACTCACAACTAAGTCACCCTACAAGCTAGTGGGTGGTCGGCCTAAAAGCAAGAAGACTGCATCTATATATATGCTGCCTCTGCGGTCAATTAGACACCAAGTAATAAAGCGGATCTCTCACAGCAAATGCAATCAAATTTGAAATGGAATGCCGTAATCCCGAAAAAATGAAATGCGTTAATCACTGGAGTATAATGCAGTCCCCTATGAAGTTTTCGGTGCATATCAGTAATCATAAGTGTGAAGGATACAAGTAAGATTTGTGATATAAAGTGCGGGTTATATATGGTGATCTTTATGATATAAAATGCGAGTTATATACGGTGATATCTACGATATAAAGTGCGGGTCATATACAATATACAATGTGGATAAAGTGCAGACAATCAATTATATACAATGTGGATTTAAACTGATACACAGTGCGGATAATAACTGATATGCAATGCGGTCACTACATGATGGACAGTGCAGATAATACATACTATGCAGTGCGGACAACACATGTTTTGCAGTGTGGAGTAGACATAGGACAGAGAGCTGAGATATGCCTTTAAATAAGTGCAATGAATACACATGAAGAAGTGTGAAGTATACTTGACAGTATGCGAAAATTTCACAGAACTGAAACGCAGAATTTTGAAGTCAAACATTGTCTGAGATGTTAACAGTGCTTTGCAATGTGAATATATAAAGTAAGGGTTATTGCTGGATAAGAAAAGAGAGGAAGGTAAATCTAAATCTAGGATTTACCTTCCCTCTCACATTTAATAAAAAAAGGATAGTGCAGACTGGTGCAAAATAGAAAGATCAGCATGGAAGATCGTCAAAGAAGAAGAAATAAGGTCCTGGAAGCATTCATAGGTTAAGGGTCTAAGCCTGGGTTATGGTACTTGTCAATTGAGGATCTATAAGAAGAATTCTTTGTGGGTTTTCCTCTCCTAGAGGGAGAGGTTTTTCCTTGGCTCCAAGAGCCTAAGTTTGTATCGTGTTTATTTTTGATAATTGAATTGATGAAAGACTAAACAAGATAACAAAGAGAATACATAAGCAAGCTCACAAGTAATTATCAAGAAGATAATTTGTATTAACCTCCAGCCCTCCAAATTCTCAACAGCTAGTAGGCTTGGGGTGTAATTACCTTAGACTATTTTCGGAAGGTCCTTATATTTTCGCTTTCTTGTATTTTGGTGTCCGATCCTAATCACCCGAAGCGGAAATACCTGAGACTTGCTTGATTGGCCAAATCTTTAGGGACATTTTTAGCGAGTGCTCTTTTCTCCTAGAATGCCATAGATTTATAATTTTTTGAGTCTGTATAAGTTCTCTTAATAATAAAAAGTGATTGATCAATTAGTTCATCGATATAGGAGGCTTCATGGGATTTATCCTGTGTGTGCAGAGCCTTCTCCTAGAAGGCGTAGGAGAAATTCTACTGATGATTTCTGATTAGTAACAATGAATCCATCAGAGAGTGATCCTCCACTGGGGCTATAATTTCTGAGTGTGATCCTAGTGTTAGTTGTGATTTAGAGAGGAGTACTCCACTCCTTTCTAGGGTCCTTTTTCTGCAAGAAGAAGTTAAGGTCGAGGAAATTCCTAAACCTCCAGTTACTCCTTCCTCCCCTCTTCTTGCTAGTTTCTCGGACGTTATATTAGACGTTGGGACCCCGACTCACAAGCTAGCAAGCCCTCATATTTCTCCTTCTTCGATGAAAACTTCTCAGAGCACAACTTTAGCTATGAGTACTTCTAGTGTGAATACTCCTCTTTCGGTAGAAGGAGGAGGTACTATTTATATATCGACTAACACTCCTAGTACTACAATTTTTGGGTCTACCTCCATTCCATCTTTGAGTGGGGACACCCAATATTTTGCTTCCCACACTGGTTCATTTTCATTTGGGATGCCTTCTAGTGAAATTCCCTCAGTTTCTTTCACCATTGTATCTGCTGTCTCCACACCCATGTCTTCGATGACTAGTGGATCAACCTCTTTTCAGGGTTTTCCCTTTGGAAGTGGTCATATTCTTCATTCTAACCCTTCCTTAGGTTCTTTGCCTTTCTCCGTGCAAGGTAAAGGTTTCAATCCTTTTCTAGGAGGTCAAGGTTTCAATACTTTTCAAGGATGGAGCCATGCTTTTGGTGGTTTAGGAACTGGGAATAATTTCATGTTTGGTCAACAGGGGAACGTGCCTTTCTCCTCCGTAGGAAGCTCTCAGGGTTTTTCTTCTTTAGCCAATGCATGGAACCCTTACCAAGGGGTCTCACCTTGTTTTAATACTTTGATTGGGGGGATCATTCCTATTTATGGTAACCCTTCGGCAGGAGCAGGTCCTACTCTGAACTTCTTTGGACCACAGGGTTTTCCTTATGGTTCAGTATCTTCTATGAACAATTCTTGGCAGTCTGGTGCCTCAACAAATCCAGGTTATTATTTTCAAAATGTTGGGAATCCTTCCCATGGTGGATGGAATTCTCAAGGTCCTGTATGCTTACCATTCCTGACAACCCTATATTTTCGTGATATTTCAAAGTTGATTAATGATCCTATCCGATATAGCCCGACTTGGCCTCCAGTTCCTACCAAGCTGCCATCGAATATTCCAAAATTTGAAGGGATGACTGGTGAAGATCTAGCTGACCATGTGACAAATTTCCACTTATGGTGCTCATCTAACTCCATTATTGATGATTCAATTAGGTTGAGATTTTTTCAACGCACCTTGACTGTAAATGTTGCTAAATGGTACATAGAGCTTACTGGGAACACTTTTGCTTCGTTTGGAAAATTGGCTACTATGTTCTTGAATCATTTTCAGTTTCCCGTTTAGTATGATTCTGGAACTGAGCTTTTGGCCAACTTCCAGTAAGATAGGGCAACTCACATTTCTAACCATATTCATGAATGGAGAAGAAGGAAGAGGCTCATTAAAGCCTATATTCCCAATGAATTCCTTCTCAAATGGTTCTTAAAATATTTGCAGCCAGAACTCTCAAAGGATGTATCTGTTTCTGGGGTATTTACTGAAAAGCAAGTTATCTATAGAGCCAACAATTATAACTTATCTATTCTCAGTCTCGTATTCTTAATAATATTTTTCCAAATGCTCCTCATTCCAAGATAGATTTAGCCAAGCCAAGCCAAGCTAGGTCCCCATGCTGACGGACTAGTTGGTTTGATCGATAGTAATACGACTAACCTTTTGAATCAATTGCAATAGTTGTCTTTACAAATTGCTTCTTATATTTAGGCTACACCAACAATGTCTATGCCTTCTGAGCCTTTAACGATTAATGTTGTCCAATCCTCTAATCCCAAAGGAAATCAACAATCTGATGGGAAGAAAAAAGGATGGAATAAGAAAAAGGATAAGGATGGGAAGGACAGTGCAAACAAACCCAACAATAATGTTGGAGAGGGTAAGAGAGGGTCGAAAAAGAAATTCAAGTTTCCTTGCAAATTATGCACTGGAGACCATCTCACTCATCTTTTCCCTCAGATTTAGGATGCTCGACGGGTTCTTATAGTTCCCAGGCTGTCATGACTAAGCCTTTTCCCCAAGGGCAACAAATGCTTGCTGGTGCGAATGCAAATACTGGAGTTCCCACACGGGGCAACCAGGAGGGGGAGAATTCTTCAAATGTATATATGATGAGTTCTCACGTTGATGTCACCATGAGATCATGTGATTATGGTGAATCCAAATCTTCTAAGGCTAAGGCTACTCCTGATTCTTCCGAGCCACTCCATATTGAGAGGCCCGCAGTTAAGCCTATACCTTGCATTTCAAAAGGTTTTTCCAAACGTTTGACGATTAACCCTAATGCCAAGGTAGCTCAGAAATACTCCATTGTAGAAGATCTAGCTCAGAGTCCTTGTGCTATGTCGGTGTTGGAGGTACCCCAGTCATACCCGACACAAAGGAGTGCGCTGCTCACTGCGATCAGGGCAGTAGATCCAAAAAAATATCTTATGATTACATTCAATATGTCAAATATTAAGAAGAGGCTTCCTCATCATATGGATTTTAAGATTAAATATATGCATCGAAAGATCAATATTTTTTGAATTGTAGTTGATGAAGGAGCTTGCACATGTGTCATGTCTATCTCACGTTGGAAAGATATTGGATCTCCTCCAATCTTTCCTTCACCTAATCTCTTGACTGCATTTGATGGTCATTCTCATAGGCCACATGGCATTGTTCGTGCCTTTCCCATCTATGTTGGGGCAAGATAGTCAATATCGAAGTGGAAATAGTTGATGCTAATTTGTACTATAACCTTCTATTGGGATGAAATTAGATTTATGAGATGGATGCCATTGTATCATCATTATTCCGCATCCTATGTTTTCCCCATGAAGGGATAATCGTTACTGTTGATCAGATGGATGATTCTCCGATAGATTCCAACACATCCTCTAATTCTACTGTTCCCTTGGTGAAGAATGCCAAACAAATTTTTGAGAGTCTATTAGTCAGTATGTATGCCTCGTTGATGGGTAACTTTGATCTTTCGCCTCTTGTTGTTCATATAAATGATATTTCATCTTCCAAGGTTCCTACCTGAAGAGAGCTCTTTCGAACTCTGTTAGGTCCCTATATTACTAGTATAGTCCCTTATTGTTGTTAGTGTAACCCCCTTATTGTTATTATTGTACCCTTGTAACCCCCATTTTGTTATTATTGTGCCCTTAAATTATTATTGTTAGGTCGACTAGGACTACATTGTGGCCCACTAGGATTACATTATGGCCCCATGGACTCCTATATCTAGAAAGGAGGTTTTGTAAATTGTATGATCCAAGAATTGTTCATTTATGTAATGTATTGGAGGTTGCACCCTCGAAGTGGCTTATTTCTAAGGCGTTGATATCTCTTTTCTTCTATTTTTGGAGCTGGTTACACAACATTTGGTATCAGAGGTTGGGATTCTAGGGTTTCGCTGCTCCAAACAGGTCATCGTGGCATTTTCGCTATAAATTGTTTTCTACTAAGTTTTATAAGCTGAAATTTTTAGGGTGCGAAGCTGAAATCCTGAGGAAGATTGTCTAAAAATTTTAGAGCTTGGTTCGCAATATTTTTGGAGATATCATCTGTGGAAGTTAGGTCTTTTTTCAATCTCCTAAACAGGTCATCGTGGAATTTTCGATATAATTATTTTTCTACGAAGGTTCAGAATCTGAAATTCTTATGGTGCCAAGCTGAAATCCTGAGGAAATTCGTCAAAAAATTTCAGATCTTGGTTCGCAATATTTTTGGAGATATGATCTGTGGAAGGTAGTGCTTTTTCAGGCTCCTAAATTTCATCTCAAAGAGGTGATCGTGGGAAAAGTTCACAATTCCTCTGGCAGTGGATTTGAGGCTGCAAAGTGGCTGTAAGTGGGACAAGTTTCTTGGCTATCAATTTCAGAGACAAAGGACGAAACAGTGACACGTGGCAAGTCATACAAGTTTGCTCTACTGAACCAGTCCAGAATTAGGTCATTGTGGGAGATTGGACACAACTTTGTCTTGGAGAATCAAAATTAGATCAGACCTGTGGCATTTTAAAGAAGCTTCAGAGGGCTACTGCAGGGCTGAATTTTAGATATTGAAGATTTTCAATTACAAAGATAATTCAATTTCAATATCGAGCTCCTCAAAGCAAGTAAAAGGTGTGTATTCTTTTTCCGAATTGCATAAGTCTTGTTTGAAGAATCAAGTTGAATTGATTCCAAGGGAATATTGTAGAATAGGTATCAATATTGGATTCTAAAATGGTGCCTAAAAATAATTCAACACCCATTAAGCCTTCAGAAGGCTCTACCATGACTCATGAAGATGAAGAATTGCAACATGATCTATCAAAATTACAAGAGCAAGTGTAACAAATTTCACTCTCGCAAAAAGCAACAAAAAATGAAATGGAAGTTTTGAAGAAAGGCGTGGAAGTGAAGATGGACGGTTTGAAGAAAGGCATGGAAGCTAAGATGGATGGCATGGAAGTGAAGATGGACGGTTTGAAGAAAGGCATGGAAGCTAAGATGGATGGCATGGAGGTTGGCATGGAATCTAAGATGGATGACATGGAAGCTAAGATCGATGAGAAAATGGAAAACATGAAGAATTTTCTAAAATAAGACATGGAAGGTTTGACAAAGTTGATACAAGAAAGATTTCCTAATGGTGAAAAGATAGTAGAAGAACCTCATGATGAGAACAAAATAAATGTTAATTATGATTTCATAAACTCTAATGTTGGTGGGAAGAACCACCATATTCCGAAGATGGATATGAGGAAGTTTGATGGAAAGGATCCTGTAACATGGATACTACAAATGGAGCAATATTTTGATCTCCATAACGTGCAAAACACACAAAAGGTACGCATTGCAACTTTACATTTAGAACAAAATACATTTGTATGGTATCGATGGCTTTGCTCCCGTAAAAACATTGTCACTTGGTCAATTTTTATGGAGGAAATGATAGCACATTATGAGGATACAAAGAGCAACACCTTCTTTAGCCAATTGATAAATCTCAAACAAAAGGGTTTAGTGGGGCAGCACATCGAGGACTTCCAAAAATTGAATATAAGGGTAACTGATATTCCAGAGGAACACAGGATTGATCTCTTCATAGGTACTCTAAAGGATAACATCCAACATGAAGTTCTTGTTTTGGAACCTGATTCATTGGAGAAGGCATTCAGGTTGGCAAGAAAAGTTGAATGTAAAATTATGGCGACAAGGAAGCCTACCACTCAATTCTATAAAGAAGGAAGTGTTGCTATGCCTAGATTTCCACAACCTACAAGGCTGACACCACAAAAATTGGAAGAAAAAAGAGCAAAAGGGCTTTGCTATAGTTGTGATAGCAAATACACTAAAGGTCATAAGTGTGCTGAAAAGAAATTATTTTACATAGATTGTGAAGAAGAAGAAGAAAATGAAAAAGAAGAGGATATACACCAGGAACCAGCCATAAAAGAGGAAGAAATGAATCCGACCATATCATGTAATGCACTGGCAGGAATTACCACTCCTCAAACTCTTAAGATAGTAGGACAGATCAAGAAGAAAAGGGTATTAGTGTTGATTGATTCAGGTAGCACCCATAATTTTATTCATTATAAGGTAGCCAAGGAATTAAATTGTTTCCTATACCCAGCACCAGAATGTCAAGTGATGGTTGCAAATGGAGGAACTATAAATTGCTCTGGAAAAAGCCATAATATCAAGCTAACCATGGGGGAATATGTATTGACTAGTCCAATGCTTGCCATTCCTATGGGAGGTGCTGATGTTGTACTAGGAGTACAATGGTTACAATCTTTGGGGACGGTAGCTTTTAATTTTCAAGAACTTTTCTTGAAATTTTTTTCAGAAGGAAAGGAAGTCGAATTACTAGGTATTGTGGGGAAGCCAGGAAGGATAATAAGCTCTAATGTCATGACAAAGCTTCTAAAGAAAGAACAACGAGGCGTAATTGCACAATTTATGCTCACTAGAAGTTCCGACATCAAAATCATCTATTTCTGCAGATATCCAACAAGTCTTGGACAATCATTCCAAGGTGTTTGAAACTCCCAAAGGACTCCCACCTATTTGTGATCATGATCATGCTATTCATTTGATTCCAGGAAGTATTCCTCCAAACATCAGGCCTTATAGATATCCTTACTTCCAAAAGAGCGAAATTGAACGTATGATTGCAGAAATGTTAGAGGCGGGTATAATTCAACCCAGTCAAAGTTCTTTCTCTGCTCCTGTAGTATTGGTACACAAGAAGGATGGATCATAGCGAATGTGTCCAGATTATAGGGAGCTCAATAAGCTCACCATTAAAGACAAATTTCCCATTCCTGTGATTGATGAATTATTGGATGAATTACATGGAGCAATTTATTTTACCAAGTTGGATCTTCGTTCGGGATATCATCAAATTAGAATGAAGACTGAAGATATTCCAAAAACAGCATTTCGAACTCATGAGGGTCATTATGAATTTTTGGTCATGCCTTTGGGCCTTACCAATGCACCTTCTACATTTCAAGGGTTGATGAATTCCATTTTCAAACCCTTCCTTAGAAAATTTGTGCTAGTATTTTTTGATGATATACTAATCTACAGCAGGTCTTGGAAGGATCATGTTGAACATGTTGACAGGGTGCTCAAACTATTGCGGGAGAAACAATTATATGCAAAAGCATCCAAATGTTTCTTTGGAGTACAAGAGGTGGAATATCTGGGTCATATTATATCTCACGAGGGTGTTAAAGTAGACCCTAACAAAATTAAAGCCATTAAGGAATGGAAAGTCCCCAAGACGATAAAGCAGTTGCGAGGATTTCTCGGGTTAACAGGCTATTATCGCAAGTTTGTTAAGAATTATGGGAGAATAGCAGCACCTCTAACAACATTATTGAAGAAAGATGCATTTTCATGGACTCCTGAAGCAACTAAGGCCTTTGAACATCTTAAAGAGGCAATGTACCTAGCACCGGTCTTAGCTACGCCAGACTTCACAAAAACCTTTATTGTGGAATGTGATGCCTCAGGAAATGGAATTGGTGCAGTTTTAATGCAGGAAGGAGGACCCATTGCTTTTGAAAGTCGTCCAATCAAAGGAAAGTATTTACAAAAACCTATTTATGAGAAGGAAATGTTAACAATACTGCATGCACTAAAGAAATGGCGAACTTACCTAATGGGAAGACACTTCAAGGTAAAAATTGATCATGATAGTCTTAAACAATTTTTGGAACAAAGACTATCTTCAGAAGAGCAGCAAAAATGGGTCACAAAGATGTTGTTTTATGACTTTGAAATAATCTACAAAAAAGGAAAGCTTAATGTTGTTGCAAATGCACTCTCAAGAAAGAATGAAGAGGTGGAAGCATTGCTTTGTGCCATTTCTATTATCCAACCAGATTGGATAACCGAAGCAAGAGATGAATGGAAGAAGGACAAAGATGTGTGGACACTCATTCAAAAGTTGCAGCAAGATCCTAGTACATCTGATACATTTAGTTGGAAAAATGATTCCTTATGGTACAAAGATCGCTTATATCTTTGTAAGAATTCCCAATTGAAACAAAAGATTCTTCTGGAATTGCACACTTCTCCTTTAGGAGGACACTCAGGATTTTTAAAAACTTACCACAAGGTGAAGAAAGATTTTTTTTGGGATGGCCTTAAATCTGATATTCAAAAGTTTGTGGCAGAATGTTTGGTTTGCCAGCAGAATAAAGTGGAGACAATTAAGACCTCGAGACTTCTACAACCTTTATCCATTCCAAGTCAACGTTGGGAGGAGATTTCAATGGATTTTATCACAGGTTTACCGAAGTCCGAAGGCAAGAATGTCATCATGGTAGTAGTTGATAGACTTACCAAGTATGCACACTTTTGTGCATTATCTCATCCATTTAAAGCAAGTACAGTTGCTACTACATTTATGGATAGAATTCAAAAGCTACATGGAAGCCCAAGGGTTATTGTGAGCGACAGAGATCCCATTTTTACTGGAAATTTTTGGACTGAGTTATTTTCTTGTTTGGGTACTCAATTAGCTCATAGCTCATCTTATCATCCTCAATCTGATGGTCAAACTGAGATAGTAAATAAATGTTTGGAAGGATTTCTTCGTTGTTTTGTATCTGATAAACAAACACAATGGGTCAAGTGGTTACCTCTTGCTGAATGGTGGTATAACACTTCCTTCCATACTGCAGCAAAAATGACCCCATTTATGGCACTTTATGGATATCATCCACCATCCATCACATCATCTTTAAGGGAAAATTCGAAGGTTCAAGCGGTGGAAGATCACATCGAGCATCAGCAAGAAGTTCTCCAACTCTTAAAGGATAACCTGAATTTGGCACAAAATCGAATGAAACAACGGGCATATCAACATCGCAGCGAGAGAAGTTTTGATGTAGGAGATTGGGTATTTTTACGGCTACAACCATACAAACAAATGTCCCTCAAGCAAGCTAAGAAGGATAATAAATTATCGCCAAAGTACTATGATCCTTACAAGGTGTTGCAAAAGATTGGTACTATGGCATACAAATTGGAGCTTCCTGCTTCTTCACGAGTGCATCCAATTTTCCATGTTTCATGCTTAAAGAAGGTTATAGGTGAAAATATTCGAGTTCAAACAATATTTCCAGAACTTGATGAGGAAGGAAAAATCATATTGGAACCTGAAGCGGTCATGGAAACAAGAACTCGACAGCTACGGAATTGATCAATTTCAGAGTATCTCATCAAGTGGAAGAACTTACCCAATGAAGATTCTACATGGGAGGATGAGAATTTTATACAAAAGCACCCAGAGCTACTCAAGCATTGAGGACAACACTTTTTTTGAAGGAAAGGGGCATGTTAGGTCCCTATATTACTAGTATAGTCCCTTATTGTTGTTAGTGTAACCCCCTTATTGTTATTATTGTACCCTTGTAACTCCCATTTTGTTATTATTGTGCCCTTAAATTATTATTGTTAGGTCGGCTAGGATTACATTGTGGCCCACTAGGATTACATTATGGCCCCATGGACTCCTATATATAGAAAGGAGGTTTTGTAAATTGTATGATCCAAGAATTGTTCATTTATGTAATGTATTGGAGGTTTCCCCCTCGAAGTGGCTTATTTCTAAGGCGTTGATATCTCTTTTCTTCTATTTTTGGAGCTGGTTACACAACAAACTCATTATTTTTCGGATCCTTGGCCCTTACCCTCTTCTACGACCACATTGGAAGAAGGGAAAGTGGGTGGAATGGCATATTCTATGTCTGCAGCCGAAATTGCATATCAATCTATTGCTAACACTACATATTCCAATTCAGTTCCTCTTTCACTGGAGTTGGATGGAGATGTGGCTCCGGCTTGGAACCTTAACTCGACTTCTTCTTTGGACTGCCTTGAAACTGTTTTACCATCTAAGGAGGCAATCCTAGAAGCATTGACAGGTGTGGAAATACTGTGGGATGATTTGCATCACCGGTCATATTTTCTACCATATTTTCGTGAAGTTGAGTCAAGTTTGTCTAGCCCTCTATCAACTGGTCATGTTCACCCAATTCTAAACCCTTCGGCTCCAACACAGATTTTTACCAAAGGTAATATGTCTATCATTTCGGAAATGATTCCGGTGAACATTTCCAGGGATCCCAATGTAATAGCGAATGTTTTCATCGGAGTCGAGTGTGCCCCTGAAGAGATTCAAATCTATACCGATCTTTTTAAATAATTATGTGATGTATTTGCTTGGTCTTATGAAGAAATGCCTAGAATTGATCCATAAATTGTCCAGCATGAGATCAAGACTTATGAGAATGCTAAGCCTATACGAAAAAATATTTGGCCGGTAAATCCTAGGAAAGCTACAGCTATCAAGGCCGACGTTAAGAAGTTTCTTAAGGTGGGTTTTTTGTACCCCGTTCCTTTGACTAAATGGGTTTCAAATCCAGTCCTTATGAATAAGAAACAAGGAACGATCCGTGTGTGCATAGACTTCACATATTTGAATAAGGCATGTCCTAAAGATAATTACCCCACACCCTTTATTAATCATATTATCGATGAATGTGCAAGGAATGATATTTTCTCCTTCATGGATGGTTTCTCAGGTTATAATCAAATTAATATCCATCATGAAGATCAACATAAGATTGCTTTTATTTTCCCATGGGGTACTTTTGCATATAAGAATATGCCTTTTGGTCTTAAAAATGTTGGAGCCACTTTCCAGCGGGCCATGTCTTATGCTTTCCATGATATCAAGCATATCATCGAATCTTATTTGGATGACTTAGTTGCTCTTTATCGAAAGAGAATTGATCATCCTCATTATCTTAGATTGATTTTTGAAAGATGTCATCATTATAAAATCTGATTTAATCCGAATAAGTTCATTTTCGCAGTCATATCGGGTCAGTTATTTGGATTCATAGTATCTACTGAAGGGATTAATGTAGATCCTTTCAAGTTCGAGGTAATACTTCAGTTTCCTCCCACATATATCATTCGTCAACTTTAGAGTCTTCAAGGAAAAGCCAATTTCTTGAGGAGATTTATCATTAACTACGTTGAGATTACGAAAGGATTTATGAGATTGTTGAAAAAAGGAGTTCCATTCCTGTGGGACAACTTCACTCAATGCTCGTTTGATGCTTTGGAAAAGACATTAACCTCTACTCCTTTACTAAGTCGACCTGATTATAGCAGGGATTTCCTCATGTATCTCGTTCCGACAGAATCAACCATAGGTATGGTTATGGTTCAAGAAGACGATGCTCTCTGTGAGCATGTGATTTATTATCTAAGTCGAGGCTTGATAGGTCCCACATTGCAATATTCTCCCATCGAGAAGTTATCTTTTGCAGCAATCCATTCTGTCCAACGTCTTAGGCATTATATTCTGCTTCGAAGAACTTTTTTTTTGGTAGCTGCCAATCCATTTCAATTCGTTCTCAATAGGCGAGTGATTGGGGGAAAATATAATAGATGGATTGTTATTTTCCAAGAATTATCTCAATTTCTTGTCTGCTAAATCCAAGAAATCATTTATATTTGAAGAATTAATCTTCGAGTTGCCTTGTGGAGAATAAATAGTTTATGAGGAATCATTCCCTGATGAACATATTTTCCTTATTTCTTCACAAGATCCTTGGTATGGGGATATTATTATATATCTTCATACTTTGAAGTTTCCCCTCACTTTTTCGAAGGATGAGCGTATAAATTTGCGTCATTTTTTGAAAAGCTATGTTATCATTGGTGACACTTTATATCGTCACAGGGTTGATTTAATCCTTAGACGTTTCTTAACCTTAGAAGAAGTTGAGGCTGTGCTGAATGATTGCCATAGTGGAGCTTGTGGTGGTCATTTATCTAGGCTTGCTACAACCCAAAAAAATTTTCATGTCAAATATTTTTAGCCTTCGATTTTCAAAGATTGTGTTGAAGCGGTCAAAAAATGTCATCCTTGTCAAGTCTATACTTGGAAAATGTGCACTTATCCAGCTCCACTCTTTCTTGTTATTACCATCGATTCATTCACAAAGTGGGGAATATATTTTACAACTTGTAACCTACCTACGTCAAAGGGTCATAAGTATATCATTGTAGCAGTGGACTACTTCACTAAGTTGGCCAAGGCTATGCTTAATTTTTCGAATGATGGTGAAACAACCATGTTTCTTTTCAACGAAGTCATTTCTCACTTTGGTATTCCTAAAGAGATTGCCACTAACCATGGAATTAATTTTCAGAACTCCATGATGGTTGAATTGGCTCTCAAGTTAGGTTTCCAGCAGGAGCATTCATCACCTTATTATCCTCAGTCTAATGGGAAAATGGAAGCCGTGAAATAATCCTTGAAGGTTATCATGCAAAGGACGATCAATAAAGCTCGATCCAATTGGCAAGTTATGTTGTATCCTGTGCTTTGGGCATATTGGATTTCAGTTAAGACTGCAACTGGGTTCACTCCTTTTCAACTGGTTTACGGATTGTAATCAATCTTCCCTGTGGAATGTGAAACTCCTTCCCTTAAGCTAGGTGTTGAACTTCTTCCAGACACTATCAGTCTTGGAGAACGCCTTGTTTATTTGGAACATATTAATGAGCAACGTCGAGACACAACCACGATTAACGAGGCTCATGAGAGAAGGGTGAAGATTCAGTATGATAAGACTGTGCGACCTAGGGGTTTCTCTAAAGAAGACCTTGTCCTAGTCTATGATCAAGACAAGGATGCCTTGGGGGCAGGTAAGTTTAAATCCATAGGGTACGATCATTTCATCGTTAAAAGAGTCCTAAAAAAGGGATCTTATGAATTGGTTGATTTTAATGGAAGCGAGCTGGCGAAGCCCATAAATGGGCTCTATCTTAAGAAGTATTATTCCTAGGCTTGTGCCTAGCATTTGATTTTATTTGTACATATTTTATTTTTGTGCACATTCGTCTATCAGTTTCATTGTGATGTTGATATTTTTTATCTGCCTTGGTAGGTATCTATGGATGATATGATCTATTTAGGCTTTGCCGATGGTGCTAGTTGACATATTCGAAATTTGGCTTCTGTGGCTTGGGTAATTTACTATCCATCCAATTAACTGTTAGTCTCAAAGAGCATATGTATTGATCTTGCTTCGAATAATGTTGCAAAATATACTATTTTGGTCAATCTATTATTTGAAGCAATATCTCTTAGTGTTGGTTCGTTAGTAGTATAATTGGACTCACAATTGGTGGTGTCTCAATTGAATAAAATATATCATGTCAAAGATCCTTATTTATATCGCCTAATTCTGAGGGCGCGTTTATTACATATATCATTTAATTTCATTACATATACCATATCTCATGATTAGAAAACACATTTGCTGATTCATTAGCTAATCAAGCATTGGATTGGAATACAATTAATTCATCACATTAAAAATATAAAAATTCATCAATAATCATTATATATATGAGAGACTCACATCAAGAAATTGCCTGTATATAGATAAGAGTCATGTGTTAAAAAATGTCATACAAAATTGGACAAAAAATGTCCTACAAAATTAGGGATTATGCCAGATCGTGTCTTTCACAAAAATATCAAGTCATCCTAAAATATATGTCTGAGGGCCTTGCTGTGGATGAGCATCCCAGAAGAAGAATATGGTAGTTGCCACACGTCGAAAGAGTCGCACCCAATCCCATGGTACACCAACCACGCGTCTTTGAATAGCTTATGGTAGATCCTCCACTGTAGCCATAGGAACTTGGCAGGTTAAACCCTCCAGGTTCCTCTGTATGGTGTGAAGGACTCTCTCACGATCACCTGCAACATTTTCCGCCTCTCTTCCGCGACGCCTATGCCTCAGTAGACCCTCAAGTCTTACTTGTTCAACATCTGTGTCATGATCAATAATTTTGTAAGTATTTTGTCCTATCAAAACGATTTTAATTTCATATTTTTTAAAGTCCAAAAAAATAAAAAAAATCAAAAATCATAAAATAAATCTTACCAATTTCACTCCATGCAGCTTCGGGTGGAAGGGGCAAATCTAGGTTTGACTTGAAGTCTCATACCTGCATAGGGGTAATCCTTAATGGCGATCACTTTTTCTCCCCACCAAAGGAAGAAATCATCATCAAAGGTAGTCCTAGGGACCTCGCCACTCCCTAGTCTCTTCATCAGATTAACCCACATTGCTATGTGTGGATCTCTTGGGCTACTGATCGTTGAAATCACCTTGGGTCGAAGCCCACATAATCTCTCAAAAAAGAAAGTGCAAAGAATAGTGTCATATCCAAAGTGATTGGTCTTACCCTTCCTAATTGAAGTCAACTTATTTTTCAAGTTGGTCAGTAAATCTGTGCACCAATCATATAATCTAGTTAGACAATATATTGCAAAACTCATTGTAGCTCGTGAGGCTTGATGCAATGATGTTGATCCAACTACTCAGACAATGGTGAAAAGAAGGATTTTCATTTGTAATCCCTCTACATCTATGATTGGGATATGATTCCCAACCTTCTCAGTATCTGCCAAACAATAGAGTCAGATGTAGTCATCTACATTGAGTCCTCTTGGGGCCTTCCCCTGCAAGTTTACTAGCTCTCCTCTGTAGGAAAGTCCAGTGATGAAGTATATGTCTTATATCTCAATCTTCAGAGGCATCTGATCAATCATAATTGCATCCTCTTTTGGATCCCAGTAATTCAAAAGCATTTCAAGCAATCTTGTGTTTGTCTTCATGTTTGGAATTTTGAAGAATTTTAACAAACCACATCCTCTAAGGACATCTAGTGACAAAGGATCTTCCATCACCTCATTATCAATGGCACTATGTTCCCTCTCTCTGAAACTGATAGTCATCCTGCATCAATAAGGTTTTCACCCATTAAATTCTTTGATTCTAAAAAATGGCGTTGCGCATATGCGAGTTTCTTTCATACACAGTCGTGTATACACACGAATTCAATATGGTCAACCCAAATATACGCAGAGGGTTAATCTAAAATTATGATTTCTACGGTCAAATGATTTGAAAATAGCTTGAATTGATTAATTAATT
Organism: Pinus albicaulis; assembly: GCA_034641835.2. NCBI lineage: Eukaryota > Viridiplantae > Streptophyta > Pinopsida > Pinales > Pinaceae > Pinus > Pinus albicaulis. Next base: position 1,588,238,898 of record CM076580.1, on the reverse strand, counting down.
CACTAGGAATGAGGTTGAGGGGATTACTTGGAAAATTCACGGTGATCCGACTGAGAAATTGGGTGGATTGAAGTTGTTGGTTTTTTTCTCCAAAGTTTTTTTTTTCCAAATGCCCAATGCACAAATGACAAATGTAAGTCATAAAGGTCTATTTATACCAAAAATTAAAATTTTTTCAAAACCCACTTTTATAAAGTTTGTGTCTATTTTTTGAATTTGTTAAAACTTTGTGACCCTTTTTGGCTTTCAAGTGCTGGGATAGGTTGTTTTCAGGACCAATTGAAGATTTTGAGACATTTTTTACCCCTTCGATTCCATGACCGTTGACCTGTCATGGTAGGTATTGTTTTTGTAGAAATTTGAATAACTGTTAAATTATTCACCGAGATTATCCTGATCACACACTATTTGAGCTTCATGCATAATACATAACCTCTTCTACTATTGATAATCAATTTGCGGAAATATAAACAATCGCATGTGCACATTAAAACCATAAACAATCACACATATAAACACAGTATTTATGGGAAAGCTTAAAGCTGAAAACCCCCAACTCTCTGTATATTATAATGATAGAGATCATGTAACAATCATTGTACAAACTCCTCACAAGCTCTCAGTACAATCTCCAATTGTTACACACTACACAAGCTCAGATCATACAAAACACATGCTCCAATTTGCTCCACCTGTTAGCCAGCCTCTACTGCGCAATCCAATATGGATAATTACCAGATCAAGGTTCAAATCCCATTGGTATGTACTACGCAATCCTCATTGGCTTCTCCATCAATGTGTGTGCAAATCTCATGCACCAGTATAGTCACAACTGATAGTCACACTTGCTCTTTCACCTACCTCTTCACTGGTCTCCACTGAAACTATCCATGCATTGAAGTTAAATGATGTATTCTTTAGTTGATTTATGAGTTAATAATTAGTGAATTAATTAATAATTAATTCACACCACTCTCACTAATTGTGTCAATCAGTTAGACTAGATACAACTAGCTCAACTAAGTTAAACTGAACACAACTCCATTAACTGTCTCATCAACTCCACCAAACTCTGTCACATGAGTTCTAATTGAAGTCAACCATGCAATAGCTCCACTAAACCCTAGGAATAGCGTAATTCCTTCTGTCAGCTGCATGTGCCACATCCGTGACTCGAACTGAAGTGCTCCAAGAGGATAAGATAATGTTTAGAGTCCAAATATTATTACGAGCTAATAATATTCGACATATCTATTTTTAGACTGGCAATCTAAAAATAGATTCCGCCCAGTATGTCTAAAAATAGAAGTCCATCTATTTTTTTCCAACTTGACCAACCATCCAAAAATAGCATCCTGCAACTCATAGAACATGATCCATATGTCTAAAAATAGACATAGTCTAAAAATAGACTTTGCGCCAAAAATAGCCTGCGGGCCCACTTAGTGAAGGCGACTTCTTTCCACTAAGCTCCTCATCTTGTTGCAATCTCAACAGTTTTCAGCACTGGAATCTAGGTTAGGGAAATCCACTTTTCCGTTGCATCATGCATTCTAGCTTCCATACTGTGATATATTTCCATAGGGTCGACCCGATCATGTTATGATTATTGAAACCATTTTCACTCGCTGATTTATAAAATCATGATTTGATGGTAGAGCCATCCTTTACATGGGCTTCCTAGTTAGATCCTCACTAGCATATATTTTCCATGTTGCAAAAATTATGTAGGCTCAGGAGTCCTCTTTAGTCCCACCACGACCTTTGCGATGAAGCTTCATTCTCCTTCTTCTTCGCTATATTTTTGGCTCTCCACCCTAGAGGCTCCCTCGTGTTAAGTTGTTCTGCTTCATTGCATGTTGACTATTTGTATCTTTTTGCCTTAAGCCGACTTCACTTGGACTCGTGTATAAGGCACTTTTTTACCATGTATTTCTGCAAAATCAACCTTGCAATCACTTAGCATCTATAATTTGACACCCTTTTCCCATGGAAAAAACATTCCTCTTAGTGTCATTTACCAATTTTTCCACCTTGCATTGAGCATAGGATTGTTCCAACCACAGGAACTAGTGCATATTTTTCTTGAAACTCATTCTTTCCACTGTACTATATGAATTCTTTTGTTCTTTTTCAAGCTTTCAATATGAAAAAGAAAAAAAAATTAAATGTTTTAAAAAGATCGGGAATAGGACATTACTTTCATATTTGATGGTAGCTAGAGTTAGTTGTGTCGCCCTTGAACAAAGCACAAAAAGAAGAGTCTTTTCTCCATTGGGATGTGCTTTAGTTTGAACTAGGAGAGCCATAACCTTGTTATTGAGTCAGTACTCCCCCAGTTGGTTATCTCTTCCAATCATATGGAGGGTTTTTTCATGCCTCCTGCATGAAAAAATTATAGAAAGTTATCATATACTACCATATTAGTTACATTTGAGTCATGGCTTTTTTAAAGGGAAGTAAACTTGAGTCGGCCTTTCTGCGGTGTTTCTTAGCTCATTTTTCAGTTGGCCATACCGGGTCTGTCAGAGTTATGTTCTATCACATCAACTATTTGGTCCTTTTCTCATGCTAGTTAAGAAGGTCTCCATTGACTTCTTGCTGGTGGGTTTTCTCTTATCGACTTCGACAAATTTCTCTAAGAGTAAACCTAGAGCCACATGCTGACCCTATTTCCATCATTGATAGGTGACCTTGTGCTCAACATCAATCAACATCATGGGTATTTGAATGAGTGGTTTCCCTTGTGTTCGACGTCATCTTTCATTATCACACATTGGTATTCATGCAGTACCTTGGTTGCCATTTGACCCTATTGGTGGATTCCTCGACTCTATGTCTGCTTTCATTATTGGTTGGTCCAGAGGGTTTCTTCCGTGTGCTAGCTACATTTTGTGTACGCAGGAAACGAGCTTCGGGTTGGTTACTTGATCTTTCTTCGTCCAATTCCTTCCAAATTATCAGCCTAAGGGTTACACTCATGCTATATTGATGTGGGATGCCTTAATTCCTTCCTTCCACCAAATATTTTCCCATTGAATTTGAATCATTACTCTAGGAACAAGGTCTAGGATATTTTTTCAGTACCTTAGGGTTTGCAGTCATTAGTGGTAGACTCCTTCGCTATAGACAGTGAGAATACATCAATGTCTCTTAATTGATAGATTCTCTCGAGTGTTCTACTTAAACTCATTCATTCGCACTTGTTAGATTGTACTTGGGTACCTTGACTCTCATCATCATTATCGGTGATTTTTATTGTGTTTGTTAACGATATACATCAATGACCGGTAATCAAACTATTTCTCACATGGTTGACTTCAGCTCATTTATTCCCATAGTGTAGAAATGTACCATGGTAATCAGTGAATACCTCAGATTTGCATCAACATGATTTGGTTCATTTGATAACTCCTTTAGTTTTCTGCTAGTGACACCATCCACTTTATATGTTTTAGTTCATTACAACAACATCTTATATGTTGGCACCCGAGTTGCATGAAATACCATTATTCCACTCTTTATGATTCGGTACTTGGAGATTCAGTTCTGTGACTTTAGTGATCAGATATCTTTCTCAACATCATTGATCAATTCTTCTATATGTGATACTATGACACGAAATTGATATGTACTTTCTGAGGATGTGATCAAATGATACACTATGTACTTTTCAGTTTCTTTAATACTTGTATACATATTGGATCCGATCCATACTTGATATGCGAACATGCTTTACTTTCACTAAGCATGGGTATGCCTACCTCAGACATGAGCTTGATTTTTGATCTCTTCCATTGGTTTTTGGCAGGCTGAAATCTGGTGAACTCCTCCCAAGTCCTCGCATGATACTTCTTATACACTTAATACATTTCGACCATCATGTACCCCTTCTGACCTCATATACTCGGGGTAATTTGTTATATCATCATTTCTCACCTATATATACTTGATGCTCTATGTTATGGCCTTGGGAAACCCTTTCCCTTCAGACTTGGTCCTTTACCTAAAAAACATTATTTTGAATTCCATACGTGACCCTGCCCTCTCAAAATCACGTGCACACACGGGTCCAATTATACCCAACCTGCGTATATAATTTACAATATGAAAAATAATATAAACTTACTTATTTTCTAGGCGTTGTTTACGGGTTACACCGGAAGCCGACCTACAGGAGCTTGTGGCCAAATTGTTTCCCAACTGAATAACTATTTTGAGGTGATATAAATACACCTCATGGGAAGGCCTAAAAGGGAGAGAGAGATAGGTATTGATACTATAGCCATTTAGTCCCTGATCAAGTCCGATTTATCCCTGCGCCTCCCGCACTTCTGAGATTGTGGAAACCCTTGTTTCCCTCATAGAGATGTTCATGCCTCTTATGTGACATCTTTGTGTATGCTTATGGAAGGAGATTATTGAGACTTGGGCTAGACGGATCTGGAGGACGATTTCTCTTGGAGCTGTGGCTGAATCAGGTGGTATTCCTCCACACATCTTTACATACATCAATAAAGAAGCTCTGTGATGTTCCTAATGTTGTGATATTTATGCTTTATACATGTTATGATCTTGTTATAGTTGATTTCATGTTATTTTTTTTATAAGCTTATATGATCTAACACTGACATCTAGAACATGCTTTCAATTATTACTAGTCTATGTGATTTTCTTGAATGAGTGGCAGGTTTTGAAGCACTTGGAGACGCAGAGGGTTTGAACCCTGCGGGATCACCTTCAAACATAGGACCTACGGGTAAGGCCTCTTCTCCAAATTTTACTAGTTTAAGCATTAGGACTGTTACTTTTCTTACTTCTTGCTATTGTATGTCTCTTGATCTGTTGGGGTTCTCAACCCAAACCCTAGCGTAATTCATCCCGTAACAATGACAAACAAACTTTTACTATGTTAATTACATTATTGACATAAATTGTTGTCATTATTTAAAAAAAAACTACTATTTGGAAGAGTGGAATAATATGAGGTGGTTATATGGACTGCATAAGTAGGATCATCGATTTTTTCAAGAAACTTCATAAGCTTCATGTTGATCCCATTGACTTCAAATTTGAAGCCTTGTATACAATGACCAAATATTTAGAAGTATCCTTTGTATCCAATGTAGTGTTCACCTGAACAATCTTTTTCACCAAAAATGACTTTGTTTCAGCAATCTACAAAAAATCACTAATTTTACTAAGTTGGTATGTTGTTTCTTGGAAACATCCAAAGTATCTACTCCCTACTTAACTTTGTTGATGAAGAGATCATAATAGAGATAAAATTCAGGGTGATAATTAAAAATGTTTTGTCAAAATAGTCCTTACATTATTGTGGAACTTGTTCACTAGCACATACAGATTCTTATCAACCCTGCTATGCCTGAGGTATTCCCAAACACTTTGCTTAGCAAGACAGGATAAATATGATTTTCCCAATACTTTTTGTGTGAGGCAAGCTTTCCTTTAGGTCCCATTCTTTGTCATCAATTATGATCACCTTTAAAACCATCCTTGCTACCATGTCTATTTATGAATATAAGGCACATTTTTATATATGAAAATAAGACAAATTAGAAAATGGGCTTAATAGAACAAAGATAACATAAATATAATTGAATTCAACAAATTTTCCAAAATTTTAAGCTCTATCCATAGAAAACTATACCAAAGAATCATTGGAAAACTATACCAAACAATCATTAGAAATTATTAGCCTAGGTGAGGCATCCCAAATGGCGATGGCCGTGTGGGTGAGGACTTTGGTCCTCTGAGCTTCTGGGTTCAAGTCCTCCTTGGGTGAATAATGTATCATATGTAATATAGTATCATCCTACAAAAATAAATAAATAAAATAATTAGAAAATATTGACCTTAAATACTTAGTGACCCTTCGTCATGCAATAAATACTCAGTGACCCTCACTATGCAATAACTATAGTAATTAATCAAAAATAAATAAAAATCCCAATATGATATGAGCCACTCATTTACCACTATATAAATTGAGTTGCGTTGTAATTTTTTCAATAATGCTGATCCACAGTGATTGTCTACATCATTGTGATATCTGCAATTCTTTGTGCCCCATTCCTCCATACTTGAAATAGATGTATATTTGAGAAAATCTTATTACACTGACTTTTGTGTCTTATTTGGCTATCTTGTTCCTATATTTTCTTCTGTTGATAAGTTTATGCTGATGCGTCACACTTCACCTAAATAGGAATATGTGCATGCCTTACACTTACTTTGGCTCTCATGTCCCTTTATTATTGTGTCTTTACATGTCTATGTGAATGCCTTAAACTGGCCCCTATGAAACATTAACATTCTTTTATGTTCTATAGCATCATCTATGACTATACTATGAAATGTTTCTGCAATATAATGGCATGTACTTGGTTCAATCACTATCCATAGTGTTTCGTTGCCCCCTTCATGACTAGTCAATATGATTAGCTTATCTATTATACTCATCTCAACCTAAGTCATTGATTAAAACAATCTCCATGTAGATTGAAGTGACAACATAGATTAGATGTCTATATCATTAGTATCAATGCTACGCTTTAAGATCTAAATATTTTATTTTATGATTGATATTAAGTATCAACCAATAATTTAGAAGAACTAGTGTTGGATCTCATTTTAACTGTGACATTTTCACACTAGTAAAAATCTCTCTGGTTTCGAAGATATAGAATTCTTGGACCTCTCATGGACATCGGGACTCAAATTTCCCTTAAATAGTGATGATATATCCAGTAATTAGGATTTTGAAGAATTTTTTTCAGAGGAAATTATTGTGTAGCATTGTTACGGGAATCTATAGATTTCAAATGGACATGCTCGAAGTACCAAAACCATTAGGTTGAGGCTACTTCGCTAATGCACCCATTGGAACATGATTGAAGAAGCTATTTATAAGTGATGTGAAGAATTATTTTTTATTTATTTTTATGGTTTTACAATGGGGGATTTGAATTTTAAATCCCATAGTTTACACAATACTTCATAACAAGGCGATCTCCAATTGTGCTACCCCCAGGGGCCAACAATGTGAAGAATTCTTGAACCCATGTGTTTAATTCTTTAAGAGAGTTGTACACCATACAACATTTACATATAATCATTACAAAGTAGGCTTGTTTGGTGGATAAAATCCATTTAAATTCATGATAGAATTCCTTGACTTCATTGGCATTGGGAATCATTTTCCTTAAATAGTGATGAGATATTTAGTAATTAGATATCTCCCTTGGTTTTAAAGATGTATAATACCTTGGCCTCTCAATGGCATTGGGACTCAAATTTCCTTTACATAGTGATACGATATTTAGTAATTAGATATTTGAATATTTATTTATAGGAAATTATTATGTAGCTATTTTACAAGGATCTATAAATTTCAAATGGAAATGGTTAAAGTACCAAAGGCATGAGTTTGAGGCTACTTCGCCATCATATCCATGCCCCAAAGATGGCATGAGTTATTCTACACTTTATGTTATTTTTTTCTAGAACACGATTGAATAAGCTCTTTTTAAGCGACGTGCATAATTCTTGAACCAATATGTTTAATTCTTTAAGATATTTGTACTCAATACAAATCTAGTATAAAATCATTATCGCGTAAGTTCGTTTGGTGGATAAAATGTCATTAAAGTCATGATAGACTATAACGTCTTATTGTTCAAATGGAAAATATAAACTAAATCACTTAATGAGTGGTTTAGTGGTTTGTGTACATAATTGATGTGAAAATTCTCTACAACACAAAAAAAATCAAGTTTAGGATCATTAAAATTTCTCTAACCACCAAACTCTAGGGGAATCTCACAATCAACAATATAACGAGTGTAGTGATCCTATAATATTATGTGGGATGGTTGTGTGGAGATACATGACTAGCACTATCCATTGAGACAATGAGAGGACCAATAGAAGAAGTAACCATTGTGCCATTTGCGTGAACAATATGTTAATGAGTACATGGATGAGTTCCATACCCTCATGGCTGGAATAAGTAGCATTGGAGTATAGTATTCATGTATACAAGTGGTTTACACCAATGCACCATTTAAATATTCAAACATTGGAGTTCCAAATAATTTAAAAGCTTGTAGGAGAATATATTTGTACAATGGATTAAGGAAAAACACAAATCAAAATAATGCACCAACCCTTTCAGTAACCAATGTGATGAACAAAAAGATAGTACAATGCATGACAAGTAGTCCCAAAAAGAGAGAGCCTCATTATAGCCCCAAGAACATTGCACAAATCTATTCTTTCATGAAAACAAAGTAAGGCCAAATGAGTAAGCACAAATCAAATGTGTAAGTATGAGATGAGAAATAATAAGATACCCCTAGTACAATAAGTATTGTCTATGCAAAAATATATTTTATGCAAGTGTAAATTATTGTGCATATATTTTTAAAAGTGCATGTATATTGCAAATTCTACACTTGAAACCTTTAGTGTTTCCCTCATAATGTGTATAGACTCACGTCCATGATGGATCACAACTAATGTGGAAGAGAAGAAAGCATGATTGTGTCACAACCATATGTGGGTTCATAAACAATGTATTCACTTAATTGTTGACAATGGGAGTTAGAAGTATATCATTTTCCAAGCATTGGCTAGTGATGCAAGTTGGTAACTCTAGCTCCCTTTTGGTGATACAATATCAAATAGCTCTAGTTAAACAAGGAAATTCACGTTTCCCAATAGTTCACTTAAGCCAATATGTAAAAGGATATTAGCTTGAGTGGTTTGGTGAAAAATTTGTTTCCCCACTTGTGTCGGTTCAAGTTTCCAGAGACATGTTGTAACTATCCCTCTGTGGAATTTATGAAATAGTTGTATTTAGTGTAATAGTGGTGGCCCATATGTTTGAAGTTATCTATTCTCTAGAAAATTTTATTCCAGTTAACAAAAGACAGTGCACTTTCCAACATATCATTTATCCTTTAAAAAATTATACATCCCTCAAGTCAAAACTCCATTTAGCAATTATTTGTAGTGATACAATATCAAAGGGATCTAATTAAAATACATGTTGTCCAATAGTGCACTTTCCAATATGCAATTTGTCCTTTGAATAAATATAAAATCCCTCAATTCAAACCTCCATTAAACAAAAGGAATATATATATATCAGTTTGCATCCAATATGTGGTATATTCCAATTTTTTTTCCTACTAAATACTTTGTATCACATGAAATTTTCTACTGTAATAACCCTATATCATGCTTATTCCTTCTCTATGTAACAAGTGGTTTTCCCTTTATTGTAACTAAAACTTTATTTCTTATAATGTATCACATCAATTTTTTTTTTTCTCTCTTTCTGTGTGATACATCACTTTCATGTGTGATATGTCACACAAGATATTTTTCCCATATGCGATATACTCAAACTCCTTTATTCTTCCCAAAAGCCTCTAATCTCTAAGTATTTATCACAAGGTCAAAAACTTCTTACAACATATCACATCAATTTTTTTTTTGGTTCAGTGTGATATATCGCATACTTTTTTCTTTCTTTTAAAATATGTCACACAAGATAATTTTCCCATGCAATAACTTCCATATTGCATGAAAATAAATTTTGTACAATACAAAATTTCCTCCAAATTTCTTGCACGACCAATTTTCCTTCTTATTTGACGTATCACTCTCATCATTTCTTTAATGTGATACACAACATCACCATAATAATTTATTTGTATGATACATACAATATTCCTCAAGTTTTCAAATAAAAAAAAGTTAAGTTTGTAAGTCACAAGTGTTCCTTCCTAGCAATAACAACATATTTCAAATATTTATTGTTTAGTGTGATATAGTGAAAATCACAAAGATCAATTTTCCCATGCAATTAAATCTATATAGATCATAACAAGCGGCGTGGCACAAGATTTGCATAGGGTTTTGATTTATCATTGATATTCCTTCCTTTTTCTTTGTGTTTTGAACTCTATATCTTGCACTTTATTTATTTTTTTCTTTAGCATTAACCTCAAGCTTATAGCTCGTCAAGGGGGACTATGAAGCATGAATATAACTTATAGCTCATCAAGGGGGAATATGAAGAATGAATATTTCTTTGAAAACCAATCATAACTGGGAATATGGAAATTAAGTAAGATGGAAAATAGGGATTGGAATATGGATACAATATACGTTTCAAAACCCCCTAGTAGTACAACTCAACCCAAAAGTGATAACACTTATCCAAAAGATGATGATAGACATGAAATTGAAACAAAGTAAAATGCACAAATTTAAAGCATCATGATCCATTATTCAACTCAACCAATGGCCACTATTTCCATGTCAAATACAAAAAGCATTAACAATTGAGATGAACTAATGAAAATATGCACGTCATGTTTGTCGGGAACTATGACCATCAAATGTGAGAGCGTTAAACAAAATGTAGGATGCATCATCTGTGAAAATTTCATCTATTGCAATAATTGAAAAATATTCTTCTAACTGAAAAATTGATTATGAAGCTTATTTGCTATGAAAAATATCGAATAAATTTACTTCTGCAATTTTCAGAATAAATTATTTCGGAAAATAAAATGCTGAAAATAGAGAAATTATAGCACACACGTAGAAACTAGTGACACATTTTTTTCAGGACAATTGTCCCAAGGAAAACCGGTGTAAGAATATGAGGGTTTTCATATTAATCTTCATCAACAATATGAGTACAATAATTATGACAACCAAAACCAAGGAAAAATATTGAGAGAAATTTAATGATAAATTTGTCACTCTCCACAGCGACTCCTTGACCCCGAGATGGACCCTCTGCCAATACATTGGTTCCTCTGTGTCACTCTCTGTGCAGTGACTACGTAGAGCTCTAGTGGGCTTCCTCTTTCCTCATGTTTCCTCCTCTTGAATTCGATCTGCACTTCCTGGACCTTTGTTGGTACCCTCTCTCACCTACTTCTCACCCTTTGGCTCTATCTCCTCTACTGAATCTCAGCCTATGAGAAAATCGATCTACTTGGGAAAATGAGTAACTGAACTAGTGTGTTCTCCATCTACCCATCGAATTATTCTTATAATCTTCTGTTGGAGCATCAATGACCAATATTAAAACATAATCGATGGCCAAAATTATTTCTCTGTCAATCCGAGTGAGTTTCTAAAACATTCACACCATGACTTAATTAATTCAGATTAATTAATCATATTTCCTAAGTTTAGACTTAGGAAATATTAAAAACTAATTAATAATCTAATTAATTCGTCTCTATGTGGAATTTAGAGAAATTATTTCCGGGTATTGGATAATACATGTATTATAACCTCTCCACCAAATATCGTGGCTAGAAGACATCCGATTCTACAAAAACTAACACTCCCTCTTAGAGAGGAAAGTGTTCTAGTGTTGCAACTGCTTCCATAACACATTGTCTCTGCACCATCTCCTGTCACGCTGCTAAAGTATGGCCATAATTCCCACCAAAACACTACGCAAATCTGATATGAGTTACATTTGTGCTACTGCTGACCCTGCTGACTGCTACCAACACTGCATCTGCACTGCAACTGAGAAATATATGTTTATGCCACTGAAACGGGTTCTCCACCATACACATTTTTTCCCTAAACTAGACGAACTTAGCTCTCCCTAGAGCTTTCATGAGTATGTTTGCTACCTGATCTCCTGTGGGAACATACTGCAGATGGATTTCCCCACGTTGTACATAGTCTCTGATGAAATTACATCTGATGTCAATGTGTTTCGAACTATCATGAAACACTGGATTCTCAGAGAGTTTTATGCAACTCTGATTATCGCAGCAAACATTGGTCGTTCCCATCTTATTCCTGCAGAAACTCAGAAGCGGCTTCCTAAGCCATATAGCTTCGCACGTAGCTATGCTTGATGCCATATATTCTACTTTTGTTGAGCTCAGTGCTACTAATTTTTTCTTCCTGCTGCACCAAGAGACCATCCCTGATTCAACAATGAAGCAGTACCTAGAGGAACATTTCCTATCCATTGAATTTCCTGCCCAATCTACATCTGTGAATCCACATAATATGACATCATCCCCCAAAGTATATTTCAAACCATACCTACCTGTTCCATGCACATATATAAGAATGTGCCTTGCTTTTGTCCAATGTACCCTTTTTGGCTCCACCATAAACTAACTAATGATATTGACATCAAAAAAAACTTTTTGGCCTACTGTTAACTTGATACATGAGGGACCCAATGAGCTACCTGTACAAGGTGGGGTCGACTTCCTTTTCCCCTGATGCAACTATCTTCTTCCAATTAGTGATTATGGGTGTCATCATGGGTTGAAAATCCTGCATTCTGAACCTCTTTAGAATTCTATAGCATATCTTCCTTGCCCAAGGAATATTTCCCCATTATTCTACCATACTTCCAATCCTAGAAAATAGTGAATCAACCCCATATCCTCCATGTTGAATTTTTTCGCAAGGTTCCTTTTGCAGTCTCTTATAAGCCTTGATTATCTTGTCAAAAACACATCATCCACATACAAAATCATAATGAGAGGTTCATTCTCTGCCATTAAATAATAAAGATTGGGATCTGCATCACTCTTGATGAATCCCAACTATTGCAAGTAAATTTCGATCTGACAATACCACGCCCTGTGTGCCTGCTTGAGCCTGTATAGGGATTTCTTCAATTTTCACACATGAGTGTGCTTCTCATCGGTTTCGAAGCCTTCAGACTGCTCTATATACACCTCTTCTTCTATCACCCCGTTCAAGAATTTTTTCTTGACATTCATATCGTGAATCTCCCATCCCATTTTCATTGTTAGAGATAAACATATTTGATAGAAGTATATCTAGAAAGTGGGGCGAAGGTCTCCTCATAGTCAATTCCTTACTGATGTGCATACCCCTTTACCACAAATCTAGCCTTTTACTTCTCTACACTTCCATCTACAATGTACTTGATCTTTTAGATTCATCATGAACCTACAATTGATCTATATTTCGGTGTCGACACTACCTCCCACACATCATTTGTCATGATATAACTATACTCTTCTACCATGGCATCCACCCACACTTGATGTTGTGTGGCTTCCTGAAAGCTGGAGGGTTCTGCAACATGAGCTACCAAGGTTTGATATTTGTCAAGCAGTCTTTGTTATCGCTTGTCCATCCTAGGAGCTTTGAAAAACTCCTATGCATCTCTCAAGGTCTGAAGCATTTCCCTACTGGCCCTACCAATGGTGGTTGGAGTTTTAGTCAGTTCCTCCTGTCCCCATTGCTCTGTTTATTGAGAAATCCCTGGATCTCCTACCCCTTAGGAGATACTAGTAATAGTAATTGTACTTGATCCCTATGAATGTCCTCCTGCTAGTCCCACTTATTTTCCCTGTTGCTGGACTAACAAAAATTCTGCTGACTGATCACCTGTAGGCATCTCTCGAGATCTCCTGAAAGCTCTGTCTTCCATGAAATTTACATCTCATCTTACTACAATCTTCCTACTACTAGGAATGTAGATCCTGTATGCCTTTGAGGTCTCACTATACCTGATGAGGAACCCCTTCTTTGTAGTTTGATCCAACTTGCTGCACTTTTCATCTGGTACATGGCAGTAAGCCACACTCCCAAAAATCCTCAAGTGACTAACTTCAGGCTTGTTTCCTATGGAGACTCCCTCTGGAATTTTCTTCCCTAATTCTCTATGAGGTGTTCTGTTTTGAATGTACACCGTTGTGTTTCATGCATCTACCCATAAAAATCTGGGCATATCCTAATCATACAACATAGCATTTGTAACCCAAATTATCGTTATGTTCTTCCGCTCCACTACTCCATTTTGCTGAGGGTTATATGGAGCTGTCCATTCTCTTTTGATTCCTTCCTTCACGCAGAATTCTATGAAATCTTTATCAATGTGTTCTCCACCATTATCTGAGCGCAACATCCTGATATTTTTCCCTGACACATTCTCTATGAGTGCCTTGAACTCTTTGAACCGATAAAAGACCTCATATTTGGTCTTTAAGAAATAGATCCAAGTCTTTCTAGAATGGTCATCAATAAAGATGACGAATTATTCGCCATCAATAAGAGCTCCAGTGGGCATAGGGACACAAATATTTGAGTTTATCAGTCCTAACACACTGTTTTCTCTGTTGTCACTTCTCGGAAATGTCGGCTTTGCGTAATCCCCAAGTGCGAATCCTCTACATACATCATCGTGCTCTGGGTTGAGAAATATAACTCCTATGATAGTTTCTATGATCATATTGTGTTCTCCATGGTGTAAATGTCCCATCCTCTCATGCCATAATTCATTCAGATCCTTCCCATTGCCACAATCAATTTCTATTAGTGCCATTAGAGAATCGAGCTAAAACCTATATAACCCGTTGCTTCGAGCTCCAATGTATTTCACATTATTCTAGCTAGAGAGTTTGACATACACTTTCTTCCCTACGAAGTGTACATCGTAACCCTTTTCCTACAACTGGGACACTGAAATTAGGTTCATACCAAATCTAGACACATGCAATACATTAACAACGCTGGTGCTAGTTCTTGTCTCCATCTGAAACTCTATGGTGCCTCTCCCTACTAGAGTACATTTAGTTCTATTTCCCATAGCGATATGGAAGTCCATATGTTCTTCCTGATAGCTAGAGAAATATTCTCTAACTCTTTTCATATGAGATGAAGCTCCACTATCTATATACCAGACACCAGGTGATGCTGAACCTGACAAGCAAGAAAACTCACTCTCCAACCTGGAAGATAAAACTGAAGCATCCCAATTGTTGTTTCTATCCATTATTTTCTGTTTTGTTTCTCTCTCCTCCTGATGTTGATTTTTCTACTGCAAAATTGTTGCATCCAACTAGAGATATGCTCTACAAAAAGATACAAATTCTTCCTATGCCTCTGGTAATCTTTGATATGGAGAAATAAAATTTGTTTTTTGTTCTATCAGAGAAATCAATTTTCCTCAAGAATTTTGACCCTCATGGCCAAGGACGTGCGATGCCTCTAGGGAATTCGAACTACTTCTTACACAGAGAAATGACCCTCCTTCTCTTCTTTTCTATTGAGCTCTTCGAATGATCATGTAAGCTATGATACCATGTGAAAATTTCATCTATTGTAATAAATAAAAAATATTCTTATAACTGAAAATTTGATTATGCAGTTTATTTGCTACAGAAAATATCGAATAAATTTACTACTGCAACTTTCACAATAAATTACTGTAGAAAATAAAATACTAGAAATAGAGAAATTCTAGCACACACATAGAACTTGGGGACTCCTCATCACACAATGTTATTTTTTGAATTAATCCAAATCAAATTTCTACCCAAGATCAAGAAAGTGCCCAAATCTCAAAATACCAAGCTTTTTCTGAGTTTCTCATTGTTTAATTAAACAAAAGATATGACCTAAGACCTAGATCAGGACTTGATAGACCAACCAAAAAGGTTACATTTGATGAACCTAAATTTCAGACTTCTGAAACTCAAACATCATCAAGTGAAACACATAATCAGTTATTAGAAAAATAATACTCCTGAAAAAACTTCCCTAACAATTTTAAATGTTGAGAAAGAATTAGAAAGAGTTAAAATCCCAATCCCATTATCTGAACTTTCTAAAAACCATAGTTATAAAAATAAAGTTTCAAAATGGATTCAATCTTCAAGTATCGATGCAGAAGAAGATGTCATAAGTTTGCAAGATGAAAAACTCCAAGTAGTTTTTGGTCCTAGCTTAGATATGATTGATGAGAGTGTTCCTCCTTTCTGTGTCACTTTAAAAGTGCATGATTATCTCTTATATAATTTCATATTAGATTTTGTGGCTTCTCATAATCTAATGCTTAAACTAATCATGGATAAAATTCAATTAGAAATCACTAGACCATATCATGATATTTATACTTTTGATTATAAGAAAGTACCTTGCTTTGGATTAATAAAGGATTTAGTAGTAACATTTGCTCAAATATTCGTCAAAATTATAGTCTTGGATATAGTAGTTACAAATATTCCACCCAAATTTGAATGCTATTGTCGAGGTCTTGTTGTGCAAAAATGGGAGGCAGTTTACAAATGGATATGTCCTTTGCAACAATCCAAGTTTATGGAGGGGAACATTTGAGATTATATAGAGAGGTCAGATTTCTAAATACAGTTTGTAAATCCAATTAAGATATCAATCATCCAATTTATGCTATTGATCAAGATTTTGGGTGTTTTACTTTAGTTGATAATGATCTTTCAAATTCTCAAATATGCATTCAGGAAATTGTCACTCCTGCTCAAATTTCTAAAACTGATATTTGGAAAATGTACTTTGATGAAGCATTTTCCAAAAATGGTGTTGGAGCTAGAATTGTACTTATCTCCCCTGATAATAAAAACATAAATCAATCCTTTAAATTAGACTTTGTTGTTACAAACAATGTAGCAGAATATGAAGCCTTTCTTTTAGGATTAGAGTTAGCAAACAATATAAAGGTTCAAAATTTGATGGTATTTGGTGATTCAAAGTTAATTGTGAAACATTTTAGGAAGTTATGTCAAAATAAACACCCTAAGCTTAGATCTTATAGGAATGAATTTTGGGATTCTGCTGAAAATTACTTTCAAGCTTTTAATATCACATCAATCCCAAGAGAAGAAAATATTCATGCTCATGCCTTAATAGTTTCTGCTAGTTCCTTTAAAATTCTTGATCCTATGCAACTCCACTATCACATTGAAGTGAAAAACAAGCCTTCCATTCCTGATAACCTCAAACATTTGCAGGTTTTTGAAGATGACAAAAAATTGAAAAATTTATTGCTAGGAGTAGATGAATTTTCAGCTTTGAAAATTGAATAAGAACACTTAAATGAAAAAAAATTAGATGATGACAATCATAATTTAAAGTTTAATAAAAAAATAGATGACCACAATATGATTCAAAATTCGAATAATTACATTCCGAAAGGAATTATTCCCCTTAAAAAATGTTTTGATCATAATGATGTTTCAAAAACCTCATTTTTGAATTCACAAGAAGAGGATGTTCGAGATTGTAATAATGGCATAACAAAATAAGCAAGAAATTTTAAAATCTTAGCATCATTACCTCAGGAAATAAAAATCAAATATATCAATCTTTTCAAACATTATAAGGATCTATTTGCATGGTCATATGGAGAGTTGAAAACATATGACACAACTATTATTGAGCATAAAATTCCTCTCAAACTAGAAGCTAAACCCTTTCAACAAAAGTTAAGGAGAATAAATCCAATTTTTCTTCCAATTATTGAAATAGAAATTAAAAAGTTATTGGATACAAAAATAATCGTTCCCTTGAGGTATTATGAATGGATAGATAACCTAGTACTCTTCGGAAGAAAAATGGTGAAATAAGGTTGTGTATAGACTTTAGAAATTTAAACAAATTGTCTTTAAAGGATAATTATCCATTACCAAAAATGGATCAATTACTTCAAAAAGTCTGAGGTTCAAACATAATTTCAATGTTGGATGAATTTTCTGGATATGGTTAGTCCTGAAGATGGGGAAAAGACAACATTTACAACTCCTTGGGGCACATTTATGTATGCTATAATTCCATTTTATCTAATCAATGTTGGAGCAATGTTTCGGAGAGCAATAGACCTTGCATTTGTTCGTAATATTAATAAATTAATTGTAATTTATCTTTATGTTTTAACTGTATTCTCTAACTTTGATGAAAAACATTTAAAACACTTGAGAATTTTTTTTGAAAGATGCTTGAAATATGGGATTTCACTTAATCCCAAGAAATCTATGTTTGCAATGAAAGAAGGAAAAATACTAGGACATATAATTTCAAAAGGAGTGGTAATTGATCCAAAAAGAGTAGCGACAATTGATGTAATCAGTTTACCTATAAATAAAAAGGAAATTCAAACATTTATAGTGAAAATAAATTTCTTAAGAATATTTATATCTAATTATGCTGAGATAGTCACGGATATAGCTGAAATTCTTAAAAAGGATCATAAAGTCAAGTAGGCAGTACGGGCCAAGTATTCTTTTTCACAAATCAAGAAAGTCATTTCTGAAGCCCCAGTACTAGCTAGTCTTGACTACTCCAAACCTTTTATATGTTTTCTTTTTCCTCTAATAGAACTCTAGTTGTTGTCCTCTTTCAAAGAAACGATGATGGATATGAGCAACCAATAGCATTTTTTAGTAAGGTGATGAGTGATGTTGAACTAAGATATGCCATAATAGAAAAACAAGCATATGCTCTTGTACAAGCTTTGAAAGCATTCAATATTTATGTCTTACATTCTCCCATTATTGCCTCTGTTCCAAACAATGCAGTAAAGAAAGTCCTAGCACAACTTGATACAAATGGAAAGAGGGGAATTCAGATAACCAAGATATTTGAATTTTATCTAGATATCAGACCCACCAAATTGGTAAAGGGACAAGGTCTAGCTAAACTTTTGGATGAACCAAATTGTAATATTGTTGGAATCAATACAATTTTGCAGATTTCAAATTGAACCTTCTCAGAGTTCAAGTGAGAAGAATCCACAAGAACCTTCTCAGAATTCAAGAGAGAAGAATCGACAAGAACATTCTCAGAGTTCAAGTGAGAAGAAACCACAAGAAACTTCTTCCTGTTCTGATCCTATTTCTCTTCCTCTACACATTGATGAAAAATTTCTACTTTTAGATTGGTACAAAGATATAATAAATTTTATACGAGATTTAAAGTATCCTTATGAATTTTCAAGGAGCCAATCTAGATCTCTAAGACTTAAATCTATGAAATATTGTATTATAAATGCCAATTTGTATTGTAAGGATCCTCAAAATGTCCTTTTATTATGTTTAACTGAAAATGAGATAGGAGGAGTCATTGAACAATTTCATGCAGGAAATTGTGGACGACATTATGCTTGGGAGGAATCTGCATTCAAAATTCCAAGCGTAGGTTTTTATTGGCCTAAATTATTTGCACAAGTTGGAGCTAAAGCGAGAAGTTGTATTCCATGTCATATTTTTACTAGAAAACAGGGTGTAGAAAATCTATCAACAAGATTCAAGTGATCTTGTAATGTAGTAAAACAAAATACTGAATCCTTCCTACAATTTACGGAAACCAATTACGATCGCACAATCACTTAACAAGTAAGAGAAAAGAAACTATCAATCACACAGCACAAGATGCATCTTGGGAAATCACACTGCCTAAAACCCTGCTATTTGTATATTGCATAAAGTCAAGATCATGAAACAATACAATGTTATTCCTCACATTGAGAAACCTCTACACTCTGTCGACTGTCTGACTTTGATCCTGCTCGAATATGGCTTGCTTTCTAAGCAAGTTTGGTCCAATATTTAATATTTTGCTTTCTTAGGCCTGGCTTGCCTTCCTTACACATTATTGGGCTAATTGAGCCCCTATAAATTAGGAAAATCCCAATTAATGATTGAGAAATACCTTCAAGCCTACTTGATGACCTCGTGCATGACCTATAAAATTTTCTAATTATACAACTGATAGTTGTATTTCATTTAACCTCAATATCAACTGGGCCTTCCTTAGAACTGACATGCAACAACTATTTATAGAAAATTATCAGTTATATGATTGACCACTATCTGTGAATTAAATCAGATTTAATTCACTAGACTTCTCACTAGCTCATCTCTCAGTTAGAACTAGTTAAACTGATTTTAACTCAATTAATTGAATTAACTAATTACAACTCACAAAGAATTATAACTGGACCCCCGAAAATCATGGGCGAACTCTACATGCCTCCTCTCTGACCTCTAACTCAAATTTCTTAAGCTAACTAATTCTTCCTAACTCATTTAACTAATACAAGTTGTCATCAGATGAAATGACAATTTTTTTTCTAAATTAATTAAGGGAAAATTGAATCAGATGCCCCCTATGGTACCATTTCTCGATGCCATTTCTAGATTCCATTTTCACTATTTCTTGTTTCCTATTTCAACACTCCCTCTCAACAAGAAATGAATTCAATGTATCCAAATCAGGTACCTTTGGAATGTTATGCATGCAACACTTCTCTAGTGTTATTTGCTACTGCAACTCCTAAAACTGAAAAGCCTAAAAAAGAAACTGAATTAGTATGATGCATTTGTCATTAGAGTCTCTAACTGCTACCGGTTATTGCACTTTCTACTAAAAACTCGGTGCTGCTGCTGACTCTGCATCCGTGCTCTTTGCACTTTTTCCAACTATGATGTGCGCTCCAGTATTTGACATTTATCACTCTGATTTCTATATTTCTGACATCTCACTGCATCAATCACTACTGCTCCTTCCTTCTACTGTGTACTTTGGGCTCCCCATATAGGTCAGATCCATGAGACACACCATATCAATGGACACTGGCCAAATTTATTCTCTTGGGGATTATGTCTTCACATCCCCCCACCTCTGACCTAGAGGTATGGCTGCATGTGCTCCCTCTTCCCATCTGGCTTGAAATTCCCCCCTTCTAGAGGTTTCTGCTTGAGTGAATGCTTCCACTCGGTCTCCTTTATGCTTCTCCAATTGTGGCTACTCCACAACCTTCTGAGGTTGCAAGTTGAAAGGTAATTTAGTCTCCCTCTCAAACACTAAGTCGCTAACCTCTGTTTTCTCCTAAAATATTTGCACGCATCTTCAATCTCAAGAGCATATAGGTTCTTGACTCGTACATTGATTTATTTCACTCATCCCGTGGTGATGTGTCTAAGGAACACATTTCCTTTTCTAAATATGACATCATAACCATGGTCTTCCAATATCGCTACAGAGATAAGATTCTTCTTTAGTCCTGGAACATACAAAACATATGTTAGTCTGAGAGGGGAGCCAAACTCCCTTTGAAAGGTAATTGTTCCTATGTTAGCCGCACTATACCTCTCGTCATCTCCAAACTCTATGTTATGCTAGAGGTCCTTCACCTCCAGGTCACTGAAGATATCCCTATTCTCTGTCATCAGTGGAATGAGGCACTACTATCTAGATACCACATGCATCCCATTCCAGTGTTGTCCATACATGAAATGAGAGTAAAATCAAGCTCGAACTGTGAAGTTAGTGCTTCACTTGCTGCTGTAATTGCAGGCTCCTTGCTTTTCTTCTGTGGGAATTTTGAGGCATAGTGCATGTGCTTGTGACAGTGAAAACACTTGACCTTGGACAAGTCTCTCTTTCCCTCTTCGACTTGGGATTTCTTTCCCTTAGCGTTCTTGCCTTTTTTGGCCAATGCAAAATCTTCTTCTTTGTTTGTGTTGGAGGTCCCATCTCTGGTGCACCGACTTATCTCATCGATTACCAAGTCGAACCACAAACACTCCCAGTCTTGAAGTTTCTCCCTTCCATTCATAGTGTTATCCATGATAAAATTTGGTTGGTCTTAAGTTAATTAGGTTGACTCACTTAGAGTTGAATAAGATATTTTGAATTCATAATTTTCAAAATATGCACATATGTGAGGGGTCTTAATGGTCATAATTCGTGTGATATGAGTCAATGTCAAAGAAAAATCCAAAAATGTCTCATGCATGAGCAAATCTGGTCATTACGGTGAAATTTGACAAGAATACCAAAGTTCGTAGTGAAATCAGTGTAAAACAGTGAAAATTCACTACGAACTTGCCTAAAAAGTTTGTTTTTGTAGCGAGAAGCAATTTTAAATTTTTTCAAGCATTAGATGTCCTTTTGAAGCACATCAATCATCTGGAATGGTTAACGTGTATCAATGGGGAATTTGGTTAGTGAGAATGCTCATCATAGAAGATGATTGGGCTGCCAACTCATCATGTTGGACACATCATCAAGAATAACATCACATCACTTTTTCCATCTCACCATTAGATAGCTCACCATCTCAATTTAGGTTTACTATGTCTTAACTACATTGTATCAATTGGCTAACACTTTAGCATATTATTTTGGTTCGATGGAGATGGTACAAGCTGGATTGAACAAAAAGGGTCTTAAAGTGATTATGTAATATGTTGATGTTAAACATGGTGAGCCACAAATTTTTGGTCACTTTTTGTCTTAAGCTATCATCACAATAAATATGCAGGCTGCAAAGATGATTTTTGGGCAAAGAAGAAGAAATTACAAAAAAATCTACCAAACTAGGTGAGTTCTTAGCGTGCTCCAGGGTTGAGGTTGAGTTTTCGCTACGAACTCGCTGTAGGTTTCCTTAAGCTAAAACTCCTTCACAAGATACATGGAAGAGGGTACTAGAGGCATGTGTTTAGCTTATTAGACCGAAGGAAGACCCTCCAATAGTCAGAAATGTCAAAGGTTATGCAAAAGGTGTTGAAATGGAAATGCTACGAAATCTCCTGAAATTTTCTGTACATGATTGTTTTAGCAGTCAACATCAACTTCAATCTTTGACCAAATGAAAAATCATTTTGGAAATATGAAGGAGGTTTTTCTTCAGAACAAGCCCATATACAAAACTTCTCTCAGTTTCTGCAAATCCATCAGGGTTTTGAAATTATGCACTCATCTTTGAGGCCCATTTTTCTGAATTTTCACTAGCCAGATTTGTATAAAAAATTGTAAAATTCGAATTGATGGAGGTCCAACACAACATCTGATCCAGGTGGCTCCAGACACCCTCAGGAGACCAAGAGGGCTTAGAAATGGTCAAAACTCAAAGTGATCAAATTTATCTCGAACCAGGTTCAGATTGAATTATTCGTCTCCTTGATTCCAACAGTGCGAATAGATCTCCAATCTAAGCCCGTATGGAGAAGTTAGAGCGAGTCAAATTTGGGAAGTGGGCCAGGTTTAAGTGTCCCATAAATTCACTGTCAATGGGTAGGGAACTTAGCTCCCAGAAAAGGGTGAAATTGTGGCCTCTTTAAAATTCCCAATGACCCTTATTTTCATTAAAACAAAAAATACCCATTATGGTATTAAAAAACAAAAAAATATATTAAATGGGGTGGCGGACCACCAACCCCGCCACCCCCCCAACAACCATATCATAATATAACAATTATGGGGTGGCGGGCACTGACCCCCGCCGCACCCTCCGCCCACAACACCATATATAGCAACATGGGTGGGTGGGCGACCTCCGGTGAACCCGACCCAACCCACTGGAATCTCGTAACTGAAGCCCCACACATAACATGGCACTACATTATAATGGGCCGGTGGGAATCGAACCCACCTGGCCACGTAGGCTGACCCAACGAACATACAACCACATACAACCAACCAAAACACATTGCATCCAAACATTACCAAAACATATATATAATGCACAACGATTAAAACAAATGGCCAAGGTTGCAGGTCGGCAAGGTTGGAACCCCCGACCTGCCCGCCTCAACCTATCCGCCGTAACCACTCCACAAATGGTGACAACGATGTAAAGTCTGCCACCTACCACTAATATAACACCTCATTTTTCACAGTGTGGAGGAGGCCGAGCATAACGAAGGAGCAGATTGAAGAACGCACCAACTGAAGCATTGAATAGAGGTGCGTCGAGCAGACAATGGAACCAAGAGCTAGGCCAAGGCAGAACCATGTGTGGGTGTGTTTTTAGAAGTAGAGAAGCTTTTGCAGCAATTCTTCCTTAATGCCTGAAAGATTCCATGGGGAGGTAAATTTTCATTTTGTTACAGTCATTTTAACCAGAATTTTGTAGGGAACATGATGGTAAAGTCAGAATGAACATCTGAGCAGCAGATTTGTAGATTCCTGGTAGAAAAAAATCTTAGGGAATCTTGAAGGCATCAAAAAGATTCCATGAGGTCTCGAAGTTGCAGGAGTCAGAATTCAACAAAATTTATGTCAATTTTACACCTCTCAGCGACATGAATCCGATGGCAATGTCCATTTCAACAGCAAGGCTTCCCATTTTGTGACCATTTTCCAGATTGGAGTGACGGTGTCATATTCTCAAGTGTGGACAGTCGATCCTATGCCTCTTGACACCACGAATTCGATGGTGCATCTAGATTCAACAACTGAGCATTCGCTTCTTCAACCAACTATAGGGGCTGAGGTATATGCAGTTTGATCATGTGCCTCTTTTTGCTGTGATATGTATTATGCTTTCTAGATCCTTACTTGATGCATGTTGCAGGATATTTTTTTTTGCTTCATGTGAGATTATGTCATGCTAATAGGAGGTCCATTGTGAGTGAGATTTCCTGTAGCGGAATGTCTCGTGGAGAGACAAGCCACTCATGTTGAGGGCACATATCCTTGTATGACAGAGAACATCATCCATGTACATCATCACGATTTCCAGCTCTATATGAAGCGGCCTACCCCATTTTGACACCGGGCCTTGAGATGTAGCCCACATTGGGTGAACTCTGTTATCAACATCTTGTGTTCTTATGTTGTTGATCGTTGTCTTGTTTCCTCTTGCTTGAGCATGCATATGTGTTCTTTTATGCTATTTTAAAATGAAATTATAGTAACATCATAGAAGTAAAAGATCATGGGTAAATCTGGTAGCTGACGAACCCGAATCAACATCCACGTGGCATAATGACACATCAGGACTCCAATACACTCAGCAAATTAGTTCATTGCAATTGATAAGGGTTATTAAATAGATTCGCTGAGTTATTTAATGAAAGAAGAGTCCTTTTTGTATTCAAACTCTACCAAAAAGAAAATATCCCTAAGAAGTCTCCAAGTGATGTAATCCTTTTTGAAATTGGTCTCATAGGTAGGAATTCGAAGCTAGCTAAGGTGGCAAACCATTTTTATGAGTCCTCACTCTATAAATAGGCAGATGAGAGGATTATAGTGGGTTGGATTAATGTAATTCTACAAGCTACTTTTTTTTTTTTTTTTTTCCAGTAATATACAGTTGTAGCAAAATTCTTTCTCACCTGAGATCCATCATGTATTCTTGTATGTGTTTTTCCTACAGGGTCTTTTAATCTTATTTCAGTTTACTTGGTGTGTAATTACTTGGAATTCATGGTTAAACATGCTCCAAATTCCTTTATGCATCTAGTCTACTTCTTATGTTATTTTTTGATGAGAATACACATGCCTCAACTTCCATGAGAGATGTTTTATCTGTGATTGAGTTTCCTAACTGACTCCATGCCCAATGGTAGCCATTTATTTGCATCCTTCACCTGCATAAAAAATATCCAAAGCATATTTAAGAGTTAGCCATATTTTTGATATTTATCTATTGAATATCATAATACATTACCTTGAGAGATCCCTCTAAGGTTGGAAAGGCTAAGTTCCAACTAAAACTGGTTTGAAATAGTTACTCTAGGTTGACTGTTGAAGTATCCCATCAGCCTCAATTTAGTGATAACACATAGAGTCCTGGTAACTATGCCAAATATTGGGAAGGCATATAAGAGCTAAGATCACCAAATCATCCCAGGCTAGTGTTACACCAACACTTCCAAAATCATCTCAACATTAAGTGAACTTCGTTAGGTATTTTGGTATCGTCTCGCCCTCCTCCATCTTGATCTTTCTGAGCTTGTCTTTCAATGCCAACTTTTTGTGGTCATTGATATTATTAAATAGATTTGTCAAGGCCTTCCACATAACATATGGAGTTGCCTTCCCGTGGAGACTCGAGACAATATGATCTTGAATTCCCTCTAACAGGATCCTTCTCACCTTTGTTACATTCTTCTTCCATGCATCAAGATGTTGAGCATCTACTGCTACGGGATGAGGAATATCAGTATCAATGAATTCATTTAGTATATTATCCTCTATCACTGCCTCCATCCTGTTCTTCCATGCTATGTAATTCGAATTTACCTCAAGGGCATATTCAGGTCTCAAGCCATTGAAAGACATCTTGATCTACTACTAGTCTTGAAGAAAAAATCAGCAAATTCAATGTACTTTTTCAAAACAAACTCTGGTTCTTCTCTTCTATTGTGATTACTGCTCTGATACCATGTAGAAAATATATCAACGAGATTAAAATGATCTTGTAATGTACTAAGACAAAATATTGAATCCTTCATACAATTTGCGGAAACCAAATACGATCGCAAAATCACATAACAAGTAAGAGAAAGAAACAATCAATCACACAACACAAGATGTATTTGGGGAAAGCACACTTTCTAAAACCCCGCCATCTGTATATTGTATAAATTCAAGATCATGAAACAATACAATGTTATTCCTCACACAGAGAAACCTCTGCACTCTGTTGACTGTCTCACTCTAATCCTGCATGAATCTGGCTTGCTTTCTAAGCAAGTTTGGTCCAATATTTAACCTCTTTCTTGCCTAGGCCCAACCTGCCTTCCTTATGCATTCTTGGCCTATTGAACCCCTATTAATTAGGAAAATACTAATTAGTGATTTTGCAATACCTTCAAGCCTTCCCCGATGACCTCATGCATGAACTGTACAATTTTCTAATTATACAACTGATAATTATCTTTCCTTTAACCTTAATGTCATTTGGGCGTTCCTTAGAAATGGCACGCATTGACAACTATTTGTAGTGAATTATCAGTTTTATGATTGATCACTACTTGTGAATTAAATCATATTTAATTCACTAGAGCTCTCAATAGCTCATCTCTCAGTTAGAACTAGTTATATTCATTTTAACTCAACTAATTGAGTTGAATAATTACAACTCACAAATAACTATAACTGGACCCCCTAAAATCATGGGAGAAATATACATGCCTCCTCTCTAACCTCTAACTAAAATTTCCTAAGCTAACTATGTATTCTTGAATCAGTTAACTAATACAAGTTGTCATGAGATGAAATTAAAATTTTCCTTCCAATTTAATTAAGGGAAAATTAAATCAGAAGCCCCCTAAGGTACCATTTATGGATTCCATTTTCATTGTTTCTTGTTGAAAATTTCAACACAAAGATTACCAACGTTAACCCCTTGTTCAATTTTTGATTGAAGAACCGTTTTTTACAATGGGGTCTAGATTTCATAGGTGAAATAATTCTAGCATCAAGCAACTAGCACTGACGGATTTCAACTTATATAGATTACTTCACACGGTGGGTGGAAGAAATTCTTGTCAAGAATGAAACAAACACAGTTGTCATCAAATTCATTGAGGAAAACATATTGTCTAGATTTGGTTTTCCGCAACAGATAGTTACAGACAATGCACAAGCTTTCAACAATATTAAAATTATAGAGTTTTGTCAGAAGTATTAGATCTCATCACATCATTCTACACCATATTACCCTCAAGGTAATGCATTAGAAAAATCATCAAACAAAAGTATGGTTAAATTTATTAAGAAAATTTTGGCAAAACATAAGAGAAGTTGGGATAGTCACCTAAAATATACAGTTTGGGAAAACATAGTATCACCTAAGAGATGTAACATAAAGTCCCCTTTTCAACTTGTCTATGGAACTGAAGCAATTTTCCCCACACAACTAGAATTTCTAGTTATGAATTTTTTACAAGACTCGTACAAGGAAGCTAATGATTTCACAAGGAGAATCAATAAGATAATTGAATTAAACCAAGATAAAGATGGAGTTCAATTCAAACTTTGTCAATATCAAAATAAAATGAAAATTTGATTTGACAGAAAGGCTAGAGAAAGGGATTTTAGACAAGGTGACTTGGTTTAAGATGGGACACCAGAAGAGAAGACATAGGAAAGCATGGTAAATTTAACGATTTGTGGTTGGGACCTTTCAACATTATAGAAGTAAGAGGTAAAGACACTTTTATTTTCTAAAAAAATTAAAAATTGAAATGGATCTGGCAAGATCTGCAAAATTAGAATGGAAGAAAAAGGAGAGAACCCACAATAAATAAAACCACAAAGAAATTTTTTATTAAAAAAGAGAATAACTGTAGAAGCTACATTCTGGTGAACAATCTCCTTTTATAAGATGCGACTTGCTACTTATAACATTTTTTAGTTACAAGACCACAGGAAAATTCCATGGGTGGGTAAATACCATGGGTGAATGAATACCATGGGCAGATATCAGTTACAATACCATGGGTGGATAAATAACATGGGTGATAAATACCATGGGTGGATGCCATTTACAGTACCATGGGTAAATTCCATGTGTGGATGGATACCATGGGTGGATCCATACCATGGGTGAATGAATACCATGGATAAATGTCACTTACAATACCATGGGCAGATAAATACCATGGGTGGATGAATACCATGGGTGTAGGCCACTTTCCATTCATATCAATCAGATGAAGAATTGGAACACTAGCATAACTGCTTACATGAAGTATCCACACTGCGTTGTAATTGGGTAACCAGATCTCTATGCTGTATATCCTCCGAGGTACACAAATTTCCCCACTATGATGGTATAGGAGATGTCAATATGTTTTTAGATACATATAAAAGGGATGTTCTAGAGGAACATTGGTTCCACGCACTTGATCTAGATCTGTGTTCAACCCCAGTGCGATGGTGGGGAATCCACAAAGAAAATATTGCTGATTGGAGGGAATGCTATGACTGCGATTTGGAAGCACCAACACTTAGATGAAAGACAAGTATTCAGGCATATATGATCCAGGCAATCATTTAGCCAATTGGACTACACTTTGGGGAGAGGAGCCACAACCAGAAAGGGTTCACATATTCATTCATACATTGGATAGGGTACCATGAATCGGTATATGATTACCAAGCTGCGACATGGTACTTCTGAATGGGCTGCACTGAAAGAGAGATTCATTTTGACTTTTAGGTCTGAAAGTGGATTCTAGTGCATTGATGAGGAATTGCAGAAGATTCAAGACACTATTTTTGACGTGCCAAAGGAACCAGTCATTAGGGGAATTTTGAGGTCTAAAATGGGCCTCCTAAGGAAATTATAAAATAATAGTGGAAAAAATCTAATAAGATTTGATGACATCATCAAATTTTAGAGGGAAAAATGAAAAAACTACTTTTTCAATTCATATTTTCAACTTATCTCCCAAATTTTTTACTCAAATTTCGAGAGGGAGTATTCGTTGGATGCGGAATTTAATTCCCCATCCAAGGAGTACCCATGTTGCATACTTTCGATGGGTCCTACTACATGAAAAATGAGAAATACATAAAAAAACGTGATTACAATCACGTTTTTATGTATTTCTCATTTTTCATGTAGAAGAGTTCATCGAAAGTATGCAACATGGGTACTCCTTGGATGAGGAATTAAATTCCGCATCCAACGAGTACTCCCGCTCGAAATTTGAGTAAAAATTTTGGGAGATAAGTTTAAAATACGAATTGAAAAAGTAGTTTTATTATTTTATTATTTTTTAATTTTTTTACTTTTTTACTCCAAAAATGGTGAATCATCCCTTATGGATTACATCATCATCTTGAATCCTATTGGTTGTTATAAAGTTTATTTTTGTTGTACATTTTTCTTAGGAGGCCCATTTTAGACCTCAAAATTCCGCTAATGAGTACGGGCCCTACCTGAATGGAATGCACAGTTGAGTTTCATAATGTGACTCTTGAAGATAATGATGAGGATCCAAGAAACATTAGCATCCCTGAGTCTGAGGGGCAACACACAGTCGTTGGACCTGAGATTGAATTTCCAGATGTTGTTGAACCTATTAAGACTAGAAAGGTCAACATTGGAACAAAAGAGAAACTTACGTTTGCCAATATAGGGGATTATTGGGATGAAGATACAGTGGGAACAATTGCAGAGCTTCTCACTAAATATCAAGAGTTGTTCTCCACTAAATTTTCTGAGCTAAAAGGGATTATCAGAGAAATTCGTGTGATGAAGATCACCTTAAAACAGGATGCTAGGCCCATTAAGAAGCACCATTATAGATTGAACCAAAAGTAAGAAAAATGTTAAAGAAGAGTTGGAAAATATGGTTGCTGCAAGAATTATTGAGCCAATGGAGGAATCATATTGGGTGAGTCCCATGGTAGTCCAAGAAAAAAAGACAAAGGTGAAATTAGGATCTGCATTGACTTGTGCAAATTGAATGATGCTTGTGTGCATGATCCATTTCCGACCCTATTCTCAGATGAAGTTTTGGAAAACGTAGGCGGGTAGGAAGCCTATTCGTTTATTGATGGATTTTCAGGATATCACCAGATAAGGATCACACTTGAAGACCAGAGCAAGACTACCTTTGTGATAGAATGGGGTTCATTCCAATATACTGTGATGCCATTCGGTTTGAAGAATGCACTAGACATATTTTCGCATGTAGTAGTTTCTTCTTTCAAATATTATATCCATAAATTTTTAGAAGTATATTTTGACAATTGTACTGACTTTGGAATATTAAAGAAACATGTCTCCAACTTGCGCTTAATGCTAGATACTTGTTGGAAGTATAAGATTTGTCTAAACTTGAAGAAATTCATATTCTGCATCCCTTTTGGTATCTTGTTGTGACATATTGTCTGTAAACAGGGACTGATGGTCGATACAGCCAAAATGTTGTCATTATTAATCTAGATCCTCTGAAGAGTGTGAAGCAGTTGCGCTCAATATTGGTACATAGTGGATATTATCGAAATTGTATTCAAGCTTATGTGCATATCACTGCACCGATGGAGAAGTTGTTGAAGAAGGCCACCACTTTATGTTGGAATGAGGACTATTAGAAGAGTCTTGACATACTTAATGAAAGGATGGTAACTGCACCCATCTTGGTATTCTTAGATTGGTCGAAGGAATCAATGTACACGTTGATGCTTCATGTATCATGCTAGGAGTTGTATTAGCACAGTCAGGTATTGGAGAGATTGATCATCCGATTATGTTTGCAAGTTGGAAGCTTTCAAATGTTGAGTGAAAATATTCATCCATAGAAAGAGAAGGGTTCGCCATGGTGTATGCGCTGAAAAATTCTATCACTATCTCCTTGGAGGTCATTTCAAGATGTTCACAGATCATTCTGATTTGAAATACCTGGTGAACAAGCCTGTGTTGGGGGGGGAAGATCTGTAGGTGGCTCCTCTTGTTCCAGGAATACTATTTTGAGGTGATTGTAAAGCTTGGAAGGTTGAATGCTAGAGTAGACCACTTATCGCGCATTAAAAATGGTGAAGAACCAACTAATTTGGATGATGGGTTCACTATTAAGGTAGCTGATGATCATTTTTCTGATATCATCCATTTTCTAACCACTGGGAGTATGCCTGTGGAATATACAACCAAGAAAAACAAAGAAATAGTACTGGACATAGCGGATTTCACGTTGATCACAGGTCAATTATACAAGATGGGAGCTGATGAAATTTTGAGGCGATATATTCCTGAGTTCGAGGGACCTAACATATTGGCAGAAGCACATGGAGGTGTTGCAGGTGGTTACTACGTTGGTAAACTGACTGTGCAGAAGATCTTAAGGGTTATTTTATGGTGGCCTACTATGCACATTGATTCCAAGGAATACTATCACGCTTGCGATGTATGTCAGAGGACTGGAAAACCCTCGCACCGAGACGAGAGGCCACTGCAAATGCAGGTCACTTTGTAGGTCTTCGACAAGTGGGCAATTAATTTTGTAGGGCCGATTAATCCTCTAGGGAAGAAAACTGGAGCGTGATACATCATCACTGCCATAGATTACTTGACTAGGTGGGCGGAGGCTCAACCTGTGAAATAATGCAGTGCAGAGACGACTGCACACTTTATCTTTGACAATATTTTGACGAGGTTTAGGTGCCCAAAAAGTTTTATGAGTGACCAAGGTACGCATTTCCTAAATGAGAGCATTCAAGCGCTAACAAAAGAATTCAGGATACATCATCAGAAGAGTACGCACTATCATCCCCAGGAAAATGGAACTGTAGAAGATTTCAACAAGATTATGGATAATTTTCTCATGAATATATGCAATGCCAATTGCAATGACTGGGATGTGTTCATTCCTGCCATTCTATGGGCATATAAGACTACGTGCAAGAAGCTAACGGGACAAACAACTTTTAGGATGGTCTACAGGAAGGAGGCAGTTATGCTTATGGAATACATTGTCCCTAATCTACATATCACATCCATAACCAACATGGATGACCATGGAATTATAGAGGAGCATCTATCGTAGCTTGTTGTGTTGGAGGAAGATAGATTCATTGTTGCTTTCCACCAACAGGTGCAAAAGGCATGAAAAAAGGCTTGGCATGACCGACATATAAAGCAAAAGACTTTCCAGAATGATGATTTGGTGTTACTCTATGACAAGAAGTTTTAGCATGTGTTGGTGTAGGTCGCGGCAATATGGGTGATCGTTGTTCTTCTGGCAATTTCGTCGTCAAGCCAGCATAATCCTCGATCGCCTGTCTGCTGGTCTGTCGTCAGTCTGGGGATCTTTGCGCTTTCTGCTCGCTGGTGTCCAAATGTCAGTCCATGTCACCATTCAGCTGAGTGTACCATCATTCAGAGAGTTTTCATCATCATGTCAAGTTCCATTGAGTCATTTTACACCTTGTTCATGTTTCAGTTGTGCCTAGGTAAGGTCCATTTCCCTCTCCTAGGGTTTTGGAGGTAATTTCTCTTGGATGGTCAAATCATCGAAAATACTTGTATCCTGATGTTCACACACCTTCCCCTATCCTTAATATACCTTATTAAACACTTCCCATCACTGAGATCCCCAAATTCCTCATTTTTGCCTTCTCGATCGTTCTTCTTCTTGTGACTTACCTGCGGCCTTCTGTTCTCTCTGCGTCTGTCGTTGTGTTTAGTGCCATATTGTGCGCTGCTGTGGTTGCTGTCATGTTCATTCATATCATGTCTTCTGCTGGTCATATCTCTTCATCTGCAGGTCCACCTGCTGCATCTTCTCTCCACGCCAGTTCTGGAACATTACCTTCGCCTGCAAACCTGCCAGCAAAATCTCTTCATGCAAAATAACTTTAATTTTTACCAGGTGTCATGGTTTATAGAAATGTCCATCACAGTTGCCTGGAGAATTATTTTCTCTGGTAGCCGGAAAATCAAGATTTCTGGGTGGCTGGGTGGTTGTGAATGAGAAAAATAAAATGAGTCAAATGATAACTAGACACAAATATATTCCGTTAGCTATCATGGTGACTCATTTGGAGTTGAGAAGAAACACAAAAAGTTGTTTGCAACAACACTGCGCCCAGGCAGCCTCATTTTTCTCATTTTGACCAGTCTTGGGAGATTTTATTTTTGACAAGGAAAATGAACTCCAAATTGAACAATTCCAGTTGGGTTGGAAAGTAGACTCAATAATATTTCCAACGAGCTATCCCACGCCCAATTTGGACATCAGGAAGGCCTCCAAAAGTATCATGCAAAAGGGCACGACGTGTTGGGTTTATGGCGCGACGCGTTGGGTTGTGGCGCGACGCGTTGGGTTGTGGCGCGACACATTGGGCCAGGAAGCAAGTTTATTGCCATTTCTTCAAAATATTAAAATTTTATCGGTCTCTCTTGGTCCAAGTAAGTCCATGCAACTTCCCCATTTCCCATGACACGTGTTTGGTGATGCTTATGAGGATTTAAATACAAAAAAATCAAACCCTATTTGTTTGTGCAAGGATTGTTTCCTTAGGGTTTCAAAATTGGTTTTGTGTTTATCATTCCCACTTCCCCACCTTGTTATTTCCTCATCATTGTTAATCTTGTTACATCAATCCCATTTCCTTATTACCTATCCCATTCCCATTACCCCACATCCCAATTATAAATTTCGCAAACCCCAATGTTATTCCAAGAAACCAAGTAACTGCTCCAAAAATCTTCAATTGAAAATTTTCACTTGGAAATAGTCTATCATTTCCACTACCCTATCCCTCCATAGTCCCTCACTTGTTATCACATATTTGGCAACAAAATCAAAGACACTAAACTTCTCATTTTCATCCAAGACAAGATAGACTTTGGAAATCATGGAGACAGATACCTCTTATGACAGA
Organism: Pinus albicaulis; assembly: GCA_034641835.2. Classification (NCBI taxonomy): domain Eukaryota; kingdom Viridiplantae; phylum Streptophyta; class Pinopsida; order Pinales; family Pinaceae; genus Pinus; species Pinus albicaulis. Next base: position 1,588,204,944 of record CM076580.1, on the reverse strand, counting down.
GATGAAGAAGGCATCGAGGAGGCGTACAAAGTATGACAAACTCCAAATTTTGGCCAAAGCTTCCTTGGCCCAGCATAGTAGATGATGGAGGACACTCAACCCAAATTTCAAGAAATTTGGGACACTTTTTGCAAATTTTGATTTTTTTTGGCCTAAAAACAGATTTTCCTACCTGACGAGTCGCGCCACTTGGCGCGCGCTTATGATTGGGAGCTCCTCTTGGGTAAAAATTTGTATTTTTGGATTTTTCATGAAAATTTATGCATTTCTACCCATTACCCAGAGATTTTGACAAGTTTTGGGTTGCCGGAAGGGTCAAAAACACCCTAAAAATGACCTTTCTGCCCCTTTTTGGAGACACAGGAAGCAGTGTTGGGAATACTCATTTTTGGAGGGGAAAATGACAACCAAATTCATAAATTCCACTTGTGTTGGAAATTAGATAGGTAGAGCTTTCCAACGAGCTATCCTGCGCTCAATTTGGACACTGAGAAGGCCTTCAAAATCTGCTCCAAAGTGGCGCGACGCATAGAGATTTCAGGCGCGACGCATTGGGAATTTTGGCTCCTTTTTCACTCAGTAACTCTGTTTTTCGCCTAGTTTTGGCCAGTTTGAATTTTTTATCTCCAAATGTAAAGCTCTTGATGTAATTTTGACAAATTTTTACTCATGTAAGTAGATTCATTCATCAAAAGGTGAATTGTAACTGAATGAATCAGTTTCCTATCTTATAGAGGCAAGTTGTTCCACTGCCTATTTTCCAGTTCTTAATTTAGATCTTGTTGAAACAGCTCCTAAAATTTTGAGCTCGACCCCTAGAGGTTGGCGATGAGTTATGCTTGTCTATATCTTGTAGTTTTTCAGTCATTTGCATGGTTGGACACTTGGGATTGCTTGGAGCTTCATTGTACATTTCATCTCTGTAGTTTGGCAAAGGAATAGACCAGGGTTTGCAGCACTCTTTGGGATCCATGTGGCTCTATGTTTTAATGGTGTGTTTCTCTCTGTGATTGTAAGTTTACTGATGTTTCATGTGTATCATCTTCCTTCTCATTTCTTCTTAAGTTAAACAAACAAGTCATAAAGGTGGAATTCATTTGATTTGCAGTGCTCTACCTTGAAGTTTTGTTTAATTTTCTATGTTTTCAACAGTCTGAAGAGGATTCCTGAAAGCCTCTTGCCCTCTTCAACCCCTCAGCGGTCTGAGCTATCCATTGCATTCAAATTTGAAACATCAAAACAATTTCCTTTCTTGCCCCATTTAGCTCTCTGCAAAACTGATAATTTCCCAGACCCAAAATCTGCCTTTCCCTTTGATTCCAAAAAAAAACCCTCAAAATCAAATCAAACTCTTTTACATATATACCTAGCCTAAAATCAGCCTTTATTTCAAGTCATCTCAAGCCTCACTAATTATTTTTGCTGAGATTGACGAGGAGAGAGCCCTCTCCCGATCTGGTAGGGCTAGCTACCAGATTAAGCATGGTTTGATGTTACCCTAGACTCTGCCTTCCTTCAGCCTGAGGTAGATTTAGGCAATAACATAGTGGCGACCATACTAGGGAAAAAAAGTTTGTTGTTTGCTTTATAAACTACAAACGGAGCCTGAAGTTAGCCAGGTAGCCTTTGAAACACTCTTGCTTTGCATTAGCGAAAGTAGATGAATGCTGCTTCAGTCAATCTCCGGTCTATTTTATGAACTGAACATCTGGTTTCCTCAGTAAAATCTAATCAAGTTCAGATCTAATTGTTGATGGTGGAAAACGATCAGACACCCCAAGGTTGAAATCATTCAGCTGGCGATTCTAAATCAGTTTCGAGATCAGATCCAAGGACTCCACTGGAGGATGAACTTGACCAACAGAAACATGAAAGGACAATATGGAAAGATCAGGTATTCAAGTTGCAATTTCATCCAAGAAATTTTGTTCTTTGTCATAAATTATTTCTTCTCTTTTCCCGAGAATATCAATAAGGCTTTGCAAAGTATATTGTATTTGATAAAAGATCCTCGGCGCGCAGTTGACTCTTTCCCTTTGAAGATTGTAAATACCAAAGATTTGCATGCTTTTGAGCTTGATCAAGACCTTTCTTCCGAATCTTGTGATGACCATCTTCAAACTGATGAACCTCAAGAGACCAAGACTGATTCTGCAGCATTTGTACATACCCCTATACATTGTAAAATTCTAGATCGATACAAGCTTTTGATTTTACCTTCTATATCCCATGCTTTCCCTAAAAATCATGACCTATATCTACCAAGATTTGATGGTGAACGCGACAACATCACTGCTGAGAGACATGTTTTGAATTTTGAGTCTTTTCTTGACCTTTTTGAAGTTGATGAAGAGGATGTCAGTATTAGGCTCTTTGCTCTTTCTTTGCAAGGCAAAGTCAAGAGTTGGTTCAAAACCCTGCCTGATGCGAGCATCTCAGATTTCCAGTAGTTCGTCAAACTTTTTCTCGACAGGTGGGTGGTCATACAAAACCCTTTCTTGATTATAGAAGAGTATAACCAGCTAAAAAGACAACCAGGGGAGACAATACAACAGTTTTCTGCCAGATTTAACCAAGTTTATTATTCGATGCCAGTTAATATAAGGCCTCCTCCTAGATCTGCTCTCTTGCACTACCCAGGTGCCTTTGATCCATAAATGGAGTTTCAGCTGAGAGAAAGGAATCTTGCAACAATTGAAGAGATGCAGAACAGTGCAGTAGATGTAGATGCTCATTTTCTGATCCGAAGGGCAAAATTGAAGGAAGAAGAGATGAAAAACATAGATCCAGAGAAATCGACATCTCTAGAGATAAAGCTTGACATTTTGGTAAGTGCAGTGGAAGATATGATGCAAAGGATCATCACAAGGAATGAGTATAATGTTCAAGCCCATGGCTCACTGATTGAAGAAGAACAAGTTGCTGATCCAAAACATTTTGTTTCTTATCCCAGTTGTCATAGATCTGATAATGATTGTTTTGTAGATCATCTTGGAGAAGAGAGATCTGTTGATTTGACATGTATGCTTGATGATGTGTTTTATACTGATGATTTGCCTCAGTTTGATAAGTATGATGATGATTATGTTCTCCAAACAAAAGCTAATCTTGCAGAGAAATCAGTAGCTAGTTTGTGGAAGGAGGAAGTTCACTTTCAGCAGCTTGAGTACAGTGACCAACCGATGCATATCAGCCATGACAATGACGAGGAAAGTGCAGCAAATTTTGAAGTAAGTGAAGGATTTTTGCCTTTTTGTTTTTATTCATTTTAGTTCATCAGAGATAACTTCCATGCAATCAGAAATCAACTGTCAACAAGTCTTGATTTGGACCATCTTGAGGGCAATAAAAACCTTATTCAAGACTTCCCATATCCAGATTTGCAGCCCCCGAATGCCATTGATTGTCAAGTTGTAGATGAAGACATGGAAGCTGGCACATATGATCAAATGATACAAGATGACTCCGTACCATTTTGTTTTGAATCATTTCAATTTTTGAAGGGTAAATTGCATAGTAAATCTTCAAATGAGCAGCCTATAGGAAATCATGTAATCTCATCGGAACCAATAGAAAATGGGTTGCAGTAGTATTTTCAAGTTTTTCACGATCCAATAGCTGATGTGTTGGATGATGTCTGCAGTCAAAGTCTTTCTCCATTGAATATATGTGAGCTTGAAACGTGTGCTGATATAAACTTGATCTGGCAGCCGATCTCTTTGTCATTTTCAGCAGGAGCCTCGTCACAAAGCTCAGATCAAAGTTTGCATTCATGGTATCAGGAGAAGAAAAGTAATCCATTGGATGAGCTAAGTCCCAGTGTGCATGAACTTCAAGATCCTTATACAATGTTTTTGGAGGCGGATAGAGAATCCATAGTATTCAATGGATCTGTTCACAAGTTTTCATGGGAGTTGCCTTTCAGTAGTTCTCTCTTGTTGTTCATAAACGAGCACTTGCGGAGAATTCAAAAAGCAGCTGGAATACTTACCTGGTTGCATTGGTTGTTTCATTTCACTTGATCAGGTGATGAATGGAACAACTAGAGTAGGTTGTATTGAATAAGCTTCATATTGAGCATATTTCCAGTTTGTCGGTTGTGTTTAAGTATCGAGTCAGTTCTTAGTTGAGTGAGAGTCAATATGTGTCATCAAGTCATCAGTTTTTAGTCATGCATTTCAGCTTGAGTTTTTGACTCCATTGCCCAATGGATGAAGGCACTGTCTGCTTTCCAAAGATCTATAGTTCTTGGCACCTCCAAGGAGCTACCATCCCCATTGGAGCCAATGTTAGTGTCAATCTTTGCAGCCTTCCTCCAGTGATCAAACATGCTCTTACAATGTGATTTTAAGGTGTCAAGGTCAAATTTTGTCATTTCAGTGAGTTTTCAAGCAAAATTTGGTCACTAAGTATTAGGTCTAAGGTTTGCTTTCACTCCTTTAAAGTTGTCCAAATGTCGGTCCATGTCACCATTCAGTTGAGTGTACCATCATTCAGCGGGTTGTCATCATCATGTCAGGTTCCAATGGGTCATTTTACACCTTGTTCATGCTTCAGTTGTGCCTAGGTAAGGTTCATTTCCCTCTCCTAGGGTTTTGAAGGTAATTTATCTTGGATGGTCAAATCATCAGCAAAAATTGTATCCTGATGTTCATACACCTTTCCTTATCCATAATGTACCTTATTAAACACTTCCCATCACTGAGATCCCCCAAATTCCTCATTTTCGCACAAACCCTAGTTTCTTGCTATAACTTGGCAATTTTCTAGGCTAGGCCTGTGTTTTTCCCTTTTGGACCCCTTCCCCTCACTCAATATTTGAAATTACACTTTCCCATACTTCCTAACATCCCTTCCTACTTCCCAAATTTTTCTCAAGAATTTAGAAGCCCCTTATCCCCTTCATTTTGCTTCATTTCAACAAATCCCTTGTTCCACACATCGAGATAGGTTTTACTCCAATGATTTTTTCGAGAAATAAAAGATGAATTTGGGAAAACTGAGAGAGTTTTTTGTCCAAAATATGCCAAGGAAGAAAACCCTCCTTCACTTTTTACACAGGTGTCATGGTTTTAGAGAAATGTCAAAAATACAGTTGCCTCAGGAGAATTGATGCACCTCTGAAGTGACCTTGGGAAAATCAAGATTTATCCTAGCTTGGTTGGCCAAATGACTTGCTTGATGAGTCAAATGATAACTATACAAAAATATATTTCCAATGAGCTATCATGAGCTCAATTTGGAGTTGAGGAAGACCCTCAAAAGTTGACTGCAACAACACTCTGCCTTGAGGCAACCTCATTTCGCTCATTTTGACCAGTCTTGGGAGATTTGATTTTTGACAAGGAAAATGAACTCCAAATTGAACAATTCTAGTTGGGTTGGAAATTAGACTCAATAATATTTCCAACGAGCTATCCCGCGCCCAATTTTGACATCAAGAAGGCCTCCAAAAGTCTCCTGCAAAAGGGCGCGACGCGTTGGGTTGTGGCGCGACACATTGGGCCGAGAAGCAAGTTTATTTCCATTTCTTCAAAATATTCAAATATTTTCGGTCTCTCTTGGTCCAAGTAAGTCCATGCAACTTCCCTATTGTCCATGACATGTGTTTGGTGATGCTTATGAGGATTTAAATACAAAAAAATCAAACCCTATTTGTTTGTGAAAGGATTGTTTCCTTAGGGTTTCAAAAGTGGTTTTGTGTTTATCATTCCCACTTCCCCACCTTGTTATTCCCTCATCATTATTAATCTTGTTACATCAATCCCATTTCCTTATTCGCTATCCCATTCCCACTACCCCACATCCCAATTATGAATTTCCCAAACCCCAATGTTATTCCAAGAAACCAAGTAACTGCTCCAAAAATCTTCAATTGACAAATTTCACTTGGAAATAGTCTATCATTTCCACTAACCTATCCCTCCATAGTCCCTCACTTGTTATCACATATTTGGCAACAAAATCAAAGACACTAAACTTCTCATTTTCACCCAAGACAAACTTTGGGAGCTCCTCTTGGGTAAAACTTTGTATTTTTGGATTTTTCATGAAAATTTATGCATGTCTACCCATTACCCAGAGATTTTGACAAGTTTTGGGTTTCCAGAAGGGTAAAAAACACCCTAAAAATGACATTTCTGCCCCTTTTTGGACACACAGGAATAAGTGTTGGGAATACTCATTTTTGGAGGGGAAAATGGCAACCAAATTTAGAAATTCTACTTGTGTTGGAAATTAGATAGGTAGAGCTTTCCAACGAGCTATCCTGTGCTCAATTTTGACACCAGGAAGGCCTTCAAAATCTACTCCAAAGTGGCGCGACACATAGAGATTTCAGGCGCGACGCATTGGGAATTTTGGCTCATTTTTCACACAATAACTCTGTTTTTCGCCTAGTTTTGGCTAGTTTGACTTTTTTATCTCCAAATGTAAAGCTATTGATGTTATTTCATGGCTTTTGATGTAATTTTGACAAATTTTTACTCATGTAAGCAGATTCATTCATCAAAAGGTGAATTGTAACTGAATGAATCAGTTTCCTATCTTATAGAGGCAAGCTGTTCCACTGCCTATTTTCCAGTTCTTAGTTTAGATCTTGTTGAAACAGCTCCTAAAATTGTGAGCTTGACCCCTAGAGTTTGGTGATGAGTTATGCTTGTCTATATCTTGTAGTTTTTCAGTCATTTGCATGGTTGGACACTTGGGATTGCTTGGAGCTTCATTGTACATTTCATCTCTGCAGTTTGGCAAAGGAATAGACTAGGGTTTGCAGCACTCTTTGGGATCCATGTGGCTCTATGTTTTAATGGTGTGTTTCTCTCTATGATTGTAAGTCTACTGATGTTTCATGTGTATCATCTTCCTTCTCATTTCTTCTTAAGTTAAACAAACAAGCCATAAAGGTGGAATTCATTTGATTTGCAGTGCTCTACCTTGAAGTTTTGTTTAATTTTCTATGTTTTCAACAGTCTGAAGAGGATTCCTAAAAGCCTCTTGCCCTCTTCAACCCCTCACCGATCTGAGCTATCCATTGCATTCAAATTCGAAACATCAAAACAATTGCCTTTCTTGCCCCATTCAGCTCTCTGCAAAACTGATCATTTCCCGGACCCAAAATCTGCCTTTCCCTTTGATTCCAACAAAAAACCCTCAAAATCAAATCAAAATATTTTACATATATACCTAGCCTAAAATCAGCCTTTATTTCAAGTCATCTCAAGCCTCACTGATTATTTTTGCTGAGATTGACGAGGAGAGAACCCTCTCCCGATCTGGTAGGGCTAGCTACCAGATTAAGCGTGATTTGATGTTACCCTAGACTCTGCCTTCCTTCAGCCTGAGGTAGATTTAGGCAATAACACGCGCTTTCCAGAGAAGTTCAAGATGCACTAGCTAGGACCCTATGTTATCAAAGAAATTACAGAAGGAGGTGCGGTGAGATTGGATAAGTTGAATGGTGAATTACTACGTGGATATGTTAATAGTAGTTGCCTAAAACCTTACAGGGATGACCCCATTCCGCTAAATTACTATAGGCCGGAAGAATGACCTAGTGCCTCAGACAATTATGAGAGGGTCCAAGACCATAAATAACTCTGTCAGTTGTTCTAAAATTTCTTGCCAAAATTTTGTGCGATGAAGTTTGAGGGGGCGTAGGTATCTGCGAAGCCAATGTAGAGGTTACGCTAGGAGGATGTTGCAGTTACAGAAAGGCCAGAAAGTAGCCATTGGAACAATAAATCTTGAATTTATAGCTTTTTTACCATTTAGAGGAGCGGGTAACTTGTATTTAAGGATGAGATTACGCCAGATTTGGAGCCGTTTTAGCATTTATAGAGTTGCATCAACGGGAATAAGGTTTTTTAAACTGCAACATCACTATAAATATGGCATGGATGTCTACACAAGTTCCCTTTGCTTGCTGAGTAATTCAATTAAGTCATTCCCTTTGCTCTTTCTCCCTTTTCCATCTCCTATGTCTGCATCGTGGGAACCACTTGAAGAAACGTTGCACCAACAGGGTTTATGCCACTTAATTCCAGAGACAATGACAATGACTCAGCCCACCCATGTTGTGCCGCAGAAGCAAAAGAAGGGACAATCATCAGGTATTCAGAAGTCCCCACGCAAGGAGACCCCGAAGAAAAAGTGGACTTCCCACTTAGAAAGGGAGAAGTAACCAATGGAATAAGAACTTGGGGTAACTGTGCCAGAAGAAGGGTTTGTTGAGGAAGTCGATCCCTTATTGAAGCTTCCTCCATATATGCCTCCGCGGAAGTTATCCATAGATGTGTCCAGGGACCTTGATAAGATCAAGGAAGTAATCCATACACCCCTATTGCCTGAGGACGTTCCTATCAAGGGTGACCTGTTGGGGCGAGTCCCCTCTCTGAAATTGGAGGACTGGGATTTGGAAAACCAAACAAAGTTTCCCGAGCTTGCTTCATCGCAGTATTTAGAAAATTTCCCCTATGAAGAATCCGACATCATCAAGGTGGAGCCTATGCAAGGGCTATGGGGCTGCACAATTCCATGATCCTCAACCTTTTGAACGTCCCCCACTTTGGTCGCAACAACATAAATGATACATGTATGTGCCAGTTGCTGAATCTAGTGCACGAAGACTACCTATGGATGGGAATAGGAATCCCTATTGATGACATGCTCATCCACTTCATTGTGGGCTAGAAAAACCCACAGAAGACTTCAAAGGGACGGGCTAGGAGAAGAAAATCGCAGATGACATGAAGGAGACATATAGAGTGGTCAGAAAGAGACAAGGGTTTTCTGTCAACACTATCAATGACCCCCGCTGTCAGATTTTCTACGTAGGTCATGGATTGCAAGATGATGTGGAAGTGTCAAGCTAAGGAAGTTACAACACCGATCATTGCGTTAGTTACGCAATGCACCAAGGGCGTCCAGTACAAATGGGCGAAATATCTATGCCAAGAATTTTTGGAGAATGTCTAGGAGTTCTAGGAAGAATGAACATTACTCCACTATGCGTGGCTTTTGTTTCTCATCGTACTCATTGTATGGAAGCCACCGTCACAGTCACAATTCCCTAATATTGACCTTGAGCTATACGAAGCTACGTGATATGCATCGCTGTGGGCGATAAAGGATCCAACATGGGTCACATAAAGCAAGATTTGTTGTGTTCTATTATAGATGGAGCTTCACTAGGTTGTGCAGCTAAAGTTGAGCCTCTCGCTAACCTTATATGACCAATACAACCACATAGATGAATTCAAATCCTCCTTCCACAATGTGCACATTCATGCAAATAAAAATATTTCTGAGGTATGGTATGACCTACCTTACCTCGTCACAGAAGATGACCATGTCATTGTAACCACCAACTGGTATTTCTCCTAGATGGATGTAGTAACAAACACCGGTGCCACTTCGACCGGCCAGCCCAATCCATTTGTGGTTAAGTCACGCACCAAGAAAGACATAGAGAAGCCTGCAACGACGACAAATACGAAAGAATAACCAAAGGAAACTGTGGACATTCACAGTGACGAGGAGCTAGAGGAACTTGATGCAGGCAGTGAAGACATCCCTTTGACGCAATGAGACACTCGTTGGGGTACCAAGAAAGGGTCCCAGTCCCTGGAAGGTCAATACAAGAAGAGTAAAGAATCAAAGAAGGTAGGGATTGAGCCCCTCATGCTGACAGAAGGTGATTATGATGAAATTGGAAACGTTGTCAAGACAGTCATCGAAGAAGCCTAGATAAATAACGAGCACCAATACATGGTTGTCCTCTGCAAAGTTCAGCAAGGCATCCAACAACTATGGGTTCAAGTGAGCGTGGTTCAAGTGAGTGCGCTTCCAGTCAGCACCCTAACCATAGAATCCACCACTTAGATAAGTTTGATACAGGTAACTGGCGGGGCGCTTCATTCATCTCATACAATGCAGTGCACAACTGCTAGATCCTGGACAGAAATTGGAGTCAACTTGGCCACACTCCCCAGTGCCCACTTACACCAGATTCATTCCATAATCATGGACGAGTTGTAGTATCAGGAGTAGCATGCTTCAGGCACCACAACAGAAGAAGAAACATAGGCCGAGCAGCTATGTCAGGAGAAATAAAAACCGAGCAAGCTTGGCCACCCGTAGAAAGTCAGCGAGAGCAACTCGAATCACTCATCACCTGGCTCTACACTGATATTCCAGGATTGTCAGTGCCATTAAAAAATGCACCTAATACAAATATTGAGACACTGGCAGCCACGTTGAAGGCTTCCAAGACAGAAATTGAGACAGTGTGCACTGACCTGGAGTAGAATATTTTCGACCTGGCAGACCAAGCTACAGCCAGAGGTCTGGGAACAATGAGTTTTCATTGTTCAAGACGTGTTGACCAACATTACTACAACTATGGATGAGTGCAACAATCTGTATGAAGACACTGTTGGACAAAATTGTGAATTACAGATAAAACATGCTTCCCTAGACAGGTGCTAGTCTAGAACAATAGATTAAAGACTACACGACTATTTCTCCTAACTAAGAACAAACACACATAATGGATTAGAGGCTTACTTGGGATCCAAGCGCTTCTAAATGGCTCCTTCTGTCGCTTCCATTGCAACTTCAAATTCAAGAGGTTTGTGCGAAATGATTCCTGCAAGAATGAACACTAAACAACAGAAGATAACAATAATAAAGATGTTTATTCAAGTTATTTTGCTAAATCAGTAAAGCATAAACCATATACATCAACCAAGATCTTGCAATATGGAAAATCAAAGCCAATACAGATGCATATAGGGAAAAATAAGCTATACTCTTTATTGATGACAGAAGGAGAGGTTACAACCCAGTGACTGATTTGAAGTGACCCTTATAGCAACATTCCTCAGCCTCATCATAGTATAAATCTCTCCAGCAGCTGTTACACAAATCTTGTTCTCAATTGAAAATTCACCAGCATTTCTCTACTCAAATTATTCCTTACCAAGCACTCAGATTTGTGCTCAATCTATAGAGGAGCTGAAGGTAGTTTTACAATCAATGACTTTCCAATAATAGGCAAGACATGTTCCCAATCTTGTAGATGTCAAATGGACACTTGGATTCGAAGCTTGACACATGTGAACTCTTCTAGAAGGCACTGGCCAAGTGGAGGTTCCGGAACAATGAAAATTTCACTCCCAATGTGACCAACAAACCTGTGAATGTCAGGAAGTGCTTTGCAAGGCAACCTTGCATGGGGCTACCTGCATGCAACGCACTTAGCCCCTTTAGAGGCTGTGTTGGTGAGCTCTCATATGCTACATAATAAACTTCAAACCTTGGAAACCTTTGCTTGATGAAAGTCATGCTTGATTTGTCTTGTTCTTATTTTATGGCATGTAGCAACTTGAAATGATAGGGAATGATAGACCCTTAATCATTGGTCCTGGATATTATGTCCAACATAACCAGGTCATTGGGAATGGTGCCTAAATTTACCTATGACAAATTCCCCCCTAAAGCATGAAGTCGAAATAATAACAATAATATTTTCTTTATCTATAATTCAACCCTTCGGGCGAAGAAAGTATCGCTATTTAATAATTTAATGAGTCTAGCGATGAATGAAACTCGATTCTTGCCATGATAGATAAGCTCGTCGCTATTTTATGTTTTAACGAGCTTAATGACAATGATAGCCCGATCCTTTTTCATATTGAAAGAGTTTGAAAAAGAGGATGATAGAAAAATCCATAAGTACTTTTTCATAAATTTGTCACTCAAACCCGAAAAAGTGTAAAATAATATATGAGAGAACCACTTTGGTCATGTTTAACCAAGGTATTCATTTTTTGTAAATAATCTATCTTAGTCCGGAAAAGGGTTAAACTTATACTGAGTAGATATCAATTCAGTTAATTTTATGAGCTCGAAAAGACAAGTGCTCGACAATCTTTTCACATTATCAGAGTCCGAAAAGCACTAAAATAAACCTCCAGGGGTTCCTTTTTCACTGTTATCGAAGCTCAAAAAAGAGATAAAATTGTGCTTCATATCCTTTTTCATTTTTAACAAAGCTCGAAAAATAAGGAGAAAAAGCATGCATTGTGGTCAAGTCATTCTTTAAATAAATCTACACGACTAATCTATTCATCAGTTGTTCAAAACAACATAAAATGGATTAAAAATACATGTTTCATGATAAAAACATAATAAAACTATAGTCATAGAAATAAATGTAATTTGCAAATAATTAAATGACTATTAAAACTAGCTTCACTATTTATTTTTACCATTCCATAGTTACCATTTTTATTTTGGAGCTCTGAACTTGATTTTTCCCCTGAACTTCAGTTGTTGATTCCGTGCAATTGGTAAGAATGTTTTGAATGTCCCCTGCAAGAGCACATGTCAAATGCCCAAGCTTCATTTCATTCACCTGAGTAGATTACTAATAATTGGATGGAATGAAGGTTTATTTACGAGATCAAATGGAATACTCATCTTAATTAGGAGAGGATTTGTTTCATTTTTTAACGAGGTTGATATAGGAAAAGAACTATTCTCATGACCTGTTTCATTTTTTAACGAGGTTGACACAGTAAAAGAACTTTCCTCAAAGGCACTTGTTTCATTTTTTAACTAGGTTGACACAAGAAAAAAGAACTGTCCTCAAAGACACTTGTTTCATTTGTTAACGAGGTTGACACAAGAAAAAAAAACTATCCTCAAAGGTACTTGTTTCATTTTTTTAAGGAGGTTGACGCAAGAAAAAAGAACTATCCTCATAGGCACTTGTTTCATTTTTTAACGAGGTTGACACAAGAAAAAAGAACTATCCTCAAAGGAACTTGTTTCATTTTTTAACGAGGTTGACACAAGAAAAAAGAACTATCCTCAAAACCTATTTCATTTTTTAACGAGGTTGACACAACAAAAGAACCATCCTCATAAATTTGTTTCATTTTTTAACGAGGTTGACACAGAAAAATAACCATCCTCATCACCTGATTCATTTTTTAACGAGGTTGACACAGGAAAAGAACCATCCTCATCACCTGATTAATTTTTTAATGAGGTTGACACAAGAAAAGAACCATCCTCATTGTGCAGTTGGACTAGTGAGTGTGTGCTGGAAAAGAAGTAGTCTAATGAAGTCATCATTTAAGGAGTTTGATGAACACCACAAATGATAAGTTATAACATGCATTGACGAGACTTATCCAGGGTTTTCATTGAATTTTGGAATTTATGAGGGTAATTTCTGTGGTATCACCGGCCACCAAGGAGAATAACTGATGGGATCATCTTGATATTTCACTGAAGATGTGAATAAAGGATCAAGTTGTTCAGTACTCATAAAGGAGGAACCAAATAGGATTCTAGATGATGACATGGGTGAATTCAATGGACAAAACATCGAAGATGAAGCAACAGTAGATGTTTTCGCAGCTGAAATAGATGGTTCAGTCTGGGATGTTATCTCAGCCATGGTCAAATGACCCAATGTATACCCTATAGAATCTACGCGAACTCAAAGTGAAAAAGGATCAACAAAAGCAGAGGAAGGTGATTGAGGAAAAGACTTGTACAATTAAAGCTCCTACCGAAAATGAGTTGGAGTTAAAGGTGTCTCATCTTGTGATATTTCTTCAATTGAAATAAAACCAGGTGGAAGAACTTCACCGTCAGGCACGAAGTAAATTTCAGGTGGTTGACTGCGCAATATGGGAGACTCAATGGCTACAATAGATTTTGGAGTGACCAATACAGGAACAACTTTCGGTTATTCGACTTCGGGATCAAGATTTTCTCCACTTAGGGAATATAGCAACTGAAATATAAGGGGATGATAGACCCTATTTTATTGGTCCTGGGGATGGTGTCCAGTTTGACCAATAACAACTGCCCCCTAAAGCACAATGAGATCCAGATCAACTTCCAGTTGAACAACATCGGGTTCGGGAGGTATGGTCTCACAGATTGGATGGATCGTGACCATGGGTAGCTATGAGGACTCCGTCTCAACAACAGTTTATGAACCAGGATGAGTAGAAAAAACTTGTGCCAACTCTGGTATATGGGAAGATGATGCTTCACCAGAGGTACTGATAGTACTGGTTTCGGTAGAGTGATCACCTTCGCCTACCAGAAGTAACTTCTGGTGGTAAAGGTGGTTTTAATGCTAATCTACACAAACGACGGGGGAAAAGGATTTTTTTCTTCCACGATTACTAATTTATTTTAACCAAAAACAAATAAAAAAAATAAAAGGGTATTACTAGGAAAAATGTTTACCAAGAAACTGTGAACTGCAGAATACTTCCTGGCGAACCAAAAAGTACGGGTAGGCAATCCCCCCGAATTTTGTGTTCGGTGTATCATAATTTAAAGGTGGTTGACTCGGTTCACTATGGATGGATAGCAACCTAAATATGTCCTCCCAAATATACCCGAAGGTACGTGGAGGCCCAAGTCCATATTAGCACTGTCTGATGCGAAACCGCACAGTGAGAGCACCCCTTTATACTTATTGTACTGTAACACTGCCTGATATACCCGAAAGTACGTGGAAAAGCTACGATATACTTACGTACATGGAGTGAGGTATCACACTCGGAATGTATCGCAGATAAGTGAACGACAATTGCTATGTTTTACGACGTCGGAACACGTTTCTAGCCTAGACCTTGTAAATGTTATCTTTATGGTTCCAATGCTTTGTTAGGTAAATTGAGATTAATTTTATGTTGATCTTGCTTAACAATTTGCCTTTCAAAAGTTCACCGCGATGATGTGTAGGAAAATCCTAAAATTCAAACTAAGAATGATAAACAATCTTTCACTTTTAGTTCCTTCAATGAAAAACCTACCTACTAAGGGGAAAGAGCAAGCAATTTGTGAGCAAACAAATCAATGAGCACAAACTAAATGCAGATTTCCGAATTGTTCCTTTTGCAAAACACACAAAATTCTACATGAAAATGAAAGTTTTTCTTTTCAGTTTCTTTAATGTTATGAATGCAGAAAAGAAACTAAGTGCACTAAATCAACAATTCAAATGCCTTTTACTTTCGAGAAATGAAGAATACAAACAACCGTTTCTCTTTTGAAGGAAAAATGAGGATTTTAACAACAATTTCTCCTATCAAGGAAATGAAGAATTTACAACAATTTATTTCAAAAGAAAATGATTATTAATTCCACCATAAAAAATACTTTGAAATCAACTTGTCAATGATAAAGAAAAATATTTTAAACAAACATTGAACAAATTTTCATTCAAAGGAGGAAGAAGTATATAGATTCACTGGTCAATATGAGGATCAAACTTTTCAAAACACAGCAGAAAACAAACTGAACCAAATTTAAAGGGCAAATTCAAGGGAATCTGGATGGTTTCAGGAGGCAACACAGTCTCCAAGGGAAGACAGTGCTCTGCAACGCAGGCCTGAAAGGGAGATAGTGCTATGCAAAGCATTGTGTCCTGTCTAAGGGTGTGTTGGGCGCAGCGTATAAGGAAAAATACTACTGTTCAACACACTCCTTTTGCAAATTTGGCTTTTAAAAAGTTTAATCTTTATGAGTAACAACTACTGGGTGGATAAACAAAGCAAATCAGAGGCTAAGACACCTAGAACTAAGAGAAATTCTCCCCAGCGGAGTCGCCAATTTGTTGGACAGAATTGTGAATTACTGATAAAACATGCTTCCCTAGGTAGGTGCTAGTCTAGAACAACATATTAAAGACTATACGACTATTTCTCCTAACTAAGAACAGGCACACAGAATGGATTAGAGGCTTACTTGGGATCTAAGCAATTCTAAATGGCTCCTTCTGTCGCTTCCATTGCAGCTTCAAATTCAAGCGGTTTGTGTGAAATGCTTCCTGCAAGAATGGACACTAAACAACAGAACATAGCAATAATATAGATGTCTATTCAAGTTAGTTTGCTAAATCAGTAAAGCATAAACCATATACATCAACCAAGATATTGCAATATGGAAAATCAAAGCCAATAGATATGTGTATAGGGAAAAATAAGTTGTACTCTTTATTGATGTTAGAAGGAGAGGTTACAACTTAGTGACTGATTTGAAGTGACCCTTCCAGCAACATTCCTCAACCTCATCACAGTATAAATCTCTCCAGCAGCTGTTACACAAATATTTTTCTCAATTGAAAATTCACCAGCATTTCTCTACTCAAATTCTTCCTTACCAAGCACTCAGATCTGTGCTCAATTTATAGAGGAGTTGAAGGTAGTTTACAATTTTATGACTTTACAATAATAGGCAAGACATGTTCCCAATGTTGTAGATGTCAAATGGACACTTGGATTCGAATCTTGACACATGTGAACTCTTCTAGAAGGCACTGGCCAAGTGGAGATTTCGGAACAATGAGAATTTCTCTCCCAATGTGACCAATGCACCTGTGAATGTCGGGAAGTGATTTTCAGAGCAGCCTTGCATGGGGCTACCTGCATATGCAATGCACTTAGCCCCTTTAGAGGCTGCGTTGGTGAGCTCTCATATGCTACATAATAAACTTCAAACCTTGGAAACCTTTGCTTGATGAAAGTCATGCTTGATTTGTCTTGTTCTTGTCTTAGGGCATGTAGAAACTTGAAATGATAGGGAATGATAGACCCTTAATCATTTGTCCTGGAGATGATGTCGATTTAACCAGGTCATTGGGAATGGTGCCCAAATTGACCTATAACAAACACCATGGAGATATGGACCTCCATCCCGGAGAATCCATTAGTTTAGCAATTATAGACAGACATGTGGGATAAGCAACAAAGGTTTGGTGCGATTCGGGTCATTGCGAAGACCCTGGTTCCTGCATAGCGATTGGTCCAATTGCAAGAAGGCTGAAGCATTGAAGGTGAGATTGATGAATTACACCGTAAGGAGCAGCTCCTCCTAGCAAGGACCCAACCTTGGGCCGGTGAAGCACTTCAACTATCACAAACCATTAAGTGTGCACTCAAGGGACTTCGCTAAGCTCAACACAACATCAACTTGGTAGCGGAGGGGCCTAACACAAAGAAGTTACTCAGAGAAGTGCAGAACTCTTCAACACAAAGTGACAAGGCCATCCAGCCTCTGCATGAAGGCATCCAGGTGCTAAAGGAAAAAATGAAGGAATCCAGAGCAGAGTGACTCGAGGACGAGTCACGGTTTTGTGTTGGGGGCCTATTGAGCTAGGGTCCCCTAGGTCGAGTCTTAGTAATTTTTGTTGACTTTGATAGAAAAGTGCAGTGCGCAAAAGGTCAAGGGGCTTTGGGACAGGTCAAAGCTCCTTCATGGGGCTCAAACCACGGTTTGGGACCATGGTTTTTGCATGTCTAAGTCACATAAATATGCATGTATGAGTCAAGTAATATATATATATATATATATATAGATATATATATATATACGGTCTATCTAATGATTATATAATGTGATTTCGAAATTAATCAATGATTAGTCTGAATACGAGACAAGCTCTTGTGACTGTGTGCGCGAAGACCTAATTCCTAGGCTGTGTGCGAGGACTCTGCGGTTGTGTGCACAAGAGAAAGAAGTTGTATTCATTGAATATATAAATAATAAAGACAAGTTTTGGCAAAGTCTCTGGTTTACTTGCACGATTTCTGTTCTTATGTTCTAATGCGTTATGAGTTAATGATTTTATTATAGATCTATTATGTAATTGTTGTTATTTTATGCGCATTTGTATGGGTTAATCATATAATAGTAGATATTTATGTTTGTGCAATAACTATATCATTGACAAGGGTTTCTGTTAAGTTTAAATCTGAATTGGATTAAAGAGAAATAACGCAACACAATAGTAATTAGATCAGATCAGATCATACCAACAAGGGTTAGATCCACATCGTAATTATCCTCTGGGAGCAGAAACCTGGTTTCAACACTCCCGCATGCTACTTCGGGTGAGACTTTGATATGCGCAAGTGAATCACTACCAAAAGGGACAATAGTTGGAGGGTTTTGTTGGTTGCGCAAGTACACTGTGAACTTGGGTCTGGACCCCTCGAGCCAACAAAAAACTCAATGTTTCAGTAGTTGTCCCCATAGCAACAACGTTTATTGTAGGTACTTCAACAACAGGGACATCCACAATATAAATTTTTCCAGTAGACAAACAGTCAGGTAATGTGGCAACAATTTTTTCTAAAGCCATGGGAGACTTGACACTCAAATTTTAAGAGATTGAAAAACTCAGTTTATAATTGTAGAAACTACAAGAACAAAAAATGAAGACTGATAATTCTTATGTAGCTGAAATACATTTTTTTTTTTTTAAGTTAACAAAACAAATAAGTACATATGAAAGTGAATTTATAATAGCTCAGACCATTGCTCAAGAAAAGGAAAGCATATGGTTAGATATAAATGAATCTATGATTGAGCTGTGGCCTTCTATAGAAATAATTTTTGAACATGAAGAATTGTTGTAGAAGTCAAAGGAAGTAGTGGCAAAGGTGAAGAAAGTCCTAGATCACAAAATAGGAGATGCTACCAAGATAATCAGAGTCCTAAACTAACAAAAATAACTCGAAGAATGTGCAATTGAGGAAAAAAATGAAACTATCATGGAGGTGAGAAAGGTGTTGACCAAAAGAAACTTAATGCTACAACTAAATAATAAGTGTCATAATCTAGAAGTTCAAATTAAGAAGTTTCACAAACAATTTAACGTTTTACACCAAATAGGAATTCTAGGTCTGCAAGACATTGGTATAAATTAATTCCTCTTGAAGAGTATCAACATAGACTACCTGCGTGGATAAGGCCAAATTTGCAAAAATTAAAGGGACCATCATTGGTAAGGCTCTCACGGAGGGCTTAAGTTATGATTTAATAATTCAACATGAGGTAAAAAAATTATTCATAACTCAACCAAATTTTGAGAAGTATATTGAAGTCGATGAAGCATACATAAAGCTATTAAAGTTTTCTATTCCTAATGAGGAAATACGGGACAAACTGTGTGAGCTAATCGACTGAGATGAAAACAGATGTTTCAGTGACAAGATGAAAATTTTTAGGAACATAGGGTAAAATTCCAGGAACCGAAAATAGAACAACAAATTTTCAACTCCCATCATAAACAAGTTCCCTCAAATTATGTGCAATATGTCAAATTAGTTCAAAATTCCTATTTTCTAGTTCTATTTTTATAAAAAAATCCAAATAAGTTGGATTGGATATTTTTAAATAAATTTCGACCTTAAGTCAAAATACTTTCAAGAAAACCTATAAGTACTATGTAAAGCGAAGTATGAAGGGTTGAACCCTTGTGATAAGATTTTGAATACAATTTTAATTCCCTGAACTATTTCTGAAGATTAAGAGAAGGATTCTGGACTCATTTTGAAGCAGATTGTGTTTTCCCGTGAGTTTCTCTAGTTTCTTATATGTTCCATTTTTTATTTATTTCTTCACCTATTTAAAGTTAATAGGAAATCTGGGTAAGATAATATTAAGTGTTAATATTTTTAAAATCCCCTTGCAAAGAATCAGTTACAAAGATTAATTGACTAAAACTATCTGTTTTTGTTAATTCATCTATATGAATTAATTGTTGCTTCCTATTATTTTTAAATATGTTTTGTTTGGGTGTAAAAGGACTTATACACATCATTTGTATATGACAAGTTAAATGCTTTATTTGAATTTTTAATGAAGCATATATATCATCTTAAATTATATTTTTCAAAGACAATTTAAAGCTTAATTCTGTTAAAGGTGAGGAATCAACCCTTTTATTATATCAAGGGTAATTAAGCTTTTAATTTGTTAAACACTTTAAAACATTGGTCATCCAAACCAAAACCAAAAAACATTTTAGATGCTTTGAAACAGTTCCTTAGCCTAAAATTGTCTGCTAAGGACAACAAAGCCCATGTTACAATTTATGTTGAATTGTGTTCATGTTGAGGATTACCTCCTCTCTTAACATTAATAACCTGTGAGTTTACATCAGAGGTTCCTTTATCATGTTGTGATAAGTGCCTTGGTAATGGATCTACATATTCACTTGACCAGGGTCTGGTCGAAAGGATCTATGTGCCTTCTTGAATAGAGCACAAACTCATAAGGGAGATTGATTTCTATTGTTTTTCCATCCATCTTTCATAGATGCACTTCTAGTCTATTCGCATAGATGTTGAACCTCCTTAGGTTTGGAGCCAACAATATTGCTTATAAGGTTGTTGTGAACCACATGGTTCTCCCTAGCATGTGACAGGAGGGTTGGAGGCCCTTCAGGAGTTCACTGCAAGTTCTTAGCCGGGGGCAGCCAAAAGGGCACCAGTGCAGTCATGCCTGGAATTACCTATCCTTAAACATGGAATACTTGAAGACTGGGAACTTATGCATGGTGCGATTTCCCATAAGGCTCATGGCTACATTCAAACCTAGAAGAGAAATTCCCTATTCCTTTGAGGAGGAATGATCTCCTAATTGCCTTCGTGGCACCTCATAAATCTCGTGGACTTGAGAATACTATCTCTACCTTAAGCTCAAAAGGGATAGCACCAGTGAGTGCTTTAGTAGGATTTAATGGTCATGGATAAATGCTGGTGAAAATCTAGATGCTTGTAGAAGCATTATGACCAAGCCATAATCAAACCCGCGTCTGAATGGAAAAGTGTGCAGGAAGGGAGTGATTCTTCATGAAAACCACTAGATCCAAGAATCAAGTGTATGCTCATGACCTGGTAAGACTCCCATAAGAACACCGACACAAATCTACGTGATGAGTTGCATTGCGGTGAATGAAGGCTAAGGCTCAATCTTATAGCCCTAATTTGATAAACATTATCCAAATAGTTTGATGAAATCCTCACAGTGGAGACCTGGAATTGGTTGCCTATATTGCAACTAATTTCCATTGGGTGAAGGGAAGGATGACGTAGCTGGAGGCCACATCCCAAAAGATTTTAATTAGTAGTGCAAGGAATGGCAAGGATGAATGGGAAACGGGCCAGCTAGGTTTACAGTGTAGAGGTGAAGAGTATCCCCATTTGCAAGAAGTGGAGCCCTCATGACAATCCATTCCAGACGTGAAAATATGAGCAATCGAGGAGAGTGCCAAGATGATAAGATGGGGATGACGTGTCCCAAAGTTCCCATCCCGAAGGTGAAAAGAGGAGTAGTCAAGGAGGGTGTTGGGATGATGGGACCAGGATGACATGTCCCAAAGGAGTAAAGAGGTTTAGTCGAGGAGAGCACTAGGATGATGGGACTGGGATGACATGTCTCAAGGTCCCATCCCGGTGGTGTAAAATAAGTCAAGGAGAGCATCAGGATGACATGACCAAGATGACGTGTCCTGAAGGTCCCATCCTGAAAGTGTAAAGGGGAGTAGGTAAGGAGAATCGCTAGGGTGAAAGACCGAGAAAACATGGAGGAATCGATGGCATGTGGTGCTTGAATGATGCATGGGACCCAGGTTGACATCATGTGCACACAAGAAACCAGTTGTGGTTTTGTTGAAACATGAAATTGCTTCCTAGGGGTGCCCTTGACGACTTTGAGAAATAGGATTGACCCGTTAGAATGAGTACGAGTCGTTGATTTGGTGATCAACAACTTCTTCTTCTCTCTAATTCTAAGGGGTGACCTTCTCATAAATGCAGTGTACTTCACCCTGTCGGAGGTTCTTATGACAACTTCATTTTTCAAATGCGCGGGGATCCACCTGTAAATTTCACATATTTTATGCGACTTGGTGAGTTTTTATAAGTGCCAGGATTTGAAAATGGCGCGGGGACCATTTCAATTTGGCGACGTGGCATATAATAGACAAACGTAAAGTCCGCCAATAGAGCGGTCATATATATATATATAAGTGGCATAACCATTCATAAATAATTAAAATGGAGTGATTAATCTATGAGCCATGGTGCTTAGGTGTAAAAGGAGAGGCCATAAACTTAATTAAATCAATTCAATTCCTTGAAAAGAAAGAGGGAGATAGGAGACAATTTGTTTTTTATCCTATTCCTCTAACAACACAAAAGGAATTGGATTAGTATTAACCAACCTAATGGGGTAAGTAGGGTGTTGTTACAACATCTGCAAACTTCCTCATGATGCATAAATATGAGACTTCTATGAGGACCCTATTTTATGATTTTTGTAAGTTAGTGGGGCATGAGCTTCATAATTTCCACATATTAGAGCTAATGAGTGAGCGCATTATGGACTCTTACCACGTGAAATGAAGAGAAGGATAAGAAGGAATTGCAGAGGATTATAATCGATATGGGCTATTTTACCAGTAAGGAAGAGGTCATGGAATGATGGGAAAAGGACCTGGAGCACCTTATTGAGGAAGACGAGCATTCGGAAGTGAAACAAGGCCAATTATGTGATATAATTGTGGGTATCTAGGAAATATTGCAATATATTGTCCTAATCCTTGCTTAACTTGTACTTATTGCAAAGAAATTGATCTTGCAATAAAATATTGTCCTCAACTAATTGTGAAATGGTAGGAGAAGAAGGGACAAAACATTCAGATGATCACTATTGAATGTCACAAAGACTAATTTCTTGTGGGTGTAGTTATGCATGGAGTTACCAAGACTAGGACGAATGATGCAAAGAAAGATAATAAAAACCAATAGTGGGTGAGGGAAGATACAGATCCTCGACCAAATTTTGATCCATTGAAAGGGAATTCAACCTATAAAGATACACACGAAGAACTTGTTGCATCAGAATGGGATATTCCAGTAGTAGTAGTAGTAGTAGTAGTAGCAGATGGATAACTGCACATAATCTTGTTGAATGTCAAGCTATGTGAAAGAAGGAATCCTGAAAGAAGTAATCAATAGTAGAAGGATGAGTGTTTCGAGACAAGCTACAGGTCAGTGTTGGGGGCCTATTATGACCAGTTTTGGGAATAAGATTTGGAGAAATGTTGAAGTTTTGAGACAATTTTGGTCTTGCGCACAACAAGAAATAGTAAGGAGTATCTATTGTTAGCCGGATAAATCCGTCTTGCGGACAAGACCGATCTCCCTAGTGTCAGAAGACAATCTAGCAACAAACGAACAACTAAGTTTGTCTTTCTCTTAGTATATTCGTTTTACAAATAAATGTTATGAAGGTGTTGATCCTACCTTAGATCCAAATGCTTATTTGCGGTCGTAATGCTTCCGTCGCAACAAGAGTTCTCTTTTGTTGACCTGCAATCACAAACAAGCAAATATTCAATAGCACCTGTATAACAAATAATCATAAAACATACCTATCATAGTGATCAAGGAATCTATGAAATAAATGATCAAACGAAAGCTTATTGAATTAAACAATCGAACGACAATTTATTGAGAAAAACAGAACTTGATTGTATTAATCTTAAAATATATAGAAGAACCTTACAACCTTAGCCTTGATGTTCGAAAGGTCTTCCCGGGGTCCGAAGCAGGAGTCTCCTCTACTTTGATAAGTCTTGCACTCTTCTTCTAGGAGCATAAAGAGATATGTGATCTTTCCTCTCAAAAGCTCAGCAGAAAGAAGTCTAAATCTCAACAGCACTTCAATTCAATCATACATGAAGCTTGAATTCCAATTCTCGATCTCCAAAATAGTTCTTGACCTTTGTTAACCCTTTGAGGCTACCCAATGCCTCCTTTTATAGAGCAGATGAGGAGGTTAGGATTCCACTTTTTAAGGGATAGAATCCTCCTTCAAAGGGATAGACTCCTTACATCAAGGGATTAGTTCCTTAAGGTGTGGGATACATGCACCTTATCAAAGCGTACTCATCCCCAAAAAATCTCATCCAGAACCTTCTAGAATTGACCAAAAATCAACTTTTTCAGTTTAATTTCGCGCTTTTTTTACTTTACAGGGGTACCGCAGGCATTACACTGGAAAAATGCGTTCTAGAACGCAGTTTCTCTTCACATTACCTGCGTACCCTAGCTAAAAACGCAAGAAGGTCTCATGTTACCTGCGTACCCTAAGTTTCAGAGATTTTTAGGGTTTTTCTTCCAGTTCTGAGGCTTGGAATAGGGAACAAAGGTTGTAAGACTTGCAGAGGAGGCATGTATGAGTGTTAATAAGCTCATACAGTCAGCAGAATGTCAAGGTGACATTTTTTAGTGTAACAGATTGCCCCCTAAAGTGCGAAGTCTGGAATAGATGAAGATGAAGTCTGTCATATATGAGGAGTGAAGTAATTTATCATTTCAAGGATCATCCTGTGGACACCCCAGTCGGAACCTGTAAAAACATTCAATGCAAAATATATATATGTAATCATATCATCGCTGAGGTAGGCATTCCCATACTCAGATCAAAACTATCTAAAACTAACTTAAATCGTTCTGATACAAGAATGATTTTGAATACATCACAGTATAGACATGTGTAGACACAGTATGGACGCAACCATCTGTTTATAAATAGTCTACTGTATGAATGATAACAAAATTCCTCGCAGCCTGGATGGTAGAAACTAGATCCTGGGTCTTGATTTCCGCATCTCGAACTAGTACGATTCTATCCATGTGAATAAATGTGTTGAAGTCGAACATGGTAGAAACCACTTGATTACCAGTCAATGATGCGAACTGTTAAAAAGTGTGAGAGTAACCACCAGTAATGTCAATGGCTCTCAAAGTACCCAGTACAATCCATTAAATGTGAATGAATGAGCTGAAGTCGAACATGTCACGGAATCATTCTATCGAAGGTCAATGATGCAACCTGTCGTCGAAAGCGAGAAACCTGCCATTAAGGCATGAAAATTCCAAGGTACTGACGATTTCTAGATCAACTTCCTAGATAATGAGTTGTCGTCGATAGAAAGCGATCCGTCGTAGGCAAGCCCACAACAAGAAATCATAGATCAAGTTTTGAAAATATATCGACAAGGACTGACTCAGGGATGGTCAAAATGGATGACAGATATTTTGTAGATGAATGGTTTATTTGAACTGTCCTCTTGAACACATAACGACACTGTAGATGGCTTGGTAACAATTGACCCAAAGCTAATACCCAGAAACCGGCTGAAGACTTTCAATATGGTTTGATTAACTGTTAGGCAAAGGATTTCCCAACCCAGGTGAACGAAAAGTGTCGTGTTCAAGAGTGGTTAACTGGATTTTCAAAAATCAAAATACAACAAACAAGTTCATTTTTCTCTCTTTTCCCCCACCATTTCTGGCAAGTACCTCTTTATTTTTGACAAGCTTGAGGAGGATAACATTTGCTTGTTTATAAGCTCATCCTTTGGATGAGTCCAACTTAGTTTAAGATTCGAACCCTAAGAAGGAGTGGTTCGTTCCTGTTTTTTAAAAATTGAACAGGTCCTTTACTGTTTAAATTTTAACGAGTCCAGTATAGGAGAAACTCGGTGTTTTTCAATTTTAGGGAGTCAGAAGAAAAACTTAATAAAACTCCATTGGAGTACTTTTTCGTAAATTTAGTCTCTCGAGCCCGAAATAGGATAAAATAATGCGGGAGAGAACTCTATTGACCATAATTAGTCAATGTATACCTTTTTCGTAAATAGTCCATTTCAGTCCATAAAAGGGTTAAACTTATACTAAAGGGACGACTGTTCATTTACTTTAACGAGTTCGAATAGTCAAGTACTCGACAATATTTTCATGTTTAGAGAGTCTGAAAAGGGCTTAAAAGAGGACTCCATGGTTTCGCTTTTTCGTAATTTTCAAGAGTCCGAAAAAGTGATAAAAGTATACTCAGTAGTTTCACTTTTTCTGTAAATTTTAATGAGTTCGAAAAAGGGATAAAAAAGTACTCATGGTTTTCACTTTTTCGTAAGTTTTAATGAGTTCGAAAAAGGGATTAAAATGTACTCCTGTGGTCGACTTTCAATTTAATTTACGAGCAGGAAAAGACAGAAAGAACTCGGCATTTTCATGTGTTTTTACGAGAATGAAAGATAGCAAAAATAA
Organism: Pinus albicaulis; assembly: GCA_034641835.2. Classification (NCBI taxonomy): domain Eukaryota; kingdom Viridiplantae; phylum Streptophyta; class Pinopsida; order Pinales; family Pinaceae; genus Pinus; species Pinus albicaulis. The sequence continues at coordinate 1,588,178,998 of CM076580.1, read as the reverse complement.
TCTCGGGATTTTCATGAGTTTAATAAGTCTTGAAAATAACCGAATATTTACTCAAGATAGGTTTCATTTTTAGAAAAGCTTGAAATAGAGAAAAACTATGCTTCAGAGTGGTTTCATTTTTACACAAGCTTGAAACAGAGAGAAACTGTGCTTGATGCCCCCTAAGCGTAACTGCTAGAGCGCATGCCCCCCTAGCTTCATTTCATTCAACTAAGTATACTGCTGGTAATTAATAGCTGGATGGAATTAAGGTTCATTTACGAGATCATATGAAAGACCCGACCTAAAAATGTAAGAAAATTATGCAAAAAAATGAAATAACTAACTTAAATATGACTTAACATTTATGAGATCTAGTCAAAGACTTGACTCAATTAGGGGAGGATTTGTTTCATTTTTTAACGAGCTTGACACAGGAAAAGAACTATGATCATGGCAACGTGTTTCATTTTTTAACGAGGTTGACACAGTAACAGGAACTATCCTCACCTACATGTTTCACTTTTTAAATGAGGTTGACACAGTAAAAGGAACTATCCTCTGACCAACTGATTCATTTTTTTAACAAGGTTGACACAGAAAAAGAATTGTCCTCAGACCAACTGATTCATTTTTTAATGAGGTTGACACAGGAAAAGAACTGTCCTGAGACCAACTGATTCATTTTTTAATGAGGTTGACACATGAAAAGAACTATCCTCATACCTGATTCATTTTTTACGAGGTTGACTTAGTATCAGGAACCATCCTCAGACTTACTGATTCATTTTTTAACGAGTTTGACACAGTAAAAGGAACTCTCCTCAGACTCACTGATTCATTTTTTAACGAGGTTGACACAGTAAAAGGAACTCTCCTCGCTCACTGATTCATTTTTTAACGAGGTTGACATAGTAAAAGGAACTCTCCTCGCAGTGACTTGATCATGGCTTCCAACTGGAAGAAACACATGTCAATGGACACACCTTGATCATGGCTTCCAAGAGGTCTTCATCAGATGGAAGAACAATTCGTTGGAATGAATGCATGTCAAGGGACTCAAAAGGGATAAGAACATCGCGTTCAAATAATCCCATAGAGTTTTCCATGTCAATTACCGGATCTAAGTCAAAGGAAGACGAGAAAACAGTGAGAGGCTCACTTATATCGGTAATTGAAAACATGGGACTAGTTGCCACATAATTAACCCGTGGCGGGGTAGATACCACTTTAGAATCAGGAACATTCAGGGATGTTGGATTATTGGTATTCGAAACAAGAATAGGGAATGAAAGCTGGTCTACAGTCACAATATTACCATTGTGAGGGAAAGACATCACGTGAAAGAGTGTCGATATGACAACTTTCATTGCATAAACATAGTCTCGCCCAAGGAGTAAATTGAAATCCAAGGGACCTCGAACTACCATAAGATCAATACAGATAGTTTTACCTTCCAAAGTAATAGAAAACTTAGGAAGGATCCCTAAAGGTTCACTAATGGTTCTGTTAAAAGCTTTCAGATTCTGCGTAATAGGCACAAGCTGAGGGGAACCCAAAGCTTTCCAAGCAGTTGAGGGTAAAATACTAACAGAAGCACCTTCATCTACCTGTGTGCGGTGTATGTCCCTACCACAAAACTTCACAATGATTTGGGAAGGGATGGAGGAAGGAAGACGAGGTTCTATCAGTCTATTCCAATCAAAGGAAAATACCTCAATACTTGGAGGGGGTTTTGTAGAAACAGGTGAAATGCCTCCCGACGTAGAAGAATCTGATGTAACAAGAAGAACCTGAGCGGTATGAAGTTCACTCTCTACAGGGAGAATGGGATCAATCGAATGTGAAATCGAATCGACCACTTGATCAACTAATGGATCATCAACCTGAGTGATATGAGTTTCACTCTCCAATGGAAGAGTGGGATCGACTGTACTTGAAACTAGATCAATCACTCCGTCAGTTGACGGTAGGTTGGGAGAAAGTTTACGGCAACCAGTTGGAAATTATTGCTGTGGAACAATAAGGTTTTCCAACAATTTTGAGGGAGTTTGATGACTCCCTTTGCATAACTTACAAGGAAACCTAACTTTACCCTTTTTCCCAGGAACCTGACTATCACTGGTTGATGGATCAACGAAAAGTTGATGAGATTTTTTTGACCATACTTCCAAGACCTTTGGAATACTAGGACAATTAACAAGGAAGTGGTCACCCTTACAAAGCTTGCAAGGGTATTTGGGTTTATGATGCATGTTGGAGGTTTCCTCAACACCACTAACATTTACAGCCATGGTTGGTTGGTTGACTTCTTTCTTATCTTGCTTCTTCTTCTTCTTCTTCTTCCCTTTCTTCTTCTTCTTAGCCACCTGGTTACTAGCGTCAAGGCTTTTACCAGGCGAAGAGGAAGAAATGGAGGAAGAAATATTAGGCGAAGAAGGTAAAGGGTCAACAGAAGGTTGGTGATGTTGAGATGGTGAACTCTGTTTAAGTGAAGCATCCAGTTGAGGTGGAACAATTGGAGTATTCGGGGCCAACGAAGTTGAAAATAACCATATCGGTAAACCTATTGTAAATCCAGGTAATGACAATTTAGCCATATAAGGAGGACCAATTTTTCCAAAGGAAGGAAAAGTACTAGGATTCTCGTTAAGAGGGGTTCCTTGGTTGGTAAATTCTGGAATAGTTGCCATTATATTCAACTTTAGTGAATTTTATTAACAATTTAAAACTAAAATTAACAATTCACAATTCACACCTAACAATTAAAATTCACAATTCACACCTATGGTCTCTAAAAGTAAAAACAAAAAAATTAACACGCGCTATCAAATCCCAAAGTCAAACCACACACAAACGATGCCTTCCCACACTAAAAACACTAGTTGGTGATGAAATCCAACATCGTAGAATTTTAATGCAGAAATGGCGGTTGGAACAGTTACCCCGACAACCTGCTTAATGAAACAAACCGGTGCAAGTTTCTCCACTATACCATCTCGAGTGAAGATAACCCTCTGGAGAGTCCAAGTGAGTCTAGCCGACGTCTGCTCCAGGTATAGTGGGTTCTTCCCTCCACCGTCACCTTAAGAAAGAATCCTATAGATTATGGCCACTAAGGTTACCAACAAAAACAAATATACCCGGGGGAACAGTCTACGATCCGATGTAACAAGATAAATCCGGATAAATCTAAGTTTGGTGGTTCTAAGTTTGGTGGTCCGGAAACTAAGTTTGTCTTTCTCTAAGTATATTTGTTTTACAAATAAATGCTATAAAGGTGTCGATCCTACCTTAGATCCAAATGCTTATTTGCGGTCGTAATGCTTCCGTCGCAACAAGAATCCTTCCGTTGCAACAAGAGTTCTCTTTTGTTGACCTGTAATCACAAACAAGAAAATATTCAATAGCACCTGTATAACAAATAATCATAAAACATACCTATCATAGTGATCAAGAAATCTATGAAATAAACAATCAAACGACAACTTATTTAAATAAACAATCGAACGATAATTTATTGAGAAAAACAAAACTTGATTGTATTAATCTTAAAATATACAGAAGAACCTTACAACTTTAGCATTGATGTTCGAAAGGCCTTCCCAGGGTTCAAAGCAGGAATCTCCTCTACTTTGATAAGCCTTGCACTCTTCCTTCAGGAGCACATAGAGGTATGTGATCTTTCCTCTCAAAAGCTCGGCAGAAAGAAATCTAAATCTCAACAGCACTTCAACTCAATCACACATAAAGCTTGAATTCTAATTCTCCATCTCTAAAATCTAACCAATCTCCAAGTTCTTGTTGTTATTATTAACCTTTGTTAACCCTTTGAGGCTACCCAATGCCTCCTTTTATAGAGCAGATGAGGAGGTTAGGATTCCACTTTTTAAGGGATAGAATCCTCCTTCAAAGGGATAGACTCCTTACATCAAGGGATTAGTTCCTTAAGGTGTGGGATACATGCACCTTATCAAAGCGTACTCATCCCCAAAAAATCTCATCCAGAACCTTCTAGAATTGACCAAAATTCAACTTTTTAACTTTTCTTTCGCGCTTTTTTGACTTTACAGGGGTACCGCAGGCATTACACTGGAAAAATGCGTTCTAGAACGTAGTTTCTCTTCACATTACCTGCGTACCCTAGCTAAAAATGCAAGAAGGTCTCATGTTACCTGCGTACCCTAAGTTTCAGAGATTTTTAGGGTTTTTCTTCCAGTTCTGAGGCTTGGAATAGGGAACAAAGGTTGTAAGACTTGCAGAGGAGGCATGTATGAGTGTTAATAAGCTCATACAGTCAGCAGAATGTCAAGGTGACATTTTTTAGTGTAACAGATTGCCCCCTAAAGTGTGAAGTCTGGAATAGATGAAGATGAAGTCTGTCATATATGAGGAGTGAAGTACTTTATCATTTCAAGGATCATCCTGTGGACACCCCAGTCGGAACCTGTAAAAACATTCAATGCAAAATATATATATGTAATCCTATCATCGCTGAGGTAGGCATTCCCATACTCAGATCAAAAACTAACTAAAATTGTTCTGATACAGAAATGATTTTAATATTACATCAATAATGTAGACACAGCATGGGCGCAACCATCTGTAATGAATATTCTACTGTATAAATGAATAACAAAATTCCTCGCAGCCTGGATGGTAGAAACTAGATCCAGGGTCTTGATTTCCACTTCCCGAACTAGTACGATTCTATCCATGCGATTAAATTTGTTGAAGTCGAACATGGTAGAAACCACTTGATTAGCAGTCAATGATGCGAACTGTTAACAAGTGTGAGAGTAACCACCAGTAATGTCAATATCTCTCAAAGTACCCAGTACAATCCATGAAATGTGAATGAATGAGCTAAAGTTGAACATCTCACGGAATCATTCGATCGAAGATCAATGATGCAACCTCCCGTCGAACGCGAGAAACCTGCCATTGAGGCATGCAGATTTCAAGGTACTGATGATTTTTAGATCAACTTCCTAGATAATGAGTTGTCGTCGATAGAAAGTGATCCGTCGTAGGGAAGCCCACAACACGAAATCATAGATCAAGTTTTGAAGAAATATATTGGCAAGGACTGACTCAGGGATGGTCAAAATGGATGACAGATATTTTGCAGATGAATGGTTTATTTGAACTATCCTCTTGAACACATAACGACACTGCAGATGGTTTGGTGAAAATTGACCCAAAGCTAATACCCAGAAACCGGCTGAAGACTTTCAAAATGGTTTGATTATCTGTTAGGTAAAGGATTTCCCAACCAGGTGAACAAAAGTTAAAATTGAAGTGGTTAGCAGTTTTGAATGATCAAAATACAACATGCAAGGTTCGTTTTCTCTCTCTTCCCCCTGCATTTTTACGGCAGTACCTCTTTATTTTTGACAAGCTGAGGATAACATTTGCTTGTTTATAAGCTCATCCTTCGGATAGTCCAACTTAGTTAAGGTCGAACCCACAAATTGGTTCGTTCCTGTTGAAAATTAAACAGGTCCTTTACTGTTAAATTTTAACGAGTCCGGTATAGGAGAAACTCGGTGTTTTTCAATTTTAGGGAGTCAGAAGAAAAAACTTAAGAAAACTCCATGGGTGTACTTTTTCGTAAATTTAGTCTCTCGAGCCCGAAAAAGGATAAAATAATGCGGGAGAGAACTCTATTGACCATAATTAGTCAAGGTATACCTTTTTCGTAAATAGTCCATTTCAGTCCGTAAAAGGGTTAAGCTTATACTGAAGGGACGACTGTTCATTTACTTTAACGAGTTCGAATAGTCAAGTACTCCGCAATATTTTCATGTTTAGAGAGTCTGAAAAGGGCTTAAAAGAGGACTCCATGGTTTCGATTTTTCGTAATTTTCAAGAGTTCGAAAAAGTGATAAAAGTATACTCAGTAGTTTCACTTTTTCTGTAAGTTTTAACGAGTTCGAAAAAGGGATAAAAATGTACTCATGGTTTCACTTTTTCGTAAGTTTTAACGAGTTCGAAAAAGGGATAAAAATATACTCCTGTGGCCGACTTTCAATTTAATTTACGAGCAGGAAAAGACGGAAAGAACTCTGCATTTTCATGTATTTTACGAGAATGAAAGATAGAAAAATAATCTCGGGATTTTCATGAGTTTAACGAGTCTTGAAAATAATAACCGAAATAGACTCTAGATAGGTTTCATTTTTACAAAAGCTTGAAACAGAGGAAAACTATGCTTCAAAGTAGTTTCATTTTTACACAAGCTTGAAATAGAGAGAAAACTGTGCTTGATGCCCCCTAAGCGTAACTGCTAGAGCGCAGGAAAAAAATCTTCGTAGAAGAATCAATGCACAAAATAATTCCAGAGAGGAATGACACAGAAGGTGGTCGAGGTGGAAATGGTTAAGTTTAACTATGTCTTTTGGACCAATTTTGATTAGGTCAAGCATAACACCAATAATTTGCTTTCCCATGATAATTATTTTCTCTGGTATTTCCCACAGTATCAAGGTCGTTTTGGGACCACATGATTATGTATAAATAGATGCAAGCCAAGAGTATTTGGGTTGGCTAATTTTTGAATTTTATTACTTATTTTTGGTCATGGTAGTTAAGTTTTTATTACTATTTTTTCTACGGTTGTAATATTGGAATGTTGTTCCACTTAGGTTAGTGACTCAAGATGAAGTAATGATGTAATATTGCATTATTGCACTTAGCACCCTCTTTTGATTATTAATGAAAGATGATCGATGGTTGAGTTGTCCTATTTCGTTGTGTTCATCTAATGTTTGCATGCTAGATTAGTTCATTCCTTTTGAGTATATTTTTTAGAATGATACAATGTATTACATATTGTGGCACTCCCTTTTAATTTTTCTATTGAGTTAATAAATGATATGAATGTTAGCAATCAATTCTAGTAGGATGATGAAAATAATGGTCTATGTGAGGATTTTAGTTCCCTTCTCTACTGCATAATCTTGGTTTCTATAGTTCCCATAGGTGCCTTGGGTGAGACTTCACCTGTTTTATAGGTGATGCCAAATGGTCTGGTATCTATTAGGGTTTTGTTGGCTAAACTTTGCACATTAACTCAGGCCAAAATATCCCCAGTGCCAACAAAGGATGCAACTTTGTGTAGATCAAAACATTAATCCATCTGAAATATTGATGTTACAAGATCATTACCATCAGTTCCCTAGTGTTGACTTGAAGCCTTGATAACATGTATCTTGGATTTAAAAATCATGATTATGGTTTTGCGATTCAATATTTTTTCTCTCCAATTGTAATAGCATACTCCCAATATTAGATTTATTCTCAACCACATGCTTCTCCTTATGTTCATGATTTCATTGGATCTCCACATCCCTCATAGTAAGTCTCTCTAAGAGAATATTTTCCATGTCAATCAATAATTTTTCATTTCTACCTTATTTTCATTCATCTTCTTTTACATTTCTCTTTAATTTTTTATCAAAAAAACTGATAAATCCACCTTCTCAACATACTACCATCCATTTTATTAGCATTCTTTTCTAATTGAGATAAACTAAATTCTAAATCTTCACTTAATGAGTCAAGGATGAAAATTCAATATATTTAATTAGTGTAGTAGATTTCTTTGGTGACATGTTGGAAAATAATAACAACAATCCTCTTTATCACAACTTTCATACACCACAAAAAAAGGGACTTCTAATAAAAAATTAGGTCACTAATAAGTTACACACCTTAATTTGGAGAACATAAGAATAGTTGAAGTTTTATTGATCTATATTTGAGATTTGAGCCATTTTGGATCTAAAAATTTGTTTTGTAATATTATGATATTTATTTTCTATAATTCCACAAGTGTGAAAAGTGGAAAGTTATGGTAACTTTTCATAAACATGCCTACTTTTGGCCTTTCCCTAGAAGTAAACTTAGCATGCCACGTGTCTAGTTCCTTAAATATAATTTTGAAATTTGTATCTAAGGTGCTTCTATATATCTCCTAAAATCCCTGAAGATTCCATAGTCTGAAAAGTCCACGACATGAATGTATAACACAAAAAAACAAGCTAATATGTTTAAAATTTATTTCAGAACTGTTCACAAACCCTAATTTCCACAGGGTATAATCCCAAATGTATAGTGAACCAAATTTTGAAAATTGTACTAGATATTCCTTGAGATTTATCATTAACATGATCCAAGTCTAACTTTTAAAAACCTCATAGGAAAAAGTTATTGCGAAAAATCCAAATTGACTTGTGTGAAACTTATTTCATGAACATTCAAGAACCTAGATTCCATAGAGGATATATCCAAATTCATAGTGAACTAAGATCTAAAATTTGAATCACAAGTTTAACATGATTTTGCCTAAATGCGATCCAAGTCTCATGGTATAAAACCTAATAGAAAAACATTAGAGTGAAAATATCAAACTGACCTATTCAATACTGACTTCAAGAGCATTCTAAAACTCTAACTTCTTTGGAACACATCTTCAAAAATATGGTGAACCAAGATATGAAATTTGAACCAGGTATTTCCTGAGATGTATTCTTAATATTCCAAGTTTCACCATCTAAAACGTTCCATTAAATAAATTACAGTGAAAATTCCACAATGACATGTTTGGAGCAGCAAAACCCGAGGATCATGATCTTTGATACCAAATGTTATGAACTTTGTGCCTTAAAAATGCTAAGAAACCAATAATGAAATTCTTCTTCAAAGGGAGAACCTCCTTTTACAATGAATACAATGTACAACATTATATTTGATGATTATAAGACCAGGTCTCCATAGCATATATATAGGAGACAAGGGTACAATTATAATAAATTGGGACCATGAGGGATTCTAACTTACATAATAGTATAACAATAAAAATATAATCACTCCATATCTAAAGACTAATAAGAGGTTTTAGGGTTAATATGTGCCTTACATAAGGCTTAATACTGCATATGCATCAAAGAAAAAATATATGTAGATGCTTGCAAAATATATTGTTGAATGACAAATGATTATTTTATTTTATTTAGAATAAAAAATTAGTTACAAAGATCCAAATGTTAAGGCCATGGTTGGAAGGCCTCACATTATTTTCCGAAAAGAAAGGTAAAGTCAATAAGACCCACAATCCTTGACAAATTGTTTGAATTGAGGGTGATATCAATTAAATACAGGATTTCAAAGCTAGTTGAAATAATGTAAAGGGTCAATTTTATTTTTTATGCATTTATCTTTCTTATTCTTATTCCGATAAAGGGCGACCAATTCATGCATCTCATAGTGACCCATTGTCCTCATGAAGCACTTTCTTGCTTGAAAGCATCTAGCAATAAATGCAATAAACCACATATATCACCATTAAGTATTTAATTCAACCTTGACAATATACATATTTTGACCTTGCTTAAGGATTATGTTGCAATTATATTAAAGCCTCTATGTCAAGATGACCCACAATGGCTAAACAATTATATTAAAGCCTCTATGTCAAGATGACCCATAATGGCTAACCAAAATGACAAATATAAAGAAGACAAAAGTGGTGGTGATGGTCCCAACTATGCACATACTTTTAGTCTTGCTAGTTATTAATAAGGATAAAATCGATAAATTGGGGTTGACTTTTTGTGTGGTTTATAGAGTTGGGTGCCCATTCTTCCTAAGATTGAGATTGCACCTTCTCATTTTAGTTGCATGTAGACTAACAAAGTTACTAACTTAATGAGCACAATAACCTTAAAACAATAAGTCTAGTCCAAAAACCCAATATTTTGCACAAAAAAAACACATAAACCACTCCAAATTGAAAAGTGTTGATGTTGCATCATCCTTTTTAAGGGTTAAATTTCGAACATTTTTTAACCATGAGAGAAAACTCAAAATCATGGTTACCAAAAAATTAAAATCCCAACATTTTTCAATCATTGCATTTAAAAACAAATATCATGACTATGAAAACTTTAAAAAACAACATATAAATTAAATAGTTATTCTATCCAAAACAATCTTTCTTAAGGTTAAAATTACACCTCACTTAAAATTGTAGATTTTAAATTTTTGTTTAGTAAAAAGTTGAAATTTTTATTTTTTTCAATAAAAATAAAATTAAAAAATATCCAAAATTTTAAAATATAATAATAATAAAAAATCCGTACACACCTAAAATTGTTAAGTTAATTTATTTTATACTATTTATATAAATTGCAAAGGATTTTGACAACGAAATTCGAAAATGATAATACTATATATATGGCAAAAGGATTTTGACTGCGAAAGTCGAAAACTATAATTTTTGGAAGGAGGAGAGCTCATTTGATGTTTTTACTAGTCTATTAGCATACGTTGACCCCACCAACAATGGTAAGGAAAATATTTAATGCTTGATATTAAACTCAAATCACTTCACTTTTCTTTGTTTGAAATTGAAATTTTGTAATAAAGAATTGTTAAAATTTTAAATTATAATTTTGAAGAAGTTTTAAGAGTTTAAATAACAATTTATATTAAACTGAAATATCCAATCAAATTTTGTTATTCGATTAATAAGAAGGAATAAACTATCAAAATAAGAAGCCATATGATAAATCTCACATGATAAATCTCACGGAGGTTGTTGCGTCCATGCTAGGGGGAGGAGACAAGTTAAAACCAATTTTCTTAGTGCTGGTGTGGCCTACGCTGGGTGCGATCCTCGGGTGATTTTTATGGCTTAGATGCTCCCGGGCCATAGTTTCTCAAGCCGCAAGGAAAGCCTGATGTAATCTCTGGTGAACTCAAACCACTTGAAAAAAAATAAAAATGCATTTCACTGAAATATATATTCTGAAATCATTTATTAAAATGTATTTCTCCCCGATGGGGTGGATTTAACTAACCCTTGGAAGACGAAATGATGAGGGACATCAGCATCAGGATGGAGGGTGGACTTGAGCCTCACACCTGATGTCTTTTCATGTTAAATATATGTATGTGGGGTGGAAAATAGAGCTTGTGTGTTGCAGTGGAGGGGAGGTGCATCACACACCCCCACGCTTGTGGTTTTATGGAGGTTGTTCACGAGGTCTTACTGGTTTATGTTATGGTGTATTGTATTTTCCCTTTTGATGGTTGGTTGAGGTGGATGTTCTAGGAGTTTTTGTGTTTCATTCCTAGGATTTTATCTTCATGGCGATGTGTGTGAATCACCCATGTACTTCGTTTTGTTCATGCACTCTACATCGCAAGGGTCAGTCTTTGAATTGGTTGAAGTTTTTTCAAATTCACGAGTCTTTCAGAGACAAATTTCTCCGGGATCTCGTACCCTTGTCCAGTATTGATTTACAACTGCTAGTATCCTAGTAATTTTTCATTATGGTTATGAGTCTCGGTCTTTAGTGATCTACTGGATGAAAGTTCACTTTCTAGTTTGGGTCCATAATACTGGTTTGTTATATTCTCCGTTTTGGCATCAAATTTTGGTGGCTAGGGAGTTTATTTCTTAGTATTTGTATTGTCCCTGTGGGTTGGTAATCACATTTTATCTATGCTTGGGTCTTTTCAATCAATGTCTCGGGGTTGTTTATTTGATCTTGGGACAGTCTATTAGTGGTATAATCTTCAGAGGTATGTGATCTTTCAGTGCTGGGAGTTATATTTGGCTCTTACTTTTAGCCCTTGGTTGTGGTAAGTGGGAGACAATACTATTGTGTGTTTGTCGAGTATATCTGGGTTAGTGTTTTGTCTTTTCACTTGTTTTGCTAGTCAAGGTTCTTTAGTTTGTCGTTTGTCTTGTTCTATGGGTTTAGACTTCATGCCTCCCTTTCTACGTATGGCAAGTCACGAGGGTGATTTTGGTCATGTAGGAGTTCGACAAGGTCGTATGTTTCCAGGAGATTCATCATTGTCATTTTTAGATGTTTTACCTCTAGAGGTTCGCAAGGAAATCATGATATTAAAATCCAAGGAATTAGGTGAACGCCCATATTTCTCAGATTTTGAGGTTGGTATTGAGAATTTTCTCAGGGTTCGTAACCTAGGGAAAAAAAAATTGTTTTTCTTGAACTAATTATCTATGCATCTACAATTGGATTCTCTGCTGAGATTAGTATTTAAAGACAAACAACTTCATATCTATGTTGCACGCCAGTTCACGAACCCAGCTGTGGGGTTCTCAAACCCATCTCGGGTTCTCGGCCTCAAGTATTGGGTTCGGGTATGGGTTCTTCTAAAACACACCCAAAAGAACCAAGTTCTCCGAGTAAGCACTGAGTTATTTGCAACCAAAATTTGGGTTCTTTTGTCAAATTGGATACGACAAACCTTGACAATGGGTGCATGGAACCCCAAAAGTGGGAACTTTAGGGTCAATTTTTTTACTGATTTTGTTGTAATTATTTTCAAGTTTGGCCTTTTTACTTCTCTTTCGCCATTTTCGACCTAGAAATGGCCACAGTAGATTCATTGTGTAAGTCAAATGTTATTCCTATTATAGCTATGTTAAAGTCATTACTATTGTAGCTATGTAGATGGAGAGCATGCTGACTGAAGATCTAAGTGATGTTGATGACATGGCTTGAGGAAGCCATTGTTCACTATTTTGAAATTTCCTATTTCATGTTTGGAGATGCCTTAAGGAAAATTTTCAATGTAGTATGAAAATGGAAATATATCATGATTCTTATTAATATGTAAATTCAAATTTACACTTGATATCAAACTAGAAATTTTGAAATTTCAATGTGAATGTTGAATGTTCATTGATGTGTATGTTTAAATATTTAAAATTTAAATCATAAATATTTTATTTTTCTTGTTTAAAGTTGAAAAATATACAAATTCATATATATTATAAATTATTATTTATAAATTATAAAGTATAATATATATATATATATAATATATCACTGACGAACCCACACACCCTATTTCAAAAAGTGACGTACCTGTCCCCATCCTTGAACCCACGTTTCCTAGAAACATGGTTTCATAGCTATAATATTTTCTCTGGGTCCGAGGACATCAAGCAGATCTTAATAAATTTTGGAATCAAAGAAAATGACATTCATGCACACCTGAGTCGGGTGGAAAACAATTCGGTTTTTGATTCAGCTACCGAGGATCTCACGGACCCTCCAGGAGACCCTATAGGAACACCGTTTGCTAGCTCTCCAAACCCCAAGCTACTTTTGTTTGAATAAAAATGTTCGGGCTTTGGTAATTGGCTTCATTTTTTTATGGCCGGTAAAGTTAATGGCAATTGTTTTGGTCATGTTTCTCTCATGGTGATAGTAAATCCTTGGTGCTCTTTTGGTTTGTTGGTGGCCAAGGTGTTTTTGTAATGGCTCTTTGGATTGGTAGGATGGTGACCCTTCTTTGGACGACTTATGTTGAACTCCAAATTTTTGGAATGGTGCTCAAGAAAGTCTGACCCTCTCAGTTTCTTTGAATCATGTTGTGATGTGTTGGGTACTGCAACATAACAGGGGGTTTTAAGACAATATTTAAGACAATTTTTGGGTAAAGTGTCTTAACTTGAGACAAAAGAAAACTTGTGTATTGTCTTAAGTTTTTCCTTTAAGCGGGTGTCTCAAATTAAATCGTTTTAAAATTAAATTGTCTTAAAATATTGTCTCTATAAAGACAATATATAACACAAACATTTTTTACTCTCCAGAGACAATTTCATTTTTGTCTCTCCAAAGATAGTTTCATTTTTGTCTCTTGAGAGACAATATTCACTACTACATAGAGGAGGGTTTTAAGACAACATTTAAGACAAATTTTGACTAAATTGTCTAAACTTGAGACAAAAAAAAAATTGTAAATTGTATTAAATATTGTCTTTAAGCGAGTGTCTCAAATTATTGTCTTAAATTTTTTTCTCTTTTCTCTCAAGAGAGAGTTCAATAAATTTTGTCTCTCAAGAGACTATAGCAACTTATTGTCTATATAGAGACAATATGCCTTTAATTCCAGTTATTGTCTCTCTAGAGACAATAAAAAAATCATTTTAGAAACAATATATAGAATGCAAACCTTTTTGTTTCTTCAATGATTAATTCATATTAGGGCATGATGGAATCGAACCACCAACTTCCTGCTTGCAAAGAAGGTGCTCTTCCATTGAGCTAGAACCCTTTAAAGAAATGTGTTATCTTGATCATAAAAGATAAAAAATCAAAGAGAAAAATGTATCATCATATTAGTGAAGAAAAATTATATTCCCTATTGCTACATGACCATTCACACAAAATGAAAAAAATGTATATGGTATTGACTCTCAGGTCATCTAATGGGCTAAATTTCACAACATTTATTTGTCAACTTAAGGTAGGTATAGGGTAGGTATAATCTTGAAATTGACACAAAGGTCAAGAGCCCAATGAATAGTTCTTGCACCACCATGAAAACGTTCATATTATTGTAGTAGTTCATATTGATGACATGAACACTGAAAAATTTAAAACCAAGTCTATGGGTGTGAGTTTCATTAATTTGATAACATACCTTGTTGGCTGCAGCCAGTGATCGAAGCCCAAGAACTGCAAAAAAGTTGGGACATATAAGAGCTGCAAAAAATTTGGGTCATTAAAAAAAAAAAAAAAAAAAAAAAAAAAAAAAACCCAAAGCATATAGGCCTATGGTTAATATATCTATGTCATCAATCACAATTTCCATTTGGAAGTGTTTGAATTAAAATATATTTCCCACTAGTTTTCCGCCCACTATCCCAATTTTATTCCCTCTAGGAAAGTTTCAAAAGTTGCATGTGATTCCATAGAGAACCTTCAAAATAATTTCCTTGTATCGCACCTGCAAATTTACTATATTAACAATTCCCTTGAATGTGGCCAAGAAGGTGGAGGCCAACAATTTTCCAAGAGGGTCGGATTTCTATATAAACAAAATATAGATGAGGGAACCGAACTGGTAATGATATAGACACTCGGTCAGAAATGCCCAAACGTTGTAGAAACTAAATTCATATTCAGAGAAAATAAAGACATTGGTAATGATATAGACACTCAGTAAGAAACACCCAAACGTCATAGAAACTAAATTCGTAGTCAGATAAAATAAAGGCATTGAAAGAGTACCTACTTGACCTGAAACTTTGGGTATATCTCCCAAGATACAAGAAAGGAAGCTTGATTTTCCAGAGCCAACCACACCACAAACTAGCTTTGAATTTTTAAATTCAACTACAATAGCGCACAAAAGGACAGAATGCAACAACTCATAATTTTTTTTTACGTGCACGCAACCCTGCAACTTAAATTCTGGTTTTTAATGAGCTTGCAAGTAATTTTTTTAAGGCCGTACCATGCCCCTGTGCAGAGTCACTGTTGATTTACTTCACTGTGGTTTACACCACACAAACTCTCCATCACGCCACTTAAACCCAACACCTACCACCATTACTGCATCCGTCCTTACCGCGCATTTAATTTCAGCTTGAATGGGCCACTTAAAATTCATGTGGAGCCCATAGTCCACATCATGAAGACCATCAGCGAATCAACAACCGATCGCATAGAAAATAGGCTAACGTGGGCAAGCTCCAAACGGACCCAATAAAAGATTAAAACGAGAATTAAATTTGATCGCACGTCTGAAAGCTTACGTCAGCAAGCTCATATTTGGGATGCGATAAAATTATCAAATGGAGTTTTGAAATCCACGATGGAGTTTTAATTAAAGGTTTAAGACTTTAGACTTTTAATGTTTTAATGTTTTATTTATTTTAAAATATGTTGCGACATATTGTTTAGTTTTAAAAGGACTTTGGTTTATATATTTTTTAACATATATATTATAAACATAAATGTTTATAATATATATATATGTAATATATAAAACAACAGTGTAAACAAAAAACAAAAAGCGTTGTGACTGTGTATTATTAAAATATACATATATGCCGAGATAGTCATATATAGTTTAACAGTGACCGTGTGTAATTTTTTTTAAGACAGAGTATGTAATTTTTATGTTGACTGTGTGAGCCCAAAGGTTGTGTAATACAATAGGCAGTGAGAGCACTGTGTATGTGCATTTTTTTCACTGTGTGAAAAAGAGACATAGAGAAAAAATTTGCAGAACTGTGTGTGAAGCAGTTACATTTTTAAAAAAGGCCAGAATAGCAGTTCTATGGCAGTATTGTAATTTTTTTTTGTTTTTGGCTTAATGAAAGAGAAATTGTTTTCTATGCATCTCTATCCATTGAATCTCTGTGTTGAATTTGAGAAATTTTATTTCCTCTGTTGTTTGGAATATTTCAGAAATTCCAACATGGTATCGGAGCTAGTCCAAGCTCTTTGAAATTTGTCAAAGAAGCTGAAGGAAGGAGTTTGTTGCAGCTTTTGACCAACAGAGTGAAAGTTTAGCAAGTAAGGTATTTACCTCAAAACAGAGTTTTTTTTTTGTTTAAAAGGTGCAGTCCAGAGAAGTATTTTAAAAGACAGAGTTAGTCTCTTAAGCAGTGAGACAATTTATTTAAAAACACAATCAAGTTTAAAATCATAGTTCAATGAAGCGAGCCATGGAAGGAGCCAACACAAGCACGAGTATAGGAAATACTCAACTCCAACAGTTCAATGGGAATAACTATGACTATTGGGCAATCACTATGAGAGCTCTGTTTGCCTCTTAATATTTATGGAAGCTAGTTGAAGACGGTCTAAAATAACCTGCAAATAAAAATGCATTTAATGCCTTAACACAGGCAGAAAAGGATTTGATGAAGAGTAATAGGAAGAAGGACTCAAGCCCTCTTCTATCTCTATCAAGAAGTGCATGAAAGTGTATTTCCAAGGATTGCAGGAGCAAAGAGGTCCAAGGATGCATGGGATACCCTCCAGACAACCTACCAAGGTGTGGAGAAGGTAAAGACTGCAAAGCTTCAATTAATGAGAAGGGATTTTGAAGTCATTTGCATGAAAGAGTATGATACAATAGACTCATTATTTACTCTACTGATTGGGTTGGTTATCCAAATGAGATCTCATGGAGAGACAATAGAATAAAGAAGAATAGTGGAGAAAGTGTTAAGGAGCTTACCCTCAAGGTTTGATGTGATAGTCACAACCATTGAAGAGACAAAAGGTCTCTCAAATTTTATAGTTGATGAGCTTCATGCATCATCGATGACTCATGAACAAAGATTGAGTAAAACAACAAAATCATCTTTGGAGCATGCCTTCAAAACCCAAATATCCTTTGGAAGAAGAAGAGGTAAAGGCAGAGGAAACTACAGAGGAAAATGAAGAGGAAGAAGCCAAAACAGAGGAGGAAGAAACAACCCTGCAAATATTAATGGAAGGGGCAGAAATCAAAATCAGAACCAAGGCCAAGGCAGCAACCAAAAAGGTGGACAAAATCAAGCACATGGACAAAGGTATGATAAATCCTAAGTCCAATGTCATTACTGTAAGAAGTATGGCCACAATGCCAATGAATGTAGGAAGAAACATAGTGACATGGGTAATAGACCCAGTGCTAATTTTACTAAAGAAAATATTAGTCAAAAGAAGTTGTTTTTAGCATGTAATATGGCTAAAGAAAAGAATGAAGATATATGGTTTCTAGATTCAGGATGTAACCACCATATGACTGGAAAAATTTATATGTTTTCGATGATTGATGAAAATCTAAAGTTTCAAGTAATATTGGAGACAGACAATAAAGTCTCTATCATGGGAAATGGCAGAGTAAGTGTCTTGACAAAGAAAGGAGAAAAGAGATCCATATCAGATGTTTACTATGAGCCTGGTATGAAGTGTAACATTTTGAGCATTGGATAGCTCATTAAAAAAGGCTACAATATTTTCTTTGAAGATAATGTATGCACTATCATGGATAAACCACCAAGCAAGCAATGCATTGCACAAGTGGAGATGACAAGGAACAGAATGTTTCCTCTCAAGATGAGAGAAGATTTGACGAAGGGAGTTGAAATGGCAACAATGACACAAGAGACATTCCAAAGAGAAGCAAAGGATGAAAACTGATTATGGCACTTGAGATTTGGACATCTCAACTTTGGAGGTCTGAATTTGTTGTATAGGAAATGAATGGTAAAGGGATTACCATTGATTGAGAAACCATATAGCCCATGTGAAGGTTGCATCTTGGAAAACAACACAGAGAAAGCTTTCCATCAAGAAAGAGAATAAGGGCAAAGGCACACTTAGAAATTGTCCATTCAAATTTGTGTGGACCAATGCAAACACCATTATTAGCAAGCAATCACTATATGCTGACTTTTATTGATGATTACACAAGAAAAACTTGGGTTTATTTCTTGAAATATAAGAGTGAAGTGTTTGAGAAATTCTGCCACTTTAAAGCTCTTGTAGAGAATCAAAGTGGGCAGCATATTAAGGTCTTAAGGATAGACAGAGGAGGAGAATATATCTCAAAATAATTTATGCGTTTTTGCAGAGAAAATGACATACACAAGCAATTTACAGCAAGGTATACATCGCAGCAAAATGGAGTTGCTAAAAGGAAAAATAGAACCATCATGAACATGGTAAGAAGTATGTTGAAGGCAAAACATTTGCCAAATGAATATTTGGCTGAAGCTGTACATTGTGCAGCGTACATCTTGAATAGATGCCCAAAAAAGAGTCTTATAAATAGAGTTTCGGAAGAAGCATGGAGTGGCATAAAGCATTTTGTCACCCACATGAGAATTTTTGGCTGTGTGGCTTATGCACACATTCCGGATCAGCTAAGGAAGAAGGTGCACGGTAAGGGGGAGAAATGCATATTTATTGGATACAGTGAAGAATCCAAGGCATACAGATTGTATAACCCATCCACCAAGAAGTTTTTTATAAGCAGAGATGTACAGTTTATTGAGGAAGAAGCTTGGGATGGAAGCATTGAGAAAACAGTGAACGTAAAAAGATGTTTGTCTCATTATGATAATGAGGAAGAAATGGCTGAAATAAATCCCTCATTAGCAGCACCACCTCCACCAACACAAGAAAAGCAAGGGACACCACAAGCAAGAATGATAACACCCTTGAGAAATGATGATAGTGCTTCTCCAAGCACACCACACGGAGCAGATTTGAGTGCTTCTACAAACACAAGTACACCAAGTGAAAGATGACCCAGATTCAGAAGTTTGAATGAGATTTATGAGCAAGAGGCAACAAATAAAGGTATGAAATCTTTATTTTCATTATATTGTCATGTAGATGATCCTATTCATTTTGAGGAAGCAGTAAAAGATAAGAAATGGATAGATACTATGGATGAAGAGATTAATGCCATAGAGAAAAATAAGACATGGGAATTAGTTGATCTCCCAAAAGGTAAGGAAGTCATTGGAGTGAAATGGGTTTATAAAACCAAGAGCAATGCTAAAGGTAAGATTGAAAGGCACAAGGCTAGACTTGTTGTCAAAGACTACAAGCAGCAACAAGGAAGAGACTATGATGAAAAATTTGCACCGGTTGCAAGAATGGAAACAGTAACAGCAACGTTGTCCATAGCAGCACAACAAAAGTGGAATGCTTACCAAATGGATGTGAAATCAACATTCCTAAATGGAGTATTGATGGAAGAGGTTTATGTTGAAAAACCTCTGGGCTATGAGAAATTAGGACAAGAGCACAAATTTTGCAGATTGAAGAAAGCTCTTTATGGGCTAAAACAAACACCAAGAGCATGGTACAGTATGATAGATGCCTATCTACTGGAAAATGGGTTTGAGAAATGTGAAGGAGAATCCACATTATACATCAAAGAGAAAGATGGTAAGATGTTGATTGTTGTTTTATATGTTGATGATGTGATCTTTACAGGTAATGATGCTTACCTCGTTGAGAAAATTTGAGATGACTTATATGGGATTGTTGAGATACTTCTTAGAAATAGAAGTAGAGAAAAATGAAAACAATTTTTTTATCTCTCAAGCTAAATATGTAAATGAAGTTTTGGAAAGATTTAATATGCAAGATTGCAAGGCAGCAATTAATCCTACAGTGATGGGATTGAAGTTAAGCAAAGAAGACAAAATCAAGGATTTTGATCCAAGTTTGTACAAGAGCAGAGTTGGAAGCCTTATGTATTTGACTACAACTAGGCCGGATATTACTCATGCTGTGAGTTTAATTTATAGATTTATGGAAAGGCCGAAAGAGACACATTGGCAAGTAGCAAAAATAATTCTAAGTTATGTGAAAGGAACACAAAGGTATGGAATTTTATATACCACTTCAGAAAATTTTGAATTGATTGGATATATTGATAGTGATTAGGCTGGAAGTAGAGATGACAAGAAAAACACCTCTGGATATGTTTTTCATATGGGATCAGGAGCCATTTCATGGGCTTCTAAGAAACAACCAATTGTGGCTTCATCAACAACATAGGTAGAGTATGTGGCAGCTACAACAACAGCATGTCAAGTAGTTTGGATGAGAAGAATGGTGAGGAGTTTGTGTCATGAAAAGGTAGAAGGCACAAAAATTTATTGTGATAATAGCTCAACAATAGCATTGTCAAAGAATTTAGTGTTTCATAAGAGAACGAAACACATTGATGCCAAGTATCACTACATCAGAGAACTAGTGAACAATGGTGAAATTGTTTTGAAACATTGTAGAACTGAAGAGCAGTTTGATGATATACTGATAAAACCATTGGGGCAGAAAAGTTTTAATTATTTGAGAAAATTTCTGGGTATACAAGAGAATCCAGCAGTTGAATTTAAGGGGGAGTGTTGAATTTTTAAATTCAACTACAACATCACACAGAAGGATAGAATGCAGTAGCTCATATTTTTTTTTTTACATGCACATAACCCTGCAACTTAAATTCTGGTTTTTAATGAGTCTGCAAGTAAATTTTTTTAAGGCCGTAGCCATACCCCTGCGCAGAATCGTTGTTGAATTAGTTCGATGTGGTTTACACCACACAAACTCTCCATCCTGCCACTTAAACCCAACACCTACTACCATTACTGCAGTCGTCCTTACCATGCATTCAATTTCAGTTTGAATGGGCCACTTAAAATTCATGTGAATCCCATAGTCCACATCACGAAGACCATCATCCAATCAACAACCGATCACATAGAAAATAGGCTGACGTGGGCAAGCTCCAAACAGACCCGATAAAAGATTAAAATGAGAATTAAATTTTATCGCATGTCTAAAAGCTTACGTTAGCAAGCTCATATTTGGGATGCGATAAAATTATCAAATGGAGTTTTGAAATCAGTTTTTGAAATCCGCGATGGAATTTTAATTAAAGGTTTAAGACTTTAAAATTTTAATGTTTTAATGTTTTAAAATATGCTGCAACATATTGTTTAGTTTTACAAGGACTTTGGTTTATATATGTTTTGACATATATATTATAAACATAAATGTTTATAATATATATATATATATATATATATATATATATATATATATATATATATATATATAACAACAACAGTGTAAAAAAAAACAAAAAGGGCTGTGATTGTGTATTACTAAAATATACATATATGCCGAGACAGTCATATACAGTTTAGCTGTGTGTAATTTTTTTTTAAGATAGAGTATGTAATTTTTATGTTCATTGTGTGAGCTCGAAGGCTGTGTAATACAATAGGCAGTGAGAGCATTGTGTATGTGCATTTTTTTATTGTGCGAAAAGAGAGAGAGTAGAATTTTGCAGCACTGTTTTTAAAAAAGGCTAGAACATCAGTTTGGCAGTATAGTAATTTTTTTTGTTTTTTGCTTAATGAAAAGAAGTTGTTTTGTGTGCATCTCTATCTATTCAATCTCTGTGTTGAAGTTGAAGAATTTTATTTCCTCTGTTATTTGGAACATTTCACAAATTCCAACAACTGCCACTCACATACCCCTCTTCACTTATATGTTTTATTCCGTAAAGTTGGTTCCTCCATAGAAGGTTCCCAACTAAAATCCTAGTCGTTGATTTCTATTGCAAACACTCATAAACTCTTTAGATTTGAAATAGTCGCATTACTGGGCAACTCCTCCTCTTGTAAGAGTCCCGGGATTCGATCCAAAGACACTTTGGTCTGTGCAATCATGGATATACTAAATCCGAGAAGTCTCTAAGAGACTCTTGGAGTATTCAGAAGGTGGCCAATGCAGACAACACTCCACATGTAGTGACTTGTCCGGCCAGTAGTATACAAGTACCAAAAGTGACCACAGAGACAAATATGGGTGATCCCCAAAAAATAAATGTGAAGAATGCTTGCGCATACAGAGCTTTCCTGAGCCAAATGAATTCGGTCTTCCTCAAGTCTTCCAATTTAAGTCGATATCATTCCTCCCACGCCTGCAACTTCATTATCTTCATGTTCCTCAGGCACTTTGAAGTGGCCTTCATCCTTTCATCCTTGGCGTCCATCAGATTGTCCTGATGCACACATCACACGATAATTGTAATCACCATTGAAAAACAAATTTGTAGGTATTTTTTTAACAATTAAATTGTCTTTTAATGTAATAATATTCATTCATGGTGAGGGTGAGGCCATTACCCCATCACCTTTGTACCTATGGAGATTTGAGATGTACTTGCACTAGCCACTTTTATAGGACTTTTAATGGAGTCTCACTGTCAAACTTTTTGACAATCAAGAATTATCCCTCATTATTGTCACACATTGCATTCATCGTTTTAGGTTTATTTTCAGGGTTAAATAAATAATTAAATATTTAATAAATCCTTTTTCCATGTATCTATAATTTAAACATGACTATATTTTAGTCCACATTTATGGCACTTATAGGGTGACGCGCCTTATTCTCAAGCATGCAAACCTGAGACATGTGGAAAGATATAGTAAACATAAATTAATAAAGCGAAGTTCACTCCCATACGAAAGTAAAGAAATATCTATGAATTCGACAATGGGAAAGAAAACAATACCTGTGAAGGGGGTAGTTGAATAGGGGTCCTCCTTCCTATCAGTCGAACCATCAAATGCCAATTATATAGTCACAATGTTTATGGTAAAATTTTCAAGCAGGACAAACGTAAATCCAACCACAAAGCGTATCCAAAAACCCACATGCGAGGGCGAATGTCAGTGAGGAAACATTTATCTCCACCGTCATGCTTCTTCTTGGTTACATCTTGATAGCTAAACCTCGCACCTCTCCCTGCAACAATTAGAGAATGAAAATCATCTTAAAAAAATATAATAGCAATAGTAAATGCGAAACTAGGGAGATAAAAACCCCATGCGAGTTACTTAGTACGAGTAAAGTAGGCGAGATCTACGACATAGTGGATACAAATACCAATCCTCGGAAAAAGAGCAAACACAGAGCATAAAAGTAGCATTTCTTCTCATTAGCACAAAACAGTTTCAGTCCAAGTGACCTTGCACCCCACCTGTAGATAACATGTGTTGGTAATATTGAAAGGGTGAGGGCGCAGTGGAAGCCACTCTTGTAGCGGCAAACACAATGGTAGAGCCATCCACTCTGAAGCAATGCCTAACAGAAAAATGAGAGAAATTTGTAGAAACTGCTGGTATTAGGGTTTAGGAAAATCCAATCGACACCATAAATGTTAACATGAAGAATCTGGAGCATTGATCACCTCCGGGAATCGGGCTTGAGGAAGATCATGTGGCACATGGGCCAGGTTAGGTGCAACAAGCATATTGGGTGCAACTTGGGGGTGCGGAACTGTAGCGGACTAGGTGTTAACAACAGTAAGGGTAGGTATAACATGGTAAAGCATCGCCTTAGAGAACAATAAAGATATGAGGTAAAACCCTTGTATGTCAAACGTTGCAAATAGGACAATAGGACAATATTATGAGCAGAATCATATTATAAATTGGTAACTAAAAATTACATAAATACCACTATAGGAAACCAAAATAAATGTAATATCAAATAACTATGACTATGTGAGCCATTTATCAGTGGCATCACTGTGATGGATTCACTCCACCGAGTAGGGTAGCCTAGGACTGCTAGTGGAAAAATAAATAAATTTTCTATAAGGATGCATACAAGCCACATTGTTATATTGTAAACTCTACCAATACCTTATGATAACCATATTGGGAATAATCGAAGGTGGGTACACCAAACCAAGAGTATTGTAGCAATAATTTTAATAAAATGACGTGCCAAGGGTATTTTGGCAATAATTCTAATGAAATGATGTTGAAAGTGATATATATAAATAGAAGTTGTGGGTAGCACCTTATTTATAGAGTGTAGGGAAAATGACAGATAGGAATATTCATACAGATTACTTATAGCATCTTAAATAAGTAGATGATAACCAGTTAAAAAATAAATAAATTGAATAGATGGAGTTCTTATATATACTATTTATGAACTCAACTCCTAGACCAAAATGAAGAAAATTTGGTACAAACATGCCACAAGAGAATATTGATGCAGTTATGTGTAATCTCACATGAGGGGAATTTCAGTGTTAATCCCTTTGACATTTCCCTAGGCCACATGAGTGTAAAGGAGTTCCATACCAGATTCTGCAAGAATATCTACAAGTTGTGGTTCAGTCCATAATAGGTGAAATCATGGGATGAGATCATATGCAATACATGCTCTATAGAATATCTATTGCAGAGGTGCATCATCAACAAATAAACATAATTCAAATTAGTAGAAAAAAATGGTTGTAATAATGGCTATTCATCATATTTATCATCTCTTGAATAACTCCACAAGCATGAAATATTAAAACTCATTGTCAACCCTGCAAGGGACCAAGGGTCATTAACAACAAATTAACAAATTCAAAATACTTTCTATATAGGTATTTTTGTGGGAATGACTTATTCAACAATAAATTTTTTTGTAATAATCGTTATTCATCATATTTATCATCCCTTGAATTTCTCCACAATCATGAAATACCAAAACTCGTTGACAACCATACAAGGGTTGTTAGTAACAAGTTAAAGACTTGAAAAGGCTTGCTATATTAGGATTTTTGTGGGAATGTTCAACAAAAAAAAAAAATATAACTACTATTCTAAATTTATTCACAGAAATATATTACTTCTTGCTTCAATGCATCATGTTAGGTGGGTTTTAGGGGTGCAATGTTGGAAATCTAAAGCTCCCAATGTGACCAAAATATGACTTTTCTCATTGTTAATATTGTTCTTCTTGGAGAACATATATATTGGGAACATTAATTTGAGTATTGAAATGAATTCTGTTAACTATAATTTGAATAACCACAAGATTTCTCAAACAAATTTCTCAAGAGATGCTTGTAATAAAGCATCAAAGGCTTGGCCATAGGTGGTACTTTCTTTACTCAAATTTTGTCTCATAAAATCCCAAAAATCTAGGCCACATGAACCCATGATAATGACCCTCCAATGGTGAACATACAAATTTATGATTCAATATCATTTGTATACAAATTAACATATATGAAGATAATTAACTAGGCTAAAAGATGTGTATTAATAACCCACATGTCAATTGGGCCTAGCTATCTTAGGTGGTTAAGAGGAACATTGTTATTCTCCCCACCAATGTCCAAATCCCACGTGTAACATGTTCCCTTCTGGGCTTATTGTGGCTGGCAGGGTACAAATAGTCTCACTTTGTTTAAGTGCTTGAGGGTGTTGAACGAGTTAGAAATTAGGTGATTTCAATCAGTAGAAGTAGATTGATTGTTGACATTCATTATTCTTGACACTAGAAAATTGTTTCTGGACTTTTTGATGTAAAGTTGAAATTTAGTAAACTTTTCCAAAAAGTTACAGGATTTCTTGAACGTTCTTCACTTTATAATGATAGGTATATCATATCCCGATAGCGAGCAAGAAGTTATAAATGCTCCAGTAGTGTCAAATAATAAATAATTTCAATGGAAAGGAAAACTAATTTATAAATTTATATTACAACACAAGAACATGGAATTCTTGGAAGTGTGGAAAAAAATCTTACAATTAGATGATGAACAAAATTCAAACCCTTGCTTTAAACTTGAGAAATGGCAATAGTTGCTTTTGTCGTTTCCACCTCAGAAATAGCTCTCCACCAATTTTGGAGCCAACCCTTATAAGCATTCTCATTGTAGCTCATATTTTCCCTTACCCTGACACCAAAATTTCAAAATAATAGAAACCAATATAATTTCACAGTAGCTAAGAGCAAAAACAAGACTCAAATTTTAGCTTGCTCGAACAATCAAAGTTGTATGGTCACATTTTTTCGCCAATGTTCAATTTGAGAAAACATGAATATGTACAAAAGAATTATAGTAATAACACAAATTGGGGACTTTTTGAAATACATTACAGTTGATGCTTGGGGTTGAATAACATGATCAAAGACAACCTTATTTTCTCTAGTTAACATAAGACATAAGGCAGTCACCGTTTTATGCATCTGTAATTTAATCTTAATCATCACATTACCATAGGTCCTAGCCCATTACCTTGACAAGTAAGGAAATTCCTTGATAATGTCCCCTTAAAATATGATACACCTATCCATATTCCACCTGTAGTCATTGTTTATCTATGTCCATAATGCTGGTATCTTCTTGCACAGTTTTTAATGGGTGTCTTTAATAAATGTACCCAGCTAGCAACTACTAGAAACTCTATTATATAGACAAGTCAGATGTAGCTTTATTGTTCAGTAAAATTATCATGAATATAAAGGCTAAAAGAATGAATTATTTGTGATACATATCACAGGGCCCTAACTCATGAGTCATAACAAACATTCCCCCAAAACTCTCACGGGATTTTTTTTTGACAAATACTACTCATGAAAATTGAAACAACATTTCTCCATATTTGTTGTGCTTGTTATTAATATCACTTTGATTATCATAATAAGGAAGAATTCATACACAAAACAAAAGCTAAGGATTTCATTATTTAATTGGATTCTTCTTGTAACAGGGGAAAATAAATAAATTTTGGGCCAAATTATTGGCAAATAGGAGCCCACAATTAGCACAGCCAAAAGTAAATCTAAAATTTCAATAACGTCTATTTACTATTTACCACAACCAAGCTCTTCTTATTCTTAGTAGTTGAAATTCCATAAGCAACCCAACAATCAACAGAAACATTTTAGGAAAAACATGTTGTTGATATTCGCCACCATCAATACACATTCCACACTCATCAAGAGTAATGGAAATATGGAAAACCCCAACAACTCTTTGATTGTAGGATCTTTTCATTTTTCCAAATTTCCATAGTACTGCCATAACAAGCCTTGCATTCCTGCATTTGGCACAAGCATCAATATTGATTGTACACTCATCATTCTGTGAAATCAACTAATGTCAACCACTAGCATAAAACCTTGATTTTAGTAACTCAACCTTATGTTGTAAACCACCATCCAAAAATTATTTCAACTTCTTTAGTTTGTGTCTGATGTGATCTATGTTATGACATTTTTCTACAATTCCATTTGTAGTTAAACTTGTGTACTCCGGTAGATATAACTTCAAAGCCGATAAACAAATTGCATCATATACAATCAGGGCACCATGACACCAAGAGAGAGAGAGAGAGAGAGAGAGAAATATGCACACAAAATACTGAATCATAGAGCTTTCCTAGAGTAAGAATAAGATGACGCTAGTGACTAAATCACACAAATGAACCCTAATAAATGAAATAAATAGAAAGACAAACCAACAATCAAACACTATATGGCTTAAACAGAATAAGTTGAACAAGTACCAAAGAAGAAAGTATCAACAGAAACTACACACAACAAACCATACAACATAAATTTCAAAGAAATGTATTCTCTTTGTTCTTCATATTCGAAATAGGAAAATTGATAAGCATTGTTTTTATTTGTGATTGAAAAAGATGAAACACAAAAACATAAAATTAAAGAAAGGACCAAAATCTACTTTGTAAGGTTATCAATGTTTCTTTTCCAAATCATAGTTTCAAAAAAAAATTAAGTTTCAATTCTCTGACATTTTATTTTAAGGGACCTAGGGGATTAAATAATCTAAAAACACCTCCATTATAATATCCCAATTTAAAAACATTTATTAAAGATTAATGTAGTGCATGGCCACAATACCGTCTATGGGGGTACTATCTTCCCTCACAATGTTTTTTTTCCATGATTGCTTTCTTATCCGTGGTAAAAACATTGGAATTAATATTGAACAAGATATGATGTGGTGAAGAAAGAGATACATAAAGGGACATTACAGTTGAAAAAGTGTTACCTAACCTATGGAGAGGCAGCTTAGCATTAAGTCCAAGGTAATCTGGTTGGGAGTCAGTGGAGTGCATTCTTTATATCTCAATCGAATGGAATTACGAACCATATGAAGAAAACGAGAGATAAGAAGGTGAAATTTGACATTCTTGAGAAAAAAAGTAAATTTTCATCACTTTATTAAAGAATTTTATCTATATCTAGACAGCGCTAGACACTTTTGGAAAGTCACACTCAATTATACTTTATGCATAATTGTTGATGGATTCAATCCATCACAAATAAGATAGGATTAAAACCAACATCCACTTAGACACTATAAGAAGTAAAATCAACAAACAAAACATTTTCTAAATAATTATAGGAGACCACATGGATACAACATATTGCAGATGTGAGTAAATTTATAAAATAAAAGTATTATTTGAGATCACTGTTAATGTTTCTCGATCAATCCTAAGTGAGACCGAAAGTAAATTGTGGAATCAAAGTTCAGATAGAAGCTATTAAAATATGTGTCTTGTGACTTATTGAAATGGAAAGTACAATTTCTTTTGGGTTAATTAAAATAGGACATTACATAGGGTTTTCTTATACCATATGTTACACCTATTCAAATCTATTGGTTGAATAGTTTTGCTTTCATTGCAGTAGTGTGTGTGGACTTAATGCTTTTATTTTGCTATTATTCACTTAAGGTGCTTCCATACCTTCTTTCATCCTTCACAGTATTGCTTTTCTATGAAGTGGAATCTTCTCATATCATTTAACTTAAGCTTTCTCATGTCCTTGGATGCTTGCATGCATATCAAGGACAAATAATTCATGTGGATAGCATTTGTACTAACAATGAAGATTATAAAGTATTGACAATACATTGTTATTTGGGACACTCCGTTGTGACTGGAGAAGCACCAGTCCGAACAAAGGAGTAATTAGCATTGACTATAGACTAATTACTCAATTGTTTCCTAAGTTTTCCTAGAGCATACCAGGAAGATAATAGGACCACAAAGAATTACCCTGTGTGGTATCATTGGAAAGTTTGATACCATAAATGTAATATTAGTTCAGGGTTTTTCATTTTCCCATTTGGAAGTTTTCCAAAAAAATTAAATATGTTTATGAATATAGAAAACCACCTCCAAAGCTGAAGAAATTTGCAGACCTTGAGCCTCAAAAATTGACAAATCCAGAAGCTGGGTTTTTATCTATGGACCAAGGTTGGGTAAAATTTTCCCATGGTACTAGTAGGATGTTACATATGCTTGATCAACAATAATTCTCATTCAATATTAGATTAGGAAGAAATATAAACAAGTGGGTTGAATTTCATGCCCTCTTAAATCTACTAAATAGTAAAGATTGCAAGAAAAAGGTCTCTCCAAACTACAAGTTTTTGGATATTAAAACATGGTAGTTGAATATGTAAAAGGATTTTTAAGGCTTCAAAACATCACTTTAAACCCTCTACTGGACCAGGTATCAGTTGTTATTCTAGTTGAAGAAAAAAGGTTTATGATATAAAGATATTTTTGAATTACGACATAGATAGGTTGTCAAAACAAGCATTGATTGATCAAATGGTTTTGTTGAATTTTAACAACATATTGTGGGGAAACCCCCTCTTCTATAAAACCACCTCCAAAGCTGAAGAAATTTGCAGACCTTGAGCCTCAAAAATTGACAAATCCAGAAGCTGGGTTTTTATCTATGGACCAAGGTTGGGTAAACTTTTCCCATGGTACTAGTACGATGTTACATATGCTTGATCAACAATAATTCTCATTCAATATTAGATTAGGAAGAAATATAAACAAGTGGGTTGAATTTCATGCCCTCTTAAATCTACTAAATAGTAAAGATTGCAAGAAAATGGTCTCTCCAAACTACAAGTTTTTGGATATTCAAACATGGTAGTTGAATATGTAAAAGGATTTTTAAGGCTTCAAAACATCACTTTAAACCCTCTACTGGACTAGGTATCAGTTGTTATTCTAGTTGAAGAAAAAAGGTTTATGATATAAAAATATTTTTGAATTACGACATAGATAGGTTGTCAAAACAAGCATTGATTGATCAAATGGTTTTGTTGAATTTGAACAACATATTGTGGGGAAACCCCCTCTTCCCCACCCCTCGAGTTCTAATATATATATATATATATATATATATATATATATATATATTCACGGGTTTCACTGAAGTTATGATGTTTCTTCAACTGAGAATGACAATTTATTTTTGGGTTGACAAATACCTAATATGAAGTGTGAGGTAAATTATGATGGTTAGGGTTCAAATCCTTCAATTAGCCTATATCGACAACAACTGCATACCGTAAACACCTAGAAGTATAATATAATAGCATAATATAGAGATGCATCTTCAAATAGTTTCTTGGTACAGGAATAATAGAATTCATCCTTTCTGGAGAAAAAAAAAAAAATCTATCATGTAAACACATTTATCACTACTTACAGGTACATTATTATTTGTTGATATCCAATAAGAAATCAAATGTGTGTTTTTCACAACATTATGAGAAAACAATCCAAAAAATAACCACAAAAATATATGCATAATAGTAATGGATGTTCACACTACGAATAAAATTTACTATATTGGTGGCTACACTACATTCTTTACAATATCCAGTATAAAAACCCTCAAATGAGAAAACTAAATATATTTTTACACAACAATACTAGAAAATAGTCTAAAACCCAACTATGATCATGTATGCATAAAAATAATTGTTGTTCGCATTACAAAATAAATTTACACTACCGATGGACATACTACATCCATACACACACATATACAAGGGAATGGAAAGGATAGAGCAACATCTAACCACCCATCCACAAAACTAAAAATAGGATTCGTATTTTCAACTTACACAAATTAGGATTCTTACTCAAAATAGGATTCTTGCTGTCAACTTACACAAATTAGCTTTGCACAACATGTGCAGAAATATTCAAATAAGATATCCTTCTCTAGTCTTGCGAACAGAGAATTGTCTCGCCTTAACTACCATAGGCACAACATACTAAGAGAATTATAAGAGCAATCTTCCTCTGACAATTCGTCTAGCTACCTCAAAGGGCACTGTTAAGTAGAAATCAAATAGGAACTATCTACAAATATTGTCAGTGTAATCCAAGGAATATGATGAGATAATGTTTTATAATGAGTGGAATTCTATTAATCACAGGTTTCAAACTTTATCTATGAAAAAAGGCGCTCGTAATTTTCTTCATGGTATTCAAAACTTCAAAATAAACTATCCTTTTGGCAAGCTCTAGTGTCTGTCTACTAGTAATTATGTTCTTCTGTTAAGGTAAGTTACAAATAAGGTCATAATAATGTCCAATGAAAAGAAAAAATCTAAAATCAATTCTACAACAAATAAGCCTCCTTTTTGCTCCTTAATAAACCCAAACTCAAATGGTGAAACTATCCTTTCTTCTTATCTATAAACCCAAAATCAAATGGAAAAACCTACACTGAGTAAATCACTAGCAAGATCAAGAACGTTTCTCAGGCCTTGCAAGTATAGAATATTCTATATAAATCACCCTCTCCAACAATTTAGCCTCTTAGAAATTATAAGGATTTGTTCTAATAAAAATCAAAG
The DNA here is from genome assembly GCA_034641835.2 of Pinus albicaulis. Classification (NCBI taxonomy): domain Eukaryota; kingdom Viridiplantae; phylum Streptophyta; class Pinopsida; order Pinales; family Pinaceae; genus Pinus; species Pinus albicaulis. The sequence goes on along the minus strand of CM076580.1, from coordinate 1,588,147,192 downwards.
ACTTTTACTAACCACAAAAGACAGATATATTCACTTATTTTGATAAGGGATCAAGGAAGGTAAAAATCGATCAAAGTTGTCCCTTGTTCTATTTTGAGAAGGAATAAGGTCAAGCAGGAGCAAGTAAGAATAATTTTTGATATGGGGCAACCGAGTCAGAGTACCGTGATTCTTTCTCTAGTGGTTTATTCACTTGCATTACGTGAAAATGGTGGCAAATATTACAGAGGAACAAATCTCTGAGTTCAGGGAGGATTTTAGATTATTTGACAAGGCTGGAGGTGGATGTATCATAACAATGGAGCTTGGGACCGTAATGCATTCTTTGGGTCAAAACCCCAATGTATATAGGAAGTGATCCAAATTTTTTATATTCAATTATCCAATCTCGAATACAATCGACCATTGAAGAGATTTGTTGGAATCTTCCACTTCCATATTTTCATAAACCATTTGTTGGAGGAAGAAAGAATAGGTGGTGAAATGTACTAGTATGCCTCTCTTACCTTTATTTGACCCATCACCAAATTGTTGTTCCATACATATGCCTGCACGTACAAGGTCTCACACATAGATATTCCATCTATCTTCAAGTCCACTATATAATCCAATGTCGGAAGCCATGATCCAATAGAAATTATAAAATACATATTATATAAATATTTGACTAACATAGTGTATGCCCAAATTTTATATTTACTGTAGAAGGTCCAATAGAAAGGTGTGATCACCTGTAAATCCAAAACTTGGATCTAAGCCAATTTCAATGTTTGTGCCTTTTCCAATTTTCCACTAAATAATTCTCATAAGCCATGGGTGTGTTATCACACTCAAAATTTTTAAAATTTGTTTTGATAAAGTCACCATAGGGTTCATGTTACATCATGTTGGGTCATGCATTTTTCACCTAGGTTGATGGAGTCTCATCAAACATTTTCATGAAATCTATGACTAAATTGCATTTGTTGGTGTCTACCTTAAGGTTTAATATCCCCTTCTGATCATGTCATTTAATTCAAGTCAAGACTCATATCATCTAGTTTTCATTCCATGTATTTAAATCATAAAACACTCCACCCATTAGTTTTTCACAGTTTCATAGCATTTTACAAAGCAAATCAGGAGATTTCGCTACGAAACTGCCTAATAGTTTCATAGCAAATCTGTTAGCTGTCAGACCATTCTCGCTACAAAAATGTCTTTTTCTGCAGAAAGGGCCAAAATGGTGTGAGGTGTCACTTTTTGATTAAATAGGTGAAGGGTGAGGTCATTTGAATTCATTATGAATGATCCTATTGCCTTTTATGGTCATGTGTCATCATCAAACTCTGAGTTGTCAAAATAACCTTGAAAACTTTACCCTAAGTTGCTATTTGTCATTTAGCATTCATTCTTGCATGTGAAGCATCTCACTATCATTGTTTGAGAGCTGTCTCACCACACCAAGTAGCTTGTTGTCCAATTTGTCTTTACAAGTGTCACCTTTTTAAGAGGGTTGCTTGGTTATAAAGAGAGATGGCCATGAAGGAGAAGGCATACAAAGGATGCTATGTGGTTAGATAGGAGCTCATGGACCTTTAGATTTTCATGGAGGAACCTAGTTTTTCTTAAGCATTCACTGATTTAGGTTCCTTGAATTTCTGTTGGAGCTAACAAGGAATTTGCTATGTTTTTTAACTATGTGAGCAGTCAATTTCAAAAGAAGATTATGGATGAATAGAGATGATTTTTGCAATAATGAGAGAATTTATTATCAAGCAAAAAACAAGGAACAATAACATCTTTTACTTTTGTCACAGGTGCTACCAATTCGGAGATTCGAAGGTGTCTTTGGGACCTATTTTTAGAATTCAGAATTTTCCTGTTTTATACATGTTTTTCTAATGCATATTCTGGACAACTGGAGATGGTTTTCAAAAAACAAAGAGAGGTTTTCCTTCATAACATTCTGGTTGACACAAACCTCATCCAGTTTTTCAAAACACATCATGGATTCAGATATATAAGCACTTTTCTAAGACCTATTTAAAAAAAAAATTAAAAAAAAATCTGCAAATTCTGGTTTTTTGGACAGTTTCGTAGCATACTTCAGGATTGAGGCCAGAAAAACGCTACAAAAATTATTGTAGGTTCATTTTTACCTTAAAACTCAGTTTTGTCAAGTATTATGGAGGGATATTGATTATTTGCAAGATGTCTTGGCATAGTGAAGATGTTGGAACAACAAGGGTGTCAAAGAGATAAATGAAAAGGTAGGTTTTCATATGCTACGAAAACTCGCTACTAAACTACCTAAAGATGCTTTGTTTTGCAGCGAGGGGCTTTTGAAGGATTTGTGAAGGTTCAAAGGACATATGGAAGACCAACAAGCCACGTAGAGGCATCCAAACATATAGGGAGACATATCAACAAAGACTCATCACTTGACATATGTACTACTCATACAAAACAACATGAGGACACATTATATTTGTTATTGACTTTTTCCTATCAAATAGGACATTTGTTGCTAAATTCTTGGAAATTGTATTTATGTCTTATGTCATGGAGAATTCCATTCGATCACTTGATCCTTATCTATGTAATGACCCCACTATTAGATAAGTGGAGGTAATAAATAGGTAGTTGAGTCCTATTAGGTCTCTAACTCCTAAAGTTAGTAGGTGTCATTATCATTACCATGTATTTGGATTTTTAGTTAGATTAGGTGTCAAGAGTACGATTCGAAGGCCCAGATTGAAGGCAGATCCAATGTGAAGGTGTTGAAGCCTATTAATAGGCAGAAGATCGAATAACAAAGGGTTGGAAGATGTTACTTGTGATTATTGCTATTGTAAAAAGTTTATGATCATTAATAGACAATGGCAGTGGGCTTTCTCCTTCACCTGAGATTCATTTGATGTTTTCATGAGCCCTGTCCTATGTAACTTACTACTTTCTTCCAATATATTAATGTTTGATTACTCAGAATTCATGCTTCTCATGCTCTGACTTCCTTCAAGCATTAAACTATTGTATATCTTTATCAATATCTTGTTTTCAATATCTTAATGTTCATTACTCAGAATTCATGTTTATCATGCTCTGATTTCGTTTGAACATTTATTTATTGAGTAAATTATGTGTGTGTTGTCCTTTCATTTAAATATCTACATGCCTCAGCTTCCACAAGGAGAGTCATTTTCATTGAGTTCCCTAGCACTGACTCCATAAGCCCAATGGTAGTAAATCATCTACATTTTCCACCTGCAACCAATCACAATCAAGTTACAGTAATAGAGTTAGCCATCTCATAGAGTTTTTTCATTGCAAATCCTTTGATAAATTGAGAGATCCCTCTCAGGCTGAAGAGGCTAATCTTCAGTCAAAAGCTGGTTTGAAAAAGTTACTCTAATTTGACCATTGCAGCAGCCCAACAAGACTCAATTTGGTGATAACATTTTGGCGCCGTTGCCGAGGACAAAGGTGTAAATTTTCTCTGGGCAGAATGACAAGGTTCAGATTTGACTTCTGATGGTGAACATAAGCCAAACACACGAAGGCTGTACCATTCAATTGGCGACTCCATTGTTCAAGATCCCGAGCTTCAAAGTTCATAGCAACTTCACTAGGAAGAATCCAAATTTCAAAACATTCATGGTGATCCAAGATGACAGGGTATGTGGCAAACTTTTTATATGATGAAATGTTACAAAGTGTAATGGATGAGTTAGCAGAATTTCAGATAGATGAAAATTTCTCCACAATAGTATTTTTTTGTTTGAAATCCAGTCGACTCACACCTGAAAATAAAATTTGTTTTCTTGGTTTAACTGCTGAAATATTAGAGAATGAAATTGAACTATTGGATGTTAAATTGGGTTAGATGATTTCCAAGATCCTAAACAGTTCTTTGAAGGTCTTCCTCCTCCGAAAAAGGAGGAAATTGTTATACCATTTGACTTGTAGATAGAGGAATAATATGGTTATGAGCTTGATATTGTAGAGTTGGAATCAAGGTTCATCCTTGGTGAAGAAAATGAAAAGGATATCCAGGATCAATTTGTCATTGATAGATTAAAAGGGATATCAATAAATTGTGTCTTCTATGATCCCATAGCTGATTACATGGAAGAGTTCTACAGTCCAACTTTTCAATTATTTTTTTACTATGAAAAACATATTCATCTTCTCTTACCTTTGTCATTTAAGAATACAGTTTGCTTTTGGTTCAAGTGCAGTCAAGGGGTTCAAGTATCAAATCAACTCATTGACTGGCTTTATTGGAGGTTTCATGTTGCTTGAATCAACTATGAATATTGCAGTTGTTAGGGTAGGTAGGAGCATGTGTGAATAAGCTCAAGTAGACTGAGCATCTTTTCAGTATGTACAGATTTGGTTTTTCAGCAGTAATCATCAAGCATGAGCCCGAGGTGAAGGACATAAGAGTTTGAAGAAGGCTTGGCAAATTTCAGAAGTTTATTTCCAAAAAGATGGATTGCATTGGAACTACAAGATCTTTGTTGTACAAGAGGGGCACACCATCCCCACTGGAGCCACTATTATCACAGTTAAAATTTTCAATTTTTTTTTTATAAGGTCACCATAGGGTTCATGTTACATCATGTTGGGTCATGCATTTTTCACCTAGGCTGTTGGAGTCTCATAAAACATTTTCATGAACTCTATGACTAAATTGCATTTGTTGGTGTCTACCTTAAGGTTTAATATCCCTTTCTGATCATGTCATTTAAGTCAAGTCAAGCCTCATATCATCTAGTTTTCATTCCCATGCATTTAAATCATAAAGCACTCCACCTATTAGTTTTTCATAGTTTCGTAGAGTTTTACAAAGCAAATCAGGAGATTTCGCTATGAAACTGCCTAATAGTTTCATAGAGAATCTTTCAGTTGTCAGACCATTTTCGCTATGAAAATGTGTTTTTCTGCAGAAAGGGAAAAAATGGTGTGAGGTGTCACTTTTTGATTAAATAGGTGAAGGGTGAGGTCATTTGAATTCATTACGAATGATTTTATTTCCTATTATGGTCATATGTCATCATCAAACTCTGAGTTGTCAAAATCACCTTGAAAAATTTACCGTAAGCTGCTATTTGTCATTCAACATTCATTCTTGCATGTGAAGCATCTCATTGTCACTGTTTGAGAGCTGCCTCACCACACCAAGCAACTTGTTGTCCAATTTGTCTTTACAAGTGTCACCTTTTTAAGAGGGCAGCTTGGTTATAAAGGGAGATGGCCATGAAGGAGAAGGCATGCAAAGGAAGATTTGTGGTTAGATAGGAGCTCATGGACCTTTAGATTTTCATAGAGGAAACTAGTTTTGTTGAAGCATTCACCAATTCAGGTTGCTTGAATTTCTGTTGGAGCTAACAAGGAATTCACTGTGTTTTTGGACTGTGTGAGAAGTCAATTTCAAAAGAATATTATGGATGAATAGAGATGATTTCTGCAATAATAAGAGAGGTTATTATCAAGCACAGAACAAGGAACAATAATGTCTTTCACTTTTCTCATAGGTGCTACCAATTCAGAGATTCGAAGGTGTCTTTAGGACCTATTTTTAGAATTCAGAAATTTTCTGTTTTATACATGTTTTTCTAATGCAGATTCTAGATAGCTAGAGAATGTTTTCAAAAAACCAAGAGAGGTTTTTCTTCAGAACATTCAGATTGAAAATAATCTCCTCCATTTTTTCAAAATAAATCACATATTCATAGATATAAGCTCTTTTATAAGACATATTGTTTTAGAAAACATAGAAAAAATCTGCAAATTCTGGATTTTTAGACAGTTTCGTAGCGTACCTCATGCTTGAGGCCAGAAAACTCTACGAAAATTCCTGTAGGTTCATTTTTTACTTAAAACTTAGTTTTTTCAAGTATTATGGAGGGAGTTTATATAATGAAATGTTACAAATTGTAAGGGATGAGTTAGTAGAATTTCAGATAGATGAACATTTCTCCACAATAGTATTTCGTTGTTTGAAATATAGTCGACTCACACCTGAAAATAAAATTTGTTTTCTTGGTTTAGCTGCTGAAAGTTTAGAGAATGAAATTGAACTATTGGATGTTAAAATTGGATCACATGATTTCCAAGATCCTAAACAGTTGTTGGAAGGTCTTTCTCCTCCAAAAAAGGAGGAAATTGTTATACCATTTGACTTGCAGATAGAGGAAGAATATGGTTATGAGCTTGATATTATAGAGTTGGAATCAAGGTTTAGCCTTGGTGAAGAAAATGAAAAGGATATCCAGGATAAATTTTTCATTAAGAGCTTAAAGGGATATCAATAAATTGTGTCTTCTATGATCCCATAGCTGATTACATGGAAGAGTTCTACAGTCCAAATTTTCGATTATTTTTTCACTATGAAAATTAGATTCATCTTCTCTTACCTTTATCATTTCAGAATACAGTTTGATTTTGGTTCAAGTGCAGTAAAGGGGTTCAAGTATCAGATCAACTCATTGATTGGCTTTATTGGAGGTTTCATGTTGCTTGAATCAAATATGAATATTGCAGGTGTTAGGGTAGGTAGGAGCATGTGTGAATAAGCTCAAGTAGACTGAGCATCTTTTTAGTAAGTACATATTTGGTTTTTCAACAGTAATCATCAAGCTTGAGCCCGAGGTGAAGGCCATAAGAGTTTGAAGAAGGCTTGGCAAATTTCAGAAGTTTATTTCCAAAAATATGGATTGCACTGGAACTACAAGGCCTTTGTTGTACCACAGGGGCACACCATCCCCACTGGAGCCATTGTTATCACACTCAAAATTTTCAAAATTTATTTTTATAAGGTCACCATAGGGTTCATGTTACATCATGTTGGGTAATGCATTTTTCACCTAGGTTGTTGGAGTCTCATAAAACATTTTCATGAAATCTATGACTAAATTGCATTTGTTGGTGTCTACCTTAAGTTTTAATATCCCCTTCTAATCATGTCATTTTAGTCAAGTCAAGCCTCATATCATCTAGTTTTCATTCCCATGCATTGAAATCATAAAACACTCCACCTATCAGTTTTTCATAGTTTCATAGCGTTTTACAAAGCAAATCAGGAGATTTCGCTACGAAACTGCCTAATAGTTTCGTAGTGAATTTGTCAGCTGTCAGACCATTTTTGCTACAAAAATGTGTTTTTCTATAGAAAGGGCCAAAATGGTGTGAGGTGTCACTTTTTGATTAAATAGGTGAAGGGTGAGGTCATTTGAATTCATTATGAATGATTCTATTGCCTTTTATGGTCATGTGTCATCATCAAACTCTGAGTTGTCAAAATCACCCTGAAAATTTTACCCTAAGCTGTTATTTGTCATTCAACATTCATTCTTGCATGTGAAGCATCTCACTATCATTGTTTGAGAGCTGCCTCACCACACCAAGCAGCTTGCTGTCCAATTTGTCTTTACAAGTGTCACCTTTTTAAGAGGGCAGCTTGGTTATAAATGGAGATGGCCATGAACGAGAAGGAATAGAAAGGAGGCTCTATGGTTAGATAGGAGTTGATGGACCTTTAAATTTTGATGGAGGAACCTAGTTTTGCTGAAGCATTCACCAATTTAGGTTGCTTGAATTTCTACTGGAGCTAACAAGGAATTTGTTGTGTTTTTGGATTGTGTGAGCAGTCAATTTCAAAAGAATATTATGGATTAATAGAGATGATTTCTGAAATAATGAGAGAGGTTATTTTAAGCAAAGGGCAAGGAAAAATAACCTCTTTCAATTTTCTCACAGGTGCTACCAATTCGGAGACTCGAAGGTGTCTTTGGGACCTATTTTTAGAATTCAAATTTTTCCTATTTTATACATGTTTTCTAATGTATATTCTGGAAAACTAGAGATGGTTTTCAAAAAACCAAGAGAGGGTTTTCTTCAGAACATTCCGATTGACAAAAATAACCTCCAGTTTTGCAAAATACATCACGAATTATAAGATATAAGCTCTTTTCTAAGACCTATTTTTCAGAAAAAACAGGAAAAGTCTGCAAATTCTAGTTTTTTGGGCAGTTTCGTAGCGTGCCTCGGGCTTGAGGCCATAAAAATGCTACGAAAATTCATGTAGGTGCATTTTTGCCTTAAAACTCACTTTTATCAAGTATTATTGAGGGAGATTGATTTTTTGCAAGGTGTCTTAGCATAGTGAAGGTGTTGGAACATCAAGGGTGTTAAAGAGATAGATGAAAAGGCAGGTTTTCATACACTACGAAAACTCACTACTAAACTGCCTAAAGATGCTCTGTTTTGCAGTGAGGGGCTTTTGAAGGATTTTTGAAGGTTCAAAGGACATATGGAAGACCAGCAAGCCAAGTAGAGGCATCCAAACATATAGGGAGACATATCTGCAAAGACCCATCACTTGACATATGTACCACTCATACAAAACAACACGAAGACAAATTATAGTTGTTATTGACTTTTTCCTAGAAAATAGGACAACTGTTACTAAATTCTTGGAAATTTTATTTATGTCTTATGTCATGGAGAATTCCATTCGGGCACTTGATCCCTATCTATGTAATGATCCCACTATTAGATAAGTGGAGGTAATAAATAAGTAGTTGAGTCCTATTAGGTATCTAATTCCTGAAGTTAGTAGGTGTCATTATCATTACCATGTATTTGGCTTTTTAGTTAGATTAGGTGTCAAGAGTAGGATTTGAAGGCCCAGCTTGAAGGCAGATCCAATGTGAAGGTGCTGAAGCCTATTAATAGGAAGAAGATCGAATAACAAATGGTTGGAAGATGTTACTTGTGACTACTACTATTGTAGAAAAATTATGATCAGTAATAGACAGTGGCAGTGGGCTTTCTCCTTCACCTGAGATTCATTTGATGTTTTCATGAACCTTGTCCTATGTATCTTACTACTTTTCTTCCAATATATTAATGTTTGATTACTCATAATTCGTGCTTCTCATGCTCTGACTTCCTTCAAGCATTAAATTATTGTATATCTTTCTCAATATCCTGTTTCAATATCTTAATGTTTATTACTCAGAATTCATGTTTCTCATGCTCTGAGTTCCTTTGAACAATTATCTATTGACTAAATTATGTGTGTGTTGTCCTTTCATATATATATCTACATGCATCAGCGTCCACAAGGAGAGCCATTGTCATTGAGTTCCCTAGCACTGACCCCATAAGCCCAATGGTAGTAAATATTCTACATTTTCCACCTACAACCAATCACAATCAAGTTACAGTCATAGAGTTAGCCATCTAGTAGAGTTTTTTCATTGCAAATCCTTTGATAAATTGAGAGAGCCTTCTCAGGCTGAAGAGGCTAATGTTCAGTCAAAATCTGGTTTGAAATAGTTACTCCAAGTTGACCATTGCAGCAGCCCAACAAGACTCAATTTGGTGATAACAGGGTGGACCTTCATAAAGCTCCTCAAAATATAGGATATGTCGCATGGGATGTGTGCACCATACTTTATCCACAATATCATCGATTTATTTTGGAGGTATTTATATTCGATGATGTTATGCCAGAGACATCTCCATTTAGAATCTGCAAATTTTTTTTCATAAGTAATTCCCAACTCATACGCTCTAGATCAAGGATGCCCCATCCTCCTTCCTCTTTCCTCTGAGTCAGAACTGCCATGCTGTCCAAATGATATTTGTGCTTATCATAGTTACCATCCCAAATAATGTTGAATATGATGGATAAGATCATTTTAATGATATTATTAGGAAAAGGAAAAATATGAAGCCAATATACAGAGATGCTCTGAAGAACTACTCGAACTAGAGTTAGCCTGCCTCCCAGGGAGAGACACCTATGTGCCCATGATAAAAGTTTACAGTGGAATTTCTCTATAAGCCTCTTTTAGTCATTAATTCAATACCAATTAGGTTTGAGCATAAATCCAAGGTATTTAAAACCCACATCCAATGCAATGCAGATAACATCGAAAATATGAGAAATCTCTAGTACAAGTGCGTCATCTGGGTAAGCATAAATCACATGAGATTTAGTATTATTCATAAGGAGTCCAAAGACAAATCCAAAGAGGTCAATAATACCATAATTGTTTCTCCATTCCATAACAGATAATCCACCAAATAGTAACACATCATCGAAAAGAATCATATGTGTAATCATGGATTTTCTAGTAATAAAGATACTTGTAAGTGACCCATACATATGTGTCTGTAAGAGAAATATGCTAAGTCCCTCAATAACAAGAACGAAAATAAGGGGCGATAAGGCACATCCTTGTTGGAGACCCCGAGAGGAAGCAAAAAAATTAGTATGAAGTCCATTAACCATATGACAAAGTTTGTAGTAGATACACGGGCCATGATCCATTTTGAAACTTGATATGAAATGGAAATTTTATGTCGGACAAGCCAAAGAAAGGTCTAATATACATAATCAAAATCTTTGTGTAGATCCATCTTCATAACAATCACCTCGAGCTTCTTATATTTGATAGTATGTACAGTATCCTATGAAATAACAACCACATCTTGAATTTATCTTTAACGAAGAATACTGAATTGTCCTTGAATGATACCATCAGACGATGTAGGTTTCATCCTATATTTAGCAATGATTTTGGAAATCATTTTATATAAGGTGTTGCAAAGTGAGATAGGCCTGTAATCAACAAAATTTGATGTATGTGAAACCTTAGGAAAAAATGTAATGAAAGTGGAATTAATATCACCGTGGATATAACCATTATCTTTAGTTTCCAAAGAGTGTACAAATGTCAATGGACAACCCCCATCGTAGACAGTCTCTGATATTCCGTGTCACCAATTTCCAAATCTACGTAGGAACTCGAAAATGAAATGTCCAACCTTATGACAACCTAGGAAGTGAAAAGGAATTTCCAAATAGTTAATTCACTTCCTAATATAGAAGCCACCATAATTGAGCTCCGCCTTTTCGCGAAGGCTAGCAACGAATTCCACCTCTAGAAAAATCCATGCGATATGATTATCTCTTTGTAATAGGCTTGCTTCCTCCAGGAAAGAAAATTTACCAATGTAATTTTTGATCATCATCAATTATTCACGCGACCAAAATACGAGGGGTCAACTAGGGATTTTAGCCCAAATTGATTTATTTTCTGGAAATTCCATGTATGGATCAAATCCCATATTAAAGTGATGTAAAGAGAGGAAACCATGACCATGAACCCAATACAATCCCAAATTATTTGCAACATTGTCATCATTAATAAAGTGGAAGAAGAACTATTGATTGTATAAAATGATGAAAAGAGGAGAGTACGTAAGAATATATTACCAGTGTTATTTAACCCAGGATGCTCTCTGAGAGACATCCATTAGAAGATAAGAAAAATTAAACACCAAAGCTCATTGTTGTAATCCTACCACCCATTCCCAAAAAACATCAGAACCAAAAGCGATTTTTTGATAATCCAGATCAACCTTAACTGCCTTATTTTTATGCGAACGATGGAAAAATATTTTCCATGGATTACCACATTCGGGTTCAATAACCGATGGGGATATTGAAACATTCGAATCCGCGTGTATAGTTGCATGTACTGAAGATGTCCTAGAGAGATGGACTTCAGACTTGGGGAAACCAAGACTGTCTGCCTCAATAGTCACATGTACCAATGCATCGAGTAATGACATGTCACCACCCCAGTTTCCTTTAGTATCAAGTGATATCCTACCGATAGATGTAAATGCCAATTATACAACTGAAACCACTGACACTCTGCAATCTCACTTATATGTTCACCAAAGTAGAGAGCATTAACAAAAAATAACTTATTTAGTAGTCTATAAAAAAGCCTCAAAAAAATATGTAGACAAGGAAAATTAATGTCACTTATCAATTATAAATCCCACATGATGTAGGTCTTCACCAACTCAATCCACTAGGACACCCCTTCAAATACAATATATTGACCAATCACCGCTGACCAATGTCCTTCAGAAAATTTTATCAAGCACATAATCGACAAAGATATTGAATAGCGATGCAAACCATTAGTGGATTGTCCCTCATATAATTAATGGCCAACTTAGAAAATAAATACCCCCCCAGAACAAATAATTACCCCAAGGGACTCCTTCATGATTGAATTCAAAATTCAAATATGTTACCAACTCCACCAACCAAAATCAATGCATTTATGTAGCTAAAAAGATCCTCAGAAATCCCCTGATCGACCAATTCAAAACCAGAGAGGAGTAAGAAGATCCACAGGAACAAAGGTTCAAAAGAAATACCACGCAAAACAACCATCTGGTGCATCTCAGATAAACCATAGAGAAGACCAACCGATAGCAACTAAGATCCTTGGAAATCCCCCGATCGACCAATCCCAAACTAGAGAAGGGGCAGAAAGATCCACAAGAGCAGAGGTTTAGAAGAAAGACCACATAAACAACTAGCTAGTGTGTCCGAGATAGACCACAAAGTATACCAACAACTAGAGTGGAAAACAAATTGTTATTCATGTACCCTAAAACAAATAAAAAAACCATTAGAGATCCTTGATATAATCTAGAATCACGATAAAAATTGAATCTAGCTCAGATAATTATTCTTAGACATATTTCACCCACCAACACCCGCAACTCATGCACTAGCATAGGCTACGTTTAATCCATCTACTTCCACACCTGCAGCCAAAATTACCGCCCTTGTGAATTTTGTGACTAATGCTTCCAAAATACAATATTATATCTTGAGTGTTTGCTTCTCGCAAAATTTTTGGTGGGTATTTTGAAGTAGGTATATTTTTTGCCAACAAATATTCTGTAATTTTCCTCCACCATCCTTGTATAAATTATGGTGTACATTTGCAACTACTCATGAAGCTTTAATCAAATCACAAGACACAAAACTACTCTACTACTTTGCGAAAGTTAATTCATAATTTAGAACAAAAATTTCAGACATGTGCAATAAGAATTAACACACGTGCACACAATATTTTTCTTGGGGAAAGCAATCTGCTAAAAACCCCAATGCCTTGTTACATTCATATGATGAATAAAGATGTACTACAATTGTTTTGCTCAACTAAACACAAAATGCAAGTGAATAACCTATCTCTTTGCTCACTTAGAAGCTCTGACCCAAACTTAATCAATTTCTGCCTTTCCTTGAGACCCTATTTCCTTGCGCAATTCCTTGAGAAATTAGGCCACTATTATTTAGTATTTTTTCCAAAATGGATTGCAGAATTCCCAAGGTTGATCACTTGACTGCATGCAACACTTGTACACTCAAGACTAGTCTACAACTGATGTTACACTGCCTTGGAATCTCCACCATAGCTGGAGAACTCGAATTCTCTACATGCACTAGCTATATTGGATTGATTGATTAGTTAATTGGATGATTGTTTATTTTGACTGAAGTCTCACTCCACAATTGACCTTCCAGTAGTTCCTCCAACAGTTGGAACTATTTTAACTTAAAACAATTTGAGATAAATGACTTTGATTGCTACAAATTAGCAATCCCACATGCTTAACTGAACTCTAGCTCCTCCAACTCAAATTTACTGAATAAACTGGGTGACACAAGCCATGTCACTCAAGTTAATTACATCCAAGTTGTCTACTAATGTGGAAATTCAAAATTTCTCAATTTAATCAAGACAAAATCAAATTGAGAATTTATTGTTTTCATTTTTCAGCAATCCTTAAGGTGAATCTAATCCATGTTGTCGATGACAGTTAGGAGTTCTAGCACAACAATGCGTTGATAATAGAAACCAATAGATAAAAGTAGCTTTCAAAAATAAATGAAACAATGAAAAAACACATATTAAAACACAATCGATAGAGACCTCGGAAAGTTCTACAACTATGTTACTGCATATCCATGTTCAGTGAAAGTGCCTCCATCGCTCCTCTCACCAAGCACACCTCTTTTTTCAGCCTCCATCTCCCTAAATCCCATTAGTTGTTGTTGGTTTCCATTGCTTCACTTTCTGAAAAACCCATCAACCGTGTAAAGACAAACCCTTAATCCTTTACCTTTACCTTTTTTACTAGCATTTCGTGTTGAAAATTTTAAGACAAAAATTTTCTTTTGTCTTAAAAGACCCCTCTATGTAGTAGTGCCAAATGCAATGACATACAAGTTGTCTCTAATCATATCATCAGAGATCGAAGGGACAAAAGGAATTGATGTCTGAGAAATCTTGTTAGGAAAAGTTGTCGTTTTCTTCAGAGTCAGCTACCCCCAAAAAATGAATAGTCCAACAAATCATTGTCTTTATATAAGATAACGTGAATGGTAAGTGAAATAGCAGCTTCGGTATAGGCACGAGACAATAGTAGCGTATAAGCTAGCGGACTTAGGGCGCAATATTAGTCAATTTTTGTCTTAAACTGTTCTTGTCCTAAATATAAAGTTTTGTCTTATGATATTGTTGTCTCAAACTCTTTTTATCTTAAATATAAAGTTGTGTCTTAAAATATTTTTGTCTTAAAGTGTTTTTGTCTTAAATATAAAGTTTTGTCTTAAAATATCTGTCTCAAACGGTTTTTGTCTTAAATATAAGGTTTTTTCTTAAAATATTTTTGTCTTAAAATGCTTTTGTCTTAAAAATAAATTTTTGTCTTGAAATATTTTTTGTCTCACTCTGTTTTTGTCTTAAATTTTTTATTTAAGACCATTCAATTGATATTAAATTTTAATGTAAAATATCTAAAATAAAAAGTGACTTTTTAAGACAAAACATTTCTTTTCTCTTTAAAAAAAATGTAATATCAATGATGTTTTTAATTAAAATTAACTAATATGCATATTTATTTTTGTTTGTATTATAATCTATATTGAGTTTTTTTATTTAATGAATATTTTGTTGTTTGAGTGAGGCTTAGTACATGTCAAACTTCATGAGGAGTAGAGAATAAAAACCACTTTGACTAATTTAAACTTCTTAAGAGGGCCAGCCTCCACTAAGACTCGCACGATCTTGATGATAAGCATGTCATTATGGGTAGATCTCTCTAATAAAAACCACTTTGACTAATTTAAACTTCCTAAGAGGGCGAGCCTCCACTAAAACTCACACAATCTTGATGATACACATGTCATTGTGAGTAGATCTCTTCTTCTTCTCTCGTTATTTTTTTCCCTATAGATGTGACAAAAAGATATAGAAGTGAAAGTCCTTTTTGAAGCATAGATTCTCTCAAGCCAGTGTGAGAGGTGTCCTGGATTTAGAAAAGTTTTCTTATTCATGTGTTCAATAAGGACTTTTGAGTCACCAAAGACCCATAACTTTTCCATGTATAACTGGCAAGCGAACCACAAAAGTCCCCACAAAGCCAAACACTCTGCCCTCATATTTGTGTCCGCCCCCTCCCTCCCCCCCTAATCTAGATTTGATTTTGTGATGCACCATCAAAAAAACCAGCAGGATATTGTAATTCAAATAGGCGTAGTCTTTTTGTTAAGTCACTAAGTGGCTTCTACCTGTTTTTTAGTTTTTCCCAAGTGCTGTAAATTTGCAGTTTTTCCCAAGAGCTATAAATTTGCAGACAAATTTTACCAGAAGAGCAAGGGAGCCCCTCAAAAAGCTTCCTGTTATGGCAACACCAAGTGTACTAGTGGAAGAGAAAGGGAATAACTCTGAAATGTTTACCTCTTCTAAACCACCATCTTAAACATTCCTCCGTAGTCCTATATTCAGGGGTCTGCATCTAAAAGTGAGCACATAAGGAAGCAAGAGTCTCTCTTGCAAAAGTACATTGGTAGAATAGGTGGAGATTATCTTCAGTCTCTTCACCGCATAACACACATAACCTTGTCTCCGCAAGGGGGTCTAATACACTTGTGTCTGGTTTGACTGTGACCTTAAAATTGGATAATAATAATAATAATATTTTCAAATATTTTAAAAATTTAGAGATCAAATATTTTCTTACCTATATCCAAAATATTCCAAGGATGCCATAGCCTATACATCTATCTTTTTCCATTTGCACACTATTTTTTTGTAACCTTGACATGACTACATCTTCATCATGTCCAATATTTCATCTCAATTGAATCTGGGAATTGAACTAATAACTTCACATCAAGAAGTACCTTAACAAAATACCAACAAAATACCCCATCACCTTCTATCCAAACACAGTGGAATTGAATTTACACACTATTAAATTAGTCATATACAAACATTTTTCTTCATTTTCTTGATCAATAGGTCGTCCATCTGTGAACTTGATACCGTTGGTAGTAGTTCTGTTTATGGGGGTTATCAGTGGAAACCTCTACCACCATTATTTTCTGTCGAAGCTCCGCAAGGATGGACAGAAGCTACAGTGTTCCCCAATTTGGGTATGTGATTTATCCCCATTATTTTGTCGTGGTTATTGAATTCGTCGCTGCCGAATTTTGTTTGCTTTCTGTCTCTCATTGCTATGATATTTTTCAGTTGGGTAGTAGACAAATTTTGTAAATCCAATATATCATTCAAATTTCAAAATATTATTAAATTTACAATCTAATTCAGCAAAAACTCAAACTCAAACTAACCATAGTATATGAAAAAGTTCAAAAACTTCTGTGTCACCAAAAGGGCGTGATTCCACTCCTCATGCGACACACCGCCACTAAGGTGCTCTGATTTGCTATTTTTTTATTGCTGCTGAAGACTTAAATTTTTGCAACAGATACCTAAGATGCCATAATGTGATGGGAAAAGTGAAGTTAAAAACTTCATCTGTTCCATAATTGTGCTCTGATTGGATCACATACCATTATTATTTATATGCTTGACATAAAATTTATATAGGTTTGGTATTATATGATGTATGTATTTAATATTTATATATTTGATATAAAAGTTACATAATTTTGATATTATATGATATATGTATTTAGTGTAAAAAATAAAAAAAATTATTGGTAAAATTAGATGTACTTATCTATTTTCTATGTAGCTTAATATAAAAATTAATTTAGAATTTCCAAATTATATATATATATATATATACACACTGGTATGGCTTATTATTATTAAAATATTCAGTTTGGTCAATTTGTATTGGTAAAAGTTTATGTTTAGTGAGTAGGAATTGTATTTGGAAAGGTTGAAATTTTAGTTTTAGTTAATTTTTAGTGTGGTTTGAAAACTTTAAATGTGGGGATGGAATGTATTAGGAAAAAAAGAGAGAGTAATGAATTAAGATTCTATGGTAGTTATGATTTGATTTGATAATGTAATTAATATTTTTATATTTAGATTTTTTATAATTTTGGAGGAATAACAATATTCATATTCATTTGGATCTTGAAATAGTTTGTAACAACTTAGCAAAAACCTATACTCTACTGAAACCTATTCAATTAGTTAAGGAATCCATGAGTAATGCTACCTCCCACCTCCTTAGAGATTCTCAAAGTTAGTGAGAGGTGTTATTTTAATCTAACCCAACCTCCATAGTTTCCTCATGGAAATGGGGTTACAAATTTTTTAACCTCCCCAAAGTTTGCAGAATCAACTTTGGACAATCCCATCATGTTCAACTTGTCAAGAGCTTTCGACGATATAAATTTTGTTGAAATCTAATGCCCGAATTAAAATATATGCCCTTTTAAATTTTAACCATTCAAACCCTGTCACGTGGCACCGACATGACTACCATACCTCACCTACTTGGATTCCATGTCATCTAAATATGCCATTCAAATAGTTATGTCCATGTAGCTCTAGCCACGCCACCTAGCCTTACGACCCTACAAATCCGACCTACAATGTGAAATGTGTAACTCTCATGTTATATTTGGCTCTTTGGAGGTTTGGCTTATTCATGGAATTGCATTAGTCAAATTATTTGGACCCCCAAACCTACACACTAGCTCTTATTAGTGTGCACCTTCAGCCTGGCCCACATCCAATCCCTTCGGCCCTACTTCATCATGCTTGCTTATAATGCCTTGGACCTCTGGTCCTATTTGATCTTAGTCTTGCCCCGTACCACCTTTTCGTCGCATGGGCTCCATTTGGATCTTCACTCCATTTGATCATGCATGGAATCTGACCCCATTGCAATGTAACGTCCACCATTCCTCTCGAGCTCCTAGACTCCTGAACCTGTTTGGACTAGCCTTAGTATGGACTTGGAAAAGAAACATTTTCATGCCTTAAAAACTAAGTGTGAATTTTTTATTTTTTCCTCACTTGTTCAGGGTTTCAACCAAGGTTCTCCCAAGAGCCTAGTTACACCCAAAATATGCACTCAACCACAAGAACATATCTTGAATTTAACACACACAAATCAAATCTTAATTGTTAATAAAACACATTCATGGAGTCGTAAATCTACCTACCACTCAAGCATTGACGTCGACAAGTTCATGGCCTTTGTGCTTTGTAGCTCCACTATAGTAGCACCAAACCCCTTCAGATGTGGATTTGAACAACTCCATAATCTCTTGCTATTTTTCCATGCATAATGCAGTATTTCATCCATTGCTTAAGGAGGCAACAATTAGTCATGCACAACAGAGTTCCACGTTATTTCATAACAAACCACACACAACTCTTTTATTAGCAGAACTCTTTAATGTTCAAGCACATAGATTCTTAATTGATATAACGGTTAAACCATCAAATTTCAAGCACCACAATAATCTAAATAGATTCATAACAATCATTATCAATCATACTTGTAACTTTGCAAATCATGAAGTATGTTAGAAATTACAGGAATCCACATGTCTCTCATATCATAGGAACAATTACACAACACATTTTAGTGTAACTACACAGGAAAACACATTCCTTCATTAATCATACTAACATAAACCCATAGTTACATAACAACATTCCATATTCAAGTGCAACAAGTATACAAGTAAATAACTTATATTAATGTCTTTGAGTGACTCACAACTAAGAGAGAGACTTCAACTCTTCACCTGACTCTAGGCCAACTACATTGCAATCTTTCTTGCATTTGAAAACTTCAAGCCAAATTCAAAGTTTGAGTATTTAAGTGCTTAAGGGTATTTACATCAATACCAATCAAATAGTAAACAAAAAGAGGAATGCACTGCCCAAGTGGTTTATCAACTACCTCTAGTAGTAAGCACCACAGCAGCTCTCAATTCAACCAAAGTCAAGTCATATACTAGCATGGAGAAGGTCCCACTGTCTAGGTGGTTTATCAATTGCCTCTAGTAGTAAACACCATAATGGCCTCTACCCTAGTAGAATCCAATCGCAGGGACTTCAACCAAAGCTCAGTGAGGTCAGTTCAGTTCCAAGAGGATGAATGCATCACATGGGTTGTTTATCAACTTACTAAGCAAGCACATAAGTGGTTTATCAGCGCAAGCACTTAGTGGTTTATCAACTCCTTTCAGACACCTTTCAACAAGAACCCCAGTTGTTTATCAACCACAAGGCAAGTAGTGAATGGTTTATCAACTCCTTTTATCAAGAACCCTAATGTTTTATCAGCTCCAAGGCAAGCACTAAATGATTCGAATCTACTGAACTCTCACTTGCCAACTAGATTCATAGGAACATATACAAGCCTTAGTAACCACAAGGAATACCATCCCAAATAGAACCCATGCTAGAAAGCTTATTCTCCTTGGTAGATTTACGTCCATCGCACATTCGAGCTTCTGCATTCTCTTGCACTATCCACCACCACAAAGTCGTCCCTTATGCATATGATCCACATTATCTTTTCTAGTTCATGTTACTCTCCCCCCCCTTTCTCTTTGGGGTATTTTTCCATTTATTTATCTTGTGTGTTTACCATGTTAAGAAGTTCCACAAGAACATGATTGTATTCTCGTCCAATACTAAGGTAGTCCATACCTTAATTCATTGCTTGCACCAATAATCCATAAATTCATCAGGGAGATAGGTGGTGAAGTAAATGCAGTGGCTTGGGTTTACAAGCAACTCCTCCTCCTCAAACCTTTGAATTTGTGTTAACTTACCTAAACCAATGAATTTTTACATTCCACATTATTTAAATGAATTACAATGCATAATGATATTTACAAGAGAGATAAAAAAAAGAGTTATCACACGAAGAGCCTCAAAGATTCCTAGGTGCTTATCAAAACCATGATTTCTAACTCCATATCAATGAAAATCAAACTTAGCAATGTGAAATGAGAAATTAACCATGAAGTATATTCTTGGGCCAAAATGGCCTCCAAGCTGACATTCAACCTATATATCCAGAATAGGGTGAGCTTGGCATCATATCATCTCCTTAGTAATATTTGAATTAATAGCATGTCAATCATTAATTGATATCCACATGGCTCATTAATAGGTTAACCATTATAGTGGTATCAAGATGAGAGATCAAAGGACATAGGCCACCCCTTTCCACATGCAAATATCACTCTTGGATTTGTGCATTGAATGTTCTAGTTTGAATATGCATCAACATTATGGGACTAAGGAATTTTTATCCATGCGAATTGGGAGCATCTATGGTTGAGGCCGCCTAATGTTAAACATCCAAGACAAGGAACTAAAGTGATTGGTCAAGGCTCCTAGTTATATCTTGGTATCAGGGAAGAAGTTTGCAAAGCTTGCATGTAAGGATGGTGCTTTGAGCCCTACCTCTTGGGTTTGTTTTTTATTTTATTTTCCTGGTTCTCTAGTGTGTTGGTTGTAGCTACTTGTATTTAGATTATTGGGTATAACTATACCTCTCTCCATTATTAGTTGATCTCTTTAGTGTTTCTTCATTTTCTTCCTCATATAGTCTTAGAAACTCGAACTCTGTAGTTAAGGGAGAGGTTTCTACCATGGAATGAAGCTTAGTTAATAGTCCTCTTCTTTATTCAAATTGATTTTTTTCGACACAATTTCAAGCTTTCGGGGTTTCTTTGGTGCTACAAATTCTTGGACCGCACCATGTTTTATAGGCCACAACAATCTCAACGTAGTTCCTTAGTGAGTGGAATCAATGGCCATCATTTCACATTTTTGGGTGAAAATTTTGTGTAGATTTGGTTTTTCAGTGCTTGGGTTGTCTTGTAAGTTTTAGGACCTATTGTGCAGCTATGGAAAACATGGATGTTATGGAACCTAGGAGAGTCTTGAGGAGGAATTAAGAGTACATCTAGTGCAATAGGATTTCTCATTATTTGTTATCTCCAAGGTGCATGTGAATGACCATCATTGTGTCTCTAAACACACAAATATCATGGACTTGCTAGTACAATAGAAAAAAAAAAGTTGGACATCTTAAAAGATAAATGTAACATGCTCTATGATTTAGCATTGAACCTACATAAGGACCCCCTCTCATTTGCACCTAAAAACAAGGACCTTTCAATTTATACTCAAGTTGTGTTGAACGCAAAAGACACAATTCATCAATTCAAAGATCCAACGAACATTGACTAACAACACACCTCCCCCACCCCCCATTGGAAGCTAGACAAGAAGAGGTAAATAGTTTTTCAGAATATCAATAATGCTTTGTAAAGTCACAAAAATCCTAAATTTTTTTGTGTTAAGATGGTATTATGTAAGAGAAGTCGGAATGTACTTTTTGAAATCTTTAATGAGATGTTCTACGTAAGATCACAAAAAGACACCTCTTGGCTTTAAATTCTGAAGCAATCCTAACTTTTAAAATAATATAATATTTTCTCATTCTAATTACATTAAAAAAAACATCTTTAGTTATTTCATTTTTAAAATATATTTTATAATATTATACAAAATTTTAATATATAAAAATATCAAAAATAATTATACCAATAAAATTTTACTTAAATTATAAATAAAATACAAATAATGTAACAATACTTTAAAATTAATATTAATAAACATTATATAATTATTGTAATACAATTTAATTCAATAACACAAATATTATTAAAAATCATTTACAATACTTATTTTACTAATATTTTTATTTTATAAAAAGTTAAACATTAACTAAGTTAACCCAAAATAAAATAAAATTTAAAGCATTAATTAAATTAACAAATAAATCGATTTCCAAATTTCAAAATAGTCTAAATTATTTTAAAAATTCTTTTATCATTGTCATTTAAATTTAATAAAAAATGAAAGGATTTTTTTTTCAAATACATTAATATAAAAAATTATCCAAAATTAATTAAAAATATATATATGAAAAATCGTTATATATATATATATATATATATATATATATATATATATATATATATATATATAATCCAAAGATGGGAGACAAACTATTATTAAAAAAAGGATTTCACACACTTACGAAAATCAAAATAATAACTAGTTTAACTTGTAAGTTAAAGTTTGGAATATAATTTAATAACTTGTAAATTAATGTTTGGAATATAATTTGATTAAGTGTAAATTATACCAATGCATAAATTCATGAAAATACATTTGTCATAATTATAATTTTAATTTGTGGATCAAATTAAGTTATTTATTTATCATAATTAAATTTTTGATTTAAATAAAGTTATTATAATATAACATTTTAATTAAAAATATTAATAATTATATTTTGAATCAGTGTAACCAATAACAAGGAGAATATCATACAGATCTTTGAATCAGTGTAACCAATAACAAGGAGGAGAATATTTTGAATCACTGTAATCGATAACAAGGATAATATCATGGAGATGATATTGAAAGGGGTGAATTTGTGTTTTAAAAAAATTTGAAAATAAATGATAGTTTATTTTTGAAAATTATTTATAAAATTTTAGAATATTTATTTAACATATTGTTTTAAGAAATATAAATTAGTTGGTTTATATGGTATTTATTCCCTATCAAATTATTAATTTAAATAAAAAAATGAAAAATCACTTATCAAATGAAAATGAAAAATTATTTACAAAATTTTACTTATTAAATCTTTTAAAAATAAATTGCTCATCAAAATGACATATAAAATATTAAAACTAAAATTTTTAAAATTTTTATCTTAAATTTTTAGTTATAAAATTAAAATTTTAAAATTTTTCTATTTAAAATTTTTAGTTATATTGTAATCATTTTATAGTATTTGAAATTTTTTAAATTTGAATTTCTATTTTCTTATTGGGTTATATAGATAAAATGACCAATTATAATATAATTTATCAAAAATATTTTTTTAAATAAAAAATAAAAAAAATTATTTATGCCATTCATTGTCATAATAATATACACAACAAATCTCAATATTTATGAAAAATAATATACATATAAAATCTCAAAATTTATGAAAATTTTATTTTAAAAAAAATGCCACAAAGTGTCATAATAATACTAACATCAAATATCAATATTTATGAAAAATATTGACTTTAAATTAATATGCAACTTTTGAAAATAATTTATCAAATTTTACTCAACCTTTTGAAAAATATAAATAATCACATTTTATTTTATGATATTCATTATATATATATATGAAATTACTTTTTATATAGATTCAATTTTATATATAATATTAACATATATTATCTATTTAATATAAGAAAAATTTCTAAAATTATTATGTAAGTTATAACTAAATCTTTAACAAAATTTCTTTTAAGTTTTACTACTACCATTCCAATATTATTGCAACAACTTAAAAAAAAACCATCTTTTATATCTTACTACTAGGACTCCAATACTATTCAAATAATTACAAAAAAATCCAACAAACACATTTGTGAATTTCTATCACTCCTATATCTATATAAAGATATTTTTGAAAAGTCCTTGGGGTTTTGGTTAAACGAGGATGAGGTGGGTTGTTAGTTGTTATAGCACTCATCACAGGTTCAATTCCCTTCCCCTATCGGTGTGATGTAACTCTTCCTGCATTTGAGTCCCTACATTAATACACTTCTTTAGATACATGATCAACATTGAATTGAATTATAGAAATTATTTTTTACCTTCATAAATTGATTTCTAATTGGAATTGATATTATAGTCTCAATTTTACATTTATTGTCTATCTAATCTATTAATAACTTAAAGTCTCCCAATACTTATAAAAAATTTTCTATTTTTTTTTCATAAAAATACAAAATTCCCAAAACTTAACTATTCATTTAGTAACAACATATTTCAAATAATATAATGTACTTAATAAGAAAAAACAATGTCCCCTCCATTATAAATCTTTATAGTTCTTTGGTATGCCCCTAAGTCAACATTTCTTTTCATAATTAATTATGTGTTCCTTTAATATTATATAATATTTTTCTTTCAAACATTTTTGCCTACCTTTAATAGCTAGCTTGATTTCATGATATTAAATATTTTTCTTTCAAACATTTTTACCTACCTTTAATAACTAACTTGATTTTATGGGCAACTTGTGTAAGAGTCATATAAGGTCTTAAAATATCAAGTTGTCAAATAATGCAAGGCAATGAATCTTCATCATGTCCAGATATGTCATCCGAGAAAGAGAATTGAACCTTTGATAAGTGCTATAACAACCAGCCTCATCACCATTTAACCAAAACTCCACAAACAATACTCAACAACATTCAAATCTTAAAAATAAAAATAAAAATACTTATTTATAAAATAAAACTTACCACTACCCCACTTGTGAAATAATTCGAATCTTTACCAACGTCTTTAAAAAGAACTTCTTTACACAGGTCTTTAAAAAGAACTTAGAGATGAGAATCACCTACAGTAAATTAAAACTATCCAATAACACAAATGTTCAAACAAATTTGAAAATAAAATAAAATAATTCCCCTGCTTCTCATCCCCAAACCATTTCTGGTCATAATTGTAACTCCCAAACCATTTCTTGTCATAATTGTAACTCTTAAAACGAGGCCTCGTCCATTATGCATTGGCTTCAGTATGGCACCTGCACGAATCTGGAGTATAGAGTTACCCATACTCTGATCACAACACTCAATTTTGTAATCATTCGTAGCACGCACTGCAATTGACCTACATATGTATTTCTTGTTTCCTATGCTTTCATGGAATGATTTAATATTTCAGTGCTCGGAATCATACATATATGTTTGAAGTTACGAAGTAATGAACTGAACCTAGATACAACATAAAATTCACAGGGACGGTAGAACCATGAACAGATCATTAGGATGGCTTCCTGGTTTACATTTTCTGGATTGTCATGACTCATAGATCACACAGAGGTAGCCATTTGAGGTTTCATTACATTGGTATCCAAGCACATTAATCCAGAGATCCTTATGGAACCATTTGGATTAATGGGACAGTTTGTATTTGCAGTGTCATTCAAATGAATCTTACTCATCTTTCAGAGTCGTATAACAAGGTTGTCATCTTTCAGAGTTGGATAACCAGAAAATGAACGGTAACTTTTTAAGTTGGATCCTACTTCTATTATAAATATATATATTTTTATAACCAGAAGATGCACTGAACTTTTTAAAATGGATCCTATTTTTATTATAAATATATATTTTCACACCATCCCATAAATCCACACTTGCATCCCACCTCCCTTCTCATCTTAAAAGTTTACTAAAACTCTTACCAAAAGAATACTCTAACATTGAAAATTGATCCATTTCATTTCAGACAAATTCTTTAGAAAAAAGCAAACAATCAGTGCATTAAATGTTATGTAAATTGGGATATTTATCATTGAATTAATCTGGGAGTAAAAACTAGTAAATTGGGTCAGAAAATAATGGATTTTTCTGTGAGATTTTGATTAAATTGACAATTTATTTTGGAAAATTTTAGTTATCAAGTTGCAAAATTTTGGTTGCTCTGTATTTTTATAGTGCTGAATCTATTTACACTAAAAATAATTCAAATACTCTTACTATTAATTTTTTGAATTTTTCTCTTTTGCCAAATTCAAGTCTCCAGACAGCCAGTTTACTCTATCAGTAAACACCTTATTGAATCAACCATGGAATATCCGAAAGCAAATAATAAATGCATTAAATATTTATATAAATTGGGATATATGGACCAGTGAATCAACCCTGTAATATGCATATGGTCCAACCGGATATATATCCCAACTTATACAACATTTAATCCACTGCTGTTGCAAGGTACATATTGTTTGCGGAATTCAACACATTAATCATTTTTGGGTTTATACGTAACCTGTTTCATCACCAATTGTGTACTGGTTCATTTCCCTCGGCTAGTATGTTTCTCTAATTAGGTTACAGATATTACTTGGAGGCATCCTTTACTGCAGTTTCACTGTGTTAGCCTTCAGCGCAAGCTTCTTCTACCTGATTACTATCTTAGCTTGGTGAAATGTTGAATCCTTGTGCAGTTCAGTGGGTCACTCAGCGCGGAATCCTACTCACGACCAGATCATTTTATGCTGATTTAGACGATCCAGAACAGAGAACAGATGAGGAAAAGTTGAGAATATAATGATTGGAAATGGGAAGAAAAGGGATGAATAATCCTGTCAATAACAAAACTCCTGTGGAAAATTCTCCTCCTTAACCATCTCATAAATACATAGCAGTGACCAGATGCCCTCTGAAAAGCCATACCTGTGGCAAATTCTCATCCTAGACTATCTCATAAATACATAGTAGTGATCAAATGTCCTCTGCGCGGCCATCTCATGGAATGGAAATGTTAAAAATGACATCTGAGATAATCAATAAGCGAGAAGGAGATGGCTTTTGTATTACAACATAGACTTATGATTCTCCTACAGAGCCCACATGACAAGAGATAGATGCAAAAGGAGTTGTAAAATTTTGGGTCTAAACATATAAATATGAACATATAAATATGAGTTGTTTACTAATCCAACAGAATAATTTTAATTTGGTAAAAAAAAATTAAAAAATTAAGTAGTTGCAGTGTTTGAATTGTATTTTTGATAGTGAAAATAGATTCAGCACTATAAAAAAAACCTTTAGGGCATCCAAAATACTGAAGTTTAATAACTGTAACCCAAATTTTCAAAAATCTTTGCCTAAATTTTTCATAATCTTACTTGAATTTCTAAATTATTTTATGAATTTTTTTAAACTAAAACTACAAATATTCATAGCATGAATAAAATCAAATCTCAACTATAGAATCCCACCAAAACAATCACACTTTTGTAAAGTTTTGTGTCTAAACATACAAATATTAATTACATGAATTAAATCAAATCACAACTATGGAATCCCACCAAAGTACCTACTGCCACATTTAGAGTTAGAAATGAAAATCAGCCAGAGTAAGGACCTTAATCACAGTTTGTCATGTGAGGAAATGAATCAAAGCCTTTAGGTGATTTGAATCCCTCAAGCTTTTTCATAAATCATTATTCTGGTTCTTGTTATTTACCTTCGCACAGAGACCACATGCCGAAAGACACAGGCAAACATAATTATCCCAATGTTAAATTTTGGGTCCAAACACATATGATCAGATCAAATCACAATTATGTAAATATGGGCCAAACATTCTGTTATTAATTGTACATGATCCAATCAAGTCATGACAGGAACCATTGAAGTTCTGTAACCTAGCTTTTCTCATTATATTATGGGACCTAGGGTAACCCACTGCCAAATTTAAGGCCTTAAACAGCAATAAAAATTAGCCAATCGCAGAACCTTAATGGCACTGTATCACATGAGGAAAGGAATCAGAGCCTTCCGGTGACTAGGGAAGTCCTCAAACTTTTGTATATACCATGACTTGGTTGATATGCTCCTACCCACCAGAAGAAAGAACATCATGGCAACTACACAGAAAGCAAATGGTGTCTGGCAGATGAAACCTACGCCCAGGAATTCAATAAGCTCCAAAAAATAATGGGGGCAAACCACAAAACCAAATAGCCCTCCTTGGGGAATACAGTACAGTTTCTGCCCATCCTTGCGAAGCTTCGACAGCAAATAATGGTGATAGAAGTTCCCACTGATACCCACAATGAACAGAACTATTCCCAAGGGTATCAAGTTCACAGATGGACGACCCAGGTACTCCTCAGAGAGTTGCATATCATAAAGCAGATTGCCAACCATAAAAATGTAGCTCAACGGTAGGAAAACAAATGTATCGATGGTCATACCTCCAGAATAACGATGAATAAACAGGACCTGTTATGCTCTCATATATATATATTAGAATCTGCTTGAAACAGAGTTATCTAGATATAGACAATTCTATTCAATAACACATACCTCCATAACTCGCTTCAGGAAATGAATGGCCAGAGCAGTAGCCAGGATGAGGAAACGGGACTCTGCTTCTTTGTGCAGATTCAAACTTGTTGAAAGCTTCAGGAGATCCAATTTGTGAAGAAAAGTGCTTGCATGGGGCCAGTCTAATTTGCTGAAGAGAACTAGTGTACAAATCAAGAAGGCAGGCGCATAGGTAACGAACATTGCCAGCTTGCTGGGTATTTGACTAGATGAAGAACCTGGGTTGGAATTGGCAAATTTAGAGAATTTGAGATTAATGCCTTTGAATTCCAACAATCCGATCATAACTCCTAGCAGGAGGAGGACAGTAGCCACTACTTGGATGTACAGAGAGGAAGGATTCTCAAAGAGAAACAGTGGATCCGATGCCATTGGCATTGGAAAATTTAATAGTCGATGAAGCTGTTAATTGCACACAGATGTTGAGTGCCTCCCTGATATGCTTGTCGATGATGCTGTTAATTGCAGATGTCCAGTGCTGCCTCCCTGATATGCTTGTCGATGATGCTGTTAATTGCAGATGTCCAGTGCTGCCTCCCTGAGATGCCAGTGCAGAGTTAAGATTAGAAAATTGTGGAGAGGCTTAAAGCCTCAATCGTTTGGGCCATTAAGATAGCGATCAACGTGTCACATTGGCAGTCTTGTTCTAATCAGTATTCTAACCAGTCTGTAAAATTGAGTTGAAAATCATGCAAATTGAGTTGAAAAGGGCTTTTTGTAAATCTAAATTATAGTTTTTAAACTTTAAGATTTTGAGTATCCATGTATTATTTTTATGGTGGGGAATTTATTTCTACTATCAAAAATATAATAAATAATTGTATATGTCTGAATACAATGCTGAGTAAAAGTATCTACTAAGTTCTTGCCATTAAGATTAGAAATTTGTGGAGAGGTTTAAAGTCACAATCGTTTGGGCCATTAAGATAGTGATCAACCTGTCACATTGGCAGTGGTGTTCTAAGCAATATTTTAATTAGTCTGCAAAATTGAGTTGAAAATCATGAAAATTTAGACCAAATTTTATCAAAATTTGGTAGGTATTTTTGTAAATCCAGGTTATAGTTGTTAAATTTTAAGATTTTAAATGTTTAGAAATTTTCCATGGTGCTGAAATTATTTCAACTATCAAAAACATAATTCAAAAACTACTACAACCAGATTTTTTAAAAAAATTTATTTTTTGAAAATTTTTAAACCAGATTCCAGATACTATGATATACCTCTAATGTGAAACAATAATTTGTAATAAAAATTTCTCCTATTTAATGTGTAAAACAATAATTTATAATAAATATTTCTCCTATTTAAAAGTCGTTCGATTAGCATTTATAATAAATATTTCTCCTATTTAAAAGTCGTTCGATTAGCATTTTGCACAGCAATCTATGGACAGCCTTTCCACGCCCTAAGTTGGCATTTTGTACCACAATCCATGGGTTGTCTTCCCATCTCCTGGCTGTACCACCTTCATCAGTGCCAGGGCTGTGAAATTGCAAAATATTTATATTAATAAAAAATTCAATATGAGTTATCAATAAAATATTTTAATATGCAAGATTAAATAATATTGAAGCATATATTAACAAGAAACAAACCATTTTAATGTGGATAATGTAGTCATATATATATATATTACATAACATGTGCATTGACATATTTTATTTATGACTACATTAAAATATTTCACTCACTCTTAGTCATAAATAAAATATTTTGATGTCCATATGTTGTCATATAATTTTATATAGATTTTAAAAAAAGATAAATAATTAGGAAAAAAAAATGTGAGTAAAATGTTTAAACTTTATATTTTTCAAAAAATATTTCAACACAAGACTAAAATAAACTATTTGAAATTCTTAATTTTTGTAACTTCATATATATCTATATGTAGAAAAAAAATGATAAAAGAAAATATCTTGATGTTGAATATAATAAAATATGCAATCTCCAAATAAAAAATGTAATTGATTGTTAAAAAAAAATAAAAAAATGCCATTGTTCCTTAATAAAAATAATAAGAGGGAGATGGGTAATTCTTTTCAATTTTTAATATAAAATTAATATGTGAAATTGAAAAATATTCATACTAATAAAATATCCAATGTGGGTCATCAATAAAATATTTTAATATGCAATATTAAATAATATTGAAGTATATATAAACAACAAACAAACCATTTTAATGTGCACAATGTAGTCATAAATAAAATGTGTCTATATATATATATATATTTGAAGTAATCTTATTATTCTACATTTTACTCCTTTTTTAGGTACATTTTTTTGGTTTATTATCCCTAAAATCCAACAAAGATTTTTGGAATTGCAAGTTTAAGTTATCTAGAGAAATTTGTTTTTTTCAAATTTTGCAGTGTAAAAGAGGTTTGACTTGATGGATCTATACTGGTTTTATTCACATTAATAATTACATGGATAGGGATGTTTATTTTGGGAATATGACTTCTAGAATTTTAGTTAGATTACCAATAATTATTAGGTGGATGTTAGGAATTTTAACTCCCACGGAATATTTTAGAATATTCATACTAATATACACAAATCAAAGGTCATTGGCTTCTTTCCTTTTCAATTAGATTGATTAATTAAAAAAATGGCATATGAAAACTAGTGTCATATGAAGTGAGTCATGGTTTTTTATGGGCATGTGTTATTGATAAGCCATGGTATTGGCCCATGATATTGTAGCAAAGGTTAATTTCAAATTAAGAATATCCATGGTAGAATGGGGGTAAATATTCTTGATGAAGAAAATTGTTCCAAGTTTTTTTTAATGTATATCTATTTTTTTTTTCACTTGATTCAATGGGCACTTGATCCTTAATTCTCATGTATTTTACATAATAATTCATAACACAACCATTTCCAATTGAGCTGCTCCTATGGGCATCTAATATCCCATGGTAAACTTGTAAATATTTATTCACTAAAGTTAGGAAAGAAACCATTTTTGTATTGTGGGCCACTTGAGGAAATGTTTTCTTAATCTATTAATGCATAAATGCTTTATGCAGTTAACCATAAAATCACATTGGGAAGTAATGCTGAGAAAGCTCACATTCCAAGGAGGAACTGTAACATCCCCTAGTAACCTCACATTAAAATGCAGGGAGTTAGAAAATTTGTACAAAAATTACCCACGGTAACTATCCAAATCACTATTCCTTATTAACCATTAGATAGAATGTTCATAAGTACATAGAGTAAATTTAGTAGGAATATTAAGTTCCATAACCATTAACAACCACTATTGTAGTATATTAACATAAACTTTATGATGAAACATTGCATCATTTCATGGTTCCCGTAACTAGATTAATTAATCACATACTTGACATTATGAACATCACATCAGGCAAGGAATCAACATCATCAAACTGGCACAATAATCAATAACATCATTGAACACCGATATACCCGGAAACCCCGTAGGGTGAAAACTAACAAACATTTAATTTTATTACTAAACGCTCATGAGGCTGTTCACCCCTCACTCAATGACTTATAAGGGAGTCGATCCCTTAACCACTGTCATAAAATCTTACAAGGAAATGTCATTTAAATATAAAAT